>OW052243.1:20164281-21364281 GCA_932526585.2 Philonthus cognatus
CTATTTAAAAAAAAATGAATTACTAGATATTGAAGAGAGCACTTAGATATTGACATTTTAAGAACACTTATTGCCAAAATTGACAGTTTCCAATTAATTTACTCATAGAGGCATCCTTTAGGTACAAGTAGAGATATAAATCATAGTTTTATCTTATTCTTAGGAGAAGTTACAGACAGATTTCAAGATGCCTTTTAGAGGTCAAAATCTTAGAAATATTTTTTTTTCTTGAAAACTATAAGAGATAAGTGTACATATGTTTGAATAAAATATGTTGCAATTTAAACGAGGAACCCAAAAAATTACTAATATGTAGAGTGTTCTATTTAAAATAACAAATTTGATGCTACTTCCGGTGGAACCGGAAGTGATATGAAGTTGAAAATATTTCACATGAGGAGAACTGATTCAACAATATGACTAGGATTTTTTTTAATTTTTAGTGCAACGGCAACCCCATAAACTTTTAACGAACGGTTTAGCGTAGGCACCCTGTATGTGAATAGTTTAGTGATTGGATAATTATATTTGAATATTCGACTATTTGAATTATTCCTATTCAAATCCCAGCTTTAGTCGAAAGAGTTTTGTTGCCAAGGCCATTAAAGAAGAAGAATAAAATGCATTTATTGTATGTACTTTTATATTTTTTAAGGAAAAACTCTAATAATCACTAATAAACACTTCTTATGATCCACCAATGAAAATACAGAATTTTGTTTTCATCTCCTGGCAACGTCACCTTTACCAACGAATATAGAACGTTCTACATTTGCCGGTAAAGCCCATGTTCCTATTTATAAATATCGTAATAATAATCATACAAATGTTACAAATGATCATAAATATGTGTAATCGATGTTCTTTAAATAAATTGTTTTTAATCTAATAACATGTTATATTTCAGTTGTTTATTATTCTCCCTAAAATAAACTCGATGGTATTTTTTCTTTAGGATATAGATGCTATTATTGCACTCAGTTTTGTTTTCACTTGGTAAAAACTCTCGAATTAAGGGACAAAGAAAAAATCACTCCAGTGCTACGTGCTAGATTCTTGTGTTTTCACTATGACAAAACCAAACATTCGTGTAATAATAGCATCTAAATCAAAGAAAAATTACCTTTTTGTTTATTTACCCCTGAATAATAATTAAATGTATTTACAATTTATTATATTTCTGAAATGAAAACACCCAAATAATCAATAACACTCATTATTATTTAGGTAAACAGAAATCGTTACTAATTATGAAAGGTATTAGTGAAAAAAGGTTGATTGCTGTTTTATGACCTTTTTTGTAGTGATAATCCCCTCCATCTTCATATGATTTACTGATTTTGTTTTTGATTACTTTTACTGAATGTGAATTCTTTAGTTTATTATTATCTCTGTTATAATGAAGAGCTTAACTGTGTTTGGGCGTGTGAGTGCATTTTTTAAATTTTAAATAAGTTGTTGAGTTTTTTAAAATTTGTGTCACGATGAAATCTACTTATACAGCATCTTATTGGGTAAATAATTAAGGTTAAGGCATTTTTCTTTTGTGAAGTTGACTTGCTAGGTTGCTCTGTTGTGATATTCTGCACGACTCTGTTAAATCGTTGATGAACAATCTGTCAAATAGCTGTCACACTCACGAGCGTCTTCATATTGTTTAGATTTAAATTTATTTATGTACGTACATACATTGTTTATTGTATTATCATTGTCTTGTATGATAATAAATTGCCTGTTGGGCAATAAATACTTATTATTATTATTATTATTATTATTATTATTATTATTATAACAACAATGAGCCCGTTCATCAGACAACAGTTGGAGGTTGACTGCCAACTGTTGAGGAATTCTCTGATAACCTGATTGTTAATCATGAACATGTTTGGGATTTTTGCAATCGTACAAAATAGACCGACGGGAGTACCGTTCATTAGATACCAATGTACATCACTAACAAATCCAAACATGTTAAATGTTGAACATTTTGATGAACGGGCCTAATGATGTGTTATTGTTGATGTTGTCCAAACTGCATTCTATTTTATTGATGTTACTATATTAGCCCTCTATTTTATTGATGTCACTATATTAGCCCTCTAGTAGTGGTGAAAACTGTATTATTAGTCTAACAAAATAAAGTGCCACTACTTGATAGCCCATTGCATGCATTTGTCGCAGTATCCTTTTACAACCCACTGTGGCGAAGGCCAACCCAGAAAAATATTCAGAGAGGTTTTAAAAAATTATACCGTTCGTTTGCTTTACACACACAAGTTCTAATAAATAATTCTAAGTTATTCCATGATTTTGTAAAAATTATAAGTTTTAACAACCAGGGTTGTTAAAAAAACGTTTTTTTCATTCTAATTAAAACAAACAGTTTTTTTTCAACAAAACGTGTTTTTTTCATTGAAACAGCGTTTAAAACATTAACAATTAAAAATATGTTTAAAGCACGTTTAAAACGTGTTTAAAACATGTTTAAAACACGTTTCAAACGTGATTAAAACAGAACATGCACGACATTTTTCTTTTAGGTATACATATCCTGATAATTACAGCGTTTTTTAAATTTGCGGGAATTCGTTATATTAAAGCGGTTAATTTGAGGCTTTCAACGAGTGTTTTCCACTCCCAGACTAAGCAGGAAGTAAAATTTCGAGTTTAGAAAAGCCTAAGAATTTGGATTGGCCACGTAGCGAAGCGGAGCGGCCAATCCAAATTAGGCTTTTCTAAACTCGAAATTTTACTTCATGCGCCACGCTTAAAAACACTGATTTACAGTGAAGTTCAAAAAACACACACATACAACAACGATTATAGGCAACCTAATATACATTAGTGTTATTGGGTTGCCTATAATCACCGTTTTACACAATTTGTTCAGCGCAGAATTTTATTTACGTTTTATTCACATCTACATTAAATTGCTAAAACCGTATATTTTAAACTTTGCGATATTTCAGTGTTTTACGCGTGGCGCATGAAGTAAAATTTCGAGTTTAGAAAAGCCTAATTTGGATTGGCCGCTCCGCTTCGCTACGCGGCCAATCCAAATTTTCAGGCTTTTCTAAACTCGAAATTTTACTTCATGCTTAGTATGGGAGTGGAAAACCCTCGTTTAAAGATTCAAATTGAAATCTTTAAAAAAAACAACGAATGTCGTAAAATTTACAGTATATAAAAGAAAAATTGCTACAAACTGCTGTTTTTCTCCGAGAAAAAAGATAGCTGCGAAAAAAACTTGAAGTTAGAAAAAGTGTCCAACATTTCATTATCTTAAACTTTTATTTGAACCATTTTGCATTTTGCTGTATTCCCATTAGTCATTGAGTTATTCGCAACTTTTGCAAAATACAAAACGGCGAACGTACTCGCGTAAGTTTTCGACATTTTTCAATTTTCATAAAAAACGCTATAACTCAAAAACTATTTGAGCTACAGAGCTACTTGGAGAAGATCTACAAGATGGTCATATTTATTTTTATACAGGATGATTTATAAAGTATCTAACAGAAAATGTCAATTGTTTTTTATAGATCAAGGGGGGGGGGGGGGGGGGGGGGGGTCGAGTGTATATCAAAGTTATCAATATTATACAAAAAATAGTATTTTCCATTCCTTGGTTAAGCATGAAGTAAATTTTCGTGTTTAGAAAAGCCCGAAATTGTACTTCATGCGCCAGGCACGTAAGACACCGATTTATCCCGAAATTCAAAAACTCATAAATTCTAAGTTATTCCATGATTTTATACAAATTATAAGTTTTTACAAATCATTCAACAAACAGTCATTTTTCTCCAAGAAAAATGATAGCTACGAAAAACTTGATAATAGAAGAACTGTCCAAAATTGTATTATCTAAAACTTTTATTTGAACCATTCTGCTGCATTCCTATTAGTCATTAAGTTATTCGCAGCTTTTGCAAAATACAAACAAAACGAGCGTATTGAAGGAAATTCTCCACATTTTTCGGTTTTCACAAAAAAACGCTATAACTCAAAAACTATTTGAGCCACAGAAAAGTATAATACATATATTTGGACTATTTCGACGAGATCTACAAGATAGGCATATGAATGTTTATACAGGGTGATCCATAAAGTATCCAAAAGCAAATGTCAATTTTTTTTTTTTTTATCAAGAGTGTTTTGCATTCCTTGGTTAAGGGGGTGGCCTCATTGGCCTGTACCACCGCGACCTTTGCAGATCTATTGTGGATCCCTGTTATCCTAGACGAAGTGCTCGAGCTTCGCCTCTTTGATTAGCTCTATTAACCCTGACAGTGAGCCTTGGTTTAGTGTTGCCCAGCTTTAGGTATTTAACCCTTGCAAGGGCCTCACATTGGCACAGGATGTGAAGAGGATCCTCCTCTTCTTCCTGGCAGAATCTAAATATTGTATCCTCTGCCAGACCTATTTTGTTCATGTGTTTGTTGAGCCTACAGTGTCCTGTCAGTAGACGTACTATAGCTTTAACTGTTTTTCTCTCTTGGTTGAGAAGATCGGTCGTAAAACCTAACCTAATTGTTATATAATATATCCTCAAATATTATTGATTCTTTTATAAATATTAATAATAATTTTCAGAAATACAAAATGTCGGAGATAGTCTACCCGCCCGGCTGCAGGCCGATTACGGACGACCTGGGCGCCGACGAGCTGATCCGCCGCCTGAAAACCCTGGCGCACACCCTCCAGGCGATGGGCCAAGACGAAGGCGCCTACCAGCAGTACATCCCCCTCGCGCTCCACCTGGCGGAAGAGCAGTTCCTCTCGCACCCCTCGCGGGACGTCCAACTCCTGATAGCATGCTGTATCGCGGACGTCCTGCGCGTCTACGCCCCGGAGGCGCCCTACAAAGACACCGATCAAGTAAAAACGATATTCCTCTTCCTGATCACCCAACTGTCCGGCTTAAAAGACCCGAAAGACGCCGCGTTCAAACGTTACTTTTATTTATTGGAGAATTTAGCATACGTCAAGTCGTTTAACATGTGCTTCGAGCTGGAGGACTGCCACGAGATTTTCTGCGCGCTGTTCCACTTGATGTTCAAAATCGTCAACGACGAGCACTCCGGCCGCGTGAAGAGTTTCATGCTGGACGTGCTCTGTCCGATTATTTCAGAAAGCGATTTGGTCAGCAACGAGCTTCTAGACATCGTCTTGATGAACATAGTCGAGCCCAACAAGACGCAGCGGAAGAACGCTTACCTCCTCGCGAAGGAGCTCATCATAAAAACCTCGGATACCTTAGAGGGGTACATCCAAGGCTTCTTCAATCAGGTTCTAATCATCGGTAAAGAGGATAAATCCTTGCAAATCTGCGGGAAGGTCTACGACCTCATCTACGAGCTCAATCACATTTGCCCGCAGGTGTTAATCGCCGTTCTACCGCAGCTCGAGTGCAAATTAAAATCCCCTATGGAGATCGAGCGGTTGGGCGCCGTCGCTTTGCTGGCGCGTATGTTCAGCGAGAAAGACTCGGAGTTGGCGCGCCGGCACACGGCGCTCTGGAGGGCGTTCTTGGGGAGGTTCAACGATATTTCCGTGGCGATCCGGACCAAGTGTGTGCAGTACTCGATGCACTTTTTGTTAAACCACGCGGATTTGCGAAAGGATATTACGGAAACACTAAAGATGCGGCAGCACGATTCCGAGGAGAACGTGCGGTACGAAGTGGTGATGGCAATCGTCACGACGGCGAAGCGAGATTTTCAGGTGGTGTCCGATTCCGAGGATCTGCTGGAGTTCGTGAAGGAGCGGACGCTGGATAAGAAGTTTAAAATAAGAAAGGAGGCCATGTCCGGATTGGCCATGATTTACAGGTAATAAAAAAATCCTTGGACAAATATCACAAAAAAATGTATTCTTTACCGATAATCCAACAGTGTTTTAAAATAAAGCAATGATGCCTCTTAGCAGATATTGCTTTATCTTCCTATTCTTGTAATAAACAAAAGTAATATTTTCTTTCATTAGGAAACATTTGAGCGACCCTGACGTACCCAACGCGACGAAAAAAGCGGTGACCTGGATAAAAGACAAAATCCTCAACGGCTACTACATGGCCGGCATGGAAGACAAACTCCTCGTCGAGCGCCTATTGAACACATGCCTAGTTCCGTACCAACTCCCCGCCGCGGAGCGCATGCGTAAACTGTACCACTTACTAGGGACGGTCGACGAGCACGCCACCAAAGCCTTCATGGAACTCCAAAAAAACCAACTCTGCGTGCGCAAACTGGTCCTCGAATGGCTCGACTTGCACAAACGCCCCATTTCCGCGGACGTGCAGAAGGAGTGCAACTCGAAAGTAAACGCGCTGTCGCGCTGTTTGCCAGAACCTGTAAAAGCGCACGAGTTTTTGACGAAATTCAGCGCGAATTTACGTAAAGATCCTTCGCTGTTGGAAGCGATGGAAATCGTTGCGAGGCCCTCAGTGGCGTGTCAGGAGTGCTCGGAGGCGACAGCGGCCGTTTTGAAGAAGTTAGGTCAACCGGTGATGACGAATTTGTATTATAATACTGTCAAAATGCTCTTGGAGCGCGTTAGTAGCGTGATGGTGGACCATCAGGCGATTAAGTTGTTGGTTACATACGTGGATGATTGTTTAAGAGGGGGGAATACGATAGAAGAAGTGGGCTTGCATCCAGCGACGGCGGGAGACAGGGGGTTGAAGCTGTTGGTTATGTTAAGTTGCGTTTTTCCCTCGCATTTCCACCACGAGGACGTTTTGGAGGAGCTGATGGAGATGCTCCATTTGGACGATGACACTGTGGCACCACTGGTCTTGTCGATATTCACGTTCCTTGGAAAATACAAATGTCTATGTGAGTATTGATATGAATTCTTGAACGATTATTTTCCACTTGCATGGGTTTCAATTAAATTGTCCAACAATTGATTTTCTGTATCAGATGAGGATTTCCCGAA
This sequence comes from Philonthus cognatus, assembly GCA_932526585.2. NCBI lineage: Eukaryota > Metazoa > Arthropoda > Insecta > Coleoptera > Staphylinidae > Philonthus > Philonthus cognatus. The sequence goes on from OW052243.1 coordinate 20,171,221, forward strand.
TTTGATGGAAACGCTGGCGCCGATTTGTAAAAACTTTGCCGAATTCGGGACGGCGAAACAGGCGAAAGGCGCGATCAGATGTATCTATGTAAATATGCCCGAACTGCACGACACACTCTTCCCCTCGATATTGGAGATCGCGAAGAACAACCTGGACCCTAATTCACCCCACTATCGTACTGCTATCGTCACCCTAGGCCACATCGCTTTCAACGTCCCTGAACGGTGTAAGGTTCAAATTAAAAACATCGTCTCACGAAAGGTAACCAACCATTCAGAAATTTTCAAGATCTCAACTGAATTTGACTGGAAATTTAACCTTAAAAATATTTCTGCATATTTTATCCAGTCAACGCTTGTTTGGATCTTTTCAAAAAAAATGTTTATCATACCTATTAGTTGGTTCCTATTGACACTAATAAAATTTCTAGATTGTAAAAGAATTGTTGGTAAAAGACGTGAAAGAGGGCGAGGAGTGCACCGACTCGTCCGCTTGGTGCTCGGAATCCGACCTGCCCGAAGAGACCCGGTGCAAAATCGAGGGCCTGAAAGCCATGGCGCGATGGCTGCTCGGCCTCAAGCAGGACATCGCCTCCGCCCAGAAAACATTCCGCATGCTGAACGCCTTCATCCTCCACAAGGGCGACCTCCTCCAGTCGGGCAAACTCTCCCCCGCCGAGATGTCCTGGCTGCGGCTCTCCGCCGGCTGCGCCATGCTGAAAGTCTGCGAACAAAAAGGCGTCGGCGACCAGTACACCGCGGAACAGTTCTACAACCTATCGACACTAATGACGGACGAGGTTAAACAAGTTCGCGAGTTGTTCGCGGCGAAGCTCCACAAGGGTTTAGGCCGCGGGCTGTCCAACAAGTGTCTGCCGTTGGACTTCATGGGTTACTACGCGCTAGCCGGGAAGGAACAGGACCCTAAAGTGCGGGCGACGGTTAAAAGTTATATGGTCACGGATATTAATAAGAGGCGGGATTACGTGAAAACGCTGACGATGGGCTCGGGGCAGATGGACAAAGCTCTGAGTCAACTGCCGCACATCCTGCCGGACTATATGTTGGTGTTCGCTGTGCCAGTGCTGGCGCACGATCCCGGGTTGTCCAAATGGGACGATGTGGCCGATCTGGTCAAGGCCAGGCAATGTCTGTGGTTCATACTGGAGCCGCTTGTTACTAAAAGTGATTATTTCAGTTATGGTTTTTACAAAAATTTGATTGAAAGGATGAAGAATCATAAAGACGCACTCAGGCCCGATGATGATTCCATTAATTACGTAAGTCTGTTTTATTTATTTTATGGCGTTTTATGATGGGCGGGCCGTGGGTCATATGTTGGACAGCTCTGGTTCTGTAGTACCTCTTTTGCCGGCCATAAGTCATATGTTCGACAGTCCTGGTTTTGCACAGCTCTCTGATCTGCAAATAATACGATGGCAGGTCGTTGGTCATATATTAGACAGCCCTGGTTTACTAGATCAAGTTTTATTTAACCATATCTTTTGCAGAAAATATGGGCTCTGTGCGACTTGGCATCCGGCTTACTTCTAACCAAAACGGTGTCGTACGATTTGAAAGATTTTCCAACGGAAACGCGGATACCCACCATGTATTTCCACCCGCAGCCCGACTTCGTGAACGCCAGGGTATTCCTGCCGCCGGAACTCCAGTACCAGCCGATGAAGAAGGGCGGCATCACGCTCGCGATGGTCAACTCGGAGAGGGCACGAAAGATGAAAGCAAAATTGAAACCGGAACCGTGTGGACCTCTCGGTACCGACGTCCAGGTAATACACAGATTTACAATAATAATTTAAATATTAATAGTTGTTTCAATTAGTCTTTGTATGACAAAAAATTACTTGTAGATTGTGAAAAGAAAGAGACGTAACTGCCGCACTAGAATTTAGAAAAGAGGCCGAAGGCTGCACTACTTTTGCATGCTTTAGAATCAAATCTACCATGGAATCATATATAACTCGCTCGGCGCCGTAGCCTAGAGTACATGCGAGTTGTATTTAACTCGCGCGGCAGGCAATGTGTTAAATATTGAGTTGGAGATACTTAATGAAATTCCATCGTATAATTCACTTTATGATGCTTACTTTTGTAAGCACTGCTTGATTCATACAACAGACAATGTGTCAACCCAAAGAAGTTTATTTAATATAAAATTGTGAGAATATTTGACTATTCTCATAATTTTATATTTAATATTTAAAGCTGTGCGAACTAAAGGTGCAAGCACATTTTTTTGAATCTAAAATAGTTTTGCATTGGAAATATAAAGATATAAAGATATTTAAAATAAACATGAGTTTTTTTGTAATTGTTTCTCTCTTTGCTTGATTAAATAAATATTGTATTATTGTTGATAAAACAGCCAGCTGTAAAAGGAATTGATGCACAGGTAAGATTGTAAAATATGTTGTTAGGAAATACATTATTCAAAATTGTAATAATTTTATTTTTGTTTATTTCATTTTGAGACTAGCACGAAAGAAAGAACATGCATGATTAATTTCGGTTGTCATTAAGGGTGCAACAAAAAGCTATGAAGGAAAAACTGTGCGCAGGTATCGAACACAAATCGGAATGCAAAATAAACTGTGCATGTCATACAAAACATATCTTGTTAGTACAGCCACCTGGGTCACGCTTGCTAGCCCTTTTTTGCCACAAGTTCGTACAGCCTCAATAAACAGTTTTTCCTCTGTGGCTTTTTCCTGCAAAACGCGAGTCATCTGTATTTCTTTTTGCGCCCAGTCTAATAAGATGAATTCGAATGAATAAGATCAATTCGTATTTTTTTTACTAATCTCAGTTAAGTAAGTTGTACAGTGTTTCTGTTTTATCTTGTCCTTTGCGACAGGAACAAAATCTTTAACAAGTTTGTGAAAGTGTGTTTTTGTTTTTGTTCGCCGTGCAGCCTTCGGAAGCGTCAGAAACCAAAATCCAGCTGCCCGGCCTGGAGGACATCGACGAGCCGCCGGCAAAGCGCCTGCGGGAGCGCATAAAACTCGAAATGGACAAGTGACACGATTTTCTGTAAATAAATTGCATAACATGAGAATATTTAAAATTAAACAGCGCGCGTACGCGATCTCCTAAAAAAAAAACGAAACTTATCGGTGTAAGTAAAGTTGTGTACGTTTTTATTTCTAAACGAACAATCGACGCGCGGGAAGGCATAGTGAAGGACTTGTGATGAATCATGTTTAACTATTAATTAATTCCAAGTTTGAATTCCTTACTCCCCCCAAGAAACCCAAGAAACAAACAAAACAAGAGCACACAGACATTTACCCCCCACCACTGACAATCTTATTATTGTTTTCTCTTAATTCTTAATACTTGTTTTTTTTGTATTTATTTCTCCCCCCCTCCCAACTTTTTTAAAAACCCCTCCCCCAATTATTGCGTACCTATTTGTTAATTAATATATAATAATTACATACTTATACTTGCATAACGGGAGAACAAACGTAGTTGGCTGTGCATGATTTTTTTTTCTGTGGGGGCCGTCTTCCTTTCGGATCCGGATGCACTGCAGCCTAGGTGACTTATTGTACTGCCCTGTGCATGATTTAAATTAACTGGTATAATAAATTGACTGATCAATGTGGGAATATTTCTCAACGCCTTTCATACAGGGATTTTTTCTTTTATGTATCGATATCCTGTAAATTGTGACAATATGTCTTAACACCTTTCATACAGGGATTTTTTCTTTTAAGTCTCCATATCCTGTACATTTTCTAAAAAGTGTTTAATTTGAGCGAGTGTTTCCACTCCCTGATTAGGCATGAAATAAAATTTCAAGCTTTTCTAAATTCAAAATTTTATTTCATGCGCCAGCCATGTAAAACCACTGAAATATAGTAATACTGGAACGCGCTCTGGCGACGCCAGCGCGAGCCGACAGAGATAGCGAGTAACGGGTCTTGTGTCTCCGTCGTACACTTTTGTGCCGTGATGTACGCCGCCTGACTTTAGTTCTAATGCGCATGCGCGAGGAGCGTGAGACAATGACACAAGACCCTTTGGTCGCTGTCTCTCTCGGCTCGCTTTCTTAACCCAGCGATCATAGGCAGTGCGCGTTCCAGTATTACTATATTTCAGTGTGTAAAACACTAAAATTTCGTAAGTGTTTAAAACATACTGCTAAAGTAATGTGTCAAAGCAGCATATTTTGAACTTCACGTTAGATCAGTGTTGCATACGCCTGGCACATGAAGTATAATTTCGAGTTTAGCAGAGCCTGAAAACTTTACTTCGTGCTTAATCTGGGAGTGAACACACTCGTTGAATGCTTCAAATAGAACGCTTTTACAAAAAAAAAGTAATTCATGAAAATGTACAATGTATATATTGATATGTATACGTGAAAGAAAAATATCCTATATATTCTCGGTTTGAAAGTAAAAACAAGGTGCTACTAATTCCCTCCGCACTTAATAATTATTTACTTTTAAATCGATTACTTGTAATTATCGCGGACTGGCACATTTAGCCCCATTACACACGAGCGGAAACCGCTGGCAGTTGAAATTTAACATTCGAATATAGAAAACAGAATCGCAAAGCGGTTGCGGTTTGTATGTTAAGGTCCACTGATATAAATTATCGAATAAAGCACTAATAACTTTTCTTTGCACTTTTATTTGAATTACCAAATGTACATTTTCAATTGATAATGGTCAGTTTATGTTTGAAATGCGCATTTGGTAATTTAAATAAAAGTGTGAACAGAGGTCGTTAGTGCTTTATTCGTCAATTTAATTTGATCTTCACTTAACTCAATCTATTGATATAAGTACGCTTTGCTGCACGGTTTTAGTTTGTGTATAGCTTAGCCACATTATTCACGAACCGCAACTGCACTGCGAAGGGTAAATCAATCAATGGAGCTTGACACACGAACTGTAACCTCTTTCTTCGTGCATTTTCTATGCCTTGTGGTTGCTGCTCGTGTGTAAAAAGGCTTACAATCAAACCGCGATTGCACCTTGATGCATACACGAATCATTACATACAAACCACAACTGTCTTGTGATTGCGGTTTGTATGTTATATCTCACCCAGTCCGCCTGCGCTCTTCAGCAAACGTGTACGATTATTCTCCCGTTATTGTATGAAATGCATCCTCCTCTTTTGAAAACGTCAGTACAATTGTGTTTATATATTTTTTTCTTTTTGTAATTTTTACACTTATTATACACTGCTATTGCATCGATTCGAATACTATGATTTTTTTTTGAATAATATTTAATGACGATTGGATCGTGTCTTAATTTAAGTTCGGTTATTTTGTTTTTATTTTCCTCCTTGTTTTATATATAGAGAATATTTTGAGAGTAGTTTTTATTGTGGCATCCTCACTACCCCGATTCGGATACGTTTTCTTTTACAAATTAAGCAACTTTTCATTACATTTGGAGAAATATTTTTTTTACAAATGTATACTTAATAAATAACTATAAAATTATTCGAACAGTGTTGGATTTTATTTCTCCCTTTGAATATATTTCGGCTTAATTCTAGTTCACATGTATTCACAGGTGAAGCCAGGATTATCGCCAGGGAGCGGCACGAGACCAAAAATATGCCAAACTTAAGAGATTGCAATTATTGGTGTTTTATTTTATTTTCAACATAGGTTTGCACTCTTGCTTTAAGCACGAACATAGATTTAGAATATTAGCAGATACACCACGTACATCGCTCGCCATGAAGTGGGGTCAGATGTAAGCATCCATACTGAAGCGTTTAACCCATTTTTTTCCCTTTACACAACATATCAAAAAATCCTGTTAAAATATTGTTATTCTCTCATCACTATCTTAAATCTTATTCGTTTCCATACAATATCGGTTTCCATTCAAGTTTATTAATACATTGACTACCTTGCGTATCTCTCAGTATACACGCTCCAATTTTGTGGAGAAAAAAAATATGTTGCAGTTAAAGTGTTAATAGATTGATTTTTTACAATTTTTCAAACAAAATATTAGCTTATAGAGCTTGGTCCATGTAACTAGGCAAGAAATATGGACACCTGGATGAAAATTTTAGTGTCTGTAATTTTTATCTGTGTGACTAATTAGGCTCCGTCAACTTGGCCCCCCACTTTTGATTTCTTGAAAAACCATCATTGCGCAGAAAAGCCCTTAGCTGGCACAAGCAAGCACAGCAAAAATTAGGGCAAGCACACAAAGGGTAAAAAAGTTATGTGGGGGCTAAGTTGACGTTTGCCCCCCACTTCTGATTTTTCAACGTTTTTATATGATTTGGGTTCCTCAGAGCTAGCGCAAGCTAGCACAACCAATTTTAGAACTAGCACAACTCCAACTGCCCCTTAAAAATATAAAATTAGTTTGAACCACAGCCCTCCACTTTAATATTTTTTTATTATTTCTAGGGGAAGCTAGCGCAGACAGAATATGCAACAATTATTTGGAAAAAGCAAACGGTTGAAAACATATTTACATTTTAATTATCAAGCGTGAGCTTTCAAATCCTGTATGCTTATTTCTATTCGTGTATTTGAATTATTACGCTAAATGCGAATTTTCTATCAAATCACATTAATCCAACAGATTTGTTGACAATTACATTGCCATATACTAAACTAAAAGTTCCTAGAATTTAGTACTAATATAATTTGCGTCATAGTACGGCTTAAAATAAATACTGAACCCATTAATTGTTGTGATATTTGATAAAAAAATTAATTCATCAGTTGAGATATACGGGTGTTGACTTGGTGGACGCAACATAGGAAATCCCATGTGAATTTTGAAATACTCAAATTTTGGCTCCCCTATTTATTTTAGAAACAAAATGTATTTACCTTTTTTGTAGAATTTGTTCGTGTTAACGTTTATCACTTTACGTTTCTCTAAGTTAAAATAATTAAGAAAAAGTAATGTGATTTTATAAAAATAATGACATGCCATGGAATTGAAACAACAATTGCAGATGTCAAAATGGCAAAAGATATCGCAGTGACTTGATTAAAGTAAATGTTTTGGAAATGATTTACACCACACAAGAAAAAATCCTCCTAATAAACCACAGTTATCACGATGTTTGCGTTATTTTTTTTGTCGTTAATTAAGTAACAGCAATATCTTGTGCTATTTTGACATCCGCAATTGTTGTATCAATTCCATGGTATGTCATTATTTTTATAAAATCACATTACTTTTTCTTAAATATTTTAGCTGTAATCTTTCTGACATTCGTTGATTTTTAAAAGAGTTCAATTTGAAGCTTTAAACGAGTGTTTTCCACTCCCAGACTAAGCATGAAGTAAAATTTCGAGTTTAGAAAAGCCCTGTGAAAATTTGTCGAGGGTCGCACAGCGACCCGAGACAAATTTTCTGGGCTTTAAGTTAAGTTAGAATATATGTAAACTTGACAATATTATAGTGTTTTATACGCGTGGCGCATGAAGTAAAATTTCGAGTTTAGAAAAGCCCAGAAAATTTGTCTCGGGTCGCTGCGCGACCCTCGACAAATTTTCACGGGGCTTTTCTAAACTCGAAATTTTACTTCATGCTTAGTCTGGGAGTGTAAAACACTTGTTTAAAGCTTTAAATTGAACTTTAAAAAAAAAACAGGGAATATCCACAATTGTTGTATCAATTCCATGGTATGTCATTATTTTTATAAAATCACATTACTTTTTCTTAATTATTTTAGCTGTAAATTTTCTGACATTCGTTGATTTTTAAAGGAGTTCAATTTGAAGCTTAAAACGAGTGTTTTCCACTCCCAGACTAAGCATGAAGTAAAATTTCGAGTTTAGAAAAGCCCTGTGAAAATTTGTCGAGGGTCGCGCAGCGACCCGAGACAAATTTTCTGGGCTTTTCTAAACTCGAAATTTTACTTCATGCGCCACACGTATAAAACACAGATTTTAAGTGAAGATAGAATATACATAAATTTGACAATATTATAGTGTTTTCTACGCGTGTCGCATGAAGTAAAATTTCGAGTTTAGAAAAGCCCAGAAAATTTGTCTCAGGTCGCTGCGCGACCCTCGACAAATTTTCACGGGGCTTTTCTAAACTCGAAATTTTACTTCATGCTTAGTCTGGGAGTGGAAAACACTTGTTTACAGCTTTAAAATGAACTTTAAAAAAATACAGGGAATATCCACAATTGTTGTATCAATTCCATGGTGTCATTATTTTTATAAAATCATATTACTTTTTCTTAATTATTTTAGCTGTAAATTTTCTGACATTCGTTGAGTTTTAAAGGAGTTCAATTTGAAGCTTAAAACGAGTGTTTTCCACTCCCAGACTAAGCATGAAGTAAAATTTCGAGTTTAGAAAAGCCCTGTGAAAATTTGTCGAGGGTCGCGCAGCGACCCGAGACAAATTTTCTGGGCTTTTCTAAACTCGAAATTTTACTTCATGCGCCACACGTATAAAACACCGATTTTAAGTGAAGATAGAATATACATAAATTTGACAATATTATAGTGTTTTCTACGCGTGGCGCATGAAGTAAAATTTCGAGTTTAGAAAAGCCCAGAAAATTTGTCTCGGGTCGCTGCGCGACCCTCGACAAATTTTCACGGGGCTTTTCTAAACTCGAAATTTTACTTCATGCTTAGTCTGGGAGTGGAAAACACTTGTTTACAGCTTTAAAATGAACTTTCAAAAAAAACAGGGAATATCCACAATTGTTGTATCAATTCCATGGTATGTCATTATTTTTATAAAATCACATTACTTTTTCTTAATTATTTTAGCTGTAAATTTTCTGACATTCGTTGATTTTTAAAGGAGTTCAATTTGCAGCTTAAAACGAGTGTTTTCCACTCCCAGACTAAGCATGAAGTAAAATTTCGAGTTTAGAAAAGCCCCGTGAAAATTTGTCGAGGGTCGCGCAGCGACCCAAAACACATTTTCTGGGCTTTTCTAAACTCGAAATTTTACTTCATGCGCCACGCGTATAAAACACAGACTTTAAGTTAAGTTAGAATATATGTAAATTTGACAATATTATAGTGTTTTATACGCGTGGCGCATGAAGTAAAATTTCGAGTTTAGAAAAGCCCAGAAAATTTTCACGGGGCTTTTCTAAACTCGAAATTTTACTTCATGCTTAGTCTGGGAGTGTAAAACACTTGTTTAAAGCTTTAAATTGAACTTTAAAAAAAAACAGGGAATATCCACAATTGTTGTATCAATTCCATGGTATGTCATTATTTTTATAAAATCACATTACTTTTTCTTAATTATTTTAGCTGTAAATTTTCTGACATTCGTTGATTTTTAAAGGAGTTCAATTTGAAGCTTAAAACGAGTGTTTTCCACTCCCAGACTAAGCATGAAGTAAAATTTCGAGTTTAGAAAAGCCCTGTGAAAATTTGTCGAGGGTCGCGCAGCGACCCGAGACAAATTTTCTGGGCTTTTCTAAACTCGAAATTTTACTTCATGCGCCACACGTATAAAACACAGATTTTAAGTGAAGATAGAATATACATAAATTTGACAATATTATAGTGTTTTCTACGCGTGTCGCATGAAGTAAAATTTCGAGTTTAGAAAAGCCCAGAAAATTTGTCTCAGGTCGCTGCGCGACCCTCGACAAATTTTCACGGGGCTTTTCTAAACTCGAAATTTTACTTCATGCTTAGTCTGGGAGTGGAAAACACTTGTTTAAAGTTTTAAATTGAACTTTAACAAAAAATAGGAAATATCCGCAATTGTATCAATTCTATGGTATGTCATTATTTTTATAAAATTACATTACTTTTTCTTAATTATTTTAACTTAGAGAAACGTAAAGTGTTAAGTGTGAACATTCATAAATTTAGAATTTTTTCCTCTACAAAAAAGTGAAATACATTTTGTCTCTAAAATAAATAGAAAAGCCAATATTTGAACACTTTAAAATTACTATGCGATTTCCTATGTTGCGTCCGCCAAGTCAACACCCGGTATGTTAAAATATATAAATAAATCAAATCAAACTTTTAAAACCATATTATAGCAAATCTCGTCAACCAGTTAGCATTCATAAAAACAGATAAGGGCGTAGTAAGGGGTTGATTTTTAACTCCCAAATAATTTAAAATGTAAAAATTCTAATTAAAAAATTATTTCAAAATATTGTTTGCAAATGTATTGTTTACAAATGCTATGACCGGGAGAGCCAGCACAAGAAAGACAGTGGCGTAGTGAGTGTTCGATGTTTAAACCTTGAATAATTTAACATGTAATAACATCACCAAATACTAACAGATTTCAAATTTTTTCAAAATATATTATTTTCAAATTATAATTCACCAATGCATTCTTAATGAATGCTGTGACCAGGAGAGCAAGCACAAGAAAGACAGTGGTGTAGTGAGTGAGCGATGTTTAACCCTCGAATAATTAAAAATGTAATAACTCCGGCAAATACCTACAAATTACAAAAATGATTTTAAATTATAATTCACCTATGCATTCTTTATGAATGCTGTGACCGGGAGAGCAAGCACAAGAAAGACAGTGGCGTAGTGAGTGATCGATCTTTAACCCTAGAATAATTTAACATGTTATAACTCCACCAAATACAGATTTCAAAAAATCTTCTAAATTATAATTCACCAATGCATTGTTCATAAATGCTGTCATCATGAGAGCAAGCACAAGAAAGACAGTGGCGTAGTAAGTGATCGATGTCTATGGTGGTGTTGTTTTATTGCAATTATTTGAGGATTAAAAATCAATGGCTCACTACGCCACTGTCTTCGTTGTGCCTGCACGTCGGGTCACAACATTAATAAACAAATATTTTTAAGTTGTAATTTTAAAGAATTTATTAAATCTGTCGGCGTTTGGTTAAGTTATTACATGTTTAATTATTCGAGGATTTAACATCAATTACATTACATTTTTATCTATCTTTAATGTGCTTGCTCTCCTGGACACAGCATTTATAAACAATGCAATAATAAAGAATTTATTAAATCTGTCAGCGTTTGGTTAAGTTATTACATGTTAAATTATTCGAGGGTTTAACATCAATTACATACTACGCTACTGTCTTTTATGTGCTTGCTCTCCTGGACACAGCATTTATTGTAGACATTTTTGAAATCTGTTGGTATTTGGTATATACAGGGAGTTTTTTATTAAAGTATACGTATTCCAAATTCAGCTTATTTTCTTTAAATCTTTAGATATTCGTTGTTTTTTAAAAGAGTTCAATTTGAAACTTTAAACGAGTGTTTTCCACTCCCAGACTAAGCATGAAGTAAAATTTCGAGCTTAGAAAAGCCCCGTGAAAATTTGTCGAGGGTCGCGCAGCGACCCAAAACAAATTTTCTGGGCTTTTCTAAACTCGAAATTTTACTTCATGCGCCACGCGTATAAAACACTAAAATACTGTGAAATTTATGTATATTTGAACCTCACATGAAATCAGTGTTTTATTCAACCGTCGAATAATTTAAAATGTAATAACTGCAACAAATACCAACAGATTTCAAAAATTCATTCAAATTATAAATCACCAATGTATTGTTTATGAATGCTGTGACAAGAAGACCGAGCACAAGAAAGACAGTGGCGCAGTGAGAAAATTTGCATTTGACGTAATAATTCGAATACACGAATGAAAATACGCATACAGGATTTGAAAGCTTACTCCCGATAAATAAAATGTAAATATATGTTTTTTATCCGATACCTTTTTTCAAATAATGTTGCATGTTCTGTCTGCACTAGCTCTAGGCTACAGATTCCAATAGAAATAATAAAAAAATATTAAAGTGAGGGGGCTGGGGTTCAAACTAATTTTGTATTTTAAGGGGTTGCTGGGGTTGTGCTAGCTTGCGCTAGCTCTGAAGAACCTAAGTCATATAAAAAAAGTCAAAAAACCAAAAGTGGGGGGCAAACGTCAACTCAGCCCCCCATATTTGAAACCCTCATAACTTTTTTACCTTTTGTGTGCTTGCTTTCATTTTTGCTGTGCTTGCTTGCGCTAGGTAAGGGCTTTTCTGCGCAATGATTTTCTTCCAAAAAAATCGAAAGTGGGGGGCCAAGTTGACTAAGCCGACTAATTAAGTAATTAGTCTAAAAATAATAAAATCTCGATATCATAATTTATTTTTGATAAGTTAAACAAGTCGCTTCTTAGGACTTCCAGTTACATGTGCATAAATGTGTTCCAATTTCTCGCCTAGTTTAATGAAATGAGTTCTATCTTGCATTTATTTATGTTTTACTTTATTTCTATCAAGGAAATTGATATACTGGGAATTTTTCTTTTATGTAGTGTTATGTATACCCTGATTTGTTTGCACTTCCTCATTAAGCATGAAGTAAAATTTTTAGTTTAGAAAAGCCTGAAAATTTGGTTTGGTGCGTAGACTTAACACGAAGTTCAAATTTACTGCTTTAGTATAGTATATTTTGAACTTCACTTGAAATCGGTGTTGTATACCAAATTTTCAGGCTTTTCAATACTTGAAATTTTACTTCATGCTTAATCAAGGAGAGAAAACACTTGGTAGAAGCTTAAAATTTACCGCTTTTTAAAATACATCAAATGTCTAAACATTCATGGCACACACCGGGACATTTAACTTAAAAGACAAACTCCCTGTATAATAAAGAGTTTTGGTTTATCATTTTACAGCGTTTTTTAAATTTACGGGCATTCGTTGTTTCAAAGCGGTAAATTTGAGGCTTTTTCCACATTTCCACTCCCAGATTAAGCATGAAGTAAAATTTCGAGTTTAGAAAAGCCTAAGAATTTGGATTGGCCGCGTAGCGAAGCGGAGCGGCCAATCATTCATGGCACACACCGGGACATTTAACTTAAAACACAAACTCCCTGTATAATAAAGAGTTTTGGTTTATCATTTTACAGCATTTTTTAAATTTACGGGCATTCGTTGTTTCAAAGCGGTAAATTTGAGGCTTTTTCCACATTTTCACTCCCAGATTAAGCATGAAGTAAAATTTCGAGTTTAGAAAAGCCTAAGAATTTGGATTGGCCGCGTAGCGAAGCGGAGCGGCCAATCCAAATTAGGCTTTTCTAAACTCGAAATTTTACTTCATGCGCCACGCTTAAAAACACTGATTCACAGTGAAGTTCAAAAAACACACAAATACAACAACGATTATAGGCAACCTAATATACGTTATACACTGCTCAAAACAATTAGCGGGTCACTAATTTGTGCCTCCATAAAATTCAAATGGGAAATTACATGCAAATAAAATTAAGGATATCTGAAAGACGCTCTATTTAATTGTTTTAATTGGCACATATGGAAATGTCAGCATCACGTACTTTTAAAGTACCTGTAATAATTAACAACAACTACCAAAACCAAAGTGCAAAATTAAATTAAATTAATTGTCAATGTAAACTTTTCTACATAAAGTGGTAACTTAATAACGAGTATGTTCTCCCATAGCACGAATAACGGAATTACACCGTGTTGGCATGCTTCGCAAAAGTCTTCGAAGGTCTTCCTGTGGTATAGCGTCCCATTCTTCAATAAGAGCCGCCGTTAGCTGCTGGATGGTCTGAGGAGGATGCGGGCGACCACGAACACGTCTGTCGAGCATATCCCAAACATGCTCTATGGGATTTAAATCAGGACTTAACGCAGGCCACACCATTGTTTGAATTTCCAGTTCTTGTAGGAAGTCTAAAGTGATTCGCGCAGTATGTGGTCTTGCGTTATCCTGTATTAACAAAAAGTTAGGACCTATTCCATATGCCACAGGGACAACATGTTCTCCTAACACAATGTCAACATAAAGATTAGCGTTAAGATTTCCTGGAATTACAAGAAGGTCGGTTCTACTGTCGATACTAATCCCACCCCAAACCATAACTGAACCACCTCCAAATCTTTCGACTTCCTGGACAGTAGCAGCTGCGTAGCGTTCTCCTGGGCGTCTGTAAACACGTACTCGGCCATCGCAACGAGTAATACGGAACCTTGATTCATCCGTGAAGAGCACAGACTTCCATTGTCGAAGTTGCCATGCGACATGTTCACGAGCAAAATTAATCCTTGCTTTTCTGTGGCGTCGTGTCAAAGAGGGTTTTCGGACGGGTCGTCGTGCCCTCAAATTTGATTCCCTCAACCTATTCCTAATTGTCTGGTCTGATACAGTGACTCCATGCGCCGTCCTGAGGGAAATTAAGAGGTCTTTCGCCGTAGAAACTCTATTGCGAAGACTCGAAATCAGTAAAAATCGGTCTTGACGTTGAGTTGTATTTCGCTTGCGACCTTACCCACCTCGCCTGGTATATTGACCCGTATCTAAGTACCTGTTCCACAATCACTGAATCACAGACAGGCTTACGTTGAAGTTTCTTGAAACTTGTCGAAGGCTTTCGCCATTTTCAATTAATGTTATAGCACGAACAACTTCCACTTCGTTGAGATGCCTCATTTTCACTTAACTTAAGTCAAACTGTCAGTTGCAAACATTTTCGTTTGTTTATTGATCTCAACAAGGCTTTCCTAGCTCTTAGAATCAAATTTGGGAGACATTATTTCACTTTAGTTTTGGTAGTTCTTGTTCATTATTACGGATACTCCGGAAGTGTGCGATGCTGATAATTCCCTATGTGTCAATTATAACAATTAAATAGAGCGTCTTTCAGATGTCCTTAATTTTATTTGCATGTAATTTCCCGTTTGAATTTTATGGAGGCACAAATTAGTGACCCGCTAATTGTTTTGATCAGTGTAGTTATTGGGTTGCCTATAATCACTGTTTTAAACAATTTGTTTGGTATTTGTTGCAGTTATTATATTTTAAATTATTCAAGGGTTAAATAAAACACTGATTTCATGTGAGGTTCAAATACACATAAATTTCACAGTATTTTAGTGTTTTATACGTGTGGCGCATGAAGTAAAATTTCGAGTTTAGAAAAGCCTAATTTGGATTGGCCGCTCCGCTTCGCTACGCGGCCAATCCAAATTCTTGGGCTTTTCTAAACTCGAAATTTTACTTCATGCTTAGTCTGGGAGTGGAAAACACTCGTTAAAAGCCTCAAATTAATCGCTTTGAAACAATGAATGCCCGCAAATTTAAAAAACGCTGTAAAATGATAAACTAAAACTCTTTAATATACAGGGAGTTTTTCTTCTAAGTTAAATGTCCCGGTGTGTGCCATGAATGTTTAGACTTCGCTTCGCTACGCAGCCAATCCAAATTTTCAAGCTTTTCTAAACTTGAAATTTTACTTCATGCTTAATCAAGGAGAGAAAACACTCGGTAGAAGCTTCAAATTTAACGCTTTTTAAAATACATTAAATGTCTGAATATTCATGGCACACACCGGGACATTTAAGCTAAAAGAAAAACTCCCTGTATAATAAAGAGTTTTAGTTTATCATTTTAGGTAATACAGTGACACTAAATGTGCTAGTTGTTTAGTAATCTTTTGCGTTACTGGGGAACAAGCAAGTTTAGCTTAGACGATAGCATTACCGTATTTCATGATAAAGATAAGATAAACTTAGGCCCAGTTGCACTAGAAAACATTGAACTCATTCATCTCTGAACTTTAGTTCAAGATGACAGTTCCCATTGTTCCAATGTCTGTTTGGTGCAACTGGCCCTTAAATTCTAATAAAACTATTGGGCGACTGTTTTTTTTGTAATAATTAATTAATTTATTTAAAACCCATTTTGTGCCCTTTATAAAAATATACAATACATCTATTGGATATATCTTTTTGTTTTTGTTTTCTATTTGGTGTAAAAATATACAGTAGGATTTAATCGATGAGGTAAGGACTATCGAGGGCCCCCAATCCAGCAGCCACACCACCCTCATTAGCGGACGATATTTTGGTGCGCAGCATATGTCCAACTTGCCGGTTTTCGAAAATCTTCATGGAATCGCTGTAAGCAAGAAAATATATATATACATCATCTTTATTCAGACATAACTTATATACTGTACATAAAAATGAATTTGTTAGTACGTCCTTGTCTGGGCTATCGACCATGAGTCTTTCTGCCCTTTTGCAAATTAGTGTAAAGGAGGTAAAATTAGATTAAGTGTCAAGATGATATGAATTGATAAATGGTGCTGGTTGGATGCTTGAATTTTGGTGGGATGTTTTGATTACGGGGGACGCAGTATTTTCTAAGGATTTCTGTGTTGAATGGGTTTTTCACTAATTTTTCAGAAAAGGCTAGTGTATTTTCAGTGGTAGGGATTATTTAGGTGATTTCGTATAAGAGTTCATTGGATGGATTATGGAGAGAATTGTTTGGATGACGGATTTTAGTCAAGGTTTGGAGAGCAGATCTTTCGGCCACTAGAAAGTGGTATAGTGTGGACGGGCGGCATTGGGTGAAAAGGATGGATGCATAGTCTAGTAAGGGGCGGCAAATCGACGTGTAAATATTCACTGCTGTTTTAGTTGTGATTTTTTGGTTTTTGTAAGTAAGCGATCGGAAATGCCGCGCCCTTATTTTGACTCTACTTTTGACTGATTGTGCATGTGGTTTGAAGGAAAGTTTGGTGTCAAAGAGGATTCCTAGGTACTTACATGTGTGTGAAGGGGCTATGTATGAGTTGTGGATTTTTATTTTAGGTGTAGGAGAAATTTTGTGATAAGGAATAAATAGTTTAGATTTGGTAGGACTGACTTCAAGACGCCATTTGTTGAACCAGGATTGAAGGGAAGCGTGCGCAATTAATGCCATCCACGAACTGTAGAGGATATATATTTGGATTAAAATAAATAAGAAAATACTTTTCTGATTTCGTAGGCAATTGAATAACATTGATTCAAATAAAACCTGATTTTCTGTGTAATTTTGACAAAGATGGTTGTACCTTTTTCCGTCCGTTCCAGAATCATTTCATTTAACATGTTAACCGCCAGAGAAAATGATGCAAAAATAACCGTTTTCCCAAACAGTTTTTTTTATATTTTCCGTAAATGTATGATGATCTATTTTTTAATTTTTTTTTTTTTAATTATTATTATTATTACATAACATGAGTACATATATTTTCAACAAATTAACATCCGTTCTATAATATATTTCTTTTATATTGAGCAGTGTTCTGCTCAACGTAATGAATATCCAGATGTAACAATAATAGTTCAAAGCACCTAAGTGAGTGCTGGCATGAAGTTCTTAGAAATTTTGTGCAATATATGATACATAAATGTTGTTTTAGTTTACATAATGAGTACCGAAAAATAAATATATGATATGTGTTTATTATTCTAATATTTTTGAGAATTGAGGATAATTTTCGAAGATATAAGATTTTGAAAGTTGTGAGAATTTTTTTTGTTATTTTGTTTGATATGTTGGGGAAGGAGAGTATAGGTTTTGGGGATTGTGTAGGTGAATGATCTGAGGCTAAAGGCTGATTTGCAATTAGGGATATAGAGTCTAGTCTTACTTCGTGTGTCATGGTTTGATCTCATGTAGTTTAAGGCATTACGATGTTTATAAGCATATGTACAGAGACTGTGGAAGTACAGGCATCTAATATTGGGTACATTCACAGAATATAATAGATGGGATGGGTAGCGTCTCTTTTGTTTAAAAATAATCTTAAGGATGTACTTTTGAATTATAGTTAGTTTTTGTAAGTGATTCTTGTACGTTCCGCCCCATACCAGTATACCATAGCGGATTAATGATTCAACAAGACTTTTATAGACTATAATTAATAATTTTCTTGATAGGAATTCACGTAATTGATAGAATTTATAAATTAGTTTTCTAATTTTATTTGTTATGTGGTCAGTTTGGTTATTCCATTTTAAATGTTGATCTATTATAATGCCCAGGTACTTAACCGCCCTGCTCTCCCCGATCTCGACACACATGCTATCAATTGCTATAGATGTGAAATTGGGTCTATTTGCCTTTGTCATTGAGAATGCTACATACTGAGTTTTGACTATATTTAGAGAAAGTTGATAAGTATCTAGCCAATATTTAATTTTTTCATTTCTCTTTGTACTTTTGCTTTTGTTTCGTCCCATGACTTTCCATCAACGAGAACTACTGTGTCATCAGCATAGGATACAATTTTGGCAGATGTGTCTATGGCTAATAAGGAATTAATGTAAATTACAAAAAGTATTGGGCCTAGAACTGTTCCTTGCGGTACCCCTATTTCAACAAGGAGTCGGTCACTTATGGTATTGTTGACTTTCACTCTTTGTTCACGATTAGTTAAGTAGCTTTTAAGTAGGCTCAATACGATACCGCGAATACCAATGCTTTCAAGTATGTTAAAGAGTTTTTTGTGACTAACTGTGTCAAAAGCCTTAGCTAGGTCCAGGAAGACCCCAATACATTTTTTATTCAAGTTTAGATTCTCTGTAACATGCTCAATGACAGCGCACATAGCATCAGTTGTGGATTTTCCACACTGAAACCCGTATTGCTGGGTGTGTATAATGTTGTGTTTGTCTAAAAAGTTTACCATTCGGTTCTTTATACATTTTTCAAAAAATTTTCCAAAATTATTAATTACGCTAATTGGTCTGTAGTTGCATATTTTTGTGATTTAAAAATTGGTGTGATAATAGACGATTTAAACTGTATGGGAACAATCCCATTTTGAAATATCAAGTTAATAATGTGTTTCAAAGGCTTCAAGATATGCAAGTGATTATTTTTTATAGTGGCTGATGTTATCCCGTCAGGACCAGGGGAACTATTATTTTTTAATGTGGAGATTAGCTCAATTAATTCAGCCTCGGACACTGGGTCAAGGAACATTGTTAGCGGGTTTCTCCTCTTAATTGCGTCAGGATTTCGTATCGTTGGAATTTCTTTAAGCATATTGGACCCGATGGTTGTGAAATAATTGTTGCAGTGATTTGCCATTTCTTTATTGTTAACAAATGCTGTACCATTGTTGTCAGTGACATTATAGGAATTTATGCTAGAGGTTTTAACATTTGTTGACTCTGCAATTATTTTGTAAATTTTTCTCATATTATTTTTGTTATTTTGAATTTGAACTGCGTAGTAGTCATTTTTTGTTTTTTTCAAAAGATTATTCAGCGAATTTCTGTATTTTTTGAATTTTATTTCTATCTCTGCGGAAAAGTGTTTATTCAACCTTTTTTTTATTATTAGGTTGTATACTTATAAAACTAATTATGAACTATATTTCTAGTATTAATATTAGCAACTTTCGACTGCCTAGCGGCTGTAAGACTGCTCTGGCGTAGGTGGTACATTTCCCAGGGGCCCTAGAGACCGCCCTGGTGGTTAAAGTGTTATACGAAAAGCACTTATCGATACTTTAACTAAATGATCATCGCTTGATCGATCCTCGAGATACTGAATCTTGCACATCACTAGTTTTAACCAGGGTTGTTGAAAAAAAAAACGTTTTTTTTCATTTTAATTAAAACAAACAGTTTATTTACAAAAGGTGTTTTTTTTATTGAAACAGCGTTTAAAACATTAACAATTAAAAACATGTTTAAAACGTGCTTAAAACATGTTTAAAATACGTTTTAAACAGAATATACAGGGTATTTTTCTTTTGAGTATACATATCCCGATAATTACAGCGTTTTTTAAATTAGCGGGAATTCGTTGTTTCAAAGCGGTTCATTCCAGACTTTTAACGAGTGTTTTCCACTCCCAGACTAAGCATGAAGTAAAATTTCGAGTTTAGAAAAGCCTAAGAATTTGGATTGGCCGCGTAGCGAAGCGAAGCGGCCAATCCAAATTAGGCTTTTCTAAACTCGAAATTTTACTTCATGCGCCACGCCTAAAAACACTGATTTACAGTGAAGTTCAAAAAACAAACATGCAACAACGGTTATAGGCAACCTAATATACGTTAGAGTTATTGGGTTGCCTGTAATCAGTGTTTTAAACAATTTATTTAGCGCAGCATTTGACTCATGCTTTATTCACATCTACATATTAGATTGCTAAAGCCAAATATTTTAAACTGTATGATATTTCAGTGTTTTATACGTGTGGCACATGAAGTAAAAGAGTGTTTTAAACATAACAACCCTGGTTTTAACTGATAATGTAAAATTATAAAATATCACTTACCCTATGACAACACCGAAAATGCCCAATTCTGACACCAGGTCGACAATTTCTGGCACTTGGGGCCCTCCGGGCCGGATCATGTAACTCCTGGAGATCGGCGGGTTTATCCGTTCCATCAGGATCCAGGCTGTCCGCTCTTTTGTGTCCTTCATCTTCATAATCGCATCCCGAACTTCCGTCCCGTAGATGTTGTTACCGCCACCCTCACGCTGAGGCTTCAGCACGAACCTTAGAAAGAAAAACAAAAGCGAAAGTGGTGAATGCGCCGAGCAGACACAAATTCCTGTCTAATAGAGGACGGAAGAAGTAACGACGTTGCAAAATGATTGCCGTGAAATACACAAAAAATAGTTGAAAATCAGTAATTGTTGTCTTATTAATAGATGTTAGCATACAGGCCGGTTCACGCTTATGGGCAGGCTCGGGGCTAGCTTCATTTAGAATCGGTCCGCTAAAATCTGTCTCTTTCTGGTCTCTGGTTCTCTTTCTAACTCACGGGCCTTATGGGCCACAAACTAAATCGTGGACCGTAGGTCGCGATACTATTGACGTTGAAGATTGCACATCTGCTTTTATATCGTTTTGTTCAAGTGAATATGTATTTGCCGCCAAAAACGCCATTTTATTTAGTGTTTTCACACTGGTAAGTTCATCGTGTAATTTTTATTTTCTAAAATTAATTCAATTATTCGTAGGATTATGGCTAGCTTATGCATAATTTGTGGTCGTGGCGAGAATGAAGTGAAGAAATTATTTTATTTTCCAAAAAAAATCAGGAAAAACTGCGTTTGTGGCAAGAAGCACTTGCCGTTTCTTTGTTACAAATATCAAGAAAACGGATTTGTAATTTTCCTTTTTCAGATGAAACGTTTGTTATCCGAAAAGCTGATTTACAACTAAAGAAATGTGCTCTTCCCAATCAGTGGGTTGTTTGTCCACTGACTCAAACAACAACAGATAGTGAGGTGGAAAAATTCAGGTGTTTGCCTCCTGGCAAATGAGGCTCGAACAACTACAATAGATAGTGAATTTAACCCTAATGTTTCTGCCGAAAATGCATTAGTTATTGAACAATCAACGGCTCAGGTTATTATATTTTATAAGTAAGTAAATCTATCAACAACTATTTGTTTTTTTTAGGATGTTGAAATTAATTTCACCCAAGAAATTAAAAATTCTAACACTACTGAGATGGAAACAAATGCACATGTAGGTAATTAGTATTCTATGTTTACGGCATAGCAAAAAAAAATATCCAAAATTAAATCATTTATTTTTCTTCAAAGGGTCTGGACGTTGATTTGAGCCAACAAGTTTTAGATACAGATACAGAGCAGGTAAGTACTATAGATTTACAATCAAATAAAAATCTTTTACAGGTAGAATGGCATCCCGCACCATCCACATCGAAAAAGCGTAAGTCTCTATTGGACTCTTTACTCAAGAAAGAGGTCAACTCATCACCCAGGAAAAAATTACTGATGAAGGTGATTAAAAACAAGGAAGATCATTTACGCAAACTAAGAAGAAAATTCAAACAGACTCGGCAATCATTTTCACTCTCCCTGAGGGTGCTTGATTCAACAGAATATAATTTTTTTTTTAAAGGTAAAAATTTAAATGTTATTTAAGACAAATTTAGTGCATGAATTATGGGCTGCAGTGGCCGGGTTGTTATTTATGTTGTCCACATTTCATTCAATTAAATTAACAAAATTGCAAAGTTGTCGTGGCTGAATGGCTAATGCCTAAGTAAATTCCCTAAAATTCATATCATCCCCAACACGATTTCCCATCCATCAGCCTTCTTTTTGATATTAAAAAAAACAATTATAATTATGATTCTATAAAAAACTGGTAAAACTGGTTAAGCTGTTACTTAAGTTAGCGCAGTTACTCTCTATTTAAAATTGTTACTTTGACCCTAATTAAGTGTTGTAATTTCTACAGATTGAAAAGGATACTACTACCGATTTGGTACCGAACGAGCCAATAAATACCTAGCCAGTTCTATAGGCCTGCTGCTGCTATTATTGAATTGTTTTAGATTTTGTTTGGGACAAATAATGTGCAAATTAAAAAAAATTCTTTTATTCTCTGTTTTTCTTTCTCATTTCTTTTATTGTAAATTCTTTGTTTATTTATTATTTCTTTTATTGTAAATATTTGCATATTTTTATGTACTAGAGTAATTGTATATAATAATGTTTTGTTTAATATGAAATGTCAAAATGTATTTAAATTATTGTGTTTAAACAAGATAAATTCAAATTCAAAACTATTTGAATTCGAGAAAATAAGCTTACGCTTCTTATAGTTTGCACACTTTAAACATAATATATATTATCCGGAGGTGTATTTGCACGGGAAGTAGTTGTTTCAATGGATATTTATCGTCTTAAGTTGTCTTATTAATTAAGACATTGTTTGCATTTTCACGAATAGTTTTTTCGTAATTTTATATATAATTATTGTGTTTGTTCATGATAGAATATATACACTGCCCTGCAAAAGTTTAGACTCACTTAGAAAAATCGTTTATTTTTGTATTTAGCGCTTTAATTATCGTTCTCAGACCGTTTTATACAACGTATTTGTTTAGAATAACATTTTATTAATAAGTAATAAACATTTACTTGTGATAATCTTGAGTTTTTTTCTGGAAAAAATTGAGAAAATCAATCGAGCCGTTTTTCATCAATATGTTGGCCTTTCGATTTGATGATTGCCCTACAAATTCTGGGCATTCTTTCCACCAATTGCTGAGGTCTTTCTGGTCGCAATCGTTGCCAAGCCTGCTGAAGACATTGCCACAAGTGAGATTCGCTGGTTGGATGAAGTTTCCGCACTTCTCTGTCCAGCTCATCCTACAACAGTTCGATGGGATTTGCATACGACGATTGTGGTGGGCATTCCATGAATTTAAGAGTGCATGTAGCTTCTTTCGATCTTAAATAGTTCGTACAAAGTTTTGATGTATGTTTAGGGTCGTTATCTTGCTGAAATACAAACCTCTCCCCTATCAAATCGATGCCAGATGGAATTTCCGCATGTTTCCGTCCATTTTTACCAAGGTGCCGACACCAGCGTAGCAGAAACAACCCCATACCATCACACTACCACCGCCAAACTTAACTGTTGGCGTTACACATTGAGGTGCGTGCCGTTCATCAGAGATCAGCTTCGGTAGCGTTTGATTGATCTCGGCTCTGATATCTGGCACTGTTTTGAGTCTGGACCGCTTACTTAACACTTGTATAATTCTATCACCACTTTTTGTCGTCTTTCTGGGTCGGCCCGAGCGTTTCCTGTCGGAAAACGATTTGGTTTCAGCAAATTTCTCCAATGTTGTACGGACTCCTTTCTGTGAAACTCCCAATTTTTGTGCAATTTTTCGCTACGAATGGCCAGTTTCACTTAAAATTACTATCTGAGCACGTTTTCCTTTCGGTATTCGCTTTGCTCTTGCCATTTTCAAGACTACAGACACAAATTTGAAGGAGCAATATTGATGAAAATATTGTGCAATGAGCAACTGTCTTTCAAGTGTCAAAGTGACGAAATTTGAAGTTATTGCACAGACAATCGACGGCAGATGAGGTTCGAAGTCATTGGTGCGCATTTTGAAGTATCAATGCATTGAGCAAAAATTGATTCGAGGTAAAAAAATGTTGAAGTAATTAAAAATGATGTATTTAAAATTGTCGATTTTTCAATATTTTAAAATAAACATACTTTGTTACAATAAATAAATGATAATTAAAAGAAAACGCTCAAAAGTTATCAATACAATATTGTTCTGAACAAATACGTTGTATAAAATGGTCTGAGAACGATAATTAAAGCGATAAATACAAAAAAAAACGATTTATCTAAGTGAGTCCAAACTTTTGCAGGGCAGTGTATGTATGTATTTATATTGTTATAAACTGTTTTTGTTCAATCCTATCACTATGCATGTATAGTGTGGATTTATTTTGTATTGTAGCACATTATCGCCAAAATCTGATAATTGCAAACATTTCCTGTGAAAAAATTTAATTTTGAACAGAATGTGTTAAAATTATTAGCTTTATGCGATATTTTGCTACTACAAAATAAATCTGCATACTGATAAAAAGATCTGTGTGAGCGGTTGCATACCTGAAAAGGGGTGTGAGTGGAGGGTTGCATACCGATGAATTTTCAAACAAACAGTTTCCTATAAATAAATTTTACGTTCTACAGCGCCACCTGGAATCCTTCCACGATGTTTAAGTGAAAGAGATATTTCATTGGAGAGAGAGAGGGCTACTTTTAGCGTTCAAAATTTAACCCAGAGCTAGCTGTCTGTTAATGGTCTGTGCTTATGGGACTTGTTTATACTAGCAAACTTCGAGGCGTAATACTCAGCAGATGTCGCTGGCGTATTTTTCAAATTTCCCCTCATAAAAGGTAGTAAACTGCAGTCGCACAAAGCGAAAACGGAGAAAACATTCTTAACCTCATTTCTTTGTTATTGTAATCTTTGTGTTTCCATCATGTGGTTTACTAAAATTGCGACAAAAGCTTTTTCTGCACTTCTCAAAATTGTGATAAAAGGTTTGAATATTTTTCTTATTTCATTTAATTGCATAGTGTGAGCTATAACATGATTTAATGGTTTATTTACAAACTAATTTAGTGAGGGAAAGTACAATATATTAGCATAGGTATTCAATAGTGTTTGATGATTGATTTATAATAATTTATATCTTGTGTATGTAGTGTTGTAAGTACAGTTATAACAAAATGCCTTGAAACAAGGTTTGTGTAATCACAGGTTGTGCTTCGTTTCGATATCAACGAAAAAAAATATTTAAATCTCTTCAACGGGTTGCAGCATGTGATATAAAATATTTAGATTAAATATCACTAGTGTTGATTTCCTATCGGAGGAGGATATTTAATCCATATTTTGCTTGAAAACATTTTTCAATAGATCGATGTGATTTAGTAAATAAAGAGATGTTTTAATTTCTTTCTTTCTGTCTATTAGCACAAATCGGAATATTTAATGAGTTGTTCTACACGAATAATGGGCAAAGTTATTTTCCTGAATTACATTTAATATTGTATTTTTACTACTGCTTTTAATAAATGCTATTAATATTGAATCTATTTTTATACATAATTTTCTTTAAATCCTTTCATATAAAAAATTAACCTAAATTAATTTCTTAGAAAAAGGTAAGTAATATCCATAAATACATATTTATCAATTGAGATTTTCATTAGTAATGAATAAATAATACATAATTATTTTTTTTAATCGTGTTAATCATTTTTGAAATATCAAATTAGTTTAAATTTAAATGAATAAACCGAACTGCCCGGCAAACATTTGTTCGAATTAGTTGGCGTAATGGCCAGAATTTTCCTATACATAGGCGTGAGCCTTCTAGAGAGTTTATTTTTCGAGGGTTTGGCTAATGTGTAGAACACGGAACAACCACATTAGGATGCGCGAACCTGCATGTGCAGTAGCGCCTACTCCAGTGGTTCTGAACAGGTTATTTGTATGGGTTTGTGTATGCGGGCGTGTGTGTTTGCATATGTTTAGGTTAGATGAGTAAAAAAGAGGTTGAATAGAATCAATAACGTTTATAGAATCATTAATTATGATTATAATCAAAGAAATTGTTAGAATTGTTAAAATTTCAATAAAAAAACACACACACAAATAACTTATTGAGAACCACTGGAGTGGGCGCTACTGCTCATGCGCAAACCTGTCAAGATGGAGTATGTACCGTGTTCTACACATTTACCCATAAATTTGAGGTTATGTTTATACATGGTTGCCATGTGCTTAATTACTCTGGTCTGTTCGTTACATGCACTAAGTTGAACTGTGTTTATTTGCGTCCTGGTCCAGAGTAGGTGTAAATAGTACAGGTTAGAAAAAGGAGAGGGTGGGAGATGTACAATTTTCAAAGATGTGCAGGACATATCTATGGTTGTGCAATGTGTGAATTAACGAGCAAACATTCTGAAATCGTCACCCAACAACCCTACATTTTTTTATTAAATTATGAAACACGGATTTCATTCGGTTTGCTTGGTTTTATTTGTTTATAAAATACAGTACCAACATTTTATTATTAGTGTTTCCTTAAATTGTTTAGTGTATTGCAGAAATTGTTTTTTTTTTATATTTTACACCGAAAGCGTTCATTTGTTTTTAGTTCAGTTCATGTACACTGACATAAACTGACCTGAACTGGTGACGTCACAAACTTGAACTCAGTTCAACTTAGTGCAGTACAAACGAACAAACCTATTACTTTCGGCATATTATTACTACTTTTCTGTCAAATAATTAATCAATTGCAACATGGCATTCATATATCAATGTCATTATATGACAAACAGTAGGGACACCCAAATAATCAAAGAACCTAATAAAAATAAATTCCAAATCTGGTTGGCCAATAAAAAAAAAACCGAATATAGTTGATCGATATTCTGTCAACATTTTTAATCACTAACCTTTCTGGATTTTCCAACGCCATCTGCACGCCCCGATCACCGAACTCGTCGAAGTCCAAGCTGTACAAACCCGTGAATACCTCTTTAATGGCGGCGATTTTGGCTGGATCACCGAGGAACGTTTCTACGGCATCGCTTTTTGCCAGCTCCTGTTGCACTTTCTTCGTCCCGGCCAAATGGTAGTGTATCGAAGGGCACTTGATCGCCTGGGATCTTTCCATCATCAAACGTGCATCCCATTCTTTCTGAGTGGGATAGTGGTTAGGTTCGTAACCCGCCCGGAAATAAATCACAGCCACCTCCAAATCGTCACTGCAAAAAAAAGTTACAGCAAATCTCCTACTATTTAATACAGGGCCATTCAAAAAAAAGAAATAGTTTTGGGTGACTGTTATTATTCGACATTTTATCGTGTAGTTGTTACAATTCGATAAATAAATACTTGCAATTTAAGGGTATTTATTAATCGTGAAAAATATCATGGGCCTTAGTAATCAACCAAAGTGTAAAATTCTTGAATTTTGAATAGAAATCAAATTGTTGATGCAAACCCACAGACGGACCTGCTTGAAACGGCCAGAAACTGGATGGCAGACAATTTTGTACGTTAAAATATTTGTACATACGGCTCTGATAGTTCATATAACAACACGTCTCGCCAACGGAAATATAAAATTGAATATACAGGGTGTTTAAAAAAGAACTCCCTAGTTTTAGGGATACACACTATCTAGTTTCTGATGTTTGATTCATCAACTGTCCAAGTTTTGCTCCCCTGCAGCTGGCACGCCTGCTTAACCTTGAGACGGCGCCAGGGCTTAGTTCGCTTAATTCAGTTCAGGCGTGCAGTGCAGTGCAATGGCTACTCAGCAACAAAAAGCACAGTGTGTGATTTGGCTTGTGCAAACTAAATCTGTTATAACAGTGCAACGTAATTTTAGACGTCAGTATGTTGTTGAACCTCCTACAGCAAAAAATTATCTGGCCAATAACTTCTTTGGGCTCCGAACACGGATCTGTTGAACAACATCTTCAGAAGTTCTCGGTCTACCTGGCGATTTCCCTTTTAAAACACTACTGGTTTCCTCGAAAGAATGCAGCCAATGATGGTTTTTGCACTGCGCTTTTTATTTGCGGAGTAGCCATTGCACTGCAGTGCACGCCTGAACTGAATTAAGCGAACTGAGCCCTAACGCTGTCTCAAGGTCAAGCAGGTGTGCCAGCTGCAGGGGAGCAAAGCTTGGACAGTTCATGAATCAAACACCACAAACTAGAATAGTGAGTATCACTTTGAACAGTTTCTATGACACAATAAAACTAGGGAGTTCTTTTTCAAACACCCTGTATACTATGACGTATATAATAAAGTGCTACTCCGTGCAGTAAAGGGTTAAGAAATGTATTTTTTATTATCAATTAGTACTTACATGATTAATTCGTTGTTGGCTCCGAGTTTGCCCCTCCGGGCTATTTCAGTTAAAGTCCTCCGAACGACTTTAACGTCCGGATTCAATCGCCTGATTTCGAACTCGTGAAACCTCTGGTCGCAAATGTTGTAAGTCACGTCTTCAATGACGAATAAAATCACGGCATTTTCTTTACCGTAGATTTTGAACGCCTCCAGCATTCCGCAGCATAAACCTTGCAGCGCATTATTCTCCGGCAACTAAATTAATAACAACAGTAGTGTCCAATTTCAGAAACTTTAAAATTTATTTGGCAAAAAAAAGTAATCTATTAGGATAGAAACATATCGTCGGTGCACAAGAAAAGTAACATAACCTTAAGCAACCCGAGACAAATTTTCTGGGCTTTTCTAAACTCGAAATTTTACTTCATGCGCCACGCGTATAAAACAGTGATTTTAAAAAAAAAAGACCTTTATTGGAATTCTACATCACAAACAACAAACAAAACTTTACACTCTATAAAACTAAATCACCTCCCTTCTATTTTCCCTCTCCCTCCCTAGCTTCTCCAACGTCCTTACCCCTACCCCCATCCTCTCTCATTCCTCCATCACCCTTCTACTTTCTTTCACTCCCATCCATTCCTCCTTCACCCCCTCGCATTCCTCCGCCAAGGGTTCCCACGTATCCTTCCCATGCTCACACAATACACACCTTCCATATTTATCCCCCATCCACACTTTCTTTCCTCTCTCCTCTGATCCACACCTCGCCCTTGCCACAATCACCCTCTCCTCTCTACTCCATCCCCTCTCTATCAGAGATCTTGGCACTCTTCCATACACCTGCCAACTCCCATACATATCATTGTACTCACTTCTCTCAATACGCCCTTGCCTTTCCTGCCCTTCTACCTTCTTCCCTTTCCCCTTCACCCACTCATCCACCTTCACCCCATTCCCTAGCCATTCCATTACTTTCGCCTCCGACAACCTTACCCTCTCATACATTTTCCTCCTCTCCCCCCTCCATCTACCCTCACCTCCACACACGCTCGTCACTCATACATCCTTCACCAATCTCTCTTCCTCCAGTTCCCACAATCTCATCTCATACCTCACCAGTCTCACCATTGCCTCGCACTATGTAGCTGGGCGTGGACCTTTCCACACCCAACATGCGCTTCAGGAACCACATCTGTTCCCTCTACATGCACTCATACTCTTTCGTCCCCCACACTTCCACTCCATACATAAGCACCGATCTCACACATGCATCCCATATTTTACATGCCACTTTCACATTATTCCCCATCCACTTCCCCCACTTTCCACAAGCTATCCCCAACGCTTTCCTAGCCTTATTCTGCACCCATTTCACATGCTCCTCATCCCCTTCCACTCCAATTCTTTCACCTTCCCCTCCCTCCTTCCCCCCCACTTCGTTTTTTCCACATTCACACTCATCCCTCTGTAATCCATGAACCTCTCCGCTCTTTTCATTGGAAATAAATATATTTAATAGAGGAAAAACGTATTTAATAATAATAAAGTATTGAATTCTGGATATTTAATTAAAACACTTGGTTTTGTTTCACTAATTTATATTTTCTCCGACTAGTTTCGACCATTGGTCATCTTCAGGGAGGAATGACCTCCCCGAAGATGACCAATGGTCGAAACTAGTCGGAGAAAATATAAATTAGTGAAACAAAACCAAGTGTTTTAATTAAATATCCAGAATTATATTCAAAAATGTTTCACCACGGGTTAAGTGAGAAATTAATTAAAGATAATAAAGTATTGGTTACTCACATTAATCAATTTGTCGGAATATCCAAGTTCTTGTAAAACGTACCTAAAGAAAAACGCTTCCTTTTAAAAAAATGACGAGATTATTTACAAATGGGTACATTTTTTTTTCTACTTGACAAATCGAGAAGATAATTTGTTGATAAGCTAGCTTGATTAAAGCCATTGGGGAAAATAAACTGTTAGAAAATGTATATAAAAGAAAAGCTTAAAGCGTGGTTAAAGCGATTAGTGTGCAAGTTTGAAATTATCTGCAGCAGTGACAATTGGAAACAGTGATTGTGACATAAAGTGAAATTACTAAAAAAAGTAGTGTGATAGAGCTCATTTCATTTAACTAGCGAGGAATGTGGACATCTGGATAGATATCTTAATGTCTTTGAAGTTTATCTGTGTGACTAATTAAATAATCTACCAAAAATGATGACATGTCGATACCTTAATTTACTTTTAATAAGTTAAACGAACCGTTTTTAAGAACTTTTAGTTTTATGTGGACAAATATATTCCAATTTTTCGCATAGCTAAATGAAATAACTTCTATACACTTAATTACGAGTACCGATCCTTTGTTCCTCAGTTAGCCATGAATAATAAAGATAGATAGATTAATATACAGTGTTTTTTTTCTATTAAATTTACATTAACCAATGTACAGGGAATTTTTCTTTTAGGTTATATTACATATTCAATGTTTTTATAAAAGTGTTCAATTTAAAGTCTCTCACGAGTGCTTCCACTCCCAGGTTAAGCATGAAGTAAAATTTCTAAACTATAAATTTTACTTCATGCGCCACACGTATAAAATACTGATTTAAATTAAAGTTCAAATTATATTGCTTCAGTATACTGCCTTAGGGGTGGGGTACATTTAAAACTTTACAATATTTCAATGTTGTATACGCAGGGCGCATGTAGTAAAATTTCGAGTTTAGACAAGCCTGAATTTCAGGCTTTTTTAAACTCGAAATTTTACTTTATTTTAAGTTTAGAAATACCTGAATTTCGTTCAGGCTTTTCTAAACTCGAAATATTACTTCATGCTTAACGTGGAAACACTCACTAGAAGCTTCAAATTGAACACTTTTAAATAATATTGATTGCTCAAAAACTTAAGGTTTACGAAATTCTTTATTTCATTTCAAAGGCAAAAAAAGCCATTTGTTATTACTTCGTATTTATTATTATTTAGCATTTTATGTCAAAATGTAAGGAGTAGATTTCTTATACCATGCAATCATTAAAGTAGGCGGCTTTTGTTGTGCAGTTGCCCAGAATGCTAATTTAATGATGCAATAACTTGAGGTTATGGTAAACTATGTGTTAACAGTGCCAACCTAATTTAATATTCAAAGCCTACTCTAATTTATATTTTAAATAATGCCATGGTATTTTGACATAAAATGAGACCTAATTTTAACAAATACTACATTAAAACAATAATATACAATGCAAATTTGTTTTTCTCATGACAAACTCTGAAACAAAATGTATGTACTTTCCCCTTTAGTAAACTTTACAAATAGGTACATATATTTGGTTTTTTTTATTGGCCAACTAGTTCTTTGACTATTCGGGTCTCCCTGCAGTTTGTCATGTAATGACATTGATATATGAATGGGTGTTGCAGTTGATTAATTATTTGACAGAAAAGTAATATCCACTTAATTAATCTTTATGATAGGGTAAGCACATGGCATCCATGTGGAAAACATAAGACGAAAGTCAGAATTACAACCAGAATATCCAACCAAATATCCAACATTATAAAAAAATCACCAGATCTAGTTGGCCAGTAAAAAAAAACCGAATATGATTTATTAAATTTTAATAAACCCATCAAATCATTTATGCCAAGCTTCACCAACGTCAGTTAAATAGACCAATAGTTCATTAATTAAACCTAGTGATAATTACATGTCGAAAAATCAATCAATTCATATGACATGGAAAATGTCTATTCTAATCGACAAATGCATTTAATCTACGAATAAGATTTAATTGAAGTTGGTGAAACTCGACATTAACGAATCAGTTTTTTACATAGGTATTTATAAATAAAATTATATACATGCATTTTTATGACACTTTATTCCAGTAAACAAAATTTTATTTGAAATACAGGTGGATAAAATCTAGCGTGAACAAATTGTGTTACTAACTAACCATTTTCGTGTTTGACTACCGTTTACTTAAAACTGGGATTAGTGATTAACTTTAACACACCTCATAAACAAATATGTTTGTTTAGCTAACAAAATAAGTATTTTTAATTTCGTGTTTGACTACCGTTTATTTAAAAGCAAGCTTAAAAAGGGGATTAGTCATTAACTTTAAAATAATCAACATAAGGAAATTAAATCCAATAATGCATTCAGAAAAATAGTCTACTTTAAAACATAATTTATTTATTTCTGATTTACGCAAAGATATTTTATGTAACCTTGCATGTTGGTCGTTAAATAATAGAGTTGCCAACTCAATTAAGCTGCACTGAGTACAGATGCAGTGTTGCTAACTCAATTAAGCTGCTGTACTGAGTAAAAACACAGTGTTGCAAACTCAATTAAACTGCTCTAAGTAACAACACAGTGTTGCCAGCTCAATTAAGCTGCACTGAGTAAAAAATACAGTGTTGCCAACTTGATTAAAAAGTCTACTAAACATAATTCATTTATTTCTGATTTACGCAAGGAAATTTTTCAATGTTGGTCAATAAATGACAGTGTTGCAAACTCAATTAGGCTGCACTGAGTACAAATGCAGTGTTGCCAATTCAATTAAGCTGCACTAAGTAAAAATATAGTATTTCCAACTGAATTAGTCTACTTTGAAACAGAATTTATTTATTTTTTATTTACGTAAAGATATTATACGTAACCTTGCATTTTAGTCGTTAAATAACAATGTTGCCAACTCAATTAAGCTGCTCTGATAAAAACACAGTGTTGCCAACTCAATTAAGCTGCATGGAGACAAAAATTAAGTGTTGCTAACGTATTTAAATAGGCTACTTTTGAACACAATTTATTTATTTCTGATTTACGCAAAGATATTGTTAAATAACAGTGTTGCTAACTCAATTAAGCTGCACTAAGTACAAATCCAGAGTTGCCAACTTAATTAAGCCTCACTGAGTAAAAATACAGTGTTGCCAACTTAATTAATCTGCACTGATTAAAAATATAGTGTTGCCAACTTATTTGTTTTAATATGATATTTTCCAGTTTGAAAAAAGAGGCAGTTTAAATTATTATGCAAACCGTATTAAGAAAAATCCATCAACATTTTTGTTAATTTAAAATATATTGAAACCGATTTACACAAAACATGCTACATCTATATGGTTGTAGGAAATCTTGCTTCATGCACAAACCAGAAATTATACAGAGTGACTCACAAATCATATGCAATTTAACCTAAACTAAGTGCTAGTCATTTCTAACCAAAAGACTCTAGGGGCCTTCTAATGTAACATACATATCAGCTCAGTGTTGTTGCTTTTTAACATTAACTAATTCATACCTAACCACCTCAGTAATTGTCATCTAACCTAACCTTAGTGATTGTCAAATATATTGAGGGCTATCTAACCTTACATGCATATCTGCCATCAGAGTGTTTTTACTTTTTACCATAAACTGAGTCAATGTATGCATCTGCTATCTAACCTCAGTGATTGCCATCTAACCTAACCTAATCTCGGTGATTGTCAAACACATTGAGGGCTATTTATCCTAACGCACATATCAGCCATCTAAGTGTTGTTACTTTTAAGCATAAACTAATTTAATGTATGCATCTGCTACCTAACCTTAGTAATTGTCATCTAACCTAACCTCACTAATTGACAAACACATTGAGGGCCATTTAACCTAGCATACATATCTGCCATCAAAGTGTTGTTACTTTTTAAGATAAACTAATTCAATGTATGCTTCTGCTACCTAGCCTCAGTGATTGTCATCTAACTTAACCTTAGTGATTGTTATCTAACCCAACCTCTATGATTGTCATCTAACCTAACCTTAGTGATTATCATCTAACCTGACCTCTAACCTAATCTCAGTAATTGTCATCTAACCTAACCTCTATGATTGTCATCTAACCTAACCTCAGTGATTGTCATCTACTGTAAAAATATTCTTCTTTTCTTCATTGTTCATTATTTATGGCTATAATTCTTCATATTGTAGAAATTTCTTCAAATATGGCAACACTGCTTTGCGATCAAATTTAAATTTTAATGGGCCCGTTCATAAAATGTTTAACATTCAACATGTTTAGATTTGTACTCCGGTTGGTCTATTTTATACGATTGCAAAAATCCCAAACACGTTCACAATTAACAATCCGATCATTAGAGAATTCCCCAACAGTTAGCAGTAAACTCTCAACTGTTGTCTCTGATGAACGGGCCTATTATTTTCAAACTTTACCTTGGTGACTGTTATCTGACCTAACCTCAAAATTGTACAAGATTAAGCATAATCTATGTTGAGAGTTTTAAGAAAAATGTTCACTTCTGATAAAAAATCTGTGTCGTTGGATTTAATAAAAATCACTCTGTATTACAAAAGCATCACATTTCATAAATTAATAGGAAAACGGTAAAAAGAGTAAAAGCAGAAAAAGCAAACGTGACTAGAGTTCGAATAAACTAAACCACAAAATATAAAGCAGGTGTAAGTGTGTGTAACTTAATAAAAGAAAAAAAATACGGTACGATCACAGCCATGCATTAAAAAAAAATAACTGCGCACCATATAAATAAAAAACCAAAATCTGATTGTTAATTAGTTTTTCGTAACGAGACTCTCATACCTATGAAACACACGGAAATGGCTAGAAATTCCCCCAAAGCTGGAGGCGATCGTATTTAATTCCACCTGCTTTATTTTGTCGCCTGCATTGCAGTGCATCAAATAATCAGATCGAAGTAACCCCAGAGAAACTCGCTGCAATAATAAATACGGATAAACCATGCAGATTATATTACATACGTACAGGAGGAAAGTAAAAAAACTAAAAAAATAAAAATCGGATCAAGCGTAATTTTTGTTTTTTTCCCTTTTTTTAGAGCCGTTTGTTTTCGGTTCGGATTAATTCCAAGTGTGTGTGTTCATTTTTTTTTTTATAGGGGAGGGTCACCTCTGAATGTGAGCCGATGCAGGACCAAGCCACCCGAAACCGGATGCAATCGAATTAAATTCCACCTGCTTCCAGCAGCAATAGGGGGTGCTCTCCGGCGGCTTTTTCCCACTGGAGTGACACGACGCGCACGCCGATTCCAACATCAAATCGGAACGTAGCAATCCGAGGGACACGGGCTAAACGGGGCAATCACAACACTCAACGTTATAAAAAAAACAAAATAAGAAGCAATTGCTACTGGAAGTCGAAACCGCGATTACTCAAGAATATTCTATTCTCTAATTTAATCTTTATTCAGCAGAACAAACAAAAAAAACTATTATTAGTTGGGTCAACTTGGTCCTTTCTCATTTAAACAAAATACACAAAACATAACCTCCTACTCTCTACTCTAGTTTATGCTGGATTCATAAGACGTTCAACGTTTAGTAATTATCCTTTAGTGTATAACATTTAGCTTTTAGTGATTATCGTTTAGTGTATAACGTTTAAGGAAATGATACCGTTCATATGAGAATTAAGGTTTATCACAAATTTCCGAGAATACTGTTTTACAATTTTTTAAAAAATTAAATTTAAAATAAAATCACTTGGTACGTCTTTATTCCGACTAGTTTCGGCTATCAGCCATTTTCAAGGAATGTACAAAAATAATGTTTTACAGAAAATATATACAGATTTGTTTTACAAATCTTACAATTAACAGGATAGAAATTTAAAATAATCGTTTATTATAACCTTAAACGTCAAACGTCTTATAAATAAAGCATTATTCTTTATTTACCAGAACAGAAAAAATCCTATTATTAGTTAGGACAGTTTGGTCCTTTCTCATTTAAAAAAAAATAGACGAAACATTACCTCCTAGTAACTTACCTGAGTTACACCTTCATCGTGTATAGTCTCATAAATTTTAAACAAATTCCCAGTGAATTCGTCCACTTGCACTACATCTTTCAAGCAGTGCGTCAAAAACTGCCGATGGTGAGCGACCCGGTGCATCAGCTCGTTCAAAGTCGGCTGGAGCTCGATGGCTTTCTGGAATTCCCGTCGGGGAAAAGCTGACGGTGTTAGAATAAAGGGGGCGAAGTTTAGCGAGTCCGGGGAAAAGTTGCTTTTTGAGCGCATTGCTGCTCCGTGCATCAAAGCCCAATCCTTAGCTTTCTCAATGATTTCCTTGAGTTCGTCTTTCGGAATCGGTAGAGGGATTGCGGTCGGTAGGATATTGGTCGCCGACATTTCGCCTTCAGATTAAATCTAATTTGAAGAATATTAAACTAAATAATTGGAAAATCTATTGACTTTTAGGGATTTCTTGTTTTCAATTACATGCTCATTTAAGAAACACACTTAGAATAGTGTAACATTTTATTTCTATTTTAAAAATTAAAATGTATTATTAAGTTGCATACGTTTCAAACCCATGCGGTTAAAGTTTTTTTTTAATTTTGCGTGCGCGCTCCGCTGAGCCGGGCGAAGAAGGATGGCATTTCTGGCATTGTGGTGAATGTGGCGGACTAGAGGTCCTCACGAAAAATATTTTTTCGCTATCGCTGTGTTATTGCCGATATCGTTAAGGAAAAATAAAATATATCTATTCTTGCCTTGGGGGTGAGTCTACCTTTATTTTTATTTAAAAGCAAGACCCCGACAATTTTTTTTTTTAATCACTACAATTTTTTTATCATGTAGTATTACGTTCCGGTCAAACATTTCTACCAAAACCTGCAGGATTTGTACCAGACAGGGAGTTGGTTAAAAAAAAAGCCTTCAAAGAAAAATTGCCGCTATCACAACATTTGGCCTATCAGGACGGTTGCGTCTCTACTACTGGGGACCGGAACAAGAAAAAAAAAAGATAAGTCTCAGGCAAACGGAAGTTAATTTACGATCAAATTACCATCCTAGAATTTCAAACCTAGGTGGTGCCCAACATTTTGTTTCTGTTCAGTTTTTTATATTTTCGAAACTGATATTAGTTAAGTTATATTAGAATTTGCATTTTTTTCATTACGTTTGTTTATAAATACCCATTGAGTTTTCGTTGTTATAATTATTATTTTTATTATTAAATTGTTTTTTATTAGTTTTTCTCGTTTAATTATCATTTTTTACCACGGCCCTGCTCTACCACTCATCTAACAATCTAGCGTTATAATAGAATTAACGAAATTGAATTGAAACTTTATATACAGAGAATATTTCTTTTAAGTCCGACATTTGTTATTTTTGCAAAGAGTTCAATTAACCGCTTTAAACGAATGTTTTCCACTGCCAGATTGAGCATGAAGTAAAATTTTGAGTTTGGAAAAGACTAAAAAAAACCTAAATTTCAGGCTTTTCTAAACTCAAAATTGTACTTCATGCGACACACGTATAGAATACTGGTTTTGAGTGAAGTTCAAAATATACATTCAAAATACTGCTGTAGTGAACTTCACTTGACATCTAAAAAAAAATTACAAAAGACTGGTTTGAGTGAAGTTTGAAATATACGTTCAAATAATATTGCTTTAGTAGCATATTATGAACTTTACTTGAAAATAGTGTTTTATACCGGTGGTGCATGAAGTAAAATTT
The DNA here is from genome assembly GCA_932526585.2 of Philonthus cognatus. NCBI lineage: Eukaryota > Metazoa > Arthropoda > Insecta > Coleoptera > Staphylinidae > Philonthus > Philonthus cognatus. The sequence continues at coordinate 20,208,757 of OW052243.1, forward strand.
CGAGTTTAGAAAAGCCTGAAACTTTACTTCATGCTTAATCTGGAAGTAGAAAACGCTCATAAAAAACTCCAAATTCAACTCTCAAAGAAATTACAAATGTTGGAAAAATTCTCTGTATATAAACGGTGTTAATAAATTATTAACTTCTTTGATGTTAAATTGAAAATAACTTAGAAACTGTAAATAAGGTATTTTAGATTATTTCAAAAGTCAATTTTTGCTTAATATCCACACAAAATATTAGAAAAATATCTTAAAGCATTTATAAGTTATGATTGCTTAAAATGTTGCTAACCTTCAAGTTTAGATTCAATCGAACTACAATTGAAAATAATAAATATTTGTTTCAATTTCAACTAATTTTAAAAGCCCAATGTTCGCTTAATATTCACACAAAATTATCTTTACCTGTATCAAGTGTTCACACTATCAATCAAGTTTTCATTTTCATTCGATCATTGAGTTCGACTCCGATAATCTGATTTAATAAGAAATTAAGCGGTACTTACACTACAGAAAAATTTTCCTGAAATTTGTGTCGAGCACGCAAAATACACCCAATAAATTTTTTGTTGAAGTTTACATCATCAATCAATCATGTTGATAAAAATTGGTGTTTTTGAGTAGAGGTTATGTCGACGTTAGTTCGCATTCCAAACACGGAAAAGTAACTTTTAAATTAACAACTCTCATTTTAATCTGAATTAAAAACTAGATAATTTGAGACTGTTTTAAATAAAATCCATCTAGACAAATATATTTAAAAAATTTACTATGTCTGCTCGTACATTTTAAATAAATTCTCACTTTGTGCTATCTAGCGGCAACAGTAAACAACGGGATTTCAAACGCACAATGTTGCCAAACGTACTATGTTCTCATTGGATATAACGCATAACTATTGTTTGTGAAGTTAGTATCTTGTATTTATTTGAGTATTCGGGCCGTTTATTTTGAAAGTAGCCTACGTGGACTTCTAATTTTGTCGTTGTTGACTTTAAAAATTTTTATAATTTGAGATTTTCTACCATGAACAACAATTTGTGGTTAGGAACATTTGAAGTAGATAATAAACAGCGTGTTAATGAATTGTAGGGACAAACTTCTAGGGCTTGCAAAACACAATATGGCAAACAACTTTTGCTAATAAATGTGCAGTCAAAAGTGTTTCCTTTAGAAAATAGAGTTTCCTAAAGATTCTTTAAGAAGTACCGGCATTATTTTGCACTGAGAGGGTATTTCTGAAATTAATCGCACGATCGGTCGCCCGCCAACTGTCAAATTCACATGTTAAATCCCTATCTAAATGACAGATTTCATACGACCGAATCGTACGACCAATTTCAAAAAACCGGCCCAGGTCACTAGGAAAACGATCTAGACAAACATGCATTTAAATCTCGTTAATTTTAACCAAGTTCGACAATTTTGTAATATTTTGTGACTTTTCTTATATTAATTTTCATCGTAATGGAAACAACCCACTAAGCAAAAAACAAACAAATAGCGTTATATCAACATTATAGCAACATTAAACGTTATTTTAATCTTGTTGAAACATTACTTAAACAGATTTGCTCAGTGGGGAATACTACCTAGTATTAGTTGCCTGAATCTAGGCGTTTCTTAAAAAATCTTTGAGAATATTACCAAGGAGTATATTATATTATAATATACTTTTTGATATTACTAAAAGAAAACATGTTTGACCCTCCATTTATTAACAAAAAATGCTTGTTTTCATGTATACTTTGAGCCCAGAAGTTTGTCCTCGCAATTCATTAACACGCTGCATATTTTCAATACACTTAACCACACTTAACCACAAATTGTTTATGACTGAAAACCTGCGAAAACCTCAAATTATTAATGTTTTACAGTCAATAACAAAAAACTGAGAAATGGAGTTGTGCCACATCCAAACGAATCGGCTCATTTATAATTTATAATTTTTTTAGAATGAGTTTTATTTCCGGATTTTTTTTATTTACAATATTTCTATAATCGGTCAAAAAAATCAGTTTATACCCACTGAGCAAATCCATTTAAGGGGATTATTGCAGTGTAACACGCCGATCGTGTTGGAAAGACCCACATAGTTTAGAGTAGCTCATCCGATGCCAAATTTACAGGACAAGTGGGGCGAATACAGTCAGAGAGAAAAGCGGCAGCTCGCTGTGCATTTGTGCATTGCTCCTTTGCACGAACGGATGGGGTCTCGCATCGCGTGGAATAGAAAAAAAAGCGTATAAAAAAGACGGATCTAAGGAAAGTGCCGATTCGTATTATTTAAACACGCTGATAGTACATACAAGCTATGTATTGTTTTTAATTCGTTAGAAAGCATTATCGGATCCTGTGTTATTTTTCGGTATTTACAAAACCGATGATTCTTATTCTTGTCATTATAACACATTATTTTTTCTTTTAAGACTAAAGTTTCGACAGCCGAACAAACTATGTGTTTTATTTTATTAAATTAGAGATTATTTCTTAAAAATATAATAATAAAATAATTCATGTTCATAAGCTCCTTGTAAATATTTATATGCCGGATATATACAGGGTGTCTACGCTAAACCATTCGTTAAAAGTTTATGGGGTTGCCGTTGCACTAAAAATTTGAAAACAATCCTTGGCATATGGTTGAATCAGTTCTCCTCATGTGCAATATTTCAACTTTATATAACTTCCGGTTCCACCGGAAGTAGCACCAAATTTGTTATTTTAAATAGAACACCCTACTTATTAGTAATTTTTTGGGTTTCTCGTTTAAATTGCAACATATTTTATTCAAACATATGTACACTTATCTCTTATAGTTTTCAAGAAAAAAAAATATTTCTAAAATTTTGACCTTTAAAAGGCATCTCGAAATCTGTTTATAACTTCTCTTAAGAATAAGATAGAAATATGATTTATATCTCTACTTGTACCTGGAGAATGCCTCTATGAGTAAATTAATTGGAAACTGTCAATTTTGACAATAAGTGTTCTTAAAATGTCAATATCTAAGTGCTCTCTTCAATATCAAGTAATTCATTTTTTTTTTGAATGGAATGATCCAATTTTTATCACGTAGTACGATTGGGGGGAAAATTTCCTACAAAAAAGTATTATACAACTATACTTCTAAAGCGAGTAGTTTTCGAATTATTTCGAAAATTCGTTTTTCGTCGCATTTATGCAGGGTAATGACATTTCTTTGATGTACAGGGAGTTTTTCTTTAAAATATACGTATACCAAATTCAGCTTGTTTTCTTTAAATCTTTAGTTATTCGTTGTTTTTTTTAATGGTTCAATTTGAAGCTCTAAACGAGTGTTTTCCACTCCCAGACTAAGCATGAAGTAAAATTTCGAGTTTAGAAAAGCCCCTTGAAAATTTGTCGAGGGTCGCGCAGCGACCCGAGACAAATTTTCTGGGCTTTTCTAAACTCGAAATTTTACTTCATGCGCCACGCGTATAAAATACAGACTTCAACTGAAGTTCGAATATAAATAAATTTCACAATATTTTAGTGTCTTATACGCGTGGCGCATGAAGTAAAATTTCGAGTTTAGAAAAGCCCAGAAAATTTGTCGAGGGTCGCTGCGCGACCCTCGACAAATTTTCACGGGGCTTTTCTAAACTCGAAATTTTACTTCATGCTTAGTCTAGGAGTGGAAAACACTCGTTGAAAGCTTCAAATTGAACTCTTTTAAAAAACAGCGAATGTCGGAAAATGTACAGCTTTATTCCTTGTATATTATTCAAGTAGTAATTTAGTTTCCATCATTGTCATGGTACTATTAAAAATTATTACAATAAATAAGTTGTTCTTTAATGCTCATTGTTTATTTTGTTAGGGCGTAGGTAAAGTATCCTACGTTTCTCGAGTGGTATGGCAATTACATACTCGCGGAATACTGCACTCGCCGCTGCGCGGCTCGTGCGCAACATGTCCGCTCATATGTAATATACTGGATACTACTCTGGTTACGTAATATACTGTTATTATTTGACATTTTTCATTACATACGCGACGAAACAAAAACATTACTACTTGCCTACTAAAATTCAGTTGCGACTTATGCGCGCATTATTCCCTCCATAAATGCGACGAAAAACAAATCTTCGAAATAATTCGAAAACCACTTGCTTTAGGAGTATAGTTGTTAATACTTTTTTGTAGGAAATCTCCCCCCAATCGTATCACGTGATAAAAAAATGGTCATTCCATTTAAAAAAATTGAATTACGAGATATTGAAGAGGGCACTTCGATATTGACATTTTAAGAACACTTATTGTCAAAATTGACAGTTTCCAATTAATATACCTATAGAGGCATCCCCTAAGTACAAGTAGAGATTTAAATCATATTTTTATCTTATTCTTAAGAGAAGTTACAGACAGATTTCAAGATGCCTTTTAGAGGTCAAAATTTTAGAAATATTTTTTTTGCTTGAAAACTATAAGAGATAAGTGTACATATATTTGAATAAAATATGTTGCAATTTAATCGAAATAAATTTTTAACGAATGCTTTACCGTAGACACCCTGTATGAAAAACGCGGAACATAGGATTTTCAATGATATTTTTTTTATAGGAATATTATCTTTTAGTAACTGCTATGGCCATGAAAATAATGTGTATTAATTTGGCCTCTGCCAAATTGGGTAAATACCCCAAATTTTCGGGAGAATTTCAATTTTTATTTTATCAAATATTCTAGTTTTTATAAATGCAACAAATAAATAATAAAATGACTTCAGGCAGAAATTTTATACTCAACAAAAAATATATTTGAGATTTGTCATCTAAAATATTTAGGGAAGATATGTCAATTGCAGCACTGCACGGGCCTGAATTTTTCTTAGGCGATTTTCCCGTATCATATTCAATATTTAAATTATCTTAGTTTTATATATTTTTTTTACTTTTTCTAAAAACTACGCCTATAATCAGTATATTTTTATTTATTTAGACCTGAAATGTTGACCGGGCCGGGTCAGGCAAAACTCAATCTCTCTTATTTTATGACCGGGTCGGGCCAAGCCGGGCCTTAAAAAATATATTGGGCTCGGTGCAATGTTGAGCAAGAAGCTTGTTATTTGAAATGCATTATAATAACTGCCTTATTATTATTGTAGTTCTATTTTTTCTAAAATAATTAACAAGAATATGCACGCAGTTAAACCCTCCATTTTTTTAAACATTCGTCAAACATATATTACCTGTGCTCAGTAAAAAATAGTTGATTTGTAACAACAACGTCATATTAGTGACGTTATTCTTACTATTCTTATAGTTTTGATATCATTGATTCGTTCATGAAGTCGCATTTGGTTCAAATAGGTCTGGTTGCTAGAAACTTTACAATTTACTTTAATAGTTTTATTGCGAGAAGTTTAATGGCATTTAACAACTGCTTTAACAACGAAAGATTTAAGACGAAATAATGATTTGAACAAGACTGATTTTTATTCGATTGCTTCTGGCTTATTAATCAGCTTAAAAAACTTTAAAAATAATTTAATAATACCGACACTGTCAAATAATTAGGGAAGCCAATATTAAAGGTATATTACACATCTTTATTTAAATTAGTGAAACATTTCGTGTTTTCTATATTAGTGAACATGCAGTATAAAAAAAATACTTATTCCATTAGTAGTCAGAAAGCATAAAAATAAAACACTAGTACAATAAAATATCGATTATAATTGGGAAATATTAATTTTACGAGAACAAATGCTAACGACACGAGCCGTTTTTGTTAACTATGATTGAGAAAAGAAAAGAAAAACAAACGCGAAGCCGCGCAGCGTTCACCGGCCCAGAGATAAACGCTGGCCGCATGCTGCTCGCCCCTCCAATAATTGTGCAGATGAGTGTACAACGCGTTCAACTAAGAGAAGATCCGCAAGGCGGCGGTATTTTACGGTCTTATTTTTCAAGATTTTTATTTTAACCTGACTCGGGCATGAGTTATCGCATCTTTATGAAATGTTCACATTATATTCCTTATAGTATAAACTAGTAAGATATGGGAATATTTTTTTTAATTTTGAAAAATATAACATTATTTTTTTCATACCTCTGAAAGCAAATTGTTAAAAAAAAGTACTTCGATATTTTACTAGATAATTGGGCTTAATATACGCTGTCAAAATTTCAACTTTCTAGGACCTTTAGTTTTTAAATAAACCTAACATTAAATTTCAGACCACTGTTATATTCCCCTTAAGTAATGTTTCATTTACATTAACCCATTAACGGCTGAGCAATTATAGAGATAACTCTAAAAGTTGATTTTAAGTAAAATTCTGCACTTCTTTTTATGATATCCATAAATGACTTATTGTATTACATACTCTGAATTTTTCTTTTAAATGTACATGATGTATATGCTATAAAATTTCAAGCATTCGTCGATCTTATATAAATACGTGCAGTATGAAGTTTAGAACGAGTGATTCCACTCCCAGACTAAGCATGAAGTAAAATTTCGAGTTTAGAAAAGCCTGAAAATTTGGTTTGGTCGCGTAGCGCGAAGCGCGGAGCGGCCAAACCAAATTTTCAGGATTTTCTAAACTCGAAATTTTACTTCATGCGCCACGCGTATATAACACTGAAATATTGTGAAGTTAGAAATACACTCACATTATTTTTTTTAAATGAGTAATAATCGAAATATTTAAATAACAAAATATTGAAATTATTCTCCTTACATTTTGAAGCCAGGTCAGATAATATAATATATTAAATTAACTTATTTAGTAATATAATTAACAACCCGAACACCTATCGGTAGAAGGGGCTTTCGATTATATATATATATATATATATATATATATATATATATATATATATATATATATATATATATAATTAACCAAATATTTATAATGTTATAAATGGGTTAAAACAACGTTTAATGTTGCTGCAATGTTGATATAACGTTATTTGTTTGTTTTTTGCTTAGTGGGCTGTTAATACAAGAAAAGTCACAAAATATCACAAACATTTCAGATTATTGACGAACATTATTGTCACTAAAAAATGGTTGAAAAGCCTTTTCATTCTGCTTTTCTATTAAACAAGCCGAATTTTTACATTCTCTCCAGTGAGAAGTAGAAGTTTAACATTCCCACCACTGAAAAAAGACATTTGGCAACGTTGAGCGCCTCGAATTCAATTGGTTCCTGTTGGTGCTAGAAGGCGGCAATGTTGGGACCTCAAAGTGCAGGGCCGGTATTCCTTTTTTAAGGTTAAATCCCTATCTAAATGACAATTAAGCAAACAAAATCAAATGTAATTTAATTCATATATGTACCTTTGTTAAATGATTAATTAAGTGTTGGTGGAACGCACGTCCACAATGGTGCTGTTTTAATTCATTTGAGAAACACTTGCTTATCACACAATTTTCTCTATGATTATTGAATAATATTCGTAATTATCCAGTCACGTGAGTTTACTAATTGTTCTAATTAGTAAGCAAGTCCTTATCACGTTCACACCTATTTGCACTTATAAGCAACTATTGTTCAATCCATTAAATGCCGAGCAATTATAGAGTTAACTGTAAAAGTTAAAATCCTGCACCAATTTTTATGATTTCTATGGAAATGGATTTTTATTATATGTTTCCTTTAAAATAAACATTATATCTAAGGCTCTTTGCGTTCTGCGTTTCAAATTATTGTGTTATTGTAAGTTGCCCACATCTAGGCGTTTTTTAAAAATCTTTGAGAATCTCTATCCCTGAATGAAAACACTTCTGAGCATTCACAAAAAATGCTACTTTTCATATATTCTTTAAGTCCTAAAAGTTTGTCTCTGCAATTCATTAACACGCTGTATATGCTGTACATTTTTATGCATTCCTTGTTTTTATAAAAGCGTTCAATTTGAAATTTAGAACGAGTCAAATTTAGAGTTTAGAAACTAGAAATTTTACTTCATGCTCACGCGTATAAAACACTGAATTATTATGTAGTTAGAAATACATTGAAATCATTTCTTTTAAATGAGTAATAATCGAAATACTTAAATAACAAAGTATTTACATTTTTGTCCACACATTCTTAAGTTATTTGAAACAATACAGTGTATCGAATTAACTTACTAAATCTTTTGATACTATCGATAACTATATTCTGCTTTGTAAATTAAAACAATGGGGTTTTAGTATTAATATGATATCTTTAATGCGCTCATATTTGTCCAATAGACTACAATACGTAGAATACAAACAGTACAAATCTCACTCGTACTGCCCCTTAAGTGGTGTTCCTCAAGGATCAAACCTTGGGCCCTTATTATTCATTTTATTTATTAATGATATAGTTAAAGATATCAATTCTAAAATCCTAATATACGCAGATGATGTCAAAATTTTTAGCTGTATTAAATCTGTAGATGATTGCCAATCATTACAAAACGACTTGGATAACATTATAGAATGGAGCCTCAATAATAAACTGCATCTTAACATATCCAAGTGCAAGACTATATCATTTTTTAGAACCTTTACTCATATAGCATTTGATTACAACATGAACAATGTTTCACTAGAAAGAGTAACTATTTTAAAAGATCTGGGTATCTTATTTGATAAAGATTTATCGTTTATACCCCATTATAATGCAATACAGAAAGATGCCTTAAAAATGTTAGGTTTTATTCGGCGTATCAGTGAGCCTTTTCGGGACATTTATACAATAAATAAATTGTATCAAACATATGTGCGTCCAAAATTGGAATATTGTGCTTGTGTTTGGGCATCGAATTACAATGTGGATATGCAAAAATTAGAGCGAGTGCAAAAAATGTTTGTTAAATATTTGTATTTTAAAAAACATTCGGTTTACCCCGACACTGCTGTATCTTATAGTGATCAGTTGTCAATGTTTGACTTACAAGAATTGGGCTCAAGGCGCAAAATCTTACTTCTAAAATGTCTACATCAGATCATTCATAACGATATAGATGATCCCAATTTATTGGCACTAATAAATATATATGTTCCTCGAGCGTCTAGTAGAAATTGTACAACATTTATACGTAACCATAGCTACACTAATTTATATTATTATTCTCCAATTAATTTTATGAAACTGTTACATCTTGATGTTCAACAATATGCAGATATATTTATGCTTAGTCCAAAAGAATTTATAAAATGTATCAAAAATATATTATAATACGTCTCCTTAATTTTATGTATGTTTGTGTATGTATGTAAGCATTGTTTTTTTTTTGTTTGTTTAAATTTACACTTAGTCTAAGTAGTCTTATATATTTTCCCTGTAAATGGATGTTAATTTCTGTTGGGAAATAAAATTATTATTATTATTATTAAATAATTTTAAACCAAAAAGAATTGTAATGTTGCGTGATTCCATCAATGGCGCTTTAGGAGTAATTATTTGGGCTAATTATATTGTTCGTTTGAGGCTAATGAAAATGTAGTTTAATTCTACATTTTCATTAGCCTCAAACGAACAATATAATTAGCCCTAATAATTACTTCTAAAGCGCCATTGATGAAATCACGCAACATCATAATTTTTTTGGTTTAAAATTTTAACTATTTTATAATTTTTTAAACTGAAATTGAAAATTCAGTATGAAAAACTTTTAATAATTAAATGTAGAAGCAAACGAAGTATTAACATAAACAAGACACTTAAACTTTGTTTGTATAACTGTTTGGTGTTGTAGGCGTTCACTTTGTGGTACATCTTAAATACACTTGTAAATAAAACACTTTTTACTTTGTTTAACCACTGAATCTTACATTTAATTGTGTGACTAGTTTCGACTATCTAGTAGTCATTCTCAAACTAAACTTTAGTTTGAGAATGACTACTAGATAGTCGAAACTAGTCACACAATTAAATGTAAGATTCAGTGGTTAAACAAAGTAAAAAGTGTTTTATTTACAAGTGTTTGTTTGTATAACTGAGCAGTGGCGGATTTCCTATTAGGCTAAGTAGGCTGAAGCCTACGGCGGCAAATCTTCAACGGATACTTAATTTCGACTTTGAGGCTATATGAATTTTTATTTAGACGGGAAACTTTATTTCTCTCGGCTGAATACCCCTGGGTAGCAGTGTTGCTACCTCTAAACCATCAAATGTCTTAAAGTCTTGTGTTAAAAATCACCAGAAATTATTAGATTTTTCGGTTTTTTATTAAACGAATTTCAATTATGTTAACAACAAAAAACTCTGAAATAACTAAATACTTTGTAAGACTGAAGAATTTTCAAAAAGATTTTGAGACTCTTTTTCTTTTTTGGCATGCAGGGAGATTTATTAGCTTCTTTACAAACTTTGGTATTTAAAAGTAGATTTAATTTCATGAAGAAATGTTCATATCATTGTAGGTTCTATCTGTCCTGGTTTAGAAGTTATAGCGTTTTTAAAACAGTGTCTCTTGGAACACTAATATGTAATCATAATTTCACACTTAACTGCCATACGACGCGCCGGCCGTCGTATGTATTTTTGAGCAACTAGGCCGTACGACGCGACGGCCGGTCGTCGTAAATATGGCCATACGACGGCCGGTAGTCGTTTGTTTATATTTCCAAAAATGTATTAAATTTAAAATCCTAGCCATATTCTTGTATTTAAAACCTTTATTAAAGCTTGAATAACGAAAATATTGTCTTTGGCCCACAAACGTGTACATAAAATCTAAAAATCTAAAATGTCTACATCAGATCATTCATAACGATATAGATGATCCCAATTTATTGGCACTAATAAATATATATGTTCCTAGAGCGTCTAGTAGAAATTGTACAACATTTATACGTAACCATAGCTACACTAATTTATATTATTATTCTCCAGTTAATTTCATGAAACTGTTACATCTTGATGTTCAACAATATGCAGATATATTTATGCTTAGTCCAAAAGAATTTATAAAATGTATCAAAAATATATTATAATACGTCTCCTTAATTTTATGTATGTTTGTGTATGTATGTAAGCATTGTTTTTTTGTTTGTTTAAATTTACACTTAGTCTAAGTAGTCTTATATATTTTCCCTGTAAATGGATGTTAATTTCTGTTGGGAAATAAAATTATTATTATTATTATATAAAATATGCACATAGCAGTTAAAGTGTTAAAGAAATCAAAAACATTCTTGTAACAAACGGAAAGCAAAATGTACCTACAGTAAATGTTTAGAAATTAGTCCATTTTTCTGAGTACATAATTGGCAACGACGAATTAAATTCTCTTGTACACATAATAAGTAACATACATTTCTAATATGAGTTGCAGCATCTTGAATCCTCTGCAATAACTAATTGCGATCGTATGTTTCTACGGCATAAACACGTTGCTTGAAGTGACCTCATAAATAAAAAATCGTAAGGATTCAGGTCAGATGATCTAGGTGGCCATGGTATTGGCCCTTCGTTACGAATCCATTGATTTAGGATATAAGTATGCAGCCATTGAGTCACTTGTCTTTTTAGGTGAGGCGGGGCCCCATCATGCTGATACCACATATTTCTTATTATGTGGAGTGGAACATCTTACAAAGGATCAAACAATTTTATGTTAAAAAAAATGATGGAACCGCTCTGCATTTAAATTTCTAACAAACAATTGTGATGAAAGTATTAATATAACCAAATGATTTTTGACAAGTGATAATTTAAAATAATGATTACTAAATTTTGTTTGGCTAAATCACGACTACTACGTTTTTTCAACTTAAAAATTATAATAGCTCTATACCTTCTGAACAAATAAAGATAGGACTTGCGTTTATATAAACATTTCTTCGTGAAATTAAATCTACTTCTAATTGCTAAAGTTTCTAAAGAGGCTAATGAATCACCCTGTACATTTGCTGATTTAAAACTTTTTTATAAACATTTTTAAGCAATATCTTTTTAAAATTTTATAAATTTAATGCTTACTTATGTCTTAATGTATCACATTATTTTAGAGTTTTTCAGAAAATGTTTTAAACAAAAGTTGTAAATAATGAAAAAAGTAAATAAGTAAGGACCTTTAAATTTTTATACCAAATAAGGTAATAGCTCAATAGGTCAGGATGAAAATTAGTGAAAATGATTAATGAATGAAATGAAAAATCAAGTGTGCGTACAAGGAGAACAGAAGATGACGACGATCGTTTCGCTCTTATTTTGAGCTCCTCAGGCCACCACATCCATCAATCCAACTGTAGAAGCAAATCGAGATAAATGCCCGCATCAATGCAGAAATATGAACAATGTTCATTACCGAAAACGTATGGTTGATGGGATTAACATATATACAAGTTCTAAATATCAAGTCTGGGTGCTTGGTTGATGAATGTGGTGGCCTGAGGAGCTCAAAAGAAAAGCGAACCGATTGTCGTCATCTTCTATCTTCCTTGCACGCACACTTGGTTTTTCATTTCATTTATTTAATCATTTTCACTCAATTCTGTATTGTGGAGGCTTCTACTTCGTTATACATGTTAATTACACAATGAAACACTTTTAACTTTGTTTGTATAACACGTTTTATTTAATGTGACTGCAGTTTCGACAAATTTAGCTTGTCATTATCAAACATGGAGTAACTTAAACTAGAGGTTTTACAGGTATATATACACAATTACAAAACAGCGGTAAAAATGGGGGTGTACATTAGGGCAACCTGGTCGTTAATTAAGGGAATTCCCGGATTAGCGCGGGCTTTGTGTATCTCTAGTGCTTCTAGCAAATTCATTTTACGACCCTTTTCGGCATGATGGATTATGGTAAGTACATCTTTTTCAAAAGTGTGATTTTCGTCTAAAAGGTGTTTTGCAAAAGACGACTTATCACTCTGTTTAAGCCGAAAAGAGCGCAAATGTTCCCTCAATCTTATGTTGAAATTACGACCAGATTGGCCAATGTATATCCCTTGACAATCTGCGCAAGTTAATTTATATATTCCGGATTTATTAAATTTATCTAATTTTGTTTTACTATTAAAGATATGGTTATTGATTTTACAGTACGGTTTAAATGCAACTTGAATATTATGCTTTTTTACGATATTTTTAACTTGAAAACTGACATTGCCAAAATAAGTTAACGATTTATATTTAATTGTTTCTTTTTCAAATTATATTTCAGCGTATAATAAATGTTTGATGTTATTAAATTTCTGTTTTTTAAGAAGTCTATCAACCAAATCACAACCATAACCATTGTTAATAGCCCTAACCAAGTTAATTTCCTTCTCGAAAAAATTAGCTGACAAAGGGATTTTTAAGGCTCTATGAATCATTGAATTGAATGCAGCAATTTTATGTTTATAGGGATGTCTGGAATGGTTAGGGATAATTGAGTCGGTAAAGGAAGGTTTTCTAAAAATGTCAAAAGAGAGTTTGTTATTTACTCTGGTAATAGACAGATCTAAATATTTAATGTTGTTATTGATTTCGGTTTCAGCTGTGAATTTAATTTTAGGGTGAAGTTTATTTAAGAAATCTAAAAATTGAGTGAGTTGTCTATCAGTTCCCTGGAAACAAGCTAATATATCATCGACGTAACGGTGCCACATTTTAATATGTTTTTTAGCTAGTGACGAATTTAATATTATTTTTGTAAAATTATGCATAAATATATCTGCTAGCAATGGGCTTAAAGGGCACCCCATTGCTAGGCCTTCTGTTTGTTTAAAAAATGTATTGTTAAATGAAAAATGTTATTATTTAAGATGATTTCTAAGCAATCCAAAAATTCTGTTTTTACTGTGACATTAATATTACATTTATCGAAAGATTCTTCTATTAGTTTAATACACTCTGATGGAGGAATATTAGCAAACATATTAGTTACGTCGAATGATACAAGCTTATATCCTGGTTAAATTTTACTCATTTTCATCATGACCTATAGCGCCGTTACCTTATTTGGTATGATAATGAAAAAACACACAACCTAAACACTTTTCACCTTAACTCTTTTGTTTATGATCAGTATACGAAAAAGCCTAGGGGAGATATTTATTTAATGATCACTCACAAATTGCTGCCTTATTAGTAACTTAATTACAAAAGGTTTCAAATAAAGGATAATAGAAAAACACAACATAACATTTTGTATAATCACTTTTCACCTCAGTTGTTTTGTTTATGAACTAGAAACTAAAAAATCTGGTGGAGATCAATAACTCACCGACTATGGCTTTCGACATCTCAATTAATAAATGTTTCAAACAAAAGTTGTAGCCAACAATTAAATAAACCACGTTTACCTTAACACTTATCACCTCATCTCTTTTGCTTTTATTCAGTAAACCGAGAATAATTTTTTTGATATATTTTGGGAATCACTCCTTAACTGTAGCTTTATTATCGATTCAATCAAACAAAGGTTCAAACAAAAGTTGCAGACAACGAAAAAATACGCAATTTTATGATAATTTGAAAATTTACGAACGAGTGTCTTCCACTCCCAGACTAAGCATGAAGTAAAATTTCGAGTTTAGAAAAGCCCTCAGCAAAATTTGGCTCGGCTTTTTTTGCGGGCTTTTCTAAACTCGAAATTTTACTTCATGCGCCACGCGTTTTAAACACTGATTTCAAGAGAAGTTTAAAATATAGAAACATATTAACTTCATCAAAAAATGTCTCAAATAAAAGATGTAGCCAAGGAAAAAACACAAAACTTTTGTATAAACAATTTTAACCTTAGCTATTTTGTTTTTCATCAAGAAACGAGAAAGTCTAGCCCAGATTTATTCCTTAACTGTAGCTTTATTATCGATTAAATCAAACAAAGCTTCAAACAAAAGTTGCAGACAATGAAAAAATATGCAATTTTATAATAATTTGAAAATTTACGAAAGAGTGCCTTCCACTCCCAAACTAAGCATGAAGTAAAATTTCAAGTTTAGAAAAGCCCTGGGCAAAATTTGGCTCGGTTGCGCAGCGACCGAGCCAAATTTTGCGGGCTTTTCTAAACTCGAAATTTTACTTCATGCGCCACGCGTATTAAACACTGATTTCAAGTGAAGTTTAAAATATAGAAACATATCAACTTAATCAAAAAATGTCTCAAATAAAAGATGTAGCCAAGGAAAAAACACACAACTTTTGTATAAACAATTTTAATCTTAGCTATTTTGTTTTTGATCAAGAAACGAGAAAGACTAGCCCATATTTATTCCTTTAGTAATAATGGCATTTTATGTCAAGAAACGCAGTCTAATATATCATCTAATGCTCCTCACTGAGAATAGGCGGCAAAATATTTCAGCCTACCGGCGGCAAAATCGTAAATCCGCCACTGTAACTGAGGTTTTTTTATTGTGACTATAGTTTCGACAACTTTAACTTGTCATTATAAAACTATATTGATAATGACAAGTTAAAGTTGTCGAAACTATACTCACAATAAAAACCTCAGTTACAGAAACATAATTTAGGTGTCTTAGTTATGTAAATAATGATGTATAACGAAGTAGAAGCCTCCACAGGTAACAGTAATTGAAATATTGTTTATTATCAAAGGAAAACAATAATTAAAACAACTTTTGTCATCCTGGTCAAGATGTAATAGCTGTAATAGCTAAGGGCGTTAATTACGCAAAAAAGAAGTAGAACTTTAATCATCATAAATTTTATCATAAATAATATAAAGTTGAGGTTGTTATAAAAACAACACAAAGCAATTTCTTATAAGTTGGCTTTAAACATAGCAGATAGAAATGTAAAAGTAAGGCAAAACTGTAAAAACGATATCTAAAAGCAACAATTTGCCGAAGCGGTTAGAATTTAAAAAAAAAAACACTATTATACGTTCAACTCAACGTGCACTGCAAAACAGGCTCAAGTAGTGTCTCTCAAACGCTAGATAGCAGCGTGACAAAAATTGCAAATTGAGTGTAAATTTTTATTAGAGCTTACCAGGCAATTTCGTAAAAGTCTAGCATTACAGAAATGTTCAGTGAGTGAAAATATGAGGCCTCCATTTGCATTTCTGTAAAGTTAGATTTCCATGAAGTTGGCGAAAATCTAACTTTACAAAACTGTCCAGGGGGTAAAAATATGAGGCCTACGTATCGATCTTGTAAGCAAATTCGTAACAATTTTTGAAGATTTTTTTACGATTGCAAATTATAGCAATTTTCAGCAGATGGCGTGGTGACGGCCTCGCAGGGAAGGCTGGAATAAAAATTGACTTTTTTTTACATCGGCAAAGATTGATTTTTAGTTAAAATTAATCAAAAATAGGTGATTATAAGTGCAAAAATCAGATTATTTAATAAATGTTTTTACTTTTCCTCGTATGTAATACAAAGGGAAAGTATTGTTTTCGTGAAAATTTTCGAATCAACAATTTTAGCGGAAATATCCGTTTTGAGGTACCCTGAGTCGAATAAGACCATTTTTGAAAAATGTCTGTCTCTCTGTGTGTCTGTGTGTGTATCTGTGTGTGTGTCTGTGTGTGTGTCTGTGTGCGCTGTACCGCAAAAACCGCTAAAGATATCGAGATGAAACTTGAAACTTAAGCTTTTTGTTACTATCGGAAGAACTGAAAAGCTTTTGGTGAAAATCGGAAAACCGGAAGTGGTACTTTACTCGTAGCGTTTTTCAGTTTTTTCAGATTTTTTCAATAAATGTTCATCAAACAAAAAATTCTTTCAAATAAAAGTTGTAGATAATAACAAAATGAAGATGTATTGTTCACTTACTTTTTGTCATAGCACTCTTAGTTTTTGAGATATTTCAAAAGTTGTGTGTTTTATCTAGTTATTGATGTGTGACAGTGTATGTGTCGATACAATTGAAAAATGTTTAAAATAAAAGTTGTAGGAAATAAAAAACTAAAGATTTTTTGTGGACTCACTTTTTGTCATAGCTTGTCTTAGTTTTTGAGATATTTAATAAATAGTGTTTTTTATCTAGTCATTGATTTGTGTCAGTGTGTGTGTTGATACAATTGGAAAATGTTTCAAATAAAAGTTGTAGGTAATAAAATATTAAAGATTTTTTGTATTTTCACTTTTTGTCATAGCACTCTTAGTTTTTGAGATATTCAATAAATAGTGTTTTTTATCTAGTCATTGGTTTGTGTCAGTATGTGTTGATCCAATTGAAAAATGTTTCAAATAAAAGTTGTAGTTATCAAAAAGTTGAATAATGCTACAAATATTTTAAAAGTGATTTAATACGCAATTTACGGGGGAAAGTACTATGATGGACACATCACCATTTTTTTATTAAAGATACAACATTATTATTATTAAATAGTTTTATAATTACAACCTCAAATTATTACTATTAAACACTTTTACAATTTTACAAAAACTAAATTAACTTTAAATAATTTTTTAGATAAACTTAAAAATTATTTATTTAACGCATGAACTTTTACAATTTAACAATAATTAAATTAAATTTAAAAAACTTCTTAAATAAACTTAAAAATTAGAACTATATTCATAATTTTAAAGAAACTGTGTTATCATTTTTAAAGTTTTGTTCTGCAAAAAAGCGTGTGAATTAAAAAATTTGTTCAGATACACAATTTTCCAATTACTGATATCTTTCTTATATTATGTAGCATTTGTTGATTAAAATATTTTGTTTTTGGTATTAGTTTTGTTATGATTTTAATAAAATTTACCACAGCATGTTTATCTCAACGCTTGTGATTTTAAAAATACCCGCGCTTGAATCCGCGATTTCTATTGGAGCTTTCTCGGGTGAACAACTCTAGCGTCCTTTTGATACCAACTTGGTAAAACGAAATTCCCTTTAGGTAAAAATGCAAATAACTCCGTTAAACTAAAGTTTTTAAACTAAATTTCTTGACTAATAATGTTTTAAATGTACTCTTTAAAGATTTATAGTGTTATAGGTAAGTTTTTTCATTAATTTCCAAGATTTTTTTAAAGCGGGAATTCTAAGGTTGGCACGTCTGTTCTCACCAGAGTAACGCTGTCTTCTTGCGAGCCGAGAAACTCCATGTTATATTTTCTGTTTGTGTGAATTTCCGTCTGATGTATCATAATGAGTGACTATTCAGCGGTCGCGCCGCCCCCACAGCAAAACTTCAACCAGTCGTCGGCGTTTGCCGCCGCCCTACAACGCGCTAAACAGGTAATTCCAGCGAATTTTCCCCGAAAAGTCCTCTTTGTGTCCCCTCACGCATACACACGTCCGACACGATGCTGCTTCCTGGCCGCCCTCGGTCGCTTTTTTTATCGATAATTACGCGCTCGCGAAACGAACGCGTGCTGATTTCCGCGAATGGGGGTTCGCATACGGGGTTTTTGACGGGAAAGGGGGTTAATTGGTGGGATTTGCAATTTGGGGTGTATTGTTTGTATTCTAATTTTGAGCGTTTGTAACGGCTTATCAATTGCGGAATAGGGCAAAGAGGTTGCTTGAAAAAGTAAAAGCAAGTCCGAAATAATTTGGCCAAAATAACAGTCACCAGCCGAACGGGTTCACCAAACGTGCATTAGAAAGTATTTGTTTCTACGCTTTCCTATTTTTAATACAAAATGTCTGATAAAACCACAATAATTATTGTCTCTATTCAATTTATGTGGTTGAAATGTAGGATTATCAGCCACAAGTGGCTTGAAATAAAGAACAACATTACACATCACTGTGTAATGTGATTATTATTACACATCACTGTGTAATCACAAAACGATTGTTTTTAAATGAACATAAGAAGGATCGGAGAGAAAAAACTGAACTGCATCAGGAGTTTTGACACTAAAATAGTCCTTGTGTCTGACATTGTACGACCGGGCAACTAGATTGTATTTGTTTCTATGCTTTCTTATTATGTATGATAACCTCAATAATTAATTTTTCTGTTCAATTTATGTGGTTAAAAACAAAACGATTGTTAAAACATTTTTAATGAAAACAAGGTCGATCGGAGGGAAAAGACTCTTAACTCTGTTAGGAGTGTTTTTCCCTCTGATCTTCCTGTTACTTCTTGCTGCCGTTTTTAATGAACGCTTTGGATGTTAGTTGTTTAACGGTGGGACTTTTCTAGTCGTGCTTTAGAGAACAACTTGTTTAGTAATAAGGATTATGTCTGGTTAAACTGTATTATAACCATGATGATTAGACAGTGGACAACAAAATAATAATTTGACAACAATAGGGAGTTATAGTTTATCGTTTTAAAAAATGCGGTAATCTATGCTAAACTTGCTTATTGCCCTGCAACGCAGACGATCTACACGATATCGGATTCGAACAAATTGAAAAATAAAACAATTTTAAGAGGAAACATTGAAAGTGCGACTCTTTATGCAATCTACAACAAATTTGTCTTAAAAAGACTAAATCACTTATTGAAACCATACTTTCCGGGCTAATACCCCCACGAGTTTACTCTTTGTAAGATAAATTTGTTGTAGATTGCGTGATGAATTGCATTTTTAATGATTCAAAGTATTCTACAACCAAGTAGTGGCACTTTCATTCATACCCAAATTTTAAGAGGGTTTGAATTACCTTGATAACTTTATTAATAATAATAATAATAATAATTCTTTATTAACGGACAAGCCATTTACAATGTAGAGCCAAAAACATATAACTAAAATGTAAGACACAAAACATGAATCACAAATATGCACAAAGACACATATGTTAATCTGCGTAAACCACAATAGGGTTATAACATTTAGTGCACACCATCCACGAGACTCCTCCTAATTAAACCTAAAGATAAGTTAAAAAAGTCAATACCGCTACAAATGTCATTAGCCGTGCGCGTTAATCGAGTCATGGGGCAATTTAAACTGCAAGTCGTCCTGCAAAATTCGTTATGAAGTAGCATAAGTTACCATTATTAAACTAAACGTCACAAGTAATGACTCAACTAATGTTGAAACACGATCTTTACAATCTACAATACAGTTCCGAGCGAATTGAAAAACAAAACAACTTTAAGGCCGAGCGCAAGATGAGATGCAGGTGAGTCACGCCACGCAGGAAAGAGCAACGCAATTTTATAAAACGCATATATTTAAATGCGACACCACTAATTGAGCCGTAAGTCATGGGATGTATTTTCATTTAAATACATGCTGCATAGAAAACTGCCTTGCTTTTTCCTGAGTGATGTGACTTACCTGCGTCTCATGTTGCGCGTGACCTTGGAGGGTTAGATTTTGTTTTGTTTTTCGATTCGCTCTTTATTTTATGTGGTTATAAAATTGTATGCCTCGTGTGTTTACATTTTTCCAATCCAGTGAACACTGATGTATACAGTTTGAAAAACAGTTTGTTGATGTTTTATTCATTTGCATAAATATCAAGAAATTAGTATTGAAATGAGAATTTTAAACTGAAAAATGTAAATTTATGCTTATTGGTCAGTTTTTTGTAAAATAAAAGAAGAAAACAAATTGTATCAATGGTTTTTGATATAACATTGAAAAAAATAAAGTGATCCTGTCAAGTAACGTGTTTCCGTCAAACAGTCTAACTTGGTAGAATGTTTGATGGAAACATGTTACGTGTTTATATTAAACATTCTAACTTGTTAGAATGGCTTATATACAGGGTTGTTATGTTTAAAATACTTTGTTTTAAACATGTTTAAAAACAGCCATCGTGTTGTAAATGGTTTTGTTTTAAACATGTTTTAAATCTTATATTTTTTTAAAACATGTTTTAAACATTACATTTGTTTAAAACGTTTTTTTTTTATTATCTTAATTTTTTTTTGTTTAATTTATTAATTTAAATTTAAAAATGTAAACAAAAAATCTTAATAAAGTAGTACAAAATATAATTTATATTTTGTACTACTTTATTAAGATTTTTTCTTTACATTTTTAAACTTTAACTAAATTGTTGAAGATATTTCAAATTACATTATTGAACCTAACATTTTATCACAATAAAATATCACAACCGTGTGTGCATAACGCACATTTATGCACACACGGTTGTGATATTTTATTGTGATAAAATGTTAGGTTCAATAATGTAATTCGAAATATCTTCAACAATTTAGTTAAAGTTTAAAAATGTAAACAAAAAATCTTAATAAAGTAGTTAAATACAGAGAATTTACATATACTGTAAATTTTACGACATGCGTTGCTTTTTTAAAAGATTTTCATTTGAATCTTTGAACGAGTGTCTTCCACTCCCAGACTAAGCATGAAGTAAAATTTCGAGTTTAGAAAAGCCTGAAAATTTGGATTGGCCGCGTAGCGAAGCGGAGCGGCCAATCCAAATTAGGCTTTTCTAAACTCGAAATTTTACTTCATGCGCCACACGTTTAAAACACTGAAATATCTTAAAGTTTAAAATATACGGCTTTAGCAATCTAATATCTAGATATGAATAAAACGTGAGTCAAATTCTGCGCTGAACAAATTGTTTAAAACAGTAATTATAGGCAACCCAATAACTCTAACGTATATTAGGTTTCCTATAATTGTTGTTGTTGTATGTGTGTGTTTTTTGAACTTCACTGTAAATCAGTGTTTTTAAGCGTGGCGCATGAAGTAAAATTTCGAGTTTAGAAAAGCCTAATTTGGATTGGCCGCTCCGCTTCGCTACGCGGCCAATCCAAATTCTTAGGCTTTTCTAAACTCGAAATTTTACTTCATGCTTTGTCTGGGAGTGGAAAACACTCATTAAAAGCCCAAATTAACCGCTTGTAACGCTGTAATTACCGGGATATGTATACTCAAAAGAAAAATGCCCTGTATGTTCTGTTTTAAACATGTTTTAAACATGTTTTAAACATGTTTTTAATTGTTAATGTTTTAAACGCCGTTTCAATGAAAAAAACATGTTTTATTAAAAAAATTGTGTTTTAATTAAAATAAAAAAAACCTTTTTTTTAACAACCCTGCTTATACAGCGTGTAATCGAAGTAATGTACATCTTGTACATCTTTATTGCGTATACACAAAATATTTTGACACCAATTGCAGCAAAAATAAAATCGGAAAAAAATATTGGATTTTTCATAATTTTTCATGCATTTTTTACTTTTTGAGTACTTCTGGTTACCTGTGTTCATGATATTTTTCGTGGATGCGTAAGTTGTTGTATTTTTTATTTACTTTTATTACTGCGAGGCGCATAAATCACTTCGCACGCACTAAACACGCACGCTGTCTCGAATGACTAGATGAAACTAGGTCACTTTTACTACTGCGAGGCGTATAAATCACTTAGCACGCACTACACGCACACACACTGTCTAGAATTACTAGATGAAACTGGGTCACGTATAAAAAAAATCACAATAAGTGTTCAAATTGACGGCCTCCGCACTCAATGCACATTTGGGCTCTACGTATCCAATTTGCACGAACAGTAGCAAACATTTCACGAGGTTTTTCACGAATGGTATTAGCCGCGGCGTTTACTCGTTGTATCAGCATTTCAGCATTGTCAATTTCCGTAGTGTAGACTTCACTTTTAAAGTATCCCCAAAGAAAAAAATCTAAGGGGTTTAAATCCGGACTTCTTGGAGGCCATGTCACAGGGCCTCCACGACCAACCCAACGTCCTGGAAACTCATCATCCAAATATCTTCTAACGCGCCTTTCATAGTGAGCTGGCGCACCATCTTGCAAATACCACATTCTTCTAAGAACCGCTAAGGGTACATTTTCTAGAAGATCTAAAAGGTCATCTTGCAAAAATCGTAAATATCGTTCTCCATTCAAATTAAATGGGAACATAAATGCCTCAATTAATTGATCATTTAAAATACCTGCCCAGATATTAAGGGAGAAGCGATACTGGAAATGAGTTCTACGCATAACACGAGGATTTTCTATTGCATAAACATGCATATTATGGAAATTAAAACTTCCATTACGCGTAAAGCACGATTCGTCGGTCACTATAATGTCTTTGGTAAAGTTAGGATTTTGAACATTTTGTGCCAAAATCCATTTACAAAATGCAATTCTTTTGGGAAAATCATGGGGTTGAAGATGTTGTACACGCTGGTAGTGATACGGATAAAAATTATTGTCTCGTATAACACTGCTGACAAATGTGTGCGATACATTTAGCCGAGCGGCGATAATACGGGTACTTAAACCAGGATCCGCTTCCAACAGATTCAAAATTTCATCTTCCGCTCGCAAATATCGCATTGGACGGTCACCACCTCCGGCGGCTCCGGCGACGGGCTGCAAACTTTCAGTGTCGCGTGCTCTTTGTAATAAATTTCTAAATCGGTTTGGCGGTGGTAAGTGTCGTTCAGGAAATTGCTCTTGATAAATTCTTACAGCTTCCGCGGAATTACACCGAGTTTCACCGTAAATAAGAAACATGTCTGCCAATTCAATGTTTGAATAAACGTATCGCGCCATGTTACAAAATGTAGATGTTTCATGAAATAAGTTTCACCATAGACTAAACAGCAAACTATTTTTATGTTTAAAAATCATCCACCCTCGCCGCTCTTATCTAAACATTTCAATAAGAGTGGAGATAAAGTGAAGTGTGAACCTAATAAGGAAAAATATTGAATTTCATTAACACGTTTAGAAAATATTCGGAATTTAGTCAGCAATGGGTACTTATGAAAACGATAACATAGACATAATTCTTCACAATCTGACCCACTATTCTCTGGATGGTGTAATTCGATATCCAAATCGTTTTAAAACTACCAGTCTATGTGGAATCTCTCTTAAAATACGCAATGTGCGCGTATACCAGATGCCACAAACATGTGGCCTATTATTATTAATTATTTTTAATAATTATTTGTGAGCTATCTACTAAAGGTATGGTAATATCAAATGCAGGTATTGTTTATTTAAACGCTGCCCCTTATGTGGTAGAGAGCCTGTACAGTAGTTCATTTACACGCTGTATATAAACACGTTATTTTTTTCAGTGTAGTGTTTCACTTTGATTTTTAATCATTTCAACTGTTTCGTTGGTATCTGGTAAACAGCAATTTTATTTTGCATCTAACCTAAAATTCCACGTAACCTCGCCCTGACAAATTAAGCGTTTAATTGAACACCAATCAGGCTATTTCGAATGCTTACAAAAATGGCACTGCTGGACGAATGTGTTTGCTGTTGACAGCGCATTCAGCAGAAAACTGTTAAAATCAAACTCATCAAACAGTTTTATCTGATGATTATATCGGATTTTACTTTTAAGCTTTGATTTCTGTGAAAAACGGGTTGCAAATCAAAAAAATCAAAACTCTTGATTCCGTTTATTGCTTAATTGTTACACATTTAAATAATAAAAAAAAGAATTAGTGATAAAATGTAAGTTCAAGCAGTATTTTAGGTAGGCTGTGAACAAACAATTATGGTGTCCGCCTCGTAACGGCAAATCCATATCGATAAAATTTAACAGTAGTTTTCGTTTAGTTCAGCAAATCCATATCGATATGATTTTAACGTTAGTTTTCCTTTATTTCGTTTGACTGGTAACAATTCGGTGTCATTGAAATTTATCCCTGATTTTTCCGATGAGCAACGGCACCCACATTTGCAATCCTATGGCAATGGTTACCATCCATAGTAATATGAATATCGCCACGATCACCAGCTCGTTGAAGGAGTCTTCCGTTTTCGTAGAATCCATCACTGAAATTATAAACAATTTTTGTTGTATTGTGTAAAGTTACTCGAAGCACATTTTAATAAACAATAACTTTTTGTTAATATTTATAAGGAGCACTATTTTGTTTATTTTTTAGTGCTTTTTAAGTTTCTTGATCTTAACCACAGGCCGAGAAGCGAAGCTCGTTTAAGTTTTCATTTTTAAGGTTTTAATAATAATTTATTTATTTCCGAGAAAAATATTAAGTACTCCTTGAGAATGACTCAAAGTCGAAACTAGTTGGAATAAAAAACGAAAATGTTAGTGAAATTTAACCATATGTTTTCTTTTTTAAATCATAATTATATTTATTCCTGGGTGGGTCCACATGTTTTTAAGCAATTTAACTTAATGATAATAGCTCAGAATTATTATTTTAAGACTTTCAGAAATAAAATCAAATTAATATTATTAAGGGGGTGTGGGAGCGATCGTCTTATATTATTTGTGCCTTCTGTTTAAAAATTATTTAATTTGAAAACACAATTTAGGCACTTTGTTTTATTTCTTCTCTTCTTTTTCTGCTATCCCGTGTTACCCCTTAAG
Source organism: Philonthus cognatus (assembly GCA_932526585.2). Classification (NCBI taxonomy): domain Eukaryota; kingdom Metazoa; phylum Arthropoda; class Insecta; order Coleoptera; family Staphylinidae; genus Philonthus; species Philonthus cognatus. The sequence continues at coordinate 20,233,909 of OW052243.1, forward strand.
GCGTCGAGTGTTTTATTTCACGTGAGAAATTTCCAGTTGATAAATCTTCGATATGATTTATTATTGGTATTACAAGGAATGATTATATTTCAGTTTTTGCTTGGATATTAAAATGAAGTATGAGGAAAATATATGTTTGATAATTTGGGTATCAATGGCTTATTATTAGCACAGTTCATATATATTCAGTTAGCCAGTCACTGTATAAAATTTGGTAACAGCATTTGGAGGCTGCATCCAGAAGCGAGACCGGTGATTGGCGTATATTGTTGTCTGTTTTACTCGTCCCCCCAATCCTGTTTATAGTCTCTCCATTTCGACTCGATTTCCAGTTCTTCCATAAGCATTGGCTCCCCTTGTTATTAGTAAAAGTTTTCAGTAATTCTTGAATTCTGGAGGCGTTCACTTTTTTGGCATTTTCTTTATATCAAAAATTGCAGTCTTCAAGCTTTATTTTTACCCATTATGTTTATCATCTTCAGAAGTTGTTTTCATTCTGTTTATCACCGTTAAGTTTTTTTCTCCCTTCCTTCCTTGTTCAACATAAATTTACATTGTTTACCAAACATCATTATATTGAACTTTCACACTTCATTTACACTAATATTGTGATTGATTAAATTTCAATTATGCTCTTCACTCTGTTCCACTCGGTGTCTGTGGGGGTTTTACTTTGTTTGAAATTTTCTGACACAGTAAACAGGCAATGTTTGTATGGATTGAGTGTGTGTGTGTTGTTGTGCTGGGTGAAGACATGCAATGTGTTAAATCAATAGCTGTTAGAATGCTTTTGTCTAAAAATATCACCTTACTTTTTTTTTAACATGCACCGACTGACATAAAAAAGAGGATAATGTCCATTGTCCATTGTTGAATAATGTGATAATGCATGATTTATGAATGGTTTATTTTAAATTTATTACTCGTGTAAATAAACATGATACTGCGTGATAATAATAAATTGAGATATTTTATGCACTTGAACTTTCGTGAATTGAATAAATTATATTTTCGTATGCAATATTTTATTGCATACGAAAATATAATTTATTCAATTTTAAGACAGTTCTTCAAATCAGAGATAAGAATGGGTTAAATCCAGTTAACTATACAGGGTGTCCGTATTTCAACAGAATGTATGGGGATCTTGGTTATTTGAATAGATAGAGAGTCGGTTAAATTGGGGCAAAGTTGTGTAATTTAGGGCCCAATAATAATCTAAAAACAAATTTGAAATATCTTTTGTTTTTGAGATGTTGTCAAAAAACGGATTTTTTGAAATTTCGTTTTTATATTTTTATTCAAAAACTATTAAGGGGGTCTTCCGGTATAATTGACCCAAACTTTGGATTTTTTTTCCAGGGAACTGGTAAGAGTTAGAGACCTGGGGTTTTTTTTAAATCTTTATTCATCCTTGCTCTACAATTGGGATTTTTGTCGAGTCGAAAAAATCAAAATGGCGTCCAATATGACGGCTGCCCGGCGGAAATGTTCCAAAACTGCGAGCAGCCTAGGGGTCGCTATTCGTCACCTAGAAACAAAATCAGCTCAGTTTCTTGAAGAGTATAGTTCAGAGAATGGAATGAACTACGAAATTTTGAAAAAAACTCAAAATTTGACAAAATGGCGGGCATTTGAAAAAAAAGTCGTGTTTTCGGTCGATTTTTTGACTTTGACAGGCTGTAAAAAATCTTTAAAATTGCAAATTGCACCGGCAGGTTAGTTCATTCCATGAAGAAAAGTGTTTTCAATAACGGAAGCAAAGAACGAAGTCAATTGGTTGAACCGTTCAAACGCTAGACTGCTCGCAGTTTTGAAAAATGTAGTTTCGAGAAAAACGCGTTTAAAGTTTGCGAAACATTTTTTCTGTGTAATTCAAAGTATTCGGCGGAAAATTCGCAAACAGTAGTCAATAGCTAGGTTTTCGGGGTCGCTGAATACGAATCTGAGGTCAAATTTGAAAAATTCAAAATGGCGGATCCAATATGGCGGACCAAAAAACTCATACTCATCAAAATTTATGAAATTCGAGATTAAAGGGTTTTTGAGGCCTGTAGCGACGTAAATATTTGCCGGATCGAAATATCCTTTTACCCACATATTCTAGACATGTTTAGCTTTGATTTCATACAAAAAAAAAATCGATTTTTTGAAAAAAATTTACTGGAAGACCCCCTTAAATCCAGACATTTACAACTTTGGCATTATACAGGCACTTTTTAACGAATAATCTAGTAACATATTTTATTTTAGGATAACTATAACATTTACCCAGGAACTATAGCCAACTTTTGTTTTTTTTATGGGCGCCATTTTGGATTTTCATATTTTTTGTAAGAATATTTTTTTTCGGAATTCAATGATGTATCACACTTACAGTTTATTGTACATTTTATATGTAAAATTTTAATGTTTTGTTTTTTGTAAAGAGTGCCTTGGAAACAGTTGAGTAACTCACTTATTTGACTACTCCTAAGACCCATAATTTGCTTACATATCACCCCTGAAGACGGGCATCTGACGATACATATTTTAACAGTTGTGAGGTATTTTAAACTAACGAGTCTCTTCCACTCCCAGACTAAGCATGAAGTAAAATTTCGAGTTTAGAAAAGCCCCGTGTAGAAAATTTGTCGAGGGTTGCGCAGCGACCCTCGACAAATTTTCACGGGGCTTTTCTAAACTCGAAATTTTACTTCATGCGCCACGCGTATAAACCACTGATTTAGAGTAAAGTTAAAAATATATATAACTCTTAGATGTGATGGTGATCAATATTTACCGAGATGTAGCGAAAAAATGCAAGAATTATTTTTTTTGTGAATAGTTTTGGAATAATAATAATAAAAGTAGAATAAATTTAGTTTGTGCAACTTTTATGTGATAATCGATACTTATTATTATTATTATTATTACAAAAGATTGACAGTTATTAATCAATTTTGAGTGATTAATGATTGACTACTGTCAAGATTTTATTGTTTAACAGGTATGACGTCATTGTTTCCAAGGCACTCTTTGCAAAAAAAAAATATAATTTTAAATATTAAATCTAAAATAAATTATGAGTGTCGTACATCAGTGAGTTCAGAAAAAAATATTCTTTCAAAAAATCACAAAATCCAAAATTGCGCTTATAAGAAAAACAAAAGTTGGCTATGATCCCCCCCCGGTAAATGTTACAGTTTTCTTTAAAAAAATATGGTATAAGATTCCTTATTAAAAAGTGCCTTGTATTTTCAAAGTTTTAAATGTCTAGATTCAGTAGTTTTTGAATAAAATAAAAACGATTTTTCAAAAAATCAGTTTTTTGTTGATATCTCGAAAACAGAAAAAGATATTTCAAAATTGTTTTTCGATTATTGTTAGGCCCTAAAATACGCAACTTTGCCCCAATTTAACCGACTTTCTATCTCTTCAAATAACTGAGATCCCCATACATTCTGTCGAAATACGGGCACCCTGTATACTGTAGAACCATCATAACTTGCCGTTGCGCAGTGGCAAAATTGTGGGCGGAGCGAAATATAGGCGGTCTCGATAGGTTTCGTGAAGAGTTCGAGCGCGTGGTACATTCATTTGAAGAAGTGACAGTGCGATGGATTTTCAAAGTAAATTAACTCGTGGCCGTGCACGTGCCGGCCAATCTCGTGAAATTATTAGCAATGTATGCAAATTTACAAAAAGTGATCTTGATGCTGAGGGGAGCGACCGACCATCTACGCTGTTGAGTTATAAATGAATAGCGCGCGCGAAGAACACGTGCTTGCTTATTCCAGCGACTGTATTTGGCTGCAAGATCGCCTCTCTCTCTTGTTTCATTTTCGCTTCCTCTCTGCGCGTCTGGCCAACTTAATCTGGTTAAGCAGTACATACAGTTGACTCACGATAATCCGGCCCCTGTCCAATCCGTCGCCCCTTATAATCCGACATGGCTATAACAATACATACAAAGCACATTTATTACGGCAAATCGCAAATCTTTGTCAATCCACGCTTTAACATGTAGTGACTTGTTTGCGGCATCGTGACGTTTGCTCGACGCGTATTGTCTCAATTTGATTGTGAATGTGATCACTTAACCTAAACTAGTAGCCTAAGCACTTGTTATTTAATGTAACCTACATTAGAGCCCTGCACGGGTCGATTTTTTTGGGCCCGGCCCGCCTGCTCAAGCTAGGTTAGGTTAAGTTTCATGACAAGTGCTTAACGCAACTTTGGTACGTAATATTTAATCTAGAATGGGCAATACCCGCAGTTTGAGAAACGCTAAGTTAGAGTCATTCAGGTTAATTGAAGTATTCGAATATTTATTCAAAAACATTTAAATATTTGAACCAGGGTTGCCAAATCAGTGATTTTGTCATCAAATCTGGTGTTTTCCACTTTCGGATTCAGACAAACTGTTTGTGATTGAGACCTGGCTAAATTCTAGTGTTCGTCGGAAGATTTTAGTGACAATCTAGTGATTTACAGTTATCCACAGCGGCGGCTCACAGCCTAAATTCAGGGTAGGCCAGAGACCCAAGGTAATATGTATCCATTATTGAAAGGTGACTTTGTTGTGCAATTCCTTGTATTTATAAAGCACGAACCCAACCTCAAATTTTGTGTGCCTTGGCGCTGGGGCCTACCCTGAAGTTAGGCTGCGAGCCGTCGCTGGTTATCCATTAAAATTAGGTTAAAGTTAAAACAGTCGAATCGTGAAAACCTAAGTAGTGTTAATCAAACGTAACCTAAATACCTGCAACCTAACCTAACCTAAGTACTTATCATTTAATCTAACTGCGCAACTACCGTGCGATTATTTAAAACATGATTTGGAGTAGGCTACGTGATCAAACCAAATTTTTAGGCTTTTCTAAACTCGAAATTTTACTTTATGTGCCACGCATATAAAACACTGAAATATTATAGAATTAAAAATATACTGCTAAATCAGTAATAAAAATATACTGCTAAAGCAGGAATAAAAAATACTGCTAAACAAGAATATTGAAATTCACAATATTTAAGTGTTTTATACGCGTGGCGCATGAAGTAAAATTTCGAGTTTAGAAAAGCACAATATATTTGTAGTTAAGGGTTGCATTCATTTTTATGTCAAGTTAAAAAAATAGATTTCACAGTTACTACACTTAAATCTTAACATGTGAAGAAAATAATAAAAAAATACAAATTAAAAAAAACAATATCATTCATTTGCCTGATGAAGCCACTGTGTGGCAAAAAGAAAGTTGCAGTGTCCACTAATAAACAGTGAAATCTTAACCAAGTGTGTTTACTAAAAGTGTTAAAAACAACATCATTTAACAAGTGCAATGTTTCCATGTGGACTCAATGTACCTACTTACAATTTTCAATTTTGGTTATTTGTTTAAAATATGGAATATTTGAAATTAAGTTCCCAATAAGGAAGGTTAGCAATAGAGGGCTAAAAAAAAAGAAAAACTATAGAATAGTATGATATATTAAGAAACAAGTAAGCATTTATAAACTTTCCAATATATATTATTTAATTTTTTTTTAAATCAGCAAATATATGAATAAAATGAATAATAGTATTATTTTTATTGAATTCTTCAGTTTCACAAAGTTTTTAATTATTTCAAAGTTTTTGTAGTTAACATTAATGTAAATTCGTTTAATAAAATCTGGTGATTTCTGGTGATTTTGAAAATGAGATTTACACATTTGACCGTTTAGAGTTGGCAACACTGATTTGAACATTTTAAATATTTGAATATTCGAATACTTCAATTAAAAAATAATAGAATTAAATAATTTAAGTAAATTTTAAATAAATTTATTAAAGTACAGGGAGGGGCAGAAAAAGCTATCCGATTTCAAATCCCTTTTTCTCAGAAGAGGGAACAGGTAGAGTAGTGGGGTAAAAACCGTTAGAAAGCCGGTTTTATGCCGTCATTAGTCAACATGCCTTGGTCTGGTGAACATCGTGCTTTTGTTATTGAGCGGTTTATCGAAAGCGGCGGTTCAATAATTGCTACACAACGTGCTTTTCGAATTCATTTCGGACTCGGGCGTCATGATTAATGCTGAAATCATAACTTGTATCCCTATTTTGTTTTATCTTTTGATAATTTAACAATAACTGTTATGTTTTTTAACTTCACATTAAATCAGTATTTTACACGACCAATCCAAATTTTGAGGCTTTTCTAAACTCGAAATATTTACTTTATACTTAATCAACTAGAAAAACACTTTAATACTTTAATTAATTTATTTAAAATTTACTTAAATTATTTAATTCTATTAACATAATAAATATTTAATTATTATATTTTATTAAGAATTTGATACTTTTCACATTTGTTTAATATTTTGTTGTTTTGCAGTTGTTTGTTTTTTTAGCATACATTTAATTCATTTTTATTGTATTCATGTAGATTGCAGCAAAAATCAATCCAGCAGCTTCAGCAGGCGAAAACCGCCAAAAGAGACCGCTGGAGGATCCATCAGGTAGGCCTTACTTTGCTCGGAACACCTTAATATTTACCGTTAACGGTTTGTTTGTGCTTTTTTGAGAAGACTTTTCGGAACCTGATGCGAAGAAACTAGCCGGCAACGGACCGTCTTCGGTGCAGGGTGCCCCACCGGGGGCCAGACCTGGCCAGCCACCCGGCTTGGGCGGCATTTCGAACATGAGCGGCGGACCGCCCCCACTCGGCGGTGGGCCCCAGATCAACGAGGACATCAAGGTGCCCGACAAGATGGTCGGTTTAAGTAAGTCCATACGGCTTGAATACAATTTTATTCGAGTGGTTTTTAATTAATTATCAGATGTACACGGTAATTACAAATGATTAGATATCAGAGGGGCGATCAAATAGTAAGGTTACAAAATTTACACGGCTTTGCAAACTTGCTTTTTGATCAACCCTTGTATTTTACTTGAAAAGTTTATACACCATTGCCAATCACTTGTATTTCACTCGGAAAGTTTATACACCATTTTCGAATCACCCTGTATTATTTTTTAATTGATGAATACTTTTTCTTACCTCGACTTTAACCCAGATTATACCATGGTCCTTTTAAAAGAATTGCACTAGTCATATATTAAATTGTATTTTGAAAGTATTCAATCCTTTTTATCCATTCATTTGTTCAATTTTCCATTGAAATTTGTTCATATTATAACAGTAAAAATGAACAATATCGTACAGAGAGTTCTTTTTTACAATACACTGAAAATGTTCGCGCATTAATTTTATAAAAGTATCCAATTTAACGCTACTAACTTTATATTTTTAGGGATGGCCAGAATCACTATAAATAATTAAGGACTGAAAACACTAGTTTAAAAACTATTAATATCTTCGATGATAACGATGTATTATTTAAAAAAGAAATGAAAAACAAACTACTTGTTTTCATAATATTTATGAGTTTCATTAATTATCTTGGCGTTTAATTTGAAGTTTCTAATGAGTTTTTCCACTCCTTGGTTAAGCATGAAGTAAAATTTCGAGTTTAGAAAAGCCTGAAAATTTGGTTTGGTCGCTCCGCGAAGCGGAGCGACCAAACCAAATTTTCAGGCTTTTCTAAACTCGAAATTTTACTTCATGCGCCACCGGTATAAAACACTGGTTTCAAGCTAAATTTAAAATATTCTATTAGGTTTCAAAATTTTTCAAATCTAAGTATTTGAATATTCAAAAATGTTCAAATATTTAAATTATTTGAATATTTATTTAAAAACCGTCAAATATTTAAATTATTTGAATATTTATTCATAAAAATTCAAATATTTAAATTATTTGTCTATTTAAATATTTTAATAATTTAAATATTTATTCAAAAATATTCAAATATTTAAATTATTCATTGATTTTATGAAAGTAACTTTATATTTATAGTGATGGTCAGAATTAAATGATCCCAATAATCGATTCTTATTGATAATCGAATGATCGCTCGCTCGAGATGGAATTTCAAGTTTAGAAAATCCTAAAAATGTAGATTAGCCGGGCTCGCTTTGCTCCGCCCGACAAATCCAATTCAGGCTTCTCTAAACTCGAAATTTTACTTCATGCTTAACCTGGGAGTGAAAACACTTGCTTCAAATTGACTGCTTTTATAAAAACAACGGGTTAGTGCAAGTTTATTAAATGCTGTGATTATCGGGAATGTGTACACTTTAAAGAAAAATTCTCTGTATGTAATTTGAAAGTACAAAAGTTTCGGTAGTATCTGGGTTAATAAAATAAAGATGTTTTTTTTACCCATCAAGACAAATTATACTAAATTAAGGTTTAAATATAAGAGGGAGGGAGAGTTTCGTGTTTTCAGTTTTTTTATTCTTTTGTTGTTGTTGGGGGAGTAAATATAAACTGAATGGGGGCTGTTTTGCAGTAATCGGTCGGGGCGGCGAACAGATAACGAGGCTGCAAGCAGAATCCGGCTGCAAGATACAGATGGCGCCCGATTCTGCTGGTATGCCCGAGCGGGTCTGTTCGCTATCGGGTTCCCGTGACGCTATCAGCAGGGCCAAGGAGCTCATTATGAATATCGTGCACCAGCGCGGTCGATCCGAGGGCCTCGCCGGCCTCGACCTGGGTCCCGGACTTGGACAGGGTAACTACTTAGGCATTTTTGTACAAAAAAAAAACTCCAACGAACACCTAACCGCTGTCCCGTTGCAAGAATTCCATTTTATCCATGTTTGGTGCATTTTACATTAATTATATTATTCCACGCAGTGTTTAATAATGTAGGGTGCCCCAAAGTTTTACATAAATCGACATCATGTTGTTAATAATAATAATAATACAGTATTTATTTCCCAACAGATGCACATCTAATTACAATTTCATATGCAACAGAATAGAACTAAAGTAAGGCCCATTTGCACCCGACTGAATAACTTTAATCATCGACTAATCGTTTATTAAACCTCTGGTTAAGTCAAATTTCTAGAATATAAGAATATTATGCATTTATTAGATATCTTAAACAGGTCTCTTTTATCCATACGTGTGTAAACAATTTGTAATTACAATTATTGTGTGTTTAAGAAGTACTAATCACATATTAAGTTAATCGAATTGAGTGCAAACGGGCATACATTTTTAAATTAATGTATTAGCATATTATAAACAAACGGTAATATCTCTTATAAATTTTGAGATATTACTGTCAAAAACATCTGCTGAATTAGCAAGAGTGTAGTATAGGCGCTTAATTTTATTCTTCTGCTACATAAGAACGTTAAGGCGTTTCTAATACTATAACGAGGAATATATTTATTAATACAAGCAAATTTGGATCATTTATTTCGTTGTGTAATAAATTATCAAGCAATAATATATTTCTTCTGAAATGGTCCGGATATATCGAAATCCACTTGAAGTAAAGGTATTTAATAAATATTTTTTGAACTCTTTCGATGAGATTTTATTTATTTATTCTATAAACAATATACAGAATGTTTTAAATACTATATAATATTTTAATGGAAGACAAAGAAAATAATGTTGAAAAGGTCTTTCCAATGTTGCCACATTAGCAGTTTTTCTCCCAAAAATTATGGGAGTAAATTAAGGCTTTGTGGTATGTTTTGAGGAACTGCGATGAAAGGGAAATTTTTCGGGGTAAATATTAGAGGGATTTTTTTTCTTAAGAATACCCGCATACCAGAAAGCAAATTGCATACCAGAAAGCAAATTGCTCAAGGCCATCAATTTCGAAAGATTTGATAAGTAATATATAACAGGTAGGCTGAAAAGTTCGTAGGCTAACATAGTAAAACAAATTATTTTTTTTGCAAAATTCTATTTTATTATTCAATATAGTTGCCTTCGAGGGCGATACAACGATTAGAGCGGTCATGTAATTTATTTATTTTTTTTTTATTATTTGCAAAACACTTAGTTGTATTTTACTATAATTACAATCTGATCACAAATGGATCAATGAGTAATATTTAGCTAACTTAATTTACTAAAGGTTTAATACTAAGGGTTTACTCATTAGTATCCCTTAGATTTTAATAACTTAATTACACTAATTAATGTGTACACTAGCACTATGCTCTGCTTTTGCACTAACACAATATTAAACTAACTCGAACGGTTTAGTCCGCTTTAGTCTTCTGGTCAAATTCGTGTTATCGAGGAGCTGGATGGCTTCGATGTTGACGTGTTGAAGAAGTCGCTGTTCATGACTCTTGGCAAATTTGTGTATTGTCTCATTAACAGTATCCATTTCCAAGTCCCTGTGGAGGTCACTGTTTCGGAAATACCAAGGAACATTGACAATACTCCTCAGTACTTTATTTTGGTATCGCTGGATTATTTCTATATTGCTCTTTTTGGCACAACCCCACAGCTGGATGCCATATGTCCATACGGGCTTAAGAATTTGTTTATACAGCAGTAATTTATTGTAGATTGACAGGTTGGAGTTCCGACCAAGCAGCCAATACATTTTTCGAAATTTGATGTCCAGTTCTTCTTTTTTCTTTTTGACATGAGCTCTCCAGCGTAGCTTAGCGTCCAGTGTAAAACCCAAATATTTTGCTGTATCAGCATATGGTACCTGGATATCATTCATACTAACAGGGATATGTTAATTTCTTTTATTTGTGAAATTGACGTGGACCGATTTAGTCTCATTCAATTTGATTCGCCATTGCTTAGTCCAGATGTTAATTTTATTTATCGAGGTTTGCAGATTTACTGCTGCTTCGTGATCTTTGCCTACAGCCAATATAGCAGTGTCGTCGGCAAATGTGGCTATCGTATCATGGTCTAATTCAGGTATATCGCTGGTGTATAATAGGTGTAATTTATTGATAACATTTTTATAATACGAATTCTCTTTAGCCTCAAAATAACCCTCAGTTTCAGCGATAACTTCTTCATTAGTGCTGAATTTTTTTCTAGTGAGCATCCTTTTAAGGTCTGCAAACAGGAAAAGTCACTGGGGGCCAGATCGGAGAATACGGTGAATGAGGAAGCAATTTGTAATTTAATTCGTGCAATTTTGCCGTCGTTTTTATCGATTTATGACGCGGTGCATTATCCTGGTGAAACAAACTTTTTTTTTAAATGGGGCCTTTTTTTTGTGATTTTATCCTTCAACCGCTCCAATAGTAATCACTGTTGATGGTCTGGCCCTTTTCAAAGTAATCAATGTATCTGCGCATCCCAGAATACTGATGCCATAACCTTGCCAACTGACTTTTGCGTCTTTCCACGCTTTGGATTCGGTTCATCGCATGCAGTCCACTCGGCTGACTGTCGATTGGACTCTAGAGTGTAGTGGAGGAGCCACGTTTCATCCATTGTCACATATCGACGGAAAAATTCGTTTTTATTGCGGTTGAATATCGTTAAACCATGCTCTGAATCATCAACACGTTGCTGTTTTTGATCGATTGTGAGCTCGCGCAGTACCCACTTTGCACACGGCTTTCGCATGTCCAAATATTCATGCACAATGTGTCCAACACGCTCTTTTGATATCTTCAGAGTCTCAGTTATCTCGATCAGCTTCACTTTACGGTTATTTATTATTATTATTTTGTGAACTTTTTTCACATTTTCCACCGAAACAGCCTCATTTGGGCGTCCACTGCGTGCACCGTCATCGGTGCTCATTTCGCCCAGTTTAAATTTGGCAAACCACTTCTCAACGGTTGATTTTCCTGGTGCAGAGTCCAAATAATGTTCATCAAGCCAAGCTTTGGTTTCAACAGTATTTTTTTTCATAATAAAGCAATGCTTTATTAAGACACGAACCTCTTTTTTTTCCATATTTTTTTTCTTCTTCTTCTGCTATCCCTTGTTGCCCCTTAGGACGTCGGGTACTCGTTATCGAGCCATCTCCTCCATAACTGTTTATTCTCCCCGATTTTTCCTAGCTCTTCTGCGCTTTTCCCATGTCTCTCTCCTATTTCTTCAATTATGTTGGTCATTGTCTTCCTGGGTCTGCCTGGTTTCCTCTTTCCTTCCATGGTTGTTTGCTGCACCTGTTTTGTTAGTCTATTCTATTTCTTCTATTGAAAGTGAGTGGGTAGTTATACTACCCTCCACTGCGACCGCAAGGATCTATTGTGGCTCACAATTAAGGTCGAACATCCGACCTTACAGCTCACCTTCCAAGTCCATCTTCTTGATGAAGTCAAGGATCTTGTCAGGTGAAGTTTTCTCCAGGTCCTTCAGGTTTAGCTTCGGTGTGCCAAACACCGTGGTCCTGATCTGGTTGCCAGCTGGACAGGCACATATGACGTGCTCTGCTGTTTCATCATCCTCTAGGCATAGGCGGCACTCAGTGGTGTCGCTTAGTCCTAGTTTGTTAAGGTGATGCCTTAGACGGCTGTGTCCAGTGAAGAGAGCAGTTAATGTGTGAACATCTGATCTGCTCAGCTTCAACCATGAGGCCGTCCTGGCCGCAGATGGTCCACTTGTTACCGCTCTGAAATGTCTCATCCCAGGGCGGTTTTGCCAGAAATCCTGTGCCTCGTGTCTCATCCATCCGTTGTTACGGTCTCTAGCTGTTGATCTGGGTATCCCCAGAGCGGGTTCTGGTCCGATGTAGGCTGTACGCGCCCCCTCTCTGGCTAGGGAATCGGCTAATTCGTTTCCCTTCACGCCAGAGTGGCTTGGCACCCACATCAGACTGACCCCGTTTACCTGTGCCATTTGGCAGAGGGCTTCCTTGCAGTTCCGTACAGCCAGCGAGGAGCATCTAGAAGATGCCAGGGCCCTAAGGGCCGCCTGGCTGTCCGAACATATTTTTATTGTCCTGCCCGCCCAACCCTTTGAAATGATTTCGTGGGCGCACATTTCAATGGCGTATATTTCAGCCTGAAGTATGGTAGCATACCTGCCAAGGCTGTAGTCCTTCAGTCCTTGGTCCGACGACTGCAGCTCCTGTTCCAGTGGACAGCTTTGAGCCGTCAGTGTACCAGTAGGAGTCAGCCTTTTCTGGGGTGATTTTGTGTCGCTCCCAGTCGTCCCTGCTTGGGAACAGGACCTTGTACGGCTGATCCTCGCAGTAGTCCGTGACTGCGTAGTCAGTCCTCATACTTAGGGTGTCATCCGCCTCAATGGCAGTTGACAGCCCATTTGGTGTGAAGACTATCACCTTTGGATCCAATAGGGCCGCGTGGTGATATCGATACGTTGCCAATCTGGCCTCGCCCTGTATTAGGATATGCAGGGGGGTGAGGTTCAGTAGCATTTCTAGCGCCGCTGATGGGGTAGTGCGTATGGCTTCAGTTACCGCCACTGTCGCCATTCTCTGCAGTGAGGAGAGCCTTGATATGGCCGTTTTTCGAGTTGTAATCGGCCACCAGGCGATACTGCCATAGGTTATTATTGGTTTTATGACCGAACCATATAGCCAGTACATTTGCTTGGGGTTTAATCCCCATGACTTCCCGCAAATTCTATGGCACGTCCACAGGGCGTACCTTGCTTTGCGGATTGTCTTGTCCAAGTGGGAGTTCCAATTCAGCGATTTATCCAGGGTGATTCCTAGATACTTCGCCTCCTCCACAAATGGTATGGTTTCTCCCCGTAGAGTAAGAGGTCTCAATTTCAGGATCTTCCTTCTCGTGAACGGGACAACTGATGTTTTGCTAGGGTTTACGTTTAACCGTTCCCCTATACACCAGTTCTGAGTCGCATCCAGTGCCTCCTGCTTGTTAGTCTATAGTTGTCCATTCTCCTGACATGGGCATACCAATTTAGTTGTTTCTTTTCTATTTTATTTGTTATTGTGTCCTGTTTTAAGTCAAATTTGGTGACGTTTGATATTTTTCGCAGGAATTTCATTTCTATCGTGGTTAATTTATTTTTATGTACCGGTAGTGTGGTCATTGTTTCTGTGGAGTATAGCACTGAGGGGATTACAATTTTGTTGTATATATGTTGTTTCGTTTTTGAATTTATTTCTTTTTTGCCTAGAATTGTCTTGTTTATCGCATAGTAGATGTTGTTTGCTTTCTTATGTTTGTTGGCTATTTCTGTGTCTATTTTTCCATCGTTGCTAATGATTGTTCCTAAGTAGTTGTAGTTAGTTATCTTCTCCAATCTTTTTCCATATTTTTCACACTAACAAAAGTTTTTAACTTACAATGCTATATCTCACGAACCAATTGTCCGACAGCTGTCAAATTTATACCCGTATCGTTTGAAGGTTAGTTCTACTATAAACCTTATCGATTTAATTCTATTTTTTTTTTTTTATTTATTATTATTATTACATAACATGAGTACATATATTTTCAACAAATTAACATCCGTTCTATAACATATTTCTTTTATATTGAGCAGTGTTCTGCTCAACGTAATGAATATCCAGATGTAACAATAATAGTTCAAAGCACCTAAGTGAGTGATCACTTGTAGCGTGCTGACATGAAGTTCTTAGAAATTTTGTGCAATATATGATACATAAATGTTGTTTTAGTTTACATAATGAGTACCGAAAAATAAATATATGATATGTGTTTATTATTCTAATATTTTTGAGAATTGAGGATAATTTTCGAAGATATAAGATTTTGAAAGTTGTGAGAATTTTTTTTTGTTATTTTGTTTGATATGTTGGGGAAGGAGAGTATAGGTTTTGGGGATTGTGTAGGTGAATGATCTGAGGCTAAAGGCTGATTTGCAATTAGGGATATAGAGTCTAGTCTTACTTCGTGTGTCATGGTTTGATCTCATGTAGTTTAAGGCATTACGATGTTTATAAGCATATGTACAGAGACTGTGGAAGTACAGGCATCTAATATTGGGTACATTCACAGAATATAATAGATGGGATGGGTAGCGTCTCTTTTGTTTAAAAATAATCTTAAGGATGTACTTTTGAATTATAGTTAGTTTTTGTAAGTGATTCTTGTACGTTCCGCCCCATACCAGTATACCATAGCAGATTAATGATTCAACAAGACTTTTATAGACTATAATTAATAATTTTCTTGATAGGAATTCACGTAATTGATAGAATTTATAAATTAGTTTTCTAATTTTATTTGTTATGTGGTCAGTTTGGTTATTCCAATAACACCATCTATGTGTTAGCCTAAGAACTTTCCAGCCTACCTGTTATATTGAACTTTACTTTAAATCATTGTTTTATACGCGTGGCGCATGAAGTAAAGAAGAGTTTAGAAAAGCCTGAAAATTTTCATTAGTCGCACTGCTTCGCTACGTGAACAATCCAAATTTTCAGGCTTATCTAAACCTGAAATTTTACTTCATGGATTGCTGGAATGATCGTTTGGGTCATCTTTTGAATGATCGGTTGAATGTTAGCTAAAATTATTGCATGAATAGTTGCTCAAATGGTTACTTGTATGATCACTCGAATGATAATTCAGGTAATATAATCTATCGCAATAAAATGATAGCACTAAAAAGAATCCGTTGGGAAAGGTATGGCATAAAAGTTTAAACAAATTCAATTTAAATATGAAATGTACATACCAGTGATCGTTCCAGCAAACAAACAAATGATCTTTCAAGTAATCTTTCGAGAAATCATTCGAGATAACTCTCGAACTATTATTTGAGAGGTATCTCGAGCAATCATGCGAGAGATCTCTTGAGAAATCTTTTCAGTAATCTCCGGAAGATCTCGAGATGTTCGATTTTTATAATCAAACGATTATTCTCATTCGAATGATCCCATTACTAATTAGAACAGAAACAATGATGGATGCAACACATTAGGTTAATTCATTTGTATTGCACTAAGTTGAACTGAGTTTAAATTTGTTATGTCACAGTTCAAGTTAGTGCAACTTCACATATGCAGTTGCAGGTGTCCAGTTTATGTAATGAACAGATTTAGTGAAAAAGTGATGTACTAGTTCATGTAACGAACAGACCTATTGTTGTTTCATCAAGAAAAAAATCAGATTGCCCAATTCTATTTTCAAATTTTTCCAATAAAGTCCTGTCCAAGGAATTTTTTTTACTGCATTGCTGTAGTGTAAGGTGCTTTAACTTTCCTGAACTAAAATTTTTTATAACACCATATCTTTTTTCACTTCGATCAATTGTTGTAGCACGTTTTTAAACACTGTGTATCCCTACTGATTTCCATCCCTTAAATAAATGTGTAGACTTGACTTGCTGAATATTGCGTTTAACATGATTAAAAAAATCTGAAGGTAGATTTGCATGTCCGCTAGCCACACCAAAATAACAAAAACGAGAAATAAAAATCAATTCATGATTATTACTATTATTCATTTTAGGAGTAAGTAATTCAGGCCCGATGGGCGGTGGTGGAGGCGGAGGAGGAGGAGGTGGTGGAGGCAATGCCGGTGGTGGTGGCGGCGGTGGAGGAGGCCGCAACTTCGTTGAAATCATGGTGCCCGGCCCCAAAGTAGGCCTAATCATCGGCAAGGGCGGAGAAACCATCAAACAGCTCCAGGAGCGCAGCGGGGCTAAAATGGTCGTTATTCAAGACGGGCCCAACCAGGAACAGGAGAAGCCTCTGAGGATCAGCGGTGATCCCTCGAAGGTTGAATATGCAAAGCAGTTGGTTTATGATTTGATTGCCGAGAAGGAGATGCAGGCGTTTAACCGGGGAGGAGGGGGTGGTAACAGGGGTGGAAGAGGGGGTGGGAGTCAGGATGAGAGGGGTGGAGGAGGTGGATATAATGACTATGGGAACAACGATGTCGAGGTGTTGGTGCCGAGAGCGGCTGTAGGGGTGGTCATCGGGAAGGGTGGGGATATGATTAAGAAGATTCAAGCGGAGACAGGGGCTCGGGTGCAGTTCCAGCAGGCGAGGGACGAAGGCCCCGGCGAGAGGAGATGTTATCTATCTGGAAAACCACAGAATGTCGAACAGGTACAGCTCATTCCATTTAATTGGGCAAGAAATTCGAACATATTTGTATCTCAGTTTAGTTTATCTGTGCAATTAATTATGTGATATCCCCACAAAATAATGCTATTTCAATAACATAATTTACTTTTGATATGTTAAACAAGCCACATCTTATTACTTTTGGTGTTATGAGAGCACAAACGTGTTCTAATTTCTCGCCTAGTTAAATGCAATGATCTATAGGATGATAAAATCACCTGCTAATAATAAAAATTGGAATGTATCCATCATAATACTTTCTCAGTCATTTAAACAAATGATAATAAAATGATAATTTCACATTACATCAGCGTTTTATACCGTGGCGCATGAAGTAAAATTTCGAGTTTAGAAAAGCCTAATTTGGCTTGGTCGCTCCGCTTCGCTACGCGCCCAAGCCAAATTTTCAGGCTTTTCTAAACTCGAAATTTTACTTCATGCTTAGTCTGGGAGTGGAAGACACTCGGTTGATCTATCTATCTGAATAGACAAAAAAGAAAATATAATATTTAAAAAAATTAAGAAACAACAAAGTTGCTACCTGCAAAATTTAAAAATATTGTTTTTAGAAAATAAAACACTAATGTTAACTCCTGATAAAATATAATTAATATATTAATTAATAAATAAAAAAATTTCAAAATTGCCTACACCAATCACATCAAATCCAACCCTTCTGATCATTTAGTTCTCGTACAGGTTGTTAATAAAAAAAAAATGAAATGAAAGACTCGTTTAATACTGGATTACGTTACCAAAATTAGAAGAATCATTAATGAGCAAATCTTCAATGATCACTATATTCGCTACATTTCATATTCGACAATGATATTTTTGATATAATTTTTGAAATCGAAAAATGTCTTATCATTTTTGTGAAATAAAACCGCGCTCACTAGCGGCGTCGTACGATGTCACTCATATAAGTCTGTACAGTTTGACAACCGCGAGACCGCGCAGTACACGAGATCACCGCGCTCGACAGTGTCGGACGCAAAACCGGTTGGGCGGTCGCTTGTGCGTTCTCTGCTACTAATGCCTCGGATGGTTAATCGTGAACGTGTTTGGGATTTTTGCAATCGTACGGAATAGACAGACCGCAGTACCATTCATTAATTACCAACATACATCACAAACAAATTCAAACATGTTGAATGTTGAACTTTTCAGCAAAAAGTTCAACATTCAACATGTTTGGATTTGTTTGCGATGTATGTTGGTAATTAATGAATGGTACTGCGGTCTGTCTATTCCGTACGATTGCAAAAATCCCAAACACGTTCACGATTAACCATCCGGTCATCAGAGAATTCCCCAACAGTTGGCAGTAAACTCCCAACTGCTGAACGGGCCCATTGTAACACAAATTAACAACCATGCATTCGCCGCAATATGCGGGTAGTGCGTTGTAGTCCTTAATATAATAATAATAATTTTTATTTATTACGTCACGGCAGTTTTGACAACCGCAATCGATTTCCTGGAAAATTCTACCTCAATTTGACGTATCTCACTCGCCACTCGTTCTCCCTGCCAAAAAATTTGGGATCTTGATATTTTTCAGTCTACTAAAAAAAAACTTGCCAGTAATGTGGTGTTGACAATTTTCGAACATCCGCAAAAAAGAAGAAAACACTATACTGACTTACATTTATTTTTTTTCATTATTAAGGCGAGACAAAGGATAGAAGAACTCATCGACAGCGTGCACAGGAGGGATGGCGGCGAAGGTGGAAATAACGGAGGTGGCGGAGGCGGTAGAAACGGTGGGCAAAGAGGTGGTGGCGGTGGAGACAGATTTGACAGACGAGGAGGTGGAAACGGGCGTAATGGTGGCGGTCCAGGAGGTGATTACGGAGGCGGTGGTGGAGGAGGCGGCGGCGGCGGTTGGGAAGACAGACGGCCCGGCGGAGGCAACCAACAGGAGTGCACCTTCACAGTTCCCGCCTCAAAATGTGGTGTAATCATCGGCAGAGGTCAGTCATTAACATTTAACATATTTAGGTTAGATTTAATATGAGTAATAAAAAAAAAAACCTTTGTTGGCATTCTTCATTAAAAACAAAACTTTACATTCTATTCTAAGACTAAATCCCTGCCTATGAGTAATAATTGATTGGATTAAATTAATATTGGTGTTAAATGTTAATTTAATTTTAGGGGGAGACACAATTAAACAGATTAACCAACAATCAGGAGCGCATTGCGAACTGGACAGGAGATCACCGGCTCAGCCCAACGGGGACAAGACGTTCACAATCAGGGGCGAGCCCGACCAGATCGAAACGGCAAAGAGAATAATTAGCGATAAAGTGCAAATACCACTTAATTTCGTCAGCGTCGGCGGTAACATGAGTAATAATCTTCCAACGGTAAGCGACTTTTCCACAAACCCGTGTTTTTGGTAATGCATGCTTTATACAAAAAGAAAATTAATTTTGAGGTTATGTTTATGACTTTTATATATTTAGTCATTGCAAAGATGAATCTTATTTTGTTGGAAGATTATTTTTATA
Organism: Philonthus cognatus; assembly: GCA_932526585.2. Classification (NCBI taxonomy): domain Eukaryota; kingdom Metazoa; phylum Arthropoda; class Insecta; order Coleoptera; family Staphylinidae; genus Philonthus; species Philonthus cognatus. The sequence goes on from OW052243.1 coordinate 20,253,288, forward strand.
GAATTTAAACAGATAATTTATCACTCATTACGGTAACAATAGAGATATCCAGAACAGCTGTTTTCCTGCGGTCTCGACTGTTGGCACATACATCGTTTTCCTGTTTATCTTGTATATTTAGTATAAAAATTAAAAACAAAAAAAAGTTAGAAACAATTAAAATAACAAACGATTAAAATAAAACGAAGAAACCACTAAAATATGCGTTATTTGGTTTCTGTGCTAGTAGTCGACCAACGCCAAGTAACAGCATCCTGCCCCCTGATTCTAGTTTACTCGTACGAGACATGGCATATCATGACAGTCAATTATCGAGCCTATGCTAGAATACAATATGGTGTCGTCGATACGTAAGCCGCAGTTGATGGAAACTAGAATCACGGGGCTGATGACAACATCCTGGATAACTCTATTTGGTACTTTTTTTGAGATTATGTTATGGAATTATCTGGTTAAATTATTTCATTAGTCACGTCACAGATTAATGTTCAGTTTAATTTTTTTTTGTTTTTATTATTTGCAAAACGCTTAGTTGTATTTTACTATAATTACAATCTGATCACAAATGGATCAATGAGTAATATTTAGCTAACTTAGTTTACTAAAGGTTTACTGTTCAGTTTAATGATTTTTTTTTTAAAACACATTCATTAGAGAAAAGTTGTTCATCTCGTTTTTTTTCTTCTTTTTGTATATGTATTGCTATTTATAAAAGGCGTACCCTGGCATGGCTCCACAAGGATATAATCCACAGGGATGGGGCGCGCCCGGTTTCCAGCAGCAGCAGTGGGGTGGCCCGAACCAGCCGAGCGGTGGTGGCGATGGTGGAGGAGGCGGTCCGCCGACAGGGCAGCCGGTGCAGATGAACGCCGGGGCCGGCCAGCCCGACTACTCGCTGCAATGGGCTGAGTACTACAGGTCGTTGGGTATGCTGCGGGAGGCGGAGATGATTGAACAGCAGGTGAGTTTTTGCTTTTTCTTATAAGTAATTAACCTAACCTGGTTAATAGTGGCAACGGCTAATGGTATTCAGCCTTATTAATAGACATTAGCTTGCAGATTTAACACGGTTCCAAGGATGATATTAACATTATTGGATTAATAACCTAACCTAACTTAACCTGGTGAATAGTGGCAATGGCTAATGGTATTCAACCTTATTAATATTTTGAACTTCAATTTAAATCAGTGTTGAGTACGCGTGGCGCATGAAGTAAAATTTCGAGTTTAGAAAAGCCTGAAAATTTGGTTTGGTCGCTTCGCTTCGCTACGTGACCAATCCAAATTTTCAGGCTTTTCTAAACTCGAAATTTTACTTCATGCTTAGTCTGGGAGTGGAAATACTCGTTAAGAGTAAATTTCAATCGACTAATTTAACAGAAGAAACACATTTTTACAAACAGAAACAGTGTAATATAACCTCTAAATTACTTAATTTTAATAGGTCGTTTGATTTCCCCTTTGTTAAGGCTTTTGTTAAGTAAATAATTAATTACAGTGAGTGGAAATATGTCAAAATTAATATGTATGACAAAGCCTAACACACTTAACGACTATCTAACTTTACCGAAAGGGAAATCATATGGATCAATGAAGTAAGAACACATGAAAATGCAATGTTGCCATGTTCATTTTATTAATAGTTCAAAATTATTAGCATGTAGATTTTTTTCTATTAATATGGAATGTTAATATCGTGTATGTATGCGACTAGTAGAGATTAACTAGCATTAAACTATAATGATATGATAATGACCCACTGCTCAACATGATATTAACGGTATCTAATTTCCCTCGAAAACCAGTGGTGTAGCAGGAATTGAGTGGGTCGTGTAGCGAACATTTGTGCGAACAACATGAATCTAGCCTGGGGGATTAAATTACATATCTAACCTAAAATCAGTAAATTTGGTTACCTATCTAATATAGCGTAATAAAATTTGCTTATGTTACCTATTTAACCTAACATCAATAGTTGCTCTCATCAAGTAAGATTATCTATTAATCATAACATCAGATAACCTAACCTAAATTCAATAATTACCGAGATTACTCTGGAATATTCAACGAACCTAATATTAATAATTATATAAAATTAACTTAGATTACCTATTCAACGTAACATCGGTAATTACTATTGGGCGGATTTTGGAAGGGATCACTCGTGAACTCAGTCGAGTTGGGCATATAAAGCGCGTGACTATGCGTCGAATGTACAAGTGGAAGATTGCGGCTGTGTCTGGATATGCAGTCATCTGCTTGTGTATTTAGCGTAGTGTTATATACTTAACTCGACTGGGCGACAACGGTTCACGGGCGATCCCTGCGAATTTCTTCGCCTTGGTAATTACTCAGATTAGGTCACTGACTTCTGCAATTACTGTGAGTAAGATTGATTACAAATCTAACCTATTTCTATTAATAAGGCTGATTGTATCTATTTTGGATTATTCTTTCCGTTGCGATTGATTTTTTATTCTCCATGACCAAGTTGTACTGATATTATTGTTATCTAGGCAAAAAAAATAAATACAGGCCAACCGGGCCCCACTAGCGGTCCCGGGGGAATGCCAGCAAGCAACCCTAACCAGGGTCCAGGAGCACCTGTCGTTCAACAACAGCAAGCAGCAGCCGCCAATGGGGCCCAACCTGACTACAGCGCTCAATGGGCGGAATACTATAGAAGTCTCGGCAAAGTGAAAGAAGCTGAAGCCATCGAAGCCCAAATGAAAAATAAGGTAAATACGAGTAAAATTTAATTGTTGTCTTACTAATAACATCTTAAAATGTTTTGTTTCAAGATTAACAACACATTATTGGTTGAATTCCCTGTATATTCCTCATACATTTATAGGTACTTTTTTCAAAAATAAAAAAAATATAAAATTACATTTTATCAGGTAATCTTTATTATCATACAAAAGAACCATTCTTCACATTTATTTTTAAAGATTATTTATTTAAAATGTTTGCCGTAACTGCGGCTAACATGGTCCATTCTAAAGTTCCATTTTTCTATAATGCATTTGAGCATTTCAAGTGGTATTTGGCGAATGACGCGAGTAATGTTGGCTTTCAATTCCTCAATCGTAGCTGGCTTATCCATGCAGATTTTAGACTTTACGTAGCCCCAAAGGAAAAAATTAAAAAGAGGTGTGATATCACATGATCTAAGCCTGCAGTTCCCAACCTTTTTAACATTGCGACCCCACTTTTCAGAAATCCAATTTATAGCGTGAGTAATGTTGGCTTCCAATTTCTAAATACGTAGCTCTAAAGGAAAAAGTCTAGAGGTGTGATATCACATGACTTCAATGGTAGCTTAGATGACTATTAGCTTATTTTCTAGTTACTAGAGTTAACAGGTACTTAAATCAGATAGTATATTAAGTTAAGCAACCGGTAACCATCCTGAACTTTGGTTCAGCAAATCAAGTATTCAGCTACTAATTTAACTAGCTATCAGTTAAGCTGAAGAGATGCGGTGAAATTGAAATGGGGTTAGGCCATGATTAACAATTTTTAGGTTACATTATTTGCCAGTTACTAAAGTAACCAATCTAATTTAAGAAACTTAAGAAAATTTCGTATGTTAATTAGTAGTAACTTAGTGACGGCAATTCCACCTGTGCAGTGGAAAGGGTTGGTATAGTGTAGTGACTGTATGCGAATTTACATGTTCTGGTACAGGTGAAGAGAATCTGGGGATTTACTTTGGTGTTCTAGGCTTCCGGTCTTTGGGCTTTCTGGAGCGCCCCGCACACGTGCCTCCTTTCTCTTCTAACTTAACGATAATACGACACAAACACTCACATATGTATGGCGAAATATATGTTTTTTTTTCCAGAGTAATACCAACAGCGGTCCATCTCCAGCGATGCCAGGCAATCCAGGTCAAAACAACCCAGGCAACCAATACCAACAGCCCTACGGAGGATATCAACCACCAGGAGGTATGACATAACCTGAAATAAAAATTATTAGATTAATTAAAACTACAACCCGGCAAGAATTGTTGTTTCAAGTTTAGATTTAAATTGTTTAACACTTTCATTCACACGGTCTAATAGGACCTTTATTGCCCGCTCACATAGGCTATACAAAGATGCTCTCCCGAAGAGCCGGTATGAAATCGATCACTAGTTTGGTGGTAAACAAACCTGAGCGGGACAGAAATGTTTATGTTGTCTTGGTTAGATTAGAAAAATACAATTTTTACATAGTCGTACCCCCCTCTTAGCCAAGGTGTAACCACAAATGGCAAAAACAGTGTTTTAATGTTTGAGGCCCATAAGAGATATACATTTACTACAAAGCCTGCCCTCCGTCGGCCTATATCACACGTGATGTACTCAAGAGGTCCACATCGGCTCCACAGCACCTCTTCCGTTAATGCCGGCATGATCTCCAACACCAGTTTTTTTAGTGTTAGAAAAAAAAACTGGTGTTGGAGATCATGCCGGCATTAACGGAAGAGGTGCTGTGGAGCCGATGTGGACCTCTTGAGTACATCACGTGTGATATAGGCCGACGGAGGGCAGGCTTTGTAGTAAATGTATATCTCTTATGGGCCTCAAACATTAAAACACTGTTTTTGCCATTTGTGGTTACACCTTGGCTAAGAGAGGGGTACGACTATGTAAAAATTGTATTTTTTGATTTCAATTTCAGCATTATTATAATATAATATTTTTTCAATTCTCTTTTACAAACATATTCGATTTTTTTATTGGCCAACCAGATCGATCTGCTGATTTTTTTATAATGTTTTGGATATTTGGTTGGATACTATGGTTGTAATTCTTACTTTTACTCTCAAAATACATTTGAGGTTATGTTTTTTTGTCAGATAGCGGAATATGGCCTATGCCCAATCCAGTGTTATATAGAGATCAGTGGACGGAACATTATTTTTAGCATTTTATTTTTTATTTTGTTTTAAATCTGGTTGGCAAATAAAAAAGAACGAATATATGTATTAAACCTTTTGTAACGGATCACTGCTAACAGATTTTTTATTCCCTTTTTAACGATGGAATAATTTTTTTTGAAGGTCGATTTCGAAATACAATAATATAAGTTTAATTTATTTTCGTTGTTTTTAAAAAAGGTTTAATTTGAAGCTTCAAACGAGTGTTTTCCACTCCCAGATTAAGTATGAAGTAAAATTTCGAGTTTAGAAAAGCCTGAAAATTTGGTTTGGTAGCGTAGCGATCAAACAAAATTTTCAGGCTTTTCTAAACACCAAATTTTACTTCATGTGCCATCCATCCGTATAAAACACTGATTTCAAGTAAAGTTTAAAGTATGCTGCTTTAGAATACTGCTTAAGCAGTATATTTTGAACTTCACGATCTTTCAGTGTTTTATACCGGTGGCGCATGCTACCAAACCAAATTTTCAGGCTTTTCTAAACTCGAAATTTTACTTCATACTTAATCTGGGAGTGGAAAACGCTCGTTTGAAGCTTCAAATTGAACCCTTTTTAAAAACAACGAAAATAAATTAAACTTATATGATGTTCAAACAAGATAAATTTAAATTCAAAACTATTTGAAATTCGTTTCAATGGATATTTATCGTCTTAAGTTGTCTTATTAATTAAGACATTGTTTGCATTTTCACGAATAGTTTTTTTGTAATTTTATATATTATGTTATATTATTGTATTTCGAAATCGACCTTAAAAAAAAAAATGATTTGTTAGTGATCCATTACCAAAGATTCAGTACATATAACTTCATTATTAGTTTGGGAGTGGAAAAGACTTGTTTAAGCAATGAATATCCAAAGATTTACAGCATATATCTGTAACTAGGATATGTATACTTAAAAAAAAAACTTCTTGTATATTGGGCATGTCAAAAACATATAGTTTTAATTTGCAAGAAGAACGATATCAGTGTCCTCCATTAAGAGAAATTGGCGCCTTGCAGTCGCTCGTATATCTCCGTAATATCGACATATTTATAAAACGGTATCAGAAGAGCTCTTTAGGCGGCTAGAATTGGCAACCGATCACCTAACGCTCCTCTTAAACCGAAATGTGAACGAATATACTCTGTTCACATTTTATTCTCACTGCAGTAGGCTTTGTTAGGGTGACATTTTTGTTGGTAGTTAAAAAAAGTTACTAACAATTTGGTTGTCATTGTATTTTTTTGGTTATGTGTAGTGCTATCCGAGCTATCCGATTTTAAATCCCTTTTTCTCAGAAGAGGGAACAGGTAGAGTAGTGGGGTAAAAACCGTTAGAAAGCCGGTTTTATGCCATTTGTCATTAGTCAACATGCCTTGGTCTGGTGAACATCGTGCTTTTGTTATTGAGCGGTTTATCGAAAACGGCGGTTCGATAATTGCTACACAACGTGCTTTTCGAATTAATTTCGGACTCGGGCGTCATGATCCTGTTCCACATCACGCTACGATTAAAGTGTGGGTGTCAAATTTTCGACAGACGGGTTCAGCATTGAAATAGAAGTCGCCTGGACGTCCCAGGACAGCAACAGGACCTGAAAACGTGGCCAATGTGAAAGCCGCGATTGAACGTTCCCCGCGTCGTTCGGCACGAAAACATTCGCTCGCTTTGGCGATTTCCAACCACAGTATTCGGCGAATTTTGCACCGGGACCTCAAAATGCATCCCTACAAAATGGTTGTTGCACAGGAATTAATTGAAAGGGATTTTGAAACCTGTATGAACCTGTGTCGCGATCTCCGAGAACTCCCAATAGACGATGTTGTGCTCTTCACGGACGAAGCCCATTTTCACTTTTGTGGCGCCGTAAACAGGCAGAATTTTCGTTATTGGAGTGACGAAAATCCTCGGGAAATCCATCAGAAACCCCTCCATAGCCCAAAAGTGACTGTGTGGTGTGCTCTTTCCCGCCTAGGCGTCTGGGGGCCTTACTTTTTTGAAGAAAATGGGCAAACCGTAACGGTCAACAGCGAGCGCTATTGTTTCATTCTGGAAAATTTTCTTCAACCCAAAATGGAAGAAAATGGCGTGGAAAATGTGTGGTTTCAACAGGTTGGTGCAACCGCCCACACATCGCGACGATCAATGGACATTCTCAGGGAAATGTTTCCCGGACGCCTCATTTCTCTGAGAGGTGATATTGGCTGGCCGCCGCGCTCACCGGATCTCACTCCATGTGACTTCTTCCTTTGGGGTTACCTCAAATCGAAGGTATTCCAGCATCGATCAAGGACCCTTCTTGCTTTACAAAGGGAAATTGCTCGGGCAATTGAAGAAATTCCTGTGGAAATGACGATGAAAGTCATGGAAAGCTACCGCGAGCGCCTCAATCAGTGTATCCGCTCCCAAGGACGACATTTGAGTGATGTGCTTTTCAAAACTTAAATTTAAAAATGGCATAATATTTGCGATATGCTAATAAAAAAAAAAATGTTTGTCAAGTTGAGTGGTTTTAATTTTATAACGTTTTGAAATCGGATAGGTTTGTCTGCCCCACCCTGTATAATATCCCACTGCCGGAGACGTAAGGGGGTTTTAGAAAAGGGGGGGGAACAAGGGACCAAATCTTTACGCTGGCAAGGATGGTGAAGAGAGTGTTGGAAGAGAGAGGGAGTATGTACCGAGAGAAAGATTAGTGGAATGTCTGAGAAGGAGAGGAGTGAGCGAAGTAACGGTGGAGTGGATTAGAAGGGTGTACAAGGGGAAACGTGGGTGAGAGCGAAAGTAGGAGGAAATGTGTCTGAAAGAGTTAGAACTTCGATAGGGGTAAGACAAGGATGCCCGCTGAGCCCGTTGTTGTTTAACCTATATATTAGCGAATTGGAAGAGGTTTTGAGAAAAGTGCAAGTGGGCGGGGTAGTGATCGGAAAAAGGAAGGTATGGATGCTCGGTTATGCGAAGGATATGGTGCTTTTGGGGAGGGACTGGGGAGAGATGAAGGAAGTGATGCAGAGAGTAGAGAGATGTATGGACAAAAGAGGTCTGCGAGTAAATGCAAGGAAAACAAAGTGGATGGCATTTAGGAATAAAGGAAGGGAAGGAAAAGTGGGTGAATTCAAATGGAAGGGGGAGGTGATTGAGAGGGTGAAGGAATCTAAATACTTGGGCTTCATATTTAAAGGTACGGGTAGATATGGGGAACACCAAATGGGTTCAAGGAAAAGCATGGGGCATGGTGAGAAAAAAGTGGGGAAAATGGTTTGGGGGCAACTTCCAATTGACGTGCAACTTATGAGATGCGTGTGCGAAGCTTATTTTATTGTATGGGGTGGAATCATGGGGGACAAGGGAGTATGAATGTATTGAGAAAGAGCAGTTTAGGTTCCTGAGGCAGATCTTGGGGGTTGAAAGATCAACCCCTGGGTACATTCTGCTTCAGGAAACAAATAGAATGAGTGTGCATGGTGAGGCAATGGAGAGAGTGGTGAAATATGAGATGAAGATGTGTGAATTGGAAAGTGACAGACTGGTGAAAGAGGTGTGGAGAACGTGCAGGGGAATAGGGATCAGTAAGTGGAGGATGGAGCGCAGAAAAATGTATGAAAGGGCAGGAGAGTCGAGAATATTGTGAATGAATGGTTAGAGAATGGAGTAAATGTGGTGGCATGGATGAAAGAGATGTGGCAGGAGGTGGAGATGCAGGAGAGGCAAGGGTGTATCGGGAGGAGCGAATACAATCTGATGTATGAAAGATGGCAAGTGCATGGGAGCGTGCCAGGGTACCTGACTAATAGTGACTTGACTAATAGTGACTTGACTAATAGTGACTTGACTAATAGTGACTTGACTAATAGTGACTTGACTAATAGTGACTTGGCTAATAGTGACTTGTCAAAGAAGGATAAGAACCCTGCGGTTGGGAGGAGAGAGGACGGAAGGTTTGGATGGGAGAAAGGTATGGTAGATGTGTGCTGTGCGCAAGTGGAATGGATACATGGAACCATCTGGCACAGGAGTGGGGAAACAGGATGGTAACCGAATGGATGAGGGAGGATGGAGCTGGTCTAAGGATTGTAGCGAGACTGGGTTGGCAGAAGGAGTTAAAAAGAAATATTGGTCTTTTCTTTTTAACTAGATAAAATAGATATAGAAGTTTGATTTTGTATGTAGACTTTTTTTTATGCCAATAAAGGTTGTTTTTTTTTTAATATCTCTCGTTCACATGTAAAAATATTACTTTTGCATTTTGACACGTTTCGCAACGTTTTATTGAAATTGTAGTTTAACAATATATTTCAATCATCACTATCAAAAATACCACATGCCCATATGAGAAAAAAAAAACAAGCCTACTGCGGTGAGAATAAAATGTGTACAGAGGTTACGTTGTTACATTCCCCAGTTCTTAAATATTTATAACTTTTAAATACATTATTATTGTTTATTTACCTCTTTAATTTTTTCAAAGGCTATTATGGTCAGCAAGGAGGCCAAGGCGGCGGTCCGCCGGGCGTCCCTCAAGGCGGCCAGTACGGCTTTCCGGGATACGGGTACGGCAACTCCGCGCCCCAGCAGCAGGACAACAACTAAGACCCCCACAGTCGTGTTTCCACACGCACGCGTGGATATCCAATCAAATCGTGAGTACAAAACATTTTCACCAGACGTACAATCCTATCTCTCTATCATTTTTATTATAATCGTCAAATATTATCTCTCTCGACCATCGCTTGTTTCTATAATTTTGATAAAATTTCCTAATCCGTATCGATATATATTTGTGTACATGATGATGACGATGTGTTTTATTTGATTTTTTGTATATTTTGGTACGAAAAGGGTGACGGAATATTTTCGATTTCATTAATTTAAGGTTATGTCCTGTTTTTTTATGAATGTGTTGATTATTTTTTTGCATTTCTTGTGTATGAATATTTTTCTTTGTTTTTTTTTTATTGTCATCATACGGACTATCACACTAATTTACGTTGAATTTAATTGTAAAATTAATTAATGCTGATGATTGATAAATATAAAGGGTGTATCATAGAAATTTGTTTTTCGTGATTATCCTTGATTAGAAAAGGATGTGTACTTGATTAAATGTTATAAAAAGTAAGAAAGATTAATAAATATAAAGGGTGTAGTATGGAAATTTGTTTTATAATTGTTCTTGATAAGAAAAGGGTGTGTATTTGATTTGAAGTGTTATGAGCATACCGCGGATTTTTGCAGGGATCGCACGTGACACGGAGCCGCTCAGTCGAGTTGGGCAAATAACGCGCGCGACTGCGTCGAATGCACAAGTGGACGATTGCGGCTTTGTCTGGTGATGTAGTCGTCCGTTTGTGTATTTGGCGTCAAGTCGCGTACGTTATATGCTTATCTTGACTGGGCGACAACGGTTCATGAGCGATCCCTGCAAAAATCCACGCTATGGTTATGAGTAGTAAGAAATAAAAATTAATATTTGTGTGCTTGCTAAAATTTGAGATGTATGTAATATGATCAATGTCAAAGTAAATTATAGTAAAATTTGTAATTGTAAAAAATCAGTGCTTTTTTACTACCAAATTATTTCCCTACCACAATTTCACTCTTTTTCTCTGATAGCTCCTCTAACATCTCTCTGTCTTTGGCTGAAGTAGTGATGGGCCGACCAGAGTGAGAATAATCGAATCATTCGATTATTAAACTCATCGATTATAATCCTTCGAATGCTCATTGGAATGAACATTCAAAAGATGATTCGGAAGATCGTTTAAATAATCATTCGAATGATGATTCAGAAGATCATTTGAATGATCGTACAAACGATTATTCAAATGATCATTTGAATGATTATTCAAATGGTCAATCGATTATCAACATCATTGAAATGATTAACGCCCACCACTAGTCTAAACCCTTCAAAATTATTAAGTGAGAGGGATATGAATTGTAAATTTGCAAAATTTGCTCTTTTAAGTATTGTACCGATGGTACTATCGTGTGTTCAATAAAAAAAACCTCTACAGTACCAGAGCTGGGATTCAAAAGAGGCATTCGAATACTTTAGTTCAACTGGATTCGTGATCCGGATTCGTTACATTTTTTTAAGAGGATTCGTATTTGAATCCAAATGTGGGTGATTTGAATTCTTATAAAAGGATTTGAATATTTATAAAAGGATTCGAATACTTACAGAAGGATTTGAATCGTGAAAAATAATTCGAATTAATTGTGAGAATTAACATGAAAAATGTGTTTTGTGTGTTTTTAAATTTCTCGTTAAATCACTGTTTTATACGCGTGGCGCATGAAGTAAAATTTCGAGTTTAGAAAAGCCCAGAAAATTTGTCTCGGGTCGCTGCGCGACCCTCGACAAATTTTCACAGGGCTTTTCTAAACTCGAAATTTTACTTCATGCGCCACGCGTATAAACCACTGATTTACAGTAAAGCTAAAAATATATAACGCTTAGATGTGATGGGAGTGGAAAACAGTCCTTTGAAACTTCAAACTGAATGTTTTGATAAGAACATTGAATGATTGAACATGTTTTTAGAGATAATGATCCAGTTTTCAAAATTTTGTTTAACATTATTTGAAGAAAAACTGACTTGGTAGCCACAATCTGAAATGTTAAATTTTTTCGACATTTCCCTGATTCAAGATTGTGTTGGTGATTTGAATTCTTATAAAAGGATTTGAATATTTATAAAAGGATTCGAATACTTACAAAAGGATTTGAATCGTCAAAAATAATTCGAATTAATTGTGAAAAATGTGTTTTGTGTGTTTTTAAATTTCTGGTTAAATCACTGTTTTATACGCGTGGCGCATGAAGTAAAATTTCGAGTTTAGAAAAGCCCAGAAAATTTGTCTCGGGTCGCTGCGCGACCCTCGACAAATTTTCACAGGGCTTTTCTAAACTCGAAATTTTACTTCATGCTTAGTCTGGGAGTGGAAAACACTCCTTTGAAACTTCAAACTGAATGTTTTGATAAGAACATTAAATGATTGAACATGTTTTTAGAGATATTGATCCAGTTTTCAAAATTTTGTTTAATATTATTTGAAGAAAAACTGACTTGGTAGCCACAATCTGAAATGTTAAATTTTTTCGACATTTCCCTGATTCAAGATTTTTTTCCCTGGTCTTTTAATATAACTTTCTTCTGTGGGAAACCCCCATTTTATTAAATTCGTTTCATTGTTTTAGTCAATATTTAAGATAATTTTATAAATTTTTTCGTGTTTTGTAATTTGCCTGCTGATTTTGACAAATTTTATAATATCATATGGCTTTTTTGTTAGTGTTTTGGTCAATTTGAATATAATTCCATGACTTTTCTCTGACTTTCCCGGTGTTAATGATATTCAGTGAATTTTTTATTTACGTAATTTTCAGGCATTCGTCGATTTTACAATAGAGTTCAATTTGAAGTTTAGAACGGGTGTTTCCACTTCCAGACTAAGCATGAAGTAAAATTTCGAGTTTAGAAAAGCCCCGTGAAAATTTGTCGAGGGTCGCGCAGCGACCCGAGACAAATTTTCGGGCTTTTCTAAACTCGAAATTTTACTTCATGCGCCACGCGTACAAAACACTGATTTGAAGTGAAGTTCAGAAACACACAAATACATCTTTAATCAGAGTAAAAAAAGTGAAGTAAGGAATAACAGTCTTTCTATTTGAGAGTAACAGGGAATCAGATATTTAGTCTGTTATCAACGATGTTCAGTGTTAATAATAAATAATTAGGTTTTGAATTTGTTAAAACAACTGGTAACGATATTAATTTATTAATGGTTGCAAAAAAATAATATAATTAAATTTATTCTTCAAGGATTTGTATTCGTGATTCAAAAAAACAGGATTCGAATCTTTCGAATTATATTTATCTCTTACAAATCTTTTATTTGAGTATTCGTGATTCGAATCATATTAGGTGATTCGGATTCGTGATTTGAATCATATTAGGTGATTCGGATTCGTGATTTGAATCCTTGTTACGAGGATTCGTCCCAGCTCTGTACAGTACCATGGAAAATATTGTAGGTTGGCAACTTTGAAATTATACAGAGAGTTTTATGTAACACCAAACATTTTCATAATGAGAATTTTTCGTTTAAGTATACATTAGCATACGTTGTACTTTTGCCGACGCTCGGTTTATTAAAAGAATGTAATTTGAAGCTATAAACCTGTGTTTTCCACTCCCAGGATAAGCATGAAGTAAAATTTCGAGTTTAGAAAAGCCTGAAAATTTGGTTTGGTCGCGTAGCGCGAAGCGCGGAGCGGCCAAACCAAATTTTCAGGCTTTTCTAAACTCGAAATTTTACTTCATGCGCCACCGGTACAAAACACTGATGCAATGTAAAGTTTAGCGGTGTGTTTTAAATTTCGTAATGTCAGTGTTTAGTACCGGTAGCGCATGAAGTAAAATTTCGAGTTTAGAAAAGCCTGAAATTTTACTTCATGCTTAGTCTGAGAGTGGAACACACTCATTTTTAATTTACAATTGAACTCTTTTAAAAAAAGGAGTATCTAAAGATTTACGGCATATACACTGTAATTGGAACATGCATACTTTAAAGAAAAACTCCCTGTATGTACAAGTTGAGGCATTAATTGCAATTGATTGGCTACAATTTGTAATGGTCATATAGGCAACCCAATTTACACATTATTGAAAAATTAAAGGTGTCATATTGTATTGGATGAAAATGTTCGGTGTTACATGAAACTCTCTGTATATTAAATGTCTGGGGTTTTATTTGTCACTTTCTAAAGTGTGTAGCCAACTTAAATTTAAAGAAAAGATTAACCACACTACACTCTAGATGTTTTTTTTTTGTTGAACATACGATATAAATATTAATATACTGGGTGACCCATTTTAAATAATCCACTGAAATATCTCGACAAATATGCATCGTACAAAAAAATGTTACGGACAAAAGTTTAATACTTTCGAGGGGGCAATCCGATCCTATAAAATGTTCGTCACTCCCACCCCCTTAGGGGGTGGGGGAGGGGAGCAACTTTGAAATCTTAATTAAGAAACCCCTATTTTTTTATTAAAAATTCGGATGTTGTTTAATTTAACTTAATTTTACTACATAATGGTCGGGTTCGGAGAATTATTTGACTGCAGCGCTTCAACTTCCCTAAACGAACAAAATGTTGATGGCGACTTTATACCGCTGGATGGCTTAAAAAGCGATCCAGCGGAAAAAATATATACTTTACCACTTAATTAAGCCCTGCAGGACCACACATAAAGAAGTACTATTCAGCAACTATGCTTTCATAAAGCGCTGCAGCACTAGAATTCCCTGAACGTGACCCTTGTCAAAGCTAACCTAACCTATTTGCAAGTAACTGAAGTTAGGCTAGAGGTCAGTTAATTAGAATAATTTAGATGACGATAGTTGATAATAATGAAATAATTGAGAAAGATATCATAACTGTAAAACTTTCATAAGAATATAAAAATTTATAAAACTGTTTGTGATGGTGAAATATGAATATGAATATGAAATCATATTTTAATTTACATTGACATTACATACTTTTCAAAAATTCATAGCCTTAGTAAAAAGTATCAACAGTTGAAAATATTTAGAACAGTTATTAATGATTTCGATAGCTAACGTCATCTAATGCTTCATCGTCGGGAATACTGAACAAAAATTCAATTTTGATTGAGAACAGTTGTTGATACTTTTTACTAAGGCTAGGAATTTTTGAAAAGTGTATTCAAATATTTATTTAAAAACATTTAAATATTCGAATTATTAAAATATTTAAATTAAATAACCGAGCCTAATCTAAATCGCTCAGCCATCTCACCTAACTTTTGTAACTGCTATTTAACCTAACTTAATTGTAGTACATATTTTCAAAGCTAACCCAACCTATTAACAAGTAATTGAAGTTAGGTTAGATGTCAGTTATTTGGAACAATTTAGATGATGATAGTTGATAACACAATAATCAAGAAAAATGTCATAAATGTGAAGCATTGATAAGAATGTAAAAAGTTATGAAACTGTTTGTGGTGGTGAAATATGAAATCATATTTTTATTTATATTGATGAAAATTTTACATTTTTTCAATTGTTGACAATTTTCACTAACGCTGGGAATTTTTGAAATTTCTATTAATTATTTAAAAACCCTACATTTATAAAACAAAGAACCAGCTCAATCGCTCGAACACGATCTGTTGAAAAAACTCTCGTCAACTCAGCCAACGTAAATTAGTGTTGTGGTCCGTACATTTTCAGGTAAAGCAGTGGCAACAACGGAGATGTTAGTTTTTTTTTATGTAATTTCCAGATAATAACAGCATACGATGTCCCCCCTCCCTTCGGCTATACCATCAATAACTCTATCTCACTCTGTGTTTCGATTTCGACTGCTACAAAAACAAAATCACAAATAAAGAGATATTTTATTAAGAAAATAGAAAGTACACAAACAAGCACACACGATGATGACTTAGGCGTCCATTAGCAAAAAAAGAAAATAATAAAAAAAAAACAGTTGCGTCTAAAGCCTGATCACAACGATTGGGTGTCCATACAAAAAACAGAAGCGTTAAAGCCCAGTTATTGACAGTGATCGATAATTGATATAATATTATTAATAAAAGTTAAAAAAAACATGCATTATTAATAAATGATAATAATAATTATTAATAAATAGGTTTAATTAGAGTAAGTTTTTATTTTCTATCGTGTTTTTTTTTCTATTACCGGAAATGATTTTTACAAAATCACTTACATGGTTGCAATCATCAGTTCGAAGTTGTAATTCATTAAGGGCCAGTTACACCAAACACGTTGAACTGGTTCAACTCTGAACTCGAGCTCAAAGTGAGATTGGAACAATAGGAACTCCCATCTTAAACTCAGTCAGCTTGAAGTCGAGTTTAACTTGAACTCGAGTTCAGCTTGAAGTCGAGTTCAACGTTTAAGTGCGAATGAATTCTGATCCCTTAATGACATTCAGCTTCAAACTGGATGTTGGAAGGGCATTTTGGAAAAATGCTACTTTTTGTGTATGTACATATTAAAAAAAAAAGAAGAAAAAACCAGCCATGATAGTATTTACAAAATCTACATACTTAGGTCGGAAAAAAATTAATTCAAGTATATATTTTACAATTATGTATTTTTAATAATAATATCGATTAAATTAAATTTAGGAGTAAGCCGGTTTTTTTTTGTTTCGTTCTCTCAATCTTAAATTCTCTAAAAAAATAAATATGTTTTTGTCACTAATCATAGCTTCCATTTTTTCACAAAAATTGATGTGTAAAATTTTTCCGTGGAAATTAAAACTAATGTATAAAATCGAGGAAAAGTTTAAGGTAGCTCGGATAGGGTCTTGTGTGTTTTTTAGCTTTTGCGTAGGGATTAGGAGAAGAGGATCGCTGAGCGTTGAGTGCGAGCCGGACCAAGGAAATTTACCAATTTTTTGCAGTCGGTAAGCCACCTAGTTTTAAGCCCACCGTTTTTTTTATATAACACACAAATTCTTTCTATTAGGGACAAAAACATGCGCGCATGTCTGTATTAAATTTGGATTCACCGCAATTATTTTATTCGATTGTAAAAAAAAATTAGGATTAATCAGGACGACTGAGTGGATTTTTTTTTCTATAATTTAACAGCGGTTTTGTTTATTTCAGTCGATTTATTGTGTAACAGAAAAATTATTTGATATATGTATATGTATTCTCTCTGTGCGTTTTTGCGAATGCATTCTGTATTTCACTTTACATATTAAACATAAATATTACATTGCCTTGTGTGTTTTTTGTTTCTTTTTCAGGACCGGTTCAGGTAATGTATTTTATCTGTCTCTGTTCGAATCATATTGTCTGATTATGTGAATATATTTGCCACACTTATATATTATTAATGATATATTTGATGATGATTATTGAATTTTTTAAATTTTATGTACTCTTGTATGTGTCGCATATGATATATTATTGATTTGATGAATTTTATTGATTGATGATTTCATTTCCAACGTAATTCGATGTTTATATATTTTGGGATTAATATCACACTATTAATGTAATAACTAAAAGTCCTAGGAATTTTTATAATTAAAGTATTTATTTAAAAATATATTTAAATGTTCGAATTATTTGAATATTCTAGTTATTCAAATATTCCAATTAGTGATGGGCATATTCGAATGATATCAATAATCGATTATTTTGATTCAAATTTAATTGCTGTAGAGATCGTTCAAATGATTGCTTGAAAGATCATTCAAATGAGTGCTCGAAAGATCAATCGGATAAGTGCTCGAAAGATCGTTCGAATGATGATGTTTGAGTGGTCTCAAGGGATCTCTTCAGCATTCTTTCAAACAATCTCTTGAGAAGGATTGTTTGGCGGGAGGGCAGCGGCAGCCACTCCCACAGTCGGGCCTCTTGTAGTTAGACCCACTCCGCACTGTCGACAATTGCTAGAATTTGTGCGGGTGACCATTGCCGTCCGGGTCCTTCACGATTTTGGGCTTCTTACCTTAATACTATTCTTAATACTAACTGAGGGCAGAAGAACTACAAATTCGACAAAACAAAATAGCTAAGAGTCGGACCTGCTCGTTCTACAAAACCTTACAAGTTTTCGGAACAACCCCGCGCTACTTTGCCCTACAGCAGTGATGGGGAAACTACGGCCCGCGGGCCAAGTCCGGCCCGCGGAAAGGTTTAATCCGGCCCGTTTAAGAGTGCCGTCGTGAGAATGTTTCAACGCGTTCTTACTTCGTAATGTGACGACCCGCATAAAAACTACCTACCTACGATTAAGCATTATTCTTTGGCCCGCTACGATTGTCTGGTTATTACAAATGGCCCGTCTTAAAAAAAGTTTCCCCACCACTGCCCTACAGAATAGAGAGGACGTAAGAATGCTAGCTCGGCTAAGGTGTGGGAATGAAGAAAGAGGAAGAAAGGTATGGATGGGAACGGAGTATACGGGGTGTGGATTTTGTAACATGGGAGAAGATGTATGAGAACATTGGTTGTATGAGTGCACGGAGGGACCGAGTTTTAAGAGTAAAAGTTTGAATGAAGTGTTGTGTGAGAGTGGGAAGGGGATTATACAATGTAGAGAATTGATGAGAATGAGAGCAGGAAGGTGTAACTAGAAGAAGCGAAACGGCTACTTAAAGAATTGTTTATAGTTTTATTTATTGTTTGTATGTCGCTGAAGAGTTCGATTATTATTTCATGGTTTATGGTTAGTTTATGATGGTTATTGTAAGATGTTTGTAAATAATATGCCAAACAAAGGTTTTATGTATGTATGTAACAGAGCTGGGCAGGATTCGATTCCCGGATCCGAATCCTTTTAGAGGATTCAAAAGAGGTATTCGAATACTTTAGTGAAAACGGATTCGTTACATTTTTTTAAAAGGATTCGTATTCACATCCAGACGTAGATGATTCGAATCCTTACAAAAGGATTCGAATTCTTATAAAAGGATTCGAATTCTTATAAAAGGATTCGAATCCGTATAATAGGATTCGAATCCTCATACACGGATTTAAATCCTCCCAAATAATTCGAATCATCGCTATTAAGGCTGGGAATTCGATTAATTCAAATAGTTAAATATTCTAATATGAATATTTCAATCACTAAATTATTCATATTTGAATATAAATATTTAAATTTTCGAATAATTCAAATATTTGTGAATGCATATTTGGTTACTTAACCATGAAAAATGTCCAACCTTAACAGTATATTTTTAACTTCACTTGAAATCAGTGTTTTATACGCGTGGCGCATGAAGTAAAATTTCGAGTTTAGAAAAGCCCCGTGAAAATTTGTCTCGGGTCGCTGCGCGACCCTCGACAAATTTTCTACGCGGGGCTTTTCTAAACTCGAAATTTTACTTCATGCTTAGCCTGGGAGTAGACAACACTCGTTGTTAGAAGTTTCAAATTGAAGGATCACTCTAGATTACTAAGTTTATTACCATTTTAGAAAGGCTACAGCTCGAAGGACCAATCATGGTCTTCAGAGACTGAAGGACTACAGGGAATCGAAGTTTTTTTACAAGAAAACAACGAATATCTGAAGGTTTACAGCATGGATAGGAAAGAAAACATCCAATTTTGAAAAAATATCGAAGTTGGGTTAGTTTTCAGTGCATTTTTAACTTCACTTTAAATCAGTGCTTTATACGCGTGGCGCATCAAGTAAAATTTCGAGTTTAGAAAAGCCCCGCGAAAATTTGTCTCGGGTCGCTGCGCGACCCTCGACAAATTTTCTACGCGGGGCTTTTCTAAACTCGAAATTTTACTTCATGCTTAGTCTGGGAGTGGATAACACTCGTTTCAAATTTAAATTTAACTCTTTTATAAAATCGACATATGTAATATAATACACACACCGGCAAAATTAAAGAAACGCAGATAAATCCGATATTTTTTTCTCCGTGCAACTTTTTTTTGGGCAATTTCAGCGGCATGTCGTACAACCAAGGTAAACTAACTAATAGCAGTTCCTTTTGCAAAGCTATGTGCCATTGTGAAACCTCTTAAAAAAATAAACCAAAAAGTAGCGTTTTTGCTCTAGAAGAATTATACACTTTGACTTTGTTTAAACATGTAATAAATAAGAGAAATTAAACAAATTATTTTTTTAATATCGTGTATTGCCTCCACGAGCCCTTATGACTGCAGTCATCCGCCTTCCCATACTTCTGCTGACGCCGTCGATCATTTCTTGAGGCAAATTATCCCATTCTTCAATTAAAGCAGCTTTCACTTCTTCTGTGTTTTGGACAGCAGGAATTCTTGACATAAGTCGTCTACCTAGTATGTCCCAGACATGTTGAATCGGATTCAGGTCCGGAGAACATGCTGGCCAATTTATTTTTGTTATACCCATTTGGTTTAAATAGGCAATTACACAGCGAGCGACGTGCGGACGAGCATTGTCTTGCATTAAGACAAAATTTTCCCCAATATGTGGAGCGAAAGGTATCACATGGTCTTGCAGGATATCCCTAATGTACCTATCCGCATTTAAAGTGCCGTCCTGAATCATCACCAACTCTGTGCGTGCCCCTAAACATACGCCGCCCCATACGATAACTGAGTCTTAACCAAAAGAGACAGCAGGAGTAAAATTAAATGGTGCAGTTTGTTCTCCTTGACGTCGATACAATCTTTCCCTACCGTCAATCGAATTTACGCAGAAACGGCTCTCATCCGTAAACAAAACATGACCCCATTGGTCATTATTCCAATGCTGGTATTCTCGAGCGAAGTCTAGTCGCGCTACTCGATGTCCTCTCTGAAGTTTTGGGGCTTTTATTGGCACATACGACTTCAAACCAACTTCTTTAAGTCTTCTTCTTACTGAACGTTCACTTATATTGGTTCCACGAACTTCTTCCAGTACGTTTCTTGTTTGAACTGCAGTTTGACGTCTGTTTCGCAGTGTTTGCAACGCTATAAATCGATCATCTATGGCAGTGGTTGAGCGTTTTCTACCCTGACCTCGTCTTCTGACATACAAACCAGTCTGTCTCCAACGGGTAACACTGCGATGGATCGTTGATTTTGATTTTCCAAACATTTGGGCAACCTCTCGGAAGGTCCGACCATTTTCGATCATTTCTATTGCCCTAGCGATATCAGTCGGTGCTAAATCACCCATTATTAACTGGTTGATAACCAAATTGACGATTGTAAATAAAAAAAACAAATTCGAACGATAACTTACTAAAAAATACGAACTTTTGTCCAAAGAAAACACGCGTTTCAAATGTAAGGCAACAATTAACACAATACTATACAACTTAAAGAGATGTCAACATGTAATTACAAGTCTCAAGTTTTAACTAATGTTTTAAAAATGACATATGGTAGTAGCAAATGCGACGCCGTCTAGATCTAGCCAGTAAAAAAAGAAATTTAATGAATAAAATTAAATGTTGTATCCGTTCCTTTAATTTTGCCGGTGTGTGTACATCATTCATTGAAATCATAAAAAAAGATTCAAAATTTTACTTGAAATTAAGTTTTAGAGTTAACTTTATAATTTGCTCGGCTCTTAATGGGTGAATATTCTATTCCTAAGAAAAACCGTATTTATTTAATATTAAAGTTGCATTTAATGTAATAAACTATGAATAAATCGACAAAAATCTAGAAATATCGAAAATTTCGACATGTAGAAAATCTTGACGGTCCAATCCCAGACTAAGCATGAAGTAAAATTTCGAGTTTAGAAAAGCCCTGCGTAGAAAATTTGTCGAGGGTCGCGCAGCGACCCGAGACAAATTTTCACGGGGCTTTTCTAAACTCGAAATTTTACTTCATGCGCCACGCTTATAAAACACTGATTTAAAGTGAAGTTAAAAACGTACTGAAAACCAACCCAACTTCGATATTTTTTCAAAATTGGATGTTTTCTTTCCTATCCATGCTGCAAACCCTCAGATATTCGTTGTATTCTTGTAAAGAAACTTCGATTCCCTGTAGTCCTTCGGTCTCCGAAGACCATGATTGGTCCTTCGAGCTGTAGCCTTTGTAAAATGGTAATAAACTTAATAATCTAGAGTGATCCCTCAATTGGAAACTTCTAAGAACGAGTGTTGTCCACTCCCAAACTAAGCATGAAGTAAAATTTCGAGTTTAGAAAAGCCCCGCGTAGAAAATTTGTCTCAGGTCGCGCAGCGACCTGAGACAAATTTTCACGGGGCTTTTCTAAACTCGAAATTTTACTGCATGCGCCACGCGTATAAAACACTGATTTAAAATGAAGTTCAATAACACATATATCATCATTAATTAAAATCATTATTTAATCAGATATTTAAGTCGGTAAATGAACACTTTTGTTAATAGAAACTGACGGAATAAAATGTTACTGGTTGCAAATAATAGATTCAAATGTATTTTTAAAGGATTTGTATCCGTGATTCAAAAATGAGGATTCGAATCTTTGATTCGAATCATATTTTTCACTTACGAATCCTTTATTCGAGTATTCGTGATTCGAATCATATTAGGTGATTCAGATTCGTGATTCGAATCCTGTTTTTGAGGATTCATGCCAGCTCTGGTATGTAATACTATTCGTGGTTTTGAAAACGCTGAACACTGGACAAAGGTCATCGTTGGTGATTCCCATTTTGGTGAGATGATGCTGGAAGCTGTAGTGTCCAGTAATGTAGAGGGTTAGAGTGCGACGTTTCTGTTTTGTTTTCTTTGTTTTTTGGCAGTCAGGTGCCGACAGGTATGTCTTTTTTTGACTGCATGTTGTGAGGTTTTTCCATCTTTCCCTGCGTTTCGCAGTGTTGAACTCTAGCATGTGATTGGCTAAGGACCGAGGGGATAGCCTTATCGTCACGTGGTTTGTTGTTATTTTAGATGCTTCGCGTGCTAGTTCATCTGCGTTGTTCTTATCCTCGCAGTCCTTTTGTCCACGTTAATATTACGCGATTGAGTGCTGCTGCCTTGTCCAGCGTTTTAACGCATTTATGTATAATTATCTTGCATTTTTCTAATGCTTCGAATGCCGCTTTGCTGTCAGTGACGATGGTTATGTTTCGTTCACTGATCCTCCTGTCTATTATTATTTTGGCGCTTTCCAAAACTGCATAGATTTCGGTCTGTGTTGCAGTGGCATGTGCTGCTATCGGAAGGTGATTCCAAGTTGTTAAGAAAACAGAAGTTTTTCTTAGCTACTAAAAAGTATATATTTTTACATGCAACATTTTGAAACGACAGCGACGGGGAATGGGACGTTTCATCGCCGGGCCAGTTCATCGCTTGGCCAGTTCATCGCCGGGCCAGTTCATCGCCGGCTGTTTCATCGCCAGGCCAGTTAATCGCCAGGCCAGTTCATCGCCAGGCCAGTTCATCGCCAGGCCAGTTCATCGCCAGGCCAGTTCATCGCCAGGCCAATTGCGATAGGATATGTCAGGATAGGTTTGGATGGGTCAGGATAGGTTAGGATACGTTAGGATAGATTGGGATAGATTAGGATAGGTTAGGATAGGTTAGGATAGGTTAGGATAGGTTAGGATAGGTTAGGATAGGTTAGGATAGGTTAGGATAGGATAGGTTAGGATAGGATAGGATAGGATAGGTTAGGATAGGATAGGTTAGGATAGGTTAGGATAGGTTAGTATAGGTTAGGATACGTCCTACGTGGTCACACCGCCAAAATTTAACACATTGGTCAGACTTACAGTTTTTGTCAAAAATATACATATGTCCTCCGTGGATAAACTTTTCTTTCCCTCTTTTGGTCAAAATTTGTGTTTCCATACTTGCGAATAGTAAACCTTAATCTGAATTGCACTCAATGACATATATCAAAAAATGACAGGATTCTCATTCGATTTTTATTAAGTTTGAGTAACGATTACTTGGTTATAAAACCTAATATTAAATTAGTGGACAATTTCCAGAATTGGATAATATTTGAAATTATATCATTAGATATGATCTTTCTTTCAAAATTTATTTTATAAAAATATTGGCGATGAACAGGCCTGGTGATGAAACGGCCGGCGATGAACTGGCCCGGCGATGAAACGGCGGCGATGAATCGGTGGCGATGAATCGGCGGCGATGAAACGTCCTAGACCGACAGCGACGATATTGTGAACTTCACTTTAAATCAGTGTTTTATACGCGTGGCGCATGAAGTAAAATTTCGAGTTTAGAAAAGCCTAATTATCACCTCCTCGATGCTTGCCAGGTCTTCGGAGTATATACTAGCCCCTCAGCCTGTGTTTGTTTTTGATCTATCTGTGAACACTACATAGTCTTCCGACAGCGTCTGTCAGTTTGGGTTCACGATGTAATTTTTTTCGAAGATATACTGGGGAATCTTCTGATCTGGTTTGATTCTCAGTAGGGAGTATGTTTCCGTGTCCTCTGGTTGCGATTTGATCTGACCATGTGTTTATGGCCTTCAGTTTTTCTGTTGGTAGGTTTGCTACACTCTTGATGTAAATATCAAGGGGTGGAAGAAGTATTGTTTCCATGGTGAAAGTGGGTGTTGTTCTGAAGGCTCCTGTTGAGCATGATCAGGCCAGCCTCTGTATGTGGTTTAGTTTTCGTATCGCCCCTTGTTGATTACTCCACGTCCACCAGACTAACTGCCAGTTGTATAAAGCATTGTTAACTACGTGATAAATTAACAGCTGATCAGTTAGACAACGTGATTAAATTATAAATGGGTTGTATAAAACATATCGATCATTTTGTCAACTGACTGTGTAGATAACACGTCCGTCAGTTCTACTACCTATTTAATAACACGATCACACTAACAATGTGTTATACAACTCATATTAGAGTTAACGATGCTTTTAATAATGCGATCATGATTTTGACACAGCGATCAATTGATGACATATCAAATGCATTTCAGAAACAGTTGACTATATTATCACCTATGATCACGTCATAAATTAACAGCTGATCAGTTAGACAACGTGATTAAATTATAAATGGGTTGTATGAAACATATTGATCATTTTGTCAACAGACTGTGTAGATAACACGTCGTCAGTTCTATTACCTATTTAATAACACGATCACACTAACAATGTGTTATACAACTCATATTAGAGTTAGCGATGCTTTTAATATTGCGATCATGATTTTGACACAGCGATCAATTGATGGCATATCAAATGCATTTCAGAAACAGTTAACTATATTATCACCTATGATCACACGTCATTAACTATGCGATCAAATTTGACAATGTTTTATGCAACCGGGCCTAAGGCTCCATATTTGAGTGCCGGTCTGATAATACCATAACGCTATCTTTGGCGAAAGTCCCTAGGTATTACCGATGGCCCTGCTGCATTGCTAAAAAGCTTCGCTTTCTTTCTCAGTTTTATGTTCTAGGTGCTTTGACCAGTTTAGTTTGGAGTATAGGTAAATTCCTAAGTATGTGACTTCTTTTGATAGCTCCAGTTGAGTCTCGCAATTGTTTAGGTAGCATGTATGTTTTTACTTTATACTTCTTGGTGAACATCACTACATCTGTCTTTGTGGGGTTTACTAATAGCGAGTTAGTTATGCACCAGTCCTCCACAAGTTTTAGTGCTTCTTGTATTCTGTTGCAGAGGGCGTTTTTGTATTTTCCATTCAGTATTGCTATATCATCCGCATATCCTTAGTAAATTGTTTAAAACATGAATTATACGCAACGGATTACTGTTGATGTATATTAGGTTGCCTATAATCGTGATGAATGTGTTTTAGAAGTTCATTTTAAGTCGGTGTTTTATACGCGTGGCGCATGAAGTAAAATTTCGAGTTTAGAAAAGCCTGATTTGGCTTGGCCGCTCCGCTGCGCTACGCGCCCAAGCCAAATTTTCAGGCTTTTCTAAACTCGAAATTTTACTTCAAGCTTAGTCTGGGATTGGAAAACACTCTTTCAAAGCTTCAATTTGAACTCTTTAAAAACCGACAAAAATCTGAAGATTCGCAGTGTATATTGAGGTATGAACAAATCTACCGCTAAAACGGGAATTCTGGCAGCACTGTATGCAACTGTCCCCCATGTCCCTGTATATTGGGGTATGCATAAATCTACCGCTAAAATGGGAGGTCTGACAGCACTGTATGCAACTGTCGCCCATGTCCTCATGTGTGTTATAAATTGAGGTTTTGTGTCTGCTAAACAAGTGTTTGGTTGAATTTTGTGCCGAGTTGCAAAGTGTTCAAATGCTTTAGAATAATTGTTTAAAATTATAATTATAGGGAACCCAATACTGTTAATGTATATTAGGTTGCATATAATCAGTCGTGTATGTGTTTATAAATTTCACTTAGTTTTGTGGTCACTTTGTTCACTAGGAGTTTCCACAGGAGTTGGTGATAAGACTCCACCATGCGGTCAGCCTCTGTGACAGAAGCTGTTATTTTGAGGTCTGTTAGAGATGCTGTTACATGTCTGCCGCGGAGTATGTTGTCTATCCACCCACAAAACATGTTGTTGATACCAATTCTGTTGAGTACCTTTCCGACATTTTGGAAGGATGCTTTATCAAAGGCTCCTTTTATATCGATTAATGTACCTAGTGTGGTCGTTTTGTTTGCTATCGCCCGCTCCATTCTTGAGGAATACAAGCTGTAGTGCGGATTCGGTGCTTTTGAAGTGTTAGTGTTGTCTCTGATGTATCAATCACATAGTTTCTACAGCGTTTTAAACATGAACGAGAATAGGCTTATTGGTCTGAATGATTGTGTGTTCGTATGTAGTTCAAACAAGATACATTCAAATTAAATAAGATTTTAAATATTTCATTGTACAATTCAATATCCGGAGGTGTATTTGCACGGAAAGTAGTTGTTTCTATGGATATTTATCGTTTTAAGTTGTCTTATTAATTAAGACTTTGTTTGCATTTTCACGAATAACATTTTCGTAATTTTATATATTATATTTATATGTAGTCATTCCTGCAGGGATTAGGGATGAATACTACCTTTACCATTCTCCATGACCTGGGAATGTAGCGATGCATGAGACAGCCACGATATTTGTACCTAAGCAACGTCACAAGGGGAGGTGGTCCCTATTAAAGAAGGGCCGGATAGATACCATCCGGCCCTGGGGATTTGTATGGTTGAAATAATTTGATTGTCTATGTTATTCAATGATTAAGATATGAAAGTTTTCATAAATATGGCCCCGCACCACGAAGATCAGCACCGGTCCTGGGTGACTGCTAACAGCAATTGAAATTAATGTAATTGTAACTTGTGTAATTGATTCAATCGTAATTAAGTCAATTGTGATTAATAAGCAATTGCAATTGATTGTAACTTAGTCTAATTAACTTTTGATTGTTGACTCATCTAACACTTGGTGAAACATCTTTACACTTTTTATATAAGGTTGATAGAATAAAACACTTGGTTTTTGTTTCACAAATTCAATATTTTATTTAGTGGAAATAAAATATTGAATTTGTGAAACAAAAACCAAGTGTTTTATTCTATCAACCTTATATAAAAAGTGATTAGTCTAATTAATTAAATTGTGATTAACAAGCAATTAGAATTGATGCAATTGTTACTTGTGCAATTGATTCAATCGCAATTATTCAATTATGATTAACAAGCAATTGCAATTGATGTAATTGTAACATAGTGCAATTTATTAACGAGCAATTGCAATTAATGTAGTTGTAACCGAGTGCAATTGATTCACTTGTGATTACCAAACATTTGGAATTGATATAATTGTAATTTATACAATTGATTTAATTACAATGATTCAATCATGATTAACAAGCAATTGCAATTGATTGAATTGTAATTTACTGCAATTAATTCAATTGTGATTAACAAGCAATTGGAATCAATGTAATTGTAACTTATGCATTTGATTAAAGCAATTGGAATTGATGTAGTTATAACTTTACAATTCAAATTTATTCGCAAATAATTTAATTGCAATTGTAATAAAATGCATGAGTCATAGTCACTTTTCATCGGATCTGTCAGTATAAACATTTCCACTGCAGCACGCTGATTAAAGGCTTGCGCAAATCAAAGCGATCTGACTGGCAGTGACGGTCGCGGTCGCCGCAGCGATCGACGTAACCCATGAAAATCAGTGTCAGAACGCAATCATGTGCGATCTTTTTTTTTGACAACTGCGAGCGTTAGGCCGGTCGTCCACTGGAAACGACAACACGCGGCTACGCGCTACGAGCGGCTGCAAGAGTAGCGGCTACACGCGAGAATCCGCATGTCCGCGCACGCTTGCAGTAGACGAGATTCATTGGATTTACACACGTCGGGATCTGTCGCGCGTATACGCATGTTGCCGCTAGGATCGCGTGAGCGCGTAGCCGCGTGTTGTCGCTTCCAGTGGACGACCGGCCTTACAGTGTTCTGACCTGCGGCGGCGGTCAGATTTGACAAGTTACGTTTGTCAGCGGCGTTTTATATGAAATACATATTGTTTATCCGCGATAACCAATATGTATTTCATACCGCCAAAAATATGGCGTGGGTGTGCGCTGTTTAGATCTCCACCGCGACCGGCCGCGATCTTCAAATCGCGACCGCTTTGGTTTGCGCACACCTTATAAAACAAGTATCAACTTTTTGTTAAGATTCAATTTTTTCCAATTTATATAAACCTTCTATTACGTTGGAAATGCATGTTACCCATTAAACATGTATAGATTTAAAACTAAAAGACAATTATGATTAAAAAAAAAAATCCATCCCTAAAACAAAAAAAGTATCACAAAATAGGTAAGCTATCCACATTTTTATTTTTATAACTACTTTTTAAACAACTTTTTGAATCATTTCATGTGTTTTTGTGTCGTATATTATTATTCTATTTGAGTAGTGTGAAGATGTCTTAAATAATAGTACCTTATTTCTCACATTTAACCCCTCATCATCAACCACAAATATGCCACAATACTTATTATTAATTCTATTATGCCACCGTATTTATATATTTGATTTGACTGCATTTTAATGTGTACACATTTTTCCGACTAGATTTCGCTTTGTTGTATAAACCCTGGGTGTTTTGTTTATTGAAATCGATATTGTTTACTCATCCACCGACATTTACTGGATATTAATGCCCCTGGTTCTGTAAGTGAAATGTTTGATTTAATGTAGTAGTAGTAGTATTCTCCTACTTCATCTTTCAAGTATCGATAACTAATACCAAATCCAGTTAGAAGGTGAAGTTGAAGAATAACCTATACAGGATTTTTTGTCTTTTACAGGAAGTTTTTCTTTTAAGTATACATATCCTAATTACAGCGTGTATGTTGTAAATCTTAAGATTTTTTTTTTAAAAGAGTTCAATTTGAAGCTTTAAAAGAGTGTTTTCCACTCCCAGGTTATGCATGAAGTAAAATTTCGAGTTTAGAAAAGCCTGAAAATTTGGTTTGGTCGCGTAGCGCGTAGCGCGGAGCGACCAAACCAAATTTTCAGGCTTTTCTAAACTCGAAATTTTACTTCATGCGCCACGCGCATAAAACACTGATTTAAAGTGAAGTTCACAATATCGTCGCTGTTATTTCAAAATGTCGCATGCAAAAATCTATACTTTTCAGTCGCTAAGAAAAACTTCTGTTTTCATAACCACTAGTGACATCTGGCGTTTTGTTGTTATTCTGTAATTTGAGTTCTATCAAATGATAACATGCAAGAATTTGAGAGCAGACGTACCGTGCGATCATTTAAATAATGAATTAGAGTAGGCGGCATTTATTTTATGCGGTTGCCCAGAATGTTAAATGAATGGTGGAATAAATTTGAGGTTTTGGTAAACTATGTGTTAACAGTCAGTAGTGCCAATCTAATTTATGATTCAAAGCCTACTCTAAATTATGTTTTAAATGATCGCACGGTAGTTAACAAATGCACAAGTGTTTTTCCTCAATAAAAATGTTTTGGTCATTTTAACATACGACATTTTGAACTTCACTTAGAACCAGAGGTTTGTACGCGTGGCGCATGAAGTAAAATTACGAGTTTAGAAAAGCCTGAAAGTTTGGTTTGGTCGCGTAGCGCTGCGTGCAGAATGTTAAATGAATGGTGGAATAAATTTAAGGTTATGGTAAACTATGTGTTAACAGTCAGTAGTGCCAATCTAATTTAAGATTCAAAGCCTACTCTAAATTATGTTTTAAATGATCGCACGGTAGTTAACAAATACACAAGTGTTTTTCCTCAATAAAAATGTTTTGGTAATTTTGACATACGAAATTTTGAACTTTACTTAGAACCAGTGTTTTGTACGCGTGGCGCATGAAGTAAAATTTCGAGTTTAGAAAAGCCTGAAAATTTGTTTTGGTCGTGTAGCGCTACGCGCTACACGACCAAACCAAATTTTCAGGCTTTTCTAAACTCGAAATTTTACTTCATGCTTAGTCCGGGAGTGGAAAACACTGGTTTAAGGCTTCAAATTGATCTCTTTTAAAAACCGACAAATGTCAATAAATTTGCAGCGTAAAAATATGTATGTATAATTAAAAGAAAAATTCCCTGCATATATACCGAAATATGCTCTGTGCTTCTAACGTGTGTTTCCACTTGATTTAGCATAAAGTAACATTTTAAGTTTAGTCAAGCCTAAAAATTTGGATTTGCCGGTGCGAAATTTATCAAATTGAAAGATTATACCAGTGATGGGGAAACTACGGCCCGCGGGCAAAGTCCGGCTCGCGGAAAGGTTTAATCCGGCCCGTTTAAGAGTGCCGTCGTGAGAATGTTTGAACGCGTTCTTACTTCGTAATGTGACGACCCGAATAAATACTACCTACCTACGATTAAGCATTATTCTTTGGCCCGCTACGATTGTCTGGTTATTACAAATGGCCCGTCTTAAAAAAAGTTTCCCCACCACTGGCTTATACAAAACAACAATTGGTTATTTCCAAAAACCCCTAAATCCATTGAAAACAAATGGATTTAGGGGTTTTTGGAAAAAGTCGACTTAATTGTATGCATCGTGATATGAATACTTTAAAAAAATCCCTGTACAATAAATTTAACATTTCACCTACAGAATCGGTCGAAATATTTTTGTCACATATTTATGTAAAATTTATTGAATATTAATATTTCAGTCCCATGTTTGTCTTATTACATTTATTGAATTTAACATTTCAGTCATGTGTTTGTCTTATTACATTTATTGAATTTAATATTTCAGTCATGTGTTTTGTCTTACTACATTTACTGAATTGAATATTTCTGTCTTAGTACATTTATTGAATTTAATATTTCCGTCACATGTTTATGTTTACTCATCCTCTGATTATTTAACCGATATGTTTATATTATTAAGTCATCTCCTGATACTGGATTATACTACATTTTTCCGCCGCCATGTTTTTTTATTACCTGTATATGTGCCTATACATATTTTACTGAATTTGCTTTTATCGCTGTTTTTTGTTTTGATCCCCGGAATATTATTTTGTGACTGTGCAAAGAATTTTTTGACGAAAGTGATTTAAACGAGTAATCTTCATGTTTTGATTACTTGTTGCAGGTCTTCCAGAGACATCACACGTCCCTATATTTATATATCTCTCGTATATATATATTTGAATATTTATGAAATTACTTTTATATATTTACCTATTATTTTATTCTTGTGCATGCGTTGTTTTTGACTTTTTGTTTTATTACAGTGTGTGTTGATCTTGTTTTCGAAAATCGTAGTGACACAAAAATATATATGGGGGGATTGTTTAGGTGTAATTTATTACTGAAAGCCGTATAATGCGATACTAATTCTTAAAACAAAAACATTGGATCCAATTTTTTAACACCAAAAATGTGATGATACTAAATTCTTGTACGAAATATTCAATTTTCACCACATTTTAGTATGAAGGCATGCGCACTTTGATTCTTAAATAATAGTACCTTATTTCTCACATTTAACCCCTCATCATCAACCACAAATATGCCACAGTACTTATTATTAATTCTATTATGCCACCGTATTTATATATTTGATTTGGCTGCATTTTATTGTGTACACATTTTTATTGAAATATAACCTCGTCGTTTGTGTTTACAAAGCGTTTAATTCTTTGATTTTAAAAACATTACACAATTATTTAAACTCCCAGTTGCGCAGCAATTGATTATTCCAACAAAAAAATTTAAGATGCAAAGCCCCGACGTTGCTGCTATCTATTAGCGCAATCAGTAAACAATTGAACCAACCGATTCCATGCGGTGAACGATTTGTACTTAACCATCCATTAATATTTTATATTTTGCTGTATTTCTAAAGCGTGTAGCTTTAAAAAAGATAAAATTATGGCACTCAAGAGTTTTTTTTTTATTGAACATACAAATTAGATTGCTACTTGTTTTGCAAAGTAAACGAATTTATTATTAAAAAACTGATTACACTTTCACGGAGGTGATCTGGGTTTGATTCCCAGCGGAGGCGAGTAATTTTTCTAACGAAAAATACTCGTCCCCGGTTCCATGGATGTGTGTGAATGTGTTGTGAAGTCCAAATATATGTTAACAATTAATAATACTTAGTTACATTACAAAAACTGAATTAATAATAAATGATTGATAGCTAATGGTCATACTAGACCAGTGATGGGGAAACTACGGCCCGCGGAAAGGTTTAATCCGGCCCGTTTAAGAGTGTCGCCGTGAGAATGTTTGAACGCGTTCTTACTTCGTAATGTGACGACCCACATAAAAACTATCTACCTACGATTAAGCATTATTCTTTGGCCCGCTACGATTGTCTGGTTATTACAAATGGCCCGTCTTAAAAAAAGTTTCCCCACCACTGTACTAGACCAAGGCCAGCCAAAAGCCAAAACCAAAACAAAAAAAAAATGATTACACTACTACTTTTAAAATTAACCGCCAGCTGTTTACGCAGTGCGCATGCTTTCATATAATTTTTTTGGAGCCAAATTGTCCTCGTGTAATACAGAGACATTTCATTTCTTAACATTTTTTGATACAATATTTTCATACCAATTTTTTGTCTCAAGAATTAGTTCCATTTCATATGGGCTTTACAATGGTTAAAAAATTAGTTACATACTACAGTAAATTTTCGTTATAACGATCCTGTTTATAACGATTTCCCAGTTACGATTGTTTTTCTATTAAATCACGAATTAATTGAATAAAGGCGTTATTAATAGATATTAATACAGGGTTTTTAGATTATACTAAGAATGCTACATGCTGTTTAGCAGGGTCTTAAAATACTCTTTTAATAACTAATAATAAGACAGTCAATCGCTTAATCATTTACACAAAAGATGGCGTTGAAACTAACGTTGGGAGTTTGGATATTTGACTATTTAACCCATTACTCGCCGGAATTCAAAAATTGAAAAAAATCTGAAAATAATTAATAGTGACATTTCTTTTTATTCGGAAGTCAAATTCATTAAAAAAGAGTAATTGAATTTTTGTCCCAAAAAAAAGCCAATGATGGCTAATGGGTTAAGTATGAAACATTCAAAATATTAAAATAATTAAACTGGAAGATTAAACGTAAAATCTAGTTTAATATACTTTAAACTTCACTTGAAATCAGTGTTTTATATGCGTGGCGCATGAAGTAAAATTTCGAGTTTAGAAAAGCCTGAAAATTTGGATTTGCCGGGGCGCGACTCGCTTCGCTCGCGCGCCCTGGCAAATCCAAATTTTCAGGCTTTTCTAAACTCGAAATTTTACTTCATGCTTAGTCTGGGAGTGGAAACCCTCGTTAGACAATCAATCAGAAATTATTTAAAATTAATGGAATTTAATTTAATGAAAAAAGACGCTTGTAAAATACGTAAAATCGAATATTAACTTTGATTTGATATTTTAGAATATATAGCAAGGATATTTAAATTTCAATTATGGCCAATGAAAGTGTCTTCATTTCTGTGTAGATTTTATGAATTTTATGTTGATTTGATAATTGTTGATTTCTTTACAATTGTTAAAAAAAAAGACTCCAAAATCATTGATTTTAATGCATAATTTCAACTTTGGTTTGATATTGTGGAATATCTAGCAAGGATATTTAAATTTCAATTTTGGCCAATCAAAGTTTATTCATTTCTGTGTAGATTTTATGAATTTTATGTTGATTTGATAATGGTTGATTTTTTACAATTGTTCAAAAAAAAAACGTTCCAAAATCATTGATTTGAATGCATAATTTCAACTTTGATTTGATATTGTGGAATATCTAGCAAGGATATTCAAATTTCAATTTCGGCCAATCAAAGTTTATTCATTTCTGTGTAGATTTTATGAATTTTATGTTGATTTGATAATTGTTGATTTTTTTACAATTGTTAAAAGAAAACGTTCCAAAATCATTGATTTGAATGCATAATTTCAACTTTGATTTGATATTGTGGAATATCTAGCAAGGATATTTAAATTTCAATTTTGGCCAATCAAAATTTATTCATTTCTGTGTAGATTTTATGAATTTTCTGTTGATTTGATAATTGTTGATTTTTTACAATTGTTAAAAAAAACGTTCCAAAATCATTGATTTAAATGCATAATTTCAACTTTAATTTGATATTGTGGAATATCTAGCAAGGATATTTAAATTTCAATTTCGGCCAATCAAAGTTTATTCATTTCTGTGTAGATTTTATGAATTTTATGTTGATTTGATAATTGTTGATTTTTTACAATTGTTCAAAAAAAAAAACGTTCCAAAATCATTGATTTTAATGCATAATTTCAACTTTGGTTTGATATTGTGGAATATCTAGGAAGGATATTTAAATTTCAATTTTGGCTAATCAAAGTTTATTCATTTCTGTGCAGATTTTATGAATTTTATGTTGATTTGATAATTGTTGATTTTTTACAATTGTTAAAAAAAAAGTTCCAAAATCATTGATTTAAATGCGTAATTTCAACTTTAATTTGATATTGTGGAATATCTAGCAAGGATATTTAAATTTCAATTTCGGTTAATCAAAGTTTATTCATTTCTGTGTAGATTTTATGAATTTTATGTTGATTTGATAATTGTTGATTTTTTTACAATTGTTCAAAAAAAAAAACGTTCCAAAATCATTGATTTGAATGCATAATTTCAACTTTGATTTGATATTGTGGAATATCTAGCAAGGATATTCAAATTTCAATTTCGGCCAATCAAAGTTTATTAATTTCTGTGTAGATTTTATGAATTTTATGTTGATTTGATAATTGTTGATTTTTTTACAATTGTTAAAAAAAAAAACGTTCCAAAATCATTGATTTGAATGCATAATTTCAACTTTGATTTGATATTGTGGAATATCTAGCAAGGATATTTAAATTTCAATTTTGGCCAATCAAAATTTATTCATTTCTGTGTAGATTTTATGAATTTTCTGTTGATTTGATAATTGTTGATTTTTTACAATTGTTAAAAAAAAAGTTCCAAAATCATTGATTTAAATGCGTAATTTCAACTTTAATTTGATATTGTGGAATATCTAGCAAGGATATTTAAATTTCAATTTCGGTTAATCAAAGTTTATTCATTTCTGTGTAGATTTTATGAATTTTATGTTGATTTGATAATTGTTGATTTTTTTACAATTGTTCAAAAAAAAAACGTTCCAAAATCATTGATTTGAATGCATAATTTCAACTTTGATTTGATATTGTGGAATATCTAGCAAGGATATTCAAATTTCAATTTCGGCCAATCAAAGTTTATTAATTTCTGTGTAGATTTTATGAATTTTATGTTGATTTGATAATTGTTGATTTTTTTACAATTGTTAAAAAAAAACGTTCCAAAATCATTGATTTGAATGCATAATTTCAACTTTGATTTGATATTGTGGAATATCTAGCAAGGATATTTAAATTTCAATTTTGGCCAATCAAAATTTATTTATTTCTGTGTAGATTTTATGAATTTTCTGTTGATTTGATAATTGTTGATTTTTTACAATTGTTCAAAAAAAACGTTCCAAAATCATTGATTTAAATGTATAATTTCAACTTTAATTTGATATTGTGGAATATCTAGCAAGGATATTTAAATTTCAATTTCGGCCAATCAAAGTTTATTCATTTCTGTGTAGATTTTATGAATTTTATGTTGATTTGATAATTGTTGATTTTTTTACAATTGTTAAAAAAAAAACGTTCCAAAATCATTGATTTGAATGCATATTTCAACTTTGATTTGATATTGTGGAATATCTAGCAAGGATATTTAAATTTCAATTTCGGCCAATCAAAGTTTATTCATTTCTGTGTAGATTTTATGAATTTTATGTTGGTTTGATAATTGTTGATTTTTTACAATTGTTCAAAAAAAACGTTCCAAAATCATTGATTTAAATGTATAATTTCAACTTTAATTTGATATTGTGGAATATCTAGCAAGGATATTTAAATTTCAATTTCGGCCAATCAAAGTTTATTCATTTCTGTGTAGATTTTATGAATTTTATGTTGATTTGATAATTGTTGATTTTTTTACAATTGTTAAAAAAAAACGTTCCAAAATCATTGATTTGAATGCATAATTTCAACTTTGGTTTAATATTTCAAGAAGATTCCGTTCAGATTTTATGAATTTTATGTTGATTTGATAATTGTCGATTTTTTTACAATTGTTCAAAAACAAACCTTCCAAAATAATTGATTTGAATGCATAATTTCAACTTTGGCTTAATATTTTATGAAGATACGTTCACATAATTTATTTTAGTAGGAATTTGAAGCTTCTAACGAGTGTTTCCAATCCCAGTTAAGCATGAAGTAAAATTTCGAGTTTAGAAAAGCCAGAAAATTTGGTTTGGTCGCGTAGCGCGTAGCGCTACGCGACCAAACCAAATTTTCTGGCTTTTCTAAACTCGAAATTTTACTTCATGCGCCACGCGTATAAAACACTGAAATATTGTGAAATTAAAAAAGATATTGCTGAATTAGTATAAAAAATAAACTACTAAAGCAAGTTAAAATAAAAAACTTTCAACCTTTCTTCATAATTTTGTTCTTTAATACTGTACTACTACTTTATTGGTAAAGAATACATTTGCGAAGAAAGGTTAAAAGTGCTTTATTTCAGTTATTATCATCTTCACGTAACTCACCCAAATCAATTTAGCTAAAGCAAAATTAGAAAAATACTGCTGAAGTAAGATTAAAAAAAGACTTAACAAGAAGACATTTTCAGGATTTTCTAAACTCGAAAGTTTATTTCATGCTTAATCAAGGAGTCGAAATGCTTGTGATAAGTCACAAATTGAACGTTATTATATTCGTAAAAAGCGATTTGTTCAACTTTTCAAAAATAAATTATGGTATTACAATGTCATTATTTTTAGAAAAAAGACTTAATTAGTCACACAGATAAACTCCACAAATGTAGACTTAAACATTTAATCTTCAAATAAGATTTAACTGATGTTGGTGAAACCGGACATCAGTGTTAGAATATATAATAGACATTTTGGTGAAACCGGACATCAGTGTTAGAAAATATATTAGACATTTTCTAACACTAATTGATTCAAATAGTTTTTTTTTTATAATTAAGGGCCTCAGTGGAAAAGTAGTACAAGTGCTATTTTCTTAAACATTGGTATGAGTGCAAATATCGTATGTTCAATAAAAAAGCCTCTAGGGTGCCGTGGAAAATATTGTAGGTTGGCACCCCTAAAATTATATATTACAATTATTACGTCTGACGTTTTGTATGTTAATTTCTTAGGCGTGTAGCCAACTTAAATATTAAAAAAGAAGAAATCATGGCACTCTAGAGGTTTTTTTTTTAATTGAACATACGATATCTACAAATAAGATTCATATTTAGTGATAGAAAAAATGGTACAATTGATTATGTGTATCGCTCAATATAATATACGTTATTGATTAGAAAACCACAGATTTTGCTATAAAAGTTAAACCTCATCTCCAATTTACACAAATCAATCTCATGTCACTTGCATCGTATGTTCAATTAAAAAAATCTCTAGAGTGCCATGGCAAATATTATAGGTTGGCAATTTTAAAATTATAATAATAATAATAATAATTCTTTATTAACGGACAAGCCATTTACAATGTAGAGCCAATATATTACATATTTAAAATTTCTCACTTAACTCTTGGCCAAACATTTTTGAAGTATTAAAGGTTTCAAAATTGAATCAAAACACTTGGTTTCTTCACTTTGTTTTATTACTTTCCGACTAGTTTCGGTCATGGACCATTATCAAGGAATCTACATTCCTTGATAATGGTCCATGACCGAAACTAGTCGGAAAATAATAAAACAAATTAAGTGAACAAACCAAGTGTAAACAAGATAAATTCGAAACTATTTGAATTCGAGAAAATAAGCTTACGCTTCTTATAGTTTGCACACTTTAAACATAATATATAAAATTACGAAAAAAATATTTGTGAAAATGCAAACAATGTCTTAATTAATAAGACAACTTAAGACGATAAATATCCATTGAAACAACTACTTCCCGTGCAAATACACCTCCACCAAGTGTTTTTATTCAATTTTGAAACCTTTAATGTTATATATTACATTTATTATGTCTGACGTTTAATATGTCAACTCCTAAAGCGTGTAGCCAACTTAAATTTAATAAAAAATATCAGAGGGCCATGCTCTGGAGGTACTACTTTTCCACTGATCCCCTCAATTATATGAATTTAATTTTAGATAATGTGATATTTTAATATCCAAATATTCCAATTCCCAGCCTTAGTTGTAATAATTCGCTTATTAATTTTATGAAATGATTCATTCTCCATTTTATCATCATCACATCATTTATTTGAATGTACTGAATATTTATTTAAAAAGCTACAGCTTTTATTTTAGACTAGATCTTTAGTGTTTTGTGGTTGCTTGGTATTTTTTTGTTTTTACGAACCAAAAAATACATGATTCTTTTCCAGCTTCACAATTAAAAATTATTTCTCAAGATCTCAGGTGTTTTATTTCCACACAAACAAACAAATAAATCCCCGTTTCACATTGCTTTCTTCATTTTGTGCAGCGTCGCGTTCGCCTGTCTCTGGATATCGCCCAAGCTCTGCTCCGATACATTGCATTCCCTGTAATCATTAAGAGAGAAAACAAAATTAGATAAGACAAATTCCAATTCAAAATATTTTAATTCGACAAAATAACTTTACGCTTCTTATAGTTTGCATACTTTAAATAATATATAAAATTATGAAAATGTTTTTCGTGTAAAATGCATTTTACACGAAAAACATTTTCGTAATTTTATACAGGGCTATTCAATTAGAAGGAACAGATTTCAAACATTTATTTCATGCAAACTACAAAAGGTAGAACTATATTTCCAACGTTCCTGGACAGACAAAAGTTTAAAATTTGAACAGTCCAGGCAGAAGTTCCAACCACTGCCACATTGGCGCTGTTGCTGGTCATTTTGATTGTCTTTAGTAAAATGGCGGTACAAGAAAAAGCACTCTGTGCGCTGCAATTATCAAAACTTCCTTATTGAAGTTTAACGTGCTTTTTACCGCCTCGTCATAAGCAGATTTACCAGTGGCATCGAAAATTCGTAGACGATGGTTGCATCTAAAACAGAAAATCACGGGACGTCTACGCACATCGAGTGAAAATGTCGAGCGTATTCGTACAGTTTACGAAAGGAGCCCAAAAAAATCCACAGCACGGGAAACACATGTGCTCATATTGAATGCATAAAAAATTGAACATTTCTCTTTCCAGGAACGTTGGAATTATGTTTCAATCTTTTGTAGTTTAGAAAAAATAAATGTTTAAAATCTGTTTCTTTATTTTTTAATAACCCTGTATATTATTCAAATATTAGATGTTTATTGTATTAGGGAGGTGAAACATTAAAAATAAGACATTAACTCGTCTGTTCTTGACAGTGTTAATCTCAATAAGATAAAAATACAACAAACAATTTTATTTAGAAACACAATTAATTAACTATTTGGTGTTGTAGGCGTTCACTTTGTGGTACATCTTAAATATACTTGTAAATAAAACACTTTTTACTTTTTTTAACCACTGAATCTTACATTTAATTGTGTGACTAGTTTCGACTATCTAGTAGTCATTCTCAAACTAAAGTGTGCAATTAATTAACGTAAGGAAACTGAACAAAAAATAGATCAATTTTTTCAATATTTATCAAAACGTAAGACTTTTAATTTTAATTAAACTGGATTTTTACTAAGGTAGGAAAATCAACAATGTTATATAGATTAATGTGGAAAATGATTGGGAATGCAAATAAGTAGATGTAAAGAAGTCTGTTATATAAAAATCAATATTTTAAGCTAAAACACTAATGTTTCATTAACAACAAAACACTATACTCGGTCCGCCGACCACTCTAGTGATCACATGACCGTAAGAAACCGAGAAGGCAATAGAAATATTCGTTGATCAATGTACGGATTTAACCGTCCAATAACAGCCGCCAGACTGCAATCAGCTGATTTATGCCACTCTACGTGTTCGGTGGCCTAAGTTAAGTGTCATTTAAATAACAACAAACTACATTTAGAAAACAGCACTACAAATCAAGGAAACCATGGGACACCTCTCGTGAATCGTATCTAGTAAGGTACGATTCACGAGAGGTGTCCCATGGTTTCCTTGATTTGTAGTGCTTTCTGCACCAATACATGTAATACGAAAATAGTTTGATGTCATCAGATTACGTGTGTGAAAAGAGACAGAAAACTTCATAATACACAATTGAAACACGATTTTAACTTTGTATAACTGAGTCTCAGTTATACAAACAAAGTTAAAATCATGTTTCAATTGTGAATTATAATGTATAACGAAGTAGAAGCCTCCACCGTTAACAACTTCATAATATGTCTGCTATGGTTTTTAGATGGACCATGCCAAAACGTATGTTCCGGTGTGCAGCTTTAAAATTTTAAGGTTAAGAGTCACATTTTAACGATGTCTTCGTAAAACTAAATCTGCAAAAATCCAGCAACAAATCATTTTAATTAATGTGCACAATCGTTTTAAATGTGAGTTTAAGTGGTATACTTCTAATTTCCACATCTACTAAATAGTTCAGGCATTTACAGAAATAAATAATGCATTTATGTTGATTTTGTGTAAGCTTAAACGAAAATGTTAAGTAGGTTTGGCAAATAGTCATCCGATTAATCTGTTAATACAGGGATTTTTTCTTTTTCATATACATACAGGGAATTTTCTATTAGGTATACATATGCGGATGCTTTTTATAAAGGAGTTCAATTTGAAGCTTAAAACGAGTGTTTTCCACTCCCAGACTAAGCATAAAGTAAAATTTCGAGTTTAGAAAAGCCCCGTGAAAATTTGTCGAGGGTCGCGTAGCGACCCGAGACAAATTTTCTGGGCTTTTCTAAACTCGAAAATTTACTTCATGCGCCACGCGTATTAAACACTGAAAGCACTGAAATTTTGTAAACGAGTAAACTTCGCTTGAAATCAGTGTCTTATACGCGTGGCGCATGAAGTAAAATTTCGAGTTTAGAAAAGCCTGAAAATTTGGTTTGGTCGCTCCGCGCTTCGCGCTACGCGACCAAACCAAATTTTCAGGCTTTTCTAAACTCGAAATTTTACTTCATGCTTAACCTGGGAGTGGAAAACACTCGTTTAAACTTTAAATTGACCTTTGTTAAGAAAACGAGTATTTAAAAATATTCAACACTACCGGAACGCAGGCTCAAAAGAAAACATTCACAAGAAATTATGATTTAAAGCTTTTCTAAAAGAAAGAATACTAATACACTCGCGACCTAAACAGTAATAAATTGTCATGTAACGTCAAAATTTGACACTACTAGGAAAAATCATTGCAGATACAACTGTCGACATACTCTCTAAAAAATTTGAACCAAACATTCCACATCAATGAGTCATAGGACATCTCTCCCGAATTCCACTATATTTTGTTTTTTATGAAACATTTGTGTTTTTATCTTATAACATTGATTTTTCTAGTAATAATTTTGTTTTAACAGTTCCAATACTACGACTTAACTTCAGACTTTTTCCATATTAATAAATGATTTTGCAAATTTTTTCTGCTGTTCAATGAGTGTTTTCGCGTTACTTGCCTCAAGGCAAATATCGTTATAATACAACGAAAGATTAATACTGATGCAAATAGAATG
This sequence comes from Philonthus cognatus, assembly GCA_932526585.2. Lineage (NCBI taxonomy): Eukaryota > Metazoa > Arthropoda > Insecta > Coleoptera > Staphylinidae > Philonthus > Philonthus cognatus. The sequence goes on from OW052243.1 coordinate 20,294,909, forward strand.
GCAAACAAGAAAACTAAACATCATTCAAATATACGCCCAACAACAGATAAGACATTTTATGTAGAACTAAATGATGTGCTAAGAAAAACTCGGTGACTTTAACGCTAAGGTTGGCAAGAGAAGTGTTGATAATTGCATCGGATGAAGAGGGCTGGGCCAATGCAATGACATAGGAGAAAGACTAGTGGCATTTTATCAAACTTAAGAATTAATAATCGTAAACACTTACTTTAAGCTACCGGAACGCAGACTCTACACATCGACATCTCCCAAACACAGTAAAAACCAAATAGTCAGAAACCAAATTGATTACACATACAATTTGCTACATCTAATTGATGAATCCACTGAAATATAGTTATACTGTTACCGGCGCTTTTCCGTAAGCGTCGTCAACTTGTTCATTCAGCAATATTTCAGCTGCAGCATAACCACGGGCGTTATTTTGTTACATATTTTAATATTCGGAACAACGGTCCCAATTCACCTCATTCTATTTTTCAGTACACAATATTGCTTCATTCTCTTTTATTTTCCAAATGAGTAAAGTTCGCGCTATACATTGATATTATTTAAGTTAGATAGGTTGCCTAGTGGAATCTCGTCAAATAGCGCCCTCGAACATCAGACAGCTCAAAACTCCTCTCGGCCATCCACGGGTAGAACTCTACGGCATCCGCTATTTCCAGTTCCAGGGTTGTCCAAAATATATACGGATTTCCCGGTTATCCCCGAGTTCGCCACATCTGCGATGGGACGCCGCTACCTGCGACCGGCCCGATCGCGCGAGCGAAACGTACGTGCGAAGCACAAAAGAATCGGGCATGACGTCAGGGGTTATAAAACCGCCGAATGCAAGGGATAGGAAAATCCCCCACGTGGTTCGCGTATGTAGAATACATACGCGAACGTCACAACCCTCATCGGATAACTGAGAAGAAGACGATTCGAACGACACCAAACACGATATGGTTAGTTCGAACCAGAAGGATATAAACCGCGAGCTGTCATGATATTTAATTGTTACTAATTTGCTTTTAGACGAGGTTCCACATAGCAACAAATATGTATAAACAATTACTATGTTCCCCGTTATGCTTGGACGAAGTTTCATAAACTTCTATTCAGTATTTTCCTTATTATTATACATTTTCTAAGTCCAGGCATAACACCCCTATTGTTTATATGTTTTTTGGAGTTGGTAGGCGTAATTGTTTATGCATATTGTTGCTAGGTATACCAAACGATGCGCTTTATCATTCCACATCGTTGGTATTACTTTTAGGCAAATTCGGTCAACCCCTTCGGCTTAATTAAATTACACGTCTATTAAACCCCGTTCTTAGCTCGAATCAAAATATATCATATATGCCCGGACGCAGAATCATATCGCGGATATAATGACATATTTTGTATTTCAAAATATTAATATTTAATATTTATTTTGGCCATTTTTCTTTCGGCCAACGAAAGTTGGTGGTCGCCAGAGGGGAAGAAAGGAAGAGGGTTGACCAAAAACCAAATAAATACCGCCGGCCCCAAGGGCTAAAATCACTTCAAGAAAGTCTGTTGACCCGTCAACATCACTTCGAAAAGGTCTTCGAACCGTGCATCGTCACTACGCTAAATTTCGGTCCGCGTCCGCGAAAGTTTTTACAAGTATTCTTTACGACCCAGTGGTCGTACGTAAGTTATTTTTTTTAATTGTATTACTTGTTTTTTTTTGCTTGTTTATTTTTCTATCTTCATTTGTAAATTTATATTCGTTGTTTAATTTGTTTCGTGTTAATACATTTTGTTACTCTTTGACTAAAGTTTTCATTTACTTTTGAAGTTCAATTTCAAACCTTTCATTTACCTTTTAACTTAGAATCAGTGAAGTGATTACCCTGGTAAGCATAATTTTATTATTCAGTGACTAAATAGCTAGCCGGAAGTTGCGATGTGGGTCTTCGTTTAACACCTCAATTGTTTACCGAAGATTTTATTTAAATTCCAACTGCGAAGCACCCCACCCCGTAACAATACTGGAACGCACAATTGGTCCGACAGCCCGATCTGAGAGCAACACCCCCGCAGGGGGTGTGTCTCTATCTTACTCTCGCAAATAAATAACATTTAGGTTTGGAGATCTGACATGTTTTAGCGGTGTTTGCTCCGTTGCGCACCACACGCGCAAAGGTTTACGAAAAAGACAGGAATGACCCTTGTGCGCTACCTCTCTCGGCTCGCTTGGTTCCTATGTAATAGACCGTCAATACGCGTTCCAGTATAAGTATCTTTCAGTGGATGAATCAGTTCCAATTTGTCTTCATTTGTTGTACAATCTGTTTCAATTTATTTCATCACAACACAATATACGGAACAGGAAAAATATCTCGAGAATGACTGAAATCGACTTTCACAGTAATGCCAAAGAAACACAAGACGAAGGACGTTCAAAATACAGATCTATAAGCCTTATGAGCCACACACTTAAAATCTTTTTGAAAATAACACATGGCGAATATTTGGGAAGGTAGAAAGAGAAATTGGCAACACACAATTCTTGTTTAGGAACGGATTAGGAACTAGAGACGCATTATTCGAAATAAATGTCCTGACGGCAATTCCATCTGTGCAGTGGAAAGGGTTGTTATAGTGGACTGTATGCGAATTTACGTTTTACTGTAGCGGTACAGCGAATTTTGGGACTTACCTCGTGTTCTAGGCTTCCGGTCTTTGGTCTTCCTCTTCTAACCTAACGATAACTAACGATAATGATAATACGACACAAACACGCACAAAGTTCTCTCGATCACCGTCTTTTATCTTCTACTGACTCGTCGTTCGCGATAAAACGTGGCAAATGCATAGCTCCTGGTTCTGGTTCTTTGGGGAGTGCCTCAGCCTCAGCTCATCCAGCCTACCTGGTAGTCTAGCAAAGCCGAGGTGGGTAGATCCCTTTTGTAGGCTATTGTAGGCCATCTTTCACCCATGCATTCTCGATGCAATGACCAAACATGTCCAATTACAGAGATGTTTAGACATCCAGATACAAAAAGGAGTGCGGTAGGGATACCTGCTTTCGCCCTTGTTGTTTAACTTACACTACGAAGCCATCTTCGAAGAGACCTTAGACCACGGGCTCTCAACTTTTTTCAGGTCGCGCCACCCTCCCTGATTTAATTTGGGTTTTTTAGTTAGATTGAAACACCATTATAGCTTTATTTCACTTCACTTACTCTTTAGGAAATCTATCGCGCCCCCCCTCTGAAATATTGTCGCACCCTCATAATGCCTTAGACGGAAAAACAGCAGGCACAACAATAAACGGCAAACCTATAAATAAATTAGGTATGCCGATGACACATTAATGATGACCGATAATATCACAGAGCTACAGAGAATAATAGAACATTTAAACATAATTAGGGAAGAATACAACCTGAAAATAAACATAAAAAAAAACGAAACTCATGGTTGTTTCCAAAACACCAATTACAGCGAATCTAACGATAAACAAGAGCAGAATCGAAAAAGTCAGTTCTTGCAAATATCCGGGAACCGTAATAAACGAAAATAACAACTTAACACAGGAGATAAGGTCACGGATAGAAATAGCACTAGCTGCCTTCATGAAAACATAGTTTTTATCTCATGTAATTTTACATAAGTTTCATGTATTTTTTAGGTGGACGCATATGGTTATTTAGTTGTCACGGATATCTTTTCTTTGGCGATGGCAAAAATCACGCCCAAAATGAATTTACAAAAGTCAAGGTATAAAGAGGCCTAAAAATGATGCTAAGGGCGTGGCATTGACGATTTTGATGATAAAATAAAGGCATGAGATCAGTAAATACCCGAAATCACGCTCAGTAAATGTCCGACGTGGGCAACAGCTAGTCACGTGACCCTTTTCGAGAATTTGGCGGGTTCGAGGCTATCTGTCAATGTAGTAAACTGGTTTATTCCACGATTTGATACGGACAGGCTGAAGCAACGACATGGGCCTTAAAACGGAACGTTATCGATTTTGATCATAAATCGAGAGTATGGTGTGCGCAAATTTCCGAAATTACGTGCCCAAAATGCCTAATTCGAGGTTAGGTTCTGACTTTAACGACACGTGGTCATGTGACCCAGATCGCGGGGCTCGAGACCAATATTTCGCGACAGTGGCGTCCGTCAAAGAATTACATTAAAATGTATGTACCACCGGTGGTACAGGCCGTATTAAGCTTAGAAATCTGAATCAAACTAGTCTTTACAATTCTCAAAACACAGGATATTGATAAAATCTAAGCTTTTGAACTGTGGGTATACCGTCGTATATGAAAATAGCATGGACAGAGAAGAAAACAAACTAAGCAGTCTAAATACAGATGAATAAAGAAACTGAGCTTATTAAAACAATAAAAAACAAGGAAACTGCAATATCTTGCCTATCTTATGAGAGGAAGGCGATACGAACTGCTGCAGTTGCAGTTCATTATACAGCGCAAAATATCAGGAAAAGGGAGTCAGAAAAGACGACGAACGTCGTGGCTTAAGAATTTGAGGGAATGGTTTCAACGCTCCTCTATACACCGCTGCAAGACGGTATCTTAGATAAGGATTGTCACTTTGATAGCCAACCTTCGTAAGGAGAAGGTACCCTAAAAATAAGAGTGCGTGTTTTCAGGGTACCCTAAAAATAAGAATGAATGTTTTCAGGGTACCCTAAAAATAAGAACGAATGTTTTCAGGTTACTTGCCTTAAGGCGTTGATTTTTCTGGCGATGGTCTCTTTGACTCTAATGTCTCTCAGCTCGTTCTCGATCATCAAAGCGTTTCCGTCCTCGATCTTGCTCTTCTGCACCTCAATGCGCTCCTTCTCTTTCTGGGTAACCTGGTCAAGTATGTCCTTCCTGTTTTTGTAAGCTTTATCCTTGCGCATCTTCTTCTCAGCCAGGTCGGCTTTGAACACATCGTACTGCATTTTAGCCACCTGTTATAAATAGAAACCACACAAATCATTGAATTTGTTAAATATAATCTAAACACCTTTATGCTCGTTTGACACAACTTAATCAGTGATTGGTACTTTTTAAAAACAACAATTTTATTTACAAATTGTTTACACAATCGCATATTGATGAAAGAAACATGTTTAGGGTATCTTACAAATTTAAAACATTCTTATATTCTAGAATTTTGACATTTGTAATGTTTATTAATATAATATTAAACTCAAGCAGCTTATTTTGAACTTTACTTAAAATCAGTGTTTTATAGGCGTGGCGCACGGAGTAATATTTCGAGTTTAGAAAAGCTTGAAAATTTGGTTTGATCACGTAGTGCTACGCGTATTTTAACATTAATCGAGTCTTAGTTTTATGAGCACAAATGTGTTCTAATGCCAATTTGAAGTTAATAACGAGTGATTTCACTCCCAGGCTAAGCAAGAAGTAACATTTCGAGTTTAGAAAAGCCTGAAAATTTGGTTTGGCGACCAAACCAAATTTTCAGGCTTTACTAAACTCGAAATATTACTTCATGCGCCACGCGTGTAAGACACTGATTTTAAGCGAAGTTTACTCCTCACAATATTTCAGTGCTTTCAGTGTTCAATACGCGTGGCGCATGAAGTAAAATTTCGAGTTTAGAAAAGCCTGAAAATTTGGTTTGGCCGCTCCGCGCTTCGCGCTACGCGACCAAACCAAATTTTCAGGCTTTTCTAAACTCGAAATTTTACTTCATGCTTAGTCTAGGAGTGGAAAACACTCGTTTTAAGCTTTGAATTGAACTCTTAAAAAAAGCGTATGCGTATACCTAATAGAAAATTTAAATTATATTAAATAAAAGTTGTTTAAAAAAGTAACATGTTTTCCTAATATCTAAATTGAGGTTTAAACTATTAATTAAAACACTTGGTATTGTTTCAAAATCAGTGAAACAATACCAAGTGTTTTAATTAATAGCTTATAGTTAAAAACGTTTCATAACATCCAAATTTTCAGGCTTCTGATTTTATGAGAAGTTTAAAATATACTGCTTAGTTGATTTTATGTTTAATCTCGCTTTAATAAACTTTACGAATGCTTTATAAATGAATTTGTAGGAAATTTTATAATTTTAACAGTTGCCCTAGTAATATTATTTCATTGTAGACTCATCTACTGGCCTAATAATTGTAATTTTCTATTGATAATGACTTCTACTGAGTCGAAACTAGTTTAGAAAATAAAACGACCAATCCATTTCAAGCGTTTTTTTTTTCAGGTATTTTGATTGATCGGTTTTAATCACTGATTTGTGAATGATTAAAGATAATCAGTCAGGGTGCAAATGGTTCCTAGTGTGTTTAATGCAAAATTGCATCACTAGTGCGATAATCCGAAAAAGGTATAAATTAAAATGTATGAAAACTGCTATAAGTTATCTAAGCTTTAGAGCGTTGTTAATATGCATACAATAAATTAATGAGAATTTCAGCTTAATCTGCATTAACTAAATAAATTGATAATACAAGTCAAGTGAACACCTTTTGTTAACCCATTTGCATACAATGACGTGTCTCTTGCATACCATTGAATGTGTAAATTAAATTGATGTGTAAAAGTCGATTTTGATGTGTTGCAGACGTCACAAATATCGCTCAAAATTTGTAGAATTCAGGAACCAAGTTTTTGGAATAAAATCCTATGAGCACCCTGGTTTTGCAAAATAGAAAAATATCGTGTACACTTATACTTTTAAATATATTTCAAGACGTTCGAATTTATCAAAAGAAACATTTGTAAAATTAATTAACATAAGATGAAACACAAGCATTATATTTTGAATTTCACAATATTTCAGTGTTTTAAACGAAAAATTGGGATTTTAAAGCCTGAAAATTTGGTTTGGTCGCTCCTCGGATTGAAAACACTAGATAAAAGCTTCAAATTTAAAATTTACATTGGAAAAGTTTGGTACGTAAACTTGAAAAACAATCCTGTATCACAAAACTGTATTTATGAATAAAATTTTGTTATTAAGAAAATTTCCGGTTACACAAAATGTATTACGAATAAAATGTTAATAGAATAATTCCCGGTATCACAAAAATGTATTTATGAACAAAATACATTTTTGTGATACCGGGCATTTTTCGTTTAGGTTTGCATATCAAGATTTTTCGATATAATTTTAAATTTGAACGCTTCAACGAGTGTTTCCAATCCCTGATTAAGCATGAAGAAAAATTTCGAGTTTAGAAAAACCTGAAAATTTGGTTGGGTCGCTTCGCGTAGCGAAGCGACCAAACCAAATTTTCAGGTTTTTCTAAACTCGAAATTTTTCTTCATGCGCCAGGCGTATAAAACACTGAAATATTGTGGTTGTGTTTCACCTCGTATTGATTAATTTTACTAATGCCGCAGTTTAAAAACCAATTAAAGCGCATTAAGTTGACAAATTTCATACAATGACCAGTGATCATAATTATTTATATTTATCTTTTAATTCAATATTTTATTCCTACATGTTATTTATTGCTTTAATGTTGTTAATTTCAATTGTAAAAAAGGTGAATTCCGTAAATAAAGAATAATAATAATAATAATAATAATGTTTGTTTTAATTAATTCAAACGTCTTCGAATATCTAAAAGTTTACTTAACCTATTGAAGATCATTTTATTTGAGATTTGTTGGAGAAACAAAAACAATTTTTTTAATGTAATTATTTAGAATACTATGACCAACTACCGGGTATAAACGCGATCAGTTATACATTACTGTCATTATTTAGAATACTATGATTAACTACCGGGTATTAACACGATCAGTTATACATAGGGATTTAACATGTAAAACCATATTTATCCTTTTTCCTGCTTCCAGGGTCATTTTAGAGGAAAAGTACAAAAGTATACAAAAATTAAGAAAAAAAATCCACGTATTTAGGTTGCTATTTAGTTAAAATAAAACATTAATTTACTATTTTTTATCGAGTTTTGAAAATGCAAGTAAAAAGCCTTAGAAAAGCGCTAGAATCACCGAAGCGGTCTCAAAAAAGCTACGGGTAATGATTTTAGGCATAAAATTTGAGTATTAGATCTCTAAATGGCCATAATTACGTGCTAAAAACGCTCATATTGTCTTCTGCTACCCGGCTTGAGGTTAATTTCTTACATTTTCCTATTTTTAAAAAATTGATAAAAATAGTAAATGACGTCGGATTTTAACCGAATAGAGACCTAAATACGAAAGGTTTTTTTTAAATTTTTGTTTACTCTTGTACTTTTTCTCTAAAATGAACCTGAAAGCAGGAAAATGCATAAATGTAGTTTGACATGTTAAATCTCTATGTATTACTAATCGAATCAAGACCCTGTATATACCTAGTATACTCTATAACTATTAAGTATCCATTTAAAATTATTTTCATCCCTTCCCCGCGCATTAAAAAAATTCTGCTTAAAAGATGCGGACATTTGCCAGTAGCCTTTACCCGTGCTAGACACACGGGGCTGTCCGATTTAAATCGTCAGTCAAGGGGTTACTACAGTAATTTTTTTGCTGCTTGTTAGCTTACCTTGCGGAATTCTGCTTCATCTTGTGCGATCTCACAAGCTTGAGCCCTTCTGATGTCCTCAATTTGTTTTTCACGTTCCCTCTTCAAATCCGCAATCGCCTGTTTTCTCTTCCTCGCGTCTTCTTTCTCTTTAGCACGCCACGCCCTTTCAGCCTAAAAATATCCCATACATAACCTCGATCTTCAACAAAATATGAAGCGCCAGAATATTCAACTTAATTCAACGCCCCTGGATTTGGTACTTGGTATTTCCACCAAAATCATAGATTTGTATCAACTCTTTGATCTACATGGTTTATCCGGTAAGTAATGAGAATAATGCCAGAACTTTGTTATGTTTGAAAATATGATAAAATTCATTTAGTATTCTTAAACATAAATCCTTTGGGCATCAATATAGCGTTTCTCGTGGGTTTATCACATGTAGTCATTCTCCAGGCAGTCCTAGACTAGCAAGTCGTTCAGATCGCTGGACACTAGTTTAAAAGTGCCAAAACGTTGTCTTTTTCATTTAAATGTCAACCTACGAAACAGAAGCCACACAGAAGCAGACCTGGGGGGCAGACAAATTTCTGCAGCGATAGAATTATTTTTTTGGCCAAAATCCCTCGCTAATACCAACGAGAAATATTCTGTAGTGTTGAGATGTCGCACAGACTCTCCGAACATTTGCAATTTTGTTAGATTTTAAAACGCCTAATTTAACTATAGTATATCCAAGAATACAGGCAATATGGTAATGGTTTAAAGTCCCCGCATTGTTGCCAAGAGTACATGTAAACATTCAATATAACCTACAATCCCGTCCAAAAACGTTAGGTGCTAGATTAAATTGATATGATGCGTTGTTTGAATGGTTAAAAAGTGGCGATTTATGGTTAAGCTGTAGTGACGCAGCAAGGAGAGGGCCCAGATCCTCACCAAATAACATAAAACTGCCATTTATCACTAAGAATTTGAACGTGCATTGAAATGTTCTAACAAATTCACTTTTCCTCGGACTCGGATATTTCGCCTAGATTTATTACGAGTGGTGAAGCGGCAACGTTGTGGGATATTACCAACAAAACGTCATATATTTAACGCTTGCTTTAACGTTCTGTTTAGGGAGTTTAGAGATGTCGGAATGGCAATGAAAACAACTAGATATTGCTTGCATTCTCGAACGAACTATACTATCAATCTGAAATGTAAATGTCAATCACAGTTCAAAATTGCTCTCATTTTATCTACATTTTCTGAACGTTAAGACCATAACCTCTTTACACGATGTTCATTCTAGTTGGGTTTTCTTTTTTCAGAATGGTTTGTGCAACCTAAACAATTATACTTTTCCTTAAACATCCTCCAAGTATGTTTTCTGTATCATTGCAAGCGTTTCAGCTGCTTATTTTCAGCTTAATACAAAATTTTATCCCGTATCAGTTTTGAGCCACGACATGACCTCCATACAGTTTACTTTGTCGTCGATTCACACTCTGAAAAGCTTAGAGGTTAGAAAAACCATGCTAACATTCACCACCACCGATTACACACTAGGATTTCACTCCTACACCCTTCGGCTTGGTTGAAAGAAATCATTCTCATTACTTTCCCGACAAACAATGTATTATACTTTTCCCTTAGCGCAAAATGTTTTAAGTTTATTCGTACTGAAGTCTAGTAAATTACCTCTTCTTGCAACCTGTAGGCGTGCTGTTCCTGTCTTAGCGCTATCGCGTCCCCGGCTTTCATCTGCATCGCCCCCATTCTGGCGGCTTCTCTGGCCTTCGCGTTTCTAATTTCGAGTACTTCTTGTTCCATCTTTGCTTCCCTTTCAGCTTTCTTCCTCATGAATTCTGCTAACTGAAAATAAATGATGGTATATTGTTCCAAAGCAAGAAAGTTGTTCAATATTTTATAGCTGTCTCTGGTTTTTACATTTGAAATAGATGTCTTTTAATTTAACGATCGGCAAATCATACGGACCTGTTTGCAGAACTAGAGCCTACTCTAAAGGCCCGTATCGAATAGAACATTTGCCCGTTGCGTGTCACCGTACTGTTGCCCCTTTGCACCTAGTAGAGATGGGGAAGCGTTGCGTTGCACCGTATCAAATCCTGACACGTTGCAAGGCAACGGAGCTGATCGGCCAGTTGGCAGTTTTTTTGCCAGTTGCATCAAAGGAATTGATACGTTAAGGCAGTGTACTAGTTGGGACAGGTAGGCGTATTAATGCAGACCCGAGGATCAACCAAACCAATTTTTACGAATTACTCCCGTGTCGTCTACTCGTATCATGATTATTTTGAAGACACGCGTCTATGATACAGATTGAAATAAGCAATCCGTCGCACCGTTGTGTGTTATCAAATTTTAAGTTACGGTGACACGCAACGGGCAAATGCTCTAATCGATGCTGGCCTTAAATGTGACACGCTTTGACTATTTTTTCTTAGTTACAGATGTTTTGTTTACCTTGGCATCAGCAAGATTTTCTTCTTCCTGTTGCAAAGCCCTGTATTTCTCCAAATCCTCAGTAGCCCGCTTCATCTCTGCGCATATGTCCTTCTTCTGTTTGTGTTTCTTCTTCGCCATCTCGTATTCTTCCTCCTTCATCGCAACCACGGCTTTGTTCAACGCCCTGGCCTCCTCCTCCTTCCTTTCCGCCTCTATCAACTCCTTAATCTCGTTTTCTTTCAGCTGTTGCTTGATTTGCTTAACGAATCTGAAAATTAAAATTGCGAAGGAAATCGATCGATCCTGTATGTTAGAAAATTAATTACGCTTTATTTCGCGTTTCAGCATCCATCAGTTTCTGCTTCTCTTCTTGTAAACCCCTCTGGCGCGTTTGCTCCATCATCATGTCCAATCTTCGCTCTTCTTCGCCGAGCTCTTTTTCAATCAACTAAATTAAAATGTCTGTTTAAGTTATCGACTTTGGTATTTTCAACCTTTCGATTACTACATGAGAAGCATTAGTCTTTATATTCTAGGCAGAAACAATTCGAAGGAATTACATTTATAAACATTTTTCTTACAATTCATTTCTTTTTTAAAACATCAAATGTGCAATTCCCTTTTTACTTTACCTTATACAGGGAGTTTTTCTAAATATACATATTTCAATATACGGTGTACATTTTCAGATATTCCTTGTTTCTGAAAATGATTTAAATTGAAGCTTTAAACGAGTGTTTTCCACTCCCAGACTAAGCATGAAATAAAATTTCGAGTTTAGAAAAGCCTTAAAATTTGGTTTGGCCGCTCCGCGAAGCGGAGCGGCCAAACCAAATTTTCAGGCTTTTCTAAACTCGAAATTTTATTTCATGCGCCACGCGTATAAAACACTGACTTCAAGTGAAGTTCAAAATATACTTCTAAAGCAATATCCTATAGACGTATATTCTGAAATTCACATCAAATAAGTGTTTTATTCACGGGCGCATGAAGTAAAATTTCGAGTTTAATACAGCCTGAAAATTTGGTTTAGTAGCGACCAAACCGAATGTTAAGGCTTTTCTAACCACACAATTTTACTTCATGCTTAATCTGGGGGCGGAAAACTCTTTAAAAAACAACCAATATCTGTAGATTTACAGCATATACGCTGTAATTGCGACATGTATACTTGAAATAAAAACTCCCTGTATAATTAATAAATAATATAAAAATTAATATTTCTGAACAAGAATAATTATCAAATAATTGATATGTATCATATAAATATGGATATGCGAGGTGTGAAACTTGATGAAATTGATGTTTTTAAATATATTTTTTTTAATGGTATTACAATTCGATGTTATCTTCCTCAAAATAATTCCCTTTGTAAAAGCCACACAGCGTAAGACACGGTTCTTCCATTCCTCATAACAGAGCTGGAACTTGGATACCGGAATAGACTTCAGTAGCTCGGTTACAGCCGTTTGAATGTGTTCCAAAACGACGTCCATTGAGATAATTTTTAAATCTCGGGATAAATAAGAAGTCACAAGGACTCAAGTCGGGTAAGTAAGGGGGCTAAGGAGCCACAGGAATGTGTTTACTGGTCAAAAACTCGTTTATTCAAATTGCTGTGTGGCAAGACGTTTTGTTGTGATGCAGGATCCAATTGTTCTTGACGTTTGGTCTCACGCGCATGACCTCTTTTCAGACTCTTTCAAGTACCTCTCGGCAAAAGTGTTAATTGATGATTTGGCCTCGAGGCACAAACTGTTTGCGTTTGATCTTCGACTTGCTTATTCTTGCTTTTTATCTTTGACTTGCTCATTCTTGCTTTTTTGGGCTTTGGGAAGCCTAAAGTGTGGCATTTCATGCTCTAGCTTCTGTTTTCCGAGTCGTACTCAATTACCCAAATGATACGTTCCAAAAAATGGGGATCACTTACAATCGATTCCAAAAAGTCAAGGCACCCTTTCCCTCGTGATGTCCGGTTTTTGCTGCAATAGGTTTTCTGGAAACATTTTCGCACAGATCTTTCTCACTCTCAATGTATTCGTCAAAACCTGATGAACGGTGGTGTGACTTAAATTAAACGCTTCCCCGATCATTCTGACCGTCAACCTGAACGCACACGATCCCGGATTCTGTCGACATTTTCATCGGTTCCTACAGTTGAAGGCTTTCCGCTGCGTCGGTTATCTCTCTTCCTTCTGAAAATGCCTTGAACCACCGGAAAACCCGAGCTCTTTACGAAACACTGTTTCCGTTGGCCTGCTGAAGTTTTGCGAAAGTTTCTGTTGCACTGAGCCGAACTCTATTGCAAAATCTGATAGTATAAATTAATGTCACTCATATTTAGAACTCACTGCAAAAAACTGTTTTACCCGAAAAATGACCATGGACAACCACATGAGTCTACCGAGTTGAAACTCGTACTAAACGCGCATGGCATGTCCACCTGTCGCTCATCCAAGTCCCATGCTTCATGGGTTGCCACATCGAACGCTACGTTGCCAATTTCATTACTAAATTTACATACCTCGTATATCCGATATTCTGATATTTATATAAATATCATGATATTTCTGAACCCTGGTTCAAAGCGACATTACAACAATAGGGATCTTGAACACGAGTTCAGAGATGAACTCAGTTCAACGTTTTTGTTGCAGCTGAGCCTTACAATATTTTTTCTTCTTTCCTGTTTTAAAGAGCTTTTAGTTTAAAAACTATGGCTAGTGTTTTATTTTTAGAAATTATTTCTTGAAGATTCATCTATATTTATATCAGTTGCGCATAGGATAGTAGCCATACCTAGGTCCAGGTCATTTAAAAAAAAGTATTATATTATTATTTCTTTATCCATGACGTAAGCAGTTAACTGTGAAATTGCGAACATATGACTTTGATACAACTAATCACGAGCAAGCAAGTTTACTTCGATGCATTTTACCGACCGCGATGATAAACAAAATATGACATTGACATCGTGGTAAACATCCATGTAAATCGCAGTAAGGTATCTTTCGGCATGTACGTCTCCATCTATTAACATGTATTTGTTTTGACATCGATGTAGCAAGCTAAACCGCGACATCAAGGTATCGCTGTAAGGTAGATGTGGCAGGAATCTGAAGGTAATAAAAGTTAAACAAACTCACTCGCTTTTCCGCAATTTGCGCTTCGCGAATCGCCAAACATTTGCTGGCTAAGATGACCCTGTTTATCCCTTTGATCTCGTCCTCTTGTTCTTGACGTAACTCATAAGCCCTCTGAAGTAAATACTGGCTCTTTCTTGCAGCATCTGCTTCAGCCTGAAACCCGTATTTTCTCCATTCATCAAGTTATATTATGCAGTAAACAGAAAATGTATTCTATCAGGTAACCAAATTAGTTCGCGCTGTTTTTGCTACACAGCAGAGTGCCATGAATATTTTTAAAGTTGTCAATCGATAGCACTTGTTTCTTATCTGTCATCTACTTTAGCATAAATCCTTCTATTATCGGATACATACACATTTAGTGACAATTGTTTAATTCTTAGTTTTATATAGTTGAAAATGGTAACGAATAAAACGTTAATTCGAAGTTGTTTACTCTATGAGTACAAACTTGGTTCAAAAGCTGCAGTGGCAGCGCCAAAAATATGTACCACCGTAAGTGATCGAACAGCACAGAAATTTTCTCTAGGAGATTTCAGCTTCACTGATGAAGCAAGCTCAGGGAGACCGAATATCATTAAAGAGGATATTTAACAGGTTGTGGAGGTAAATTCCAGGACAACGTGCCTAGAGCTTGCTGAAAGGTTCAATGTACGTGATGAAACCATTCGTTTGCACCTTTATTAGCTAGGAAAGACGTGGAAGTTAAGCAAATGGGTCCTACATGAATTGTCAAATGATAACAAATTAAGTCGTCTTACCATTTGTTCGGCAAACATTTCACGCAACGATAATTAACCATTTCTTGATCGGTTATTAACGAAAAGTGGATATTGAACTAAAATTCTAAGCTTTCGTATCATTGGTTGTCGCCTATTGATTTGGTGTCACACACTCCTAGGCTGCTTTGCACCTAAACAAGATTTTATTGTGTTTGGTAGACATCAACCGGTATTGTCGATTATGAGTTTTTGAAAATAGTTCAACCCATCACTGCTTTTGTATTGTGAACAGCTTCAGCGAGTACAAGCAGCACTCGTTTAAAAACAGCCTTCTTTGATCAATCAAAAGAAAATGGTATTCTTAGCCCCGTTACACACACTTCGCAAACGCCACCACAAAACGCGACGCGTTTTAGCACGTCGTTTTCAAAATGTACATGAATAAATGAGACATGACACACGAAACGCAGCGATTGCGTTTCGTGAGTCATGTCCAATTTATTCGCGTATATTTCGAAAACCTGGCGGCAAAACGCGTCGCGTTTTGCGGCAGCGTTTGCGTGTGTAACGAGACTTACAGGATAACGCCAGGCCGCATACCACAAGACCCGGTAAAAATTATTCTAAACTTGGCTGGGAAACGGTAACACCCTCAATATTTTCCTGACATTTCGCCAAGCGTATTGTCTTTTGACAACTGTATGAGGCATAGATAGTTCAAAACTCAAGTTGATGTAATAAATGCAGTCCGTCAATTTTTTTATTCCAAATGCAGAGAGTTCTACAAAACCGGCCCACAAAATTTAGTGTCACGTTGGCAAAAGGTAAATGAGTGTAATGGTAATTACTTCAATGAATAATAGTGTATTATTGTTGCTTAATAAATATTTAAATTTAACCATCAAAATCCGCATGAACTTATTTGGTTACCTGATAAAATTACTTGGCTAAGAGTTACTGAACAAGTTAAATTAAAATGTATATTTGATTTAAAATTACTTGGCTAAGAGTTGATCCGACTCCTGCCGTCTGTTCCAGTTTTGCTTTCTTTAAAAAATCCTTGCGGGCCTGACTTGCGTTCATCAATTCGATTTGCTTCCTTTCCGCTTCTTCCTGCATAGCTTTCTTTTCAGCAGGTGTTAAAACCTTTAATAAAAATTACAAAATGTAATAATTTTGAAATGTAGTTGCTATTATTGGCATTATCACAGACAAAAAATGAATTCATTTCTAATGCACTTAATAGGTTTGTTTGTCCTACACTGAGTTCACGATTGTGACGTCACCAGTTCAAGTCAATTTATGTACATGTACATGAACATGAACATGTACATGAACATGTACATGAACATGTACATGAACATGTACATGAACATGTACATGAACATGTACATGAACATGTACATAAACATGTACATAAACATGTACATGAACATGTACATGAACATGTACATGAACATGTAAAAAAATGAATAGTAGTAAAAAAAATGAACATGTACATGAACATGTACATGGTGGTTGTTTTTCGTTGATATTATAGGGTATAGGCTAAACGGTAAGAGATGCAAATAAACTAAGATCTCTTTTTTAGTGTTTAGTTTAATGCCGCAATCAGATCTACGCTAACTAGATTGGTTTAGAAGATACAGGGTGATTCTCAAAATCAACTGATTTTTATTATCTCTTAGAACTCGGTTATTTATGGAGATACAAACAAAATTTAAATACGAAAGTTTTATGACTTTTTACGTATAATCCAGTGGTGTGTTTAAAAAAATATAGATGTTATAATTTTTGAGGTATTATCAAAATTAGTATTTTCTTAAATGGGACACCCTGTATCTGAGTATCTCAAAAATTGAATTTTTTCTTGGGATTGCAACAATGTGTAACACTTGATATTTTGTTTTATCCTAAATAGCTGAAATACTAAAAAACAAAAAGAAAAGATTTTCTAGATGGCCATGAATTCAATTCTGTAAGATTTTGTTTTTGTTAGTTTACATGTCATAAAATTCAAGATTAATTACGTATTGGTTTTGATATTCCCTTGTTATCATCAGACGGTCGCCAGGGTGCAACAAGGACGGTTTGGGTTCCATGTATGGGTGGCGCTTTATCAAAACAGAGTCCTTAACTACAGGATTTTTAATGAAAATTTGAATGCTGAAGGATAAATCCAAATTTTGGAAGAATGTGTAATAATCGAGTTGGATAACATGCCATTGGCTATAAGAAATAATGTTTATTTACAACAAGACGGTATTCCAGCACACAATAGCCATATGGTAGGGCACTTACTAACTGCCAATTTTGGCAAAAACGTGTAATTTACTTGTGCCAATGTATTTCTCAATATTACAGCTAGATACCGTCGGATCTTTATTTTTGTTTTTGTAAATCTTACCTCTTGGTTTTGATCCACAATCACTTAAATTGTGATATAATCTTTGAAATATAACGCTCAAAATTAGGTCTAAAGGAAATGAAAATAGAGACCTAAAATGTTTAATTTTCCATAGTTTTAAAAAATATTCATTTTACACTCCTTTTTTAAAGAAGTATAATCGAAAATATCAAACCCAATACGTAATTAATCTTGAATTTTTATAACGGCTATATTGAGGGAAATGAAAATAGAGACCTAAAATGTTTAATTTTCCATAGTTTTAAAAAATATTCATTTTACACTCCTTTTTTAAAGAAGTATAATCGAAAATATCAAACCCAATACGTAATTAATTTTCATAACGGCTATATTGAGGGAAATGAAAATAGAGACCTAAAATGTTTAATTTTCCATAGTTTTAAAAAATATTCATTTTACACTCCTTTTTTAAAGAAGTATAATCGAAAATATCAAACCCAATACGTAATTAATCTTGAATTTTATGACATGTAAACAAACAAAAACGAACGCTTAAAAAATTCAATTCATGGCCATCTAGAAAATATTTTTTTTGTTTTTTGGTATTTTAGCTATTTAGGACAAAACAAAATATTGAGTGTTACATATTGTTGCAATCACAAGAAAAAATGCATTTTTTTGAGGTACTCAGATACAGGGTGTCCCATTTAAGAAAATGGTAGTTTTGATAATATCTCAAAAATTAAAACATCTATATTTTTTTAAGTACGCCACTGGATTCTACGTAAAAAGTCATAAAACTTTCGTATTTAAATTTTGTTTGTATCTCCATAAATAACCGAGCCATAAGAGATAATAAAAACCGGCAGATTTTGAGAATCACCCTGTATCTTCTAAACCAATCTAGTTAGCGTAGATCTGATTGCGGCATTAAACTAAACACTATTAAAGAGAACGAGACATATATCTTAGTTTTTTTGTATCTCTTACCGTTTAGCCTATACCCTATAATATCAACGAAAAACAACCACCCTGTACATGAATATGTACATGAACTAAAAACTAACGAACGCGTTTGGTGCAAAATATATAATTACAGCAATACACAAAACAATTTAAGGAACCACTAATAAGAAAATATTGTTACTGTATTTTATAAACAACTTAAACTGGGTAAATTGAAAGAATTCCGTGTTATATAAGTTATTAAAAATGTTAAGGTTGTTGGGAGAAGATATTCGAATGTTAGCTCGTGAATTAATACATTGCACAACCATAGAATCCATCTTTAAAAATTGTATATCCTGCACCTTTTTCTTTTTCAAACCTGCACTAATTACACCGACTCCGGACCAGAGGCAAAAAGTGCAGGTTCGGTGCAAGTGAACTGACGCAAACGAACACAGTTCAGTTGAACTTAGTGCATGTAACGAACTGTTTTAGTGCAGAAAGTGCTGCACTAGTTCATGTAACGAACAAACGTAATGACTTTACCTTTAAAGGCTTATCCCTACTAATTAAAATGTTTTTTTTTTAGAAATCTGCAAGACTACTCTAATTCTAAAATTTCTAAAATGATCAATGTGTTTTACGTAAGCTTGTTTTCTAAGCCTGTCAAATTCTGTCTTCGGTAAAATTCCCGGCACGTCTAAGGCCTCTCTTTGCGGTACGATCAAATTCCTGATATCGTTGGATTGCCTCAATTCCACCATTTCTTTTCCATCCTTCGCCGTTTTGACTTTCTTGTGGATATATTGTCCGTGAACTGTATGATTGCAATCAGATGGGCTGGGAAAATGTAAAAAAAAATGTAAATTTGGAGCAATACAAAAAAATGGTGATGTGTTCCCCCGTAAATTGCGCATTAAATCACTTTTAAAATATTTATAGCATTATTATTTTCAAAATGTCTTCAACTTTTTGATAACTACACCTTTTATTTGAAACATTTTTCAATTGGATCAACACATACTGACACAAACCAATGACTAAATAAAAAACACTATTTATTGAATATCTCAAAAACTAAGAGTGCTATGACAAAAAGCGAAGATACAAAAAAATCTTTAATATTTTATTACCTACAACTTTTATTTGAAACATTTTCCAATTGTATCAACACACACACTGACACAAATCAATGACTAGATAAAAAACACAATTTATTAAATATCTCAAAAACTAAGAGTGCTATGACAAAAAGTAAGTGAACAATACATCTTCATTTTGTTATTATCTACAACTTTTATTTGAAAGAATTTTTTGTTTGATGAACATTTATTGAAAAAATCTGAAAAAACTGAAAAACGCTAAGAGTAAAGTACCACTTCCGGTTTTCCGATTTTCACCAAAAGCTTTTCAGTTCTTCCGATTGTAACAAAAAGCTTAAGTTTCAAGTTTCATCTCGATATCTTTAGCGGTTTTTGCGGTACCGCGCACACAGACACATACACACAGACACACAGACAGACATTTTTCAAAAATGGTCTTATTCGACTCAGGAGACCTCAAAACGGATATTTCTGCTAAAATTTTTGATTCGAAAATGTTCACGAAAACAATACTTTCCCTTTGTATTACATACGGGGGAAAGTAAAAAACAGCTAAAATCGAGTTCATTTCTATTTGTCCACTCCATAAAAAGTAAGCTTGACAATTGTGCATTTTAGTACTTTTCGTTTTATACGTTGTCAACCGAGACTGACAGCACGGTCAATTTGGATTTGTCTAAATTTTCAGGCTTTTCTAAACTCGAAATTTTACTTCATGCTTAATCAAGGTTTGGAAACACTCGTTAGAGCTTTAGATTAAAAAGAAAATGAAAATAAACGAATGCTTGAAAATGTACAGAGAAAAATTTAGAAGTGTATACCCAAAAGAAAACAACCCTGTATACAATGTAATAACTGACGTCTCTTAAATATCATTGTATCTGAATGGATTAAGTTAAGCCTCTATCAAACAACTGGTCGTTAGTAAATTCAAAAACCCTTCCTTGTTTCTAAATTGGGTGCAGAACAATCAACATAAATCGTAACTTATAATTATAACCTTCTGAAAGAATAAATATATTATTTGTACTTACTTGTGATCTCCCGTCTTCTTTTTTGTCTTCAGTATTCCCTTCGTGGCCATTTTTAAGCAAAAAATATAGCACTTGTATAAAATAAACTTTCTAAACTTGACTGAATTGCAAACGACGCGTCCCCCTGTAAATAAATCTGGTTGTTATAGAAACCCGTTGTTTCGAGAAAAAGAAGGCAGCGTAATTCAGGTTTTTATTAAATCAATAATCAACAAATTAAATGTAAAATACAAAGATCGTGTGAGAAAATATTAATTTTGTGTTTTTTATTTAGAAAACTTGATTGAAAAAAATCGTCTTCATGAATCGCATTTTATCGAGAAACAAAATATGTTTATAAAAGTAACTACGTCAAAATAACCTGGGAATTTAAAATGTGCTGTACTTTAAAAATACATACAGAGAGTTTTATGTAACACCGAACATTTTCATAACGAGAATTTTTTAAGTATACATAAGCATACGTTGTGCATGCTCCGACGCTCGGTTTATTAAAAGATTTGAAGCTTTAAACGAGTGTTTTCCACTCCCAGGCTAAGCATGAAGTAAAATTTCGAGTTTAGAAAAGCCTGAAAATTTGGTTTGGTCGCGTAGCGCGAAGCGCGGAGCGGCCAAACCAAATTTTCAGGCTTTTCTAAACTCGAAATTTTACTTCATGCGCCACCGGTACAAAACACCGATGCAATGTAAAGTTTAGCGGTGTGTTTTAAACTTCGTAGTATGTCAGTGTTTTGTACCGGTGGCGCATGAAGTAAAATTTCGAGTTTAGAAAAGCCTGAAAATTTGGTTTGGCCGCTCCGCGCTTCGCGCTACGCGACCAAACCAAATTTTCAGGCTTTTCTAAACTCGAAATTTTACTTCATGCTTAGTCTGGGAGTGGAACACACTCATTTTAAGTTTCAAATTGAACTCTGTTAAAAAACAACGAGTATCTAAAGATTTACGGCATATACGCTGTAATTGGGACATGTATACTTGAAAGAAAAACTCCCTGTATGTACAAGTTGAGGTATTAATTGCGATTGATTGGCTACAATTTTTAATAGTCATATAGACAACTCAATTTACACACAACTTAAAAATTAAAGGTGTCAAATTGTATTGGATGCAAATGTTCGGTGTTACATAAAACTTTCTGTATACTCTGTTCACGTTTTATTCGTACCACAGTAGGCTTCGTCAAAGAGAAATTTTTGTTGGTAGTAAAAAAAGTTACTAACAATTTAGTTATGTCGTTACATTTTTTTGGTTATGTGGATTGCAGTTTTGCATTTTATATATCATATTTAAAAATATTACTTTTTGCATTTTGCCCTTTTGGCAACGTTTTATTGAAATTATAGGCTAACTACATACTTCAGTAATTACTATCAAAAAAGAACCACTCAAATTAATCTGTATATTAACAATTTATTGCTTGTGAACAAAGTTTTCTATTTAAAAATTGCGCAACAGCAAGTTGTACAATTAGGAGCAAAACAAACAAAAAAATGTAAACCCCTGACAAAATTTAGCGGCCCGTTTTCATTAAAAAAATGTGTTGTAATTATGACAGTGATGTTTTATAAATGTTCAGTGACAACAAAAAGACATTTACAAAATATAAATTCTAGGGTTTCCATTTTTTTTATTTCAAATTGTACAGTTGCGACAGCAAAAAAGTAGTACAGCAAAATATTTGGCCATGCGAACTGAACTGACTTTGATTTTTCAAATTGTCAATCAAATTGACAAATCTGTGAATATGTCAAACGAAATTTAATTAACGTCGACATGCCTCAACTGACTGAAACGCAAAAAGCGATAATAAAGACCCGTTTCTTTATTATCGCTTTTTGCGTTTCAGTCAGTTGAGGCATGTCGACGTTAATTCAATTTCGTTTGACATTTTCACAGATTTGTCAATTTGATTGACAATTTGAAAAATGAAAGTCAGTCCAGTTCGCATGGCCAAATATTTTGCTGTACTACTTTTTTGCTGTCGCAACTGTACAATTTTAAATAAAAAAAAATGGAAACTCTAGAATTTATATTTTGTAAATGTCAGACGGTATTAGCTGTAAAGACATTGCTAATGAAATGCATTTCAACAAAAGCACCGTCTTCTGGGTCAAGAAAAAAATGGTTAACTTGTACATGACAAGTTTGTTTTACAAGAAAAAAATACAATATTTTGGAAGTGGCTAAAGCTCCCTGCTGCATTAGTTTTTTCTCCCAAATGTACCGGGTGGACAAATAAGCGAGGTAAGCGGCTGTATCTCAGAAACTAACGATCGTAGAGAGTTACGGTAAAAAATTGTATAGGTAAAGTGGACAAGGGAAAATGCTGGAAATTATTTTCAAGTTTCCAAGATGGCTGCCAGTGGGCGTTTCTACCATCTTGAATTACATAAAGTTACGTTTATCGCGATTTTCCCCAATGAATATAACAAAAAAGTATTTGCGTTTTAATGTTAACTCAAAGTGGAACATTTTTTGTAAAAACAATTTTTCTCTATCTTTCGAAATAAAGTGGTGGAGGGTATTTGAATGTTGTTTTAAATAAATGCCTGTAACTTCGAAACGGCTGAATGGATTTGGATAAATTTGGTATCATTGAAAAGAGCATTTCTTGGGCTCGTAATCATGACAGTTGTGACCTACACGGCCGCCGATAGAGGGCGTTATTCGATATTATAACCAAAATATTGGATTTTCTCAAAAAAATTAAATGCGATGATATAATTTTTTTTAGACTAGAAAATAGATAAATGACCAACCAATAAGCCTGCGCAAACCGCATCTTAATATGTTTTTCCTAACTCAAATTATTAAAAAAAAAATACTAAACCAGGAAGATTCATATATCCCCATTTAAAAATGCATCGGTTGAGTTCGATAAGAAGGCAAGTAGTAGGCCATTGAAATAAAAGACAAACTCCTCTCTAAAATATTCACAAGAAATGTCAGTTTATTTAGTGCTGTGATTTTAAGTCACACGTTTTCGTATTTATAAGCGATTGTCCTTTTAAATAAAGTTGTGGTCCTGAAAAGGATCGATTTTGAAAAAAAGATTAATGCCTTCTGTGTTCAAATTGCCTTCCATCATATTCCACACGTTGTTCCAGTCTTTCTCGAGTCGGCAGAACCGCAGGCTCGATTTCTGCCGCTGATAGTTGACGAATTGAGTTTCGAATTCTGTTTTCCATATCTTTTAATATCTTTTAAGCGTCCCCACAAGTAAAAATAAAGACATGTCAAGTCGGGAGATCTTGCCGGCCAAGGAAATAGGCTTCCCCTTCCTATCTAGCGTTCTCGAAAGGTCCCGTTAATTTGGTTTCGGACATTCATTGAATAATGTGCCGGACAACCATCTAATTGCAGAAACATAGTTCTCCTAGTTGCGAGTGGCACATCTTCTAACAAAATTGGCAAGTCGTTGATCAAAAACTCTAAGAAGCGGTTACCAGTTAAAGCTTGACCAAAAAAATGAGGTCCAATAATTCTGTCCCCAATGATACCGCACCACACATTTAGGCTCCAGCGTCCCTGGTGCTGCACTTGTCTTAACCAATGCGGATTTTCAGCGGACCAATAATGCATATTATGACGGTTTACTCTACCATCACTACTAAAGGTAGGCTCGTCGGTCCAGAGAATTTCCGTTAAGAAATTTCTGTTTTCCTCAAGCATGCCTAGCATCCATTGACAATAATTTAATCTATTATCGAAATCTTGTTCATTTAGCGCCTGGTGCAAGACTATGTGGTAAGGATGTAATCTAAAAGTAAAAAAAATATATGCGTAAAAATAATATAATCAGAATAACACTGAATTGTGTATCAGAGTATGTGCTAAGATACTTGGAATAAGATAAAATTATTTACCTATAATCTTTCAAAATATTTCTAACAGTTGTTCTTGCTATTCCCAAGTCTAGAGACAATGTTCTAGTTCCTACATGTCTATCAAATTCTATGTAAGCCAAGACATTGATAACGTTTTTTTCGGTCCTTCCATTGCGACGCCTGCGACGTTTAGGACGACGAAATCTTCCAGTATCGCGTAATCGCTGTACCA
This sequence comes from Philonthus cognatus, assembly GCA_932526585.2. Taxonomy (NCBI): domain Eukaryota; kingdom Metazoa; phylum Arthropoda; class Insecta; order Coleoptera; family Staphylinidae; genus Philonthus; species Philonthus cognatus. Next base: position 20,319,272 of record OW052243.1, read on the forward strand.
AGCGCGGAAACATTCTTCTCCCGTAATGACGGCGATCTGGATACGGTGCCGCGTACTGTCTTGCAGCTATAGCTGCATTTTGGAAACACTCGAAATAAATCGCAATCATGTCAATGGCTTCATTATTTGTGAGAGGCATTTTGATTAAAAAGTACTCAAATTATGCGCAATCAACAATATTGGGCTGCGTGTGACAAAAGTTTGACGTTACTTGGCAATATTTTTGTTAGGCGATTGTCGTATCCATGGTAGTAGGCCTTCTTATCGAACGCAACCGATACATTTTTAAATGGGGATATATGAATTTTCCTGGTTTAGTATTTTTTTAATAATTTGAGTTAGGAAAAAAAAATTAAAATGCGGTTTGCGCAGGCTTATTGGTTGGTCATTTATCTATTTTCTAGTCTAAAAAAAATCATATCGCATTTAATTTTTTTGAGAAAATCCAATATTTTGGTTACAATATCGAATAACGCCCTCTATCGGCGGCCGTGTAGGTCACAACTGTCATGATTACGAGAAACCTAAAAGCCCAAGAAAAGCTCTTTTCAATGATACCAAATTTATCCAAATCTATTCAGCCGTTTCGAAAATACAGGCATTTATTTACAACAGCATTCAAATACCCCCCACCACTTTATTTCGAAAGATAAGGAAAAATTGTTTTTACAAAAAATGTTCCACTTAAAGTTAACATTAAAACGCAAATACTTTTTTGTTACATTCATTGGGGAAAATCGCGAGAAACGTAACTTTATGTAATTGAAGATGGTGGAAACGCCTACTTGCAGCCATCTTGGAAACTTGAAAATAATTTCCAGCATTTTCCCTTGCCCACTTTACCTGTAAAATTTTTTGCCGTAACTCTCTACGATCATTAGTTTCTGAGATACAGCCGCTTACCTCGCTTATTTGCCCACCCGGTACATACAAGTGTATTTGCTCCATAAAAACATTCGGTTTTCTAAAGTTTTTCCAACCTTCGTTTCTGTAAAATTTCGTCACAAAGAAAATCATCCTAATAACTTTAGTATTCTTAAGTTTTCCAACATTCGTGCTTTTGTCTCAAAGAAAAACATCCTAGTGACTTTATTATCTTTCAGCTTACCAATCTTCGTGTCTGTGAACTTTCGTCACAAAGAGAAACATCCTAGCGACTTTAGCATCCTTAAGTTTTCTAACCTTATATTCACTATTTGTTTTGAGTTATGTGAAGTAATAAATCCCTAATAAAACACGATTTAATTTCCTTTCTTCACTTATTTAAATAAGTGAAGAAAGGAAATTAAATCGTGTTTTCTAACCTTAGTTTAGGTGAACTTTCGTCACAAAGAAAAACATCCTAGTGGCTTTAATTTCTTCAAGTTTTCGTTTTTGTGAACTTTCTGGACGAAACAACGCACGCGTGGTTAAGCTGCTACGTTAGTCCCCCTTCAAGCGTCCATTTTGCTCGACGTTTCGTTGCGACCACATATCTGGTTCAGCGCTGTTCAATTTTTAACTACAAATTGATTATCTCGACCAGATATATTAAATAAATCGGCATGGTGAGTACTATTCATTCACGTTTTTTACAATAATTAATGTTAAACAAGTATTTTGTTAGTAAAATTTGTGTTTTGAATAAAAAGTGAGGTTATGAACACGTGTATTTTATGTTGTGGAAAGTTTAAAGTAATAGTTTTGGTCTTTTTGCGCCAGAATTATTATATCGGTCAATTTGAAAAGGAGCCATCTCCTCAATTTTAAAATTTTCATTAGGTTAAGCTAGATTTATTTGACCCCTTTTCAAAATGACCGATTCAATTGTACTGAATTAGAATTTACTTGGCTATTGTGTTTACTTATCAAAGTGTAATATAATGTAGTTAAATTATTGATGAATTCAGTACTACAAGTTTCAGTTAAAAACGAAACTGAGAGGATTTTGGGTCGTATGATTTAAACATATCATTAATAATATTACAGAAACGAACAAACTTAACTACTGTCTTAATTTGAATTAAGGGAAATCATATGGACGATTAAAACCACCCATACACGAACAGATATTTTTGATGGGCCACGAATGTTTCTTTAAATCCTGGGTCTCCATACTATCTTCTTCGCGGGCCACAAATACAATTCTACATAATAAAGTCGGCCAAGATCCGATTAGTTTTATAAAATTATGAAAAATGTAAGGAACAATTGTTACAATATTTCAAAATATGACATCTACAAAAAAAATTACAAACAACCGCGGGCCGGATTCATGCAAGTCGCGGGCCGGATTTGGCCCGCGAGCCGTAGTTTGGAGACCACTGCTTTAAATCATTGTTAAATACATTTTAAGTTAACCTGTTTTGTTGTGACAATTAAGGTTATGTAGATTGGCTATTAAGTTATTTCTTGTAAACTAACAATAGTAATTTTATAAAATGTTATTTTAATACGTAATATCATCCTTAAAACTGTATTGAAGCTGTATGCTAACGTCTATTAATAATAAGAGGACCATCTTTTATAAATGATAAATTAAAAACTCCCTATTTTTTTTTTATGTCAGTGTCTGTCAAACTTTCTTACCTCACAGCACACTAAGCAAGGAAAAATGTGTTTTGTGACACTGTAAATAAAAATCCCAATAAAATTATTATCAACCCATCTTAAATTGACAGATTGCGCGGTGGCAAATAGGCGGGCAATTATATTGTTCTCTCGCTCCGATTCTCGGATTTCTTGCTCTGCGCGGTCTGTCTCCCCATCAGTCAATTTGAGGTGGGTTGATAATAAATATAATAAGAACAAATAGTACAGTGTATCCGACACTGGTTCGTATTGAGCAAAATACTTGTTTACATTGCAAAATAAATATCCATATCGGTTAATCGACTTTTTCAAATGTTTATTTTATTTAGGCTTCTATGAAGGAAACCAACCCGGAAAAACCCGGACAGGAAACCGCCCCGATCCATCGCATCCGCATCACCCTGACCTCGAGGAACGTCCGTTCCTTGGAGAAGGTGTGCTCCGATTTGATCAGCGGAGCCAAGAAACAGAAGTTGCGAGTGAAGGGCCCCGTCCGCATGCCGACCAAGACCTTGAGGATCACCACCAGGAAGACGCCTTGCGGTGAAGGTTCCAAGACCTGGGATCGCTTCCAGATGAGGATCCACAAGAGGGTCATCGACCTGCACTCGCCGTCCGAGATCGTTAAGCAGATCACTTCGATCTCGATCGAACCTGGCGTAGAAGTTGAGGTCACCATCGCCGATCCTTGAACTTAGGATTTAAGTTTAAAGTCGTTTTTACAAAAGGATTTAAATAAATTTAAAAAAAAAGGAAAATAATTGTTTGTTTTTGTTATTCCTATTTTTTTTGTAAATGCTCATTATTTTATAATTTTTGCCATTTTTTCGTTTTTGCCAATTTATTTAAATCCTTATTTAACCTTATTAAGGAAATACCTATCCTTTTTATCCAGCTTTTTTGTAGTTTCCGAGATTCCCATAAAGAACATGAAAAACTCACCCTGTGTAGATGAAAATTTTAATATCCTCAATATATCTTTTAATCATTAAATTAAACAACTGTAGAGGTATCATGCAATCATTTAAAACAAATTAGAGTAGGCTTTGAATTTTAAATTAGATTGGCACTACTGATTGTTGACACAGTTTACCATAACCTCAAATTTATTCCTTCATTCTGGGCAACCGTACAAAAATATGCCGCTTACTTTAATGGTGCTTTTACACCAAGGACGGTCGAGTATACGGTAAGAAGGATCGACAGAATCGAAGATTTTAAAGTGAGGGTAGAGATCGCTTACGTCACAAATGCGCGCTGAAGTTAAATGTGGTTACTTCATGGTAAACTTTAGGTAAACATGCATAAACTGTAAATTTTCTGACATTCGTTGATTTTTAAAAGAGTTCAATTTGAAGCTTTAAACGAGTGTTGTCCACTCCCAGACTAAGCATGAAGTAAAATTTCGAGTTTAGAAAAGCCCTGTGAAAATTTGTCGAGGGTTGCGCAGCGACCCGAGACAAATTTTCTGGGCTTTTCTACACTCGAAATTTTACTTCATGCGCCACGCTTATAAAACAGATTTTAAGCGAAGTTCGAATGTACATAAATTTCACAATATTTTAGTGATTTATACGCGTGGCGCATGAAGTAAAATTTCAAGTTTAGAAAAGCCCAGAACATTTGTCTCCGGTCGCTGCGCGACCTTAAACAAATAAATATTTAATTTTCACTTGAAATTTTACTTATTTTATGGTTGGTCTGGGAGTGGACATCACTTGTTTAAAGCTTTAAAATGATATTTGGATTGATTGAGTTACTTGAAGATAATTATACTTTGATTAAAAAACACTTAGAACCATTCTTCAATACTTGTATTAGTATCAAACCATTGATAATGGACACTTCGTGTCCGAAATGTACATTTGGTTACAAAATAAAGTATTGAAGAATGGTTCTAAGTGTTTTTTAATCAAACTTTAAAATGAACTTAAAAAAAACAGGGAACATCTCAAGATTTACAGAAAATATTCAGAATTTGAAATTCGTACGTTTTAAAGAAAATCTGTCTGTATAATGTAAATACATATTTAAGGTGTATCTCCACTTTTTGATCTTGACGAAATTGAGTCAGCTCTCCCTGGCGGATTAGTTTGTGCATTATTTGACTGAATTTTTTATTTTAATTTGTACATCACGATATATTTCACTGAAACCGGTCGGTGGACACTTAACACTAACGCAAAGTCTTATTTTAATAACACTTATTTTTAACACAAAATATTAAAAATCTATCTATGAAAATACAGCGAAGCTGGAAAGAGAGGTTATGATAGACTCAAAAATGTAACCAAATACAACGTCATTGTTCTCTCTTGCACGAACTATGGCCTGCGGGGAAAGGGGTAGGAGAAAACATGGAAAGATACAATTCTGTCATACTTTGTCACACATATGTGTTACGCCCATAAGCGTACCTTGCATTTACACTTGTACATTTTCAGCTGCCCCTCTCCCCCCGTAGAATTCAGTTTTTTTTTTTTTTTTTTTTATTGTGCTTACCATTGGTATTTCATAAACTATTAGAGATACGAAGACGATTGAATTAGACAAAAGTTTTCATTTTGAATACAAAATAAAATTGCGTTAAGAAATGTCATCTATCGTCATTTTTTTTGAGATACAGTGAAAATCGACAAAATTATCTTTATAGTGCAGGAAATTTTAACTCGGAAATCATAAAATGGAACTCCCAGTATAACATTTAACAAATTATTTGATCTAACCTAATACTAGCTTGAATAATAAGTTACGTTATATCGTCTGTATCCATTTTTAGGTTATGTTAGTTCCCAATTTGTCAGGTTAGGTTAGTGAAGAGTTACTTAGGTTAGATTATAAAAGCGTTCAATTAAAGCTTCTAAAGAGTGTTTCCGCTCCCAAATTAAGCATGAAGTAAAATTTCGAGTTTAGAAAAGCCCAGAAAATTTGTCTCGGGTCGCTGCACGACACTCGACACATTTTCACGGGGCTTTTCTAAACTCGAAATTTTACTTCATGCTTAATTTGGGAGCGGAAACACTCTTTAGAAGCTTTAATTGAACGCTTTTATAATCTAACCTAAGTAACTCTTCACTAACCTAACCTGACAAATTGGGAACTAACATAACCTAAAAATGGATACAGACGATATAACGTAACTTATTATTCAAGCTAGTATTAGGTTAGATCAAATTAATAATCAATAACTGACGTCCAACTTAGCTAAGAAATTATTAATCTAACCTAACCTGAAAATAGTTACGCATAACCTAAAATATTTTCACGATGTATTATCTAACCTATCACTAGCTCAAACGCCAATTACTTTATTCATTTAATTAGAACTGCTACAAAAGCTCAGCTGTAAGTTAACCTAACTTGTATAAATAACCTAACCTCGCCTGAACTAATTTCGCAATCTATCTTCAAACCTAACCCTAGCTGAAATGCCAACTACGTATATTTATTTAATTATAATTGCTACAAAAGCTCAGCCGTAAGTTAACCTAACTTTTAATCTAACTTTGGTGGTTACATGTTATTAAATGTATCCTAAGTAAATGCTACTTAAAATAACCTAAACAACTTTTTCTAAAGTTCGATAAACTGCTAAGAAAGGTATAATAGCTTAGATAGCTTTTAGTTAACCTAACTTATGTTATTTAATCTAACCTAACTTTTGCAACTGTTATTCAATTAACCTAACCTAATTTTTCACCATGTGAAATAGCAACTTAGATTAGGTTAGATATGATAACATGCACCATATTATCGTATCTAACCTAATTTGTTATCTAACTTAACTGTTATCATTGTCAGATTAGATATTATTATATAAAGGATTAGGTTAAATAATTTGTTATTTAACCTAACTGTAATCATTATGTTAGATTAGATATTATTAAATATTACGTTGAGTTAGATATATGCTAAATAATCTAAATTTGTATTTATCTCGATCTGATTTAAGTTTATCAGTAAGAATATAGTTTTTGCTCGCTTTACGTACATTTTTTTAAGGAAACATTGGGTTTGAATCCTACCATCTTTTTGGTATTTTACTCAAATTTAGTACATGTTGTCAAACTTAACCTAAATTGTCATTTAACCTAAGCAAATGTTATCCAACCTAATTTCAATACACATTTGTTAAAAATAACTAAATGTTCATAGCTGTTGAGTCTTAGACATTGAGTTCTACACAGGGTGTCCCATTAGTGGGTTCTTGAAGGATATATTGGCTCACGTTAAAGATAGAAAAAAAGTGTTTTTACTAAAGTTGCTTGGTTTTAAGAACTAGATAACCTAAACATATTTTATATATATATATAGAAGGTGCGCCATAAAGACAGTAGGGGATGCAACTTGCTTATTTTAAATGGATCACCCTGTAAATTATTTGGTTTTTGAATCCCTCACGAAAATTGAATGTCTTTTTAATAAAAATATTCAGTCTAAGTCATACTGCTTCGGGGTTATTAAAAGAGCTCTTAAAACTAAGCAACTTCGGTGTTTTGCTTCTTTAACGTGAGTCAAGATATCCTCCGAGAACGCACTAATGGGACACTCTGTACTACTACTGTAATACTATTATAATTATACTATCATAACAATAGTAAAATAATAGTATAATGCATCTTTAGTTATTATACGTGTTTTATTCATTAACGTTAAATAGTGTTGGTCTGTTAATTTGTATTTAGTTTATACATGTTATAACAAAACATCAAATCTGGTGATTTTTTAGATGAAATTTTCAGACATCTAGCAGTCTGGAGTTGGCAACACTGAGCTTGCTATTAAAAAACATGCTCCATAATTCACAATTTAAATGATCGCATGGAAGTAACATATATTAGTAACAAAATAAATTAAAAATATATGTCATAGGCAGTACTGTATTTGCTTAAATAAAGTTATAAAATTATTTAATTACCAGTCCTTAGTGACTGTACACCAGCGCAGTTCGATTTCATTGCTGCAGTCTACGTGTTAAGTTATTGTAGGACCGAGCGGTGAGCAGCTGGAATTGGCTGTGGAATAAAACATGTCGAGAACAATTATTTTTTGCTATTTTCTAGTGGTCATAATGCTATAATTTCTTGGAACAATTGAGTTATACTTACAATTGTTAACTGTACGATCTTTTTAGTTTTTAACGACAAATAAATATCGCACCCACACATTACAGATGTGTTTGTTCAAAGGGTGTTGAATCAAATGGAAAAGAAAATGTAACACAAGAACGCTTACACATTTTATTATTTTCATACATAACATTCGTATGTACACACTCTAAACTTAATTTAATACTTTCGATTTATCATTACTTTTTTTCTAAAAAGGGAATTCGGACTTTTTCATTGTTATCTCTATTTCATTCAATGGATGGACTTTTACGAAGGGTTCTACAGTAGTACCAACATTAGTACATGCAGTTTGATATGCCCTTTTCATCTTTAGTAATATATGAAACAACGAATTGCTGAAATGGAAGTAAACATAACGATGTAGGAGGTATGTATTCAAAATAATTAAATGAAATCAAAAATTATGAGTTTAAAAATTGAGAGGATAAAAACATAAGGTTAGTATTAGAATGTTTTTAAAATGAGAGGGATAAAAAAAAATAAGAACCAGTTGCATAAAATGTTAATATTGCAGATAGATATTCATACTTTATTTATCGCAAATTGAAAGTTTAAATTTTACACTCTATAAATTGCTAGTTTAAACTTGGAATTTCAGTAATTTTAAGTTGATGTTTTATAAAAATTATATCAGTAAATTTATTGCCTTTCTACAAAAAATGTGTATCTTCGAAATTTCATTCAAACTAAGTCTAAAATTTTTTAAAATTCAATTATTTGAAAACATATTTGAATATTCTAATTATTCAAATATTTGAGTATTCGAATATTTCAAATATTTATATATTTGAATATTTTCAAATATTTAAATATTCGAATATTTGAATATTAAAATATTTAAACTTGAATACTTCAATTCGAAAAATTCGCAGCGTTATAGTGTATTTTAAACTTTTCTTGAAATCAGTGTTTTATGCCGGTGGCACATGAAGTAAAATTTCGAGTTTAAAACAGCCTTAAAATTTTAATATGCGAAAGAAGATATGAAGATTTGGATTAGTGGCCGAGTGTAGCGACTGTCCAAATTTTCAGAGTTTTCTAAACTCGAAATATTTACTTCATGCGCCAGGCGTATAAAACCCTGATTTAATGTTAAGTTAAAAAATATACCTAGTTATTTATTGTTAATCAATAATGAGAATTTTTTAAATTGAAGTATTCGGATATTCGTTCAAAAACATATACACATTGAAATATTTGTAATATATTATTAAAGGTTCTAATAGATGATTAACAATTGTTTTCCAGATTAAGCATGAACTTTAGTGAAGCCTGAAAATTTGAATTTGCCGGGCACAGCGAAGCGAGCTCGGCATATCCAAATTTTTAGGCTTTTCTAAACTCAAAATTTCACTTCATGTGCCACCGATATAAAACACTGATTTCAAGCAAAGTTTAAAATACACTATAAACGCTGCGAATTTTTCGAATTGAAGTATTCAAGTTCAATTACCAATATGAAACACTGATTTTAAGCAAAGTTTAAAATACGCTATTAAGGCTGCGAATTTTTTAAATTGAAGTATTCAATTATTGATTCTAGTGAAATATTTGACTATTTGATTTATTTGTATTCGAATCTCTGCCTTAATTAAAACTACTTCCCGAGCTTATACCCCGATGACGCATAATTGCGTTATACAATGAATATTCGAGTTACATTTTGTAAATATATGATTTGTAAAAATAAACTAATGTAAAATTAAAGCACCACTGGATGATAATTGAAATTTTCTAAATGTAACTATTTATGCAACGAGTTCTATATTTATTTTTAAAAACTAATGAAAAAAGAAATACATGCTGTATAAAAATTTATTAACACTAATAATTCAAATATATATCATGATAAAAATTGCTATAAAATCTACATATAACAATGTTTACATATAAATATACTATACTCTAATCAGTTTTTTTAGTAGTAAGGCATATTACGACGACGATAATGCGCTATACAATCCATATATATTTTTTTTTATTTTTTGGGGGGTTGGGGAGAAGGGTGCGTGATAAAATAAATATTCACATAAAATGAAAATTAAAAGCTTATGTTAGTTATGTTTCTCCTTATTTTCTGTTAATCCTTATTCGCGTTGGATGATGTTATTTTTCAAGCCTGGCCGTTGGTGATCGGGCCGCTGGGCAGCTCTGGTTTTCCGTTGGTCACGGCAGCGATTTTCGGAAAGCCGTTGGTCATCGCCTTGGTCGGAGTGTTGGCCGGACTAATAATGTTGTACACTTCCCCAGTTACGGGATTCCGCTCTGAAATTATAATAGAAAATAATAATGTGGCGTTAAAACAAACAAAAAACAGATCGGAGTAGTCAGTTAAGTGTAATTATGTTTCACTGTTTGTTGTTTGCCAAGTAATTTGATAAGCTTAGTAAATCTTCATCAAGTGATGAAAATAACATTGCTGTGAAAATGATTCTTGCAAATTTAATTGAAAGATGTGGCATTTACAAAAGTTCATTCGGATCACTTGAATTACATCAGTTCGATTACCTGTCAGATTTTTTAGATTCAAAGTTTAAATAATGAACTGGATCACTCAAATGTTTGAACTGTTATTAATTAATAAGTCACATTTCTATTGGCTATAAGTTGGCAAATTTAAGTTGGACAGATGCACAGAGAAGGAGTGAAAAACAAACATGAACGAGATCGAACTCGCCATTCCTTTTCCCGCCACAATTTTAACACTGCACATTGGCAAGTAATGTTTGCCGTACTATCATCCTGTCCTAATACAGATCAGGGTTAGTTTTTAGTGACGATCAATCCTTTTAATTTTTTGAAGACTTAATTATGGGATTCGGATAACTCGAACTGATCCGATTGAATTTTTGTAAATGGCCATGAGACATAAAAAAAGAATTCGGCAACTTCCAAAACAGAAAATTAACTTAAGCCTTGTCTGTTTCATATTGAATCCACATCTTAGGGTGAAATTACGTCAATTGCTGCCTGATATAAAATAGTTTTTATAATTGAAAAGGTGCAAAATAAGTTCTTTCAAATAGTTACGTTTAAAACGCAGATACGGTCTTCGGATGTTGATTATAAAGTATTTAGAATTAATTTAGATATCGATTCATTACTATTTTGCAGGAATGTGTTCGATATGTGCTTTCTGTATAAGATTCTAAACGGGTTAATTAACTGCTCATTCCTTTTGGGAAATCTAGACTTTTGGCATCCAGGTAGAAGCTCCTAACTAGATCTAAGCTCTAACTAGATCAACATTTTTTGCTTCCTTCGCCTAATTTTGACCTGTTTGCAAATAATTATTTGTCATTTCAGAGAGCTTTGATAGTCATAAATTTGGATACAACGTTTTAGGTTATTCATGTTGCTACTTAGTTTATAAGTCTATGTAAGAGGTTTCTCGTAAAATGAGTGAATAAAATAAATAAATTCAATGAGTTAAGTGATCTGTTGCTTTTTGCGCATATTTTGTACTAATTAAATATATATTTTTTCATATCAATTGCAATTTATTTTAACAAATAGGATTATGGATATTTCATTGTATGGTTCAATGTTCGGCGGTGTGACATTTATTGTCTTTTTTAGTGGTCTTATTGGGCCCGTTCATCAAAATGTTCAACACTCAACATGTTTGGATTTGTTTTTGGTGCATGTTGGTATCTAATGAACGGTACTCCGGCCATTTTATAAACTTTAACCCGCCAACACCAATCGGTCTCTTTTGTACGATTGCAAAAATCCCAAGCACGTTCACGATTAACAATCCGGTCATCAGAGACTTCCCCAACAGTTGGCAGTAAACTTCCAACTGTTGTCTCTGATGAACGGGCCCATAAATAATGAAAATAATTTCGTTATTTGTTCATCTTTGCAATTTATTACTTTTTTTAGAATACAGATTTAATTGATTTTGTTTAGTTAGGAATTTGTTTTATGTTAAATATTGTTAAAAATAGTTGGTACTGTAAACAAATAAATAAATAAACTAGCAAAATCAAAACTTCCATATTACAGGATTCAACTTCGATGAAAGTTTTCTTATTTTGTCGCTTTTATTGTATTAAAAATCACAAATAATTTGTTTTCGATGCACTTGTAAAAATATTGATAATTCAGTTTTGTTACCTTTATGTATCTTTGGAGTACGATTGACTTTATTATCCCAGGATTGGACACCATCTCCTGTTACTGGATTACGATTTGTTACATCTGTAAAAAAATCAAGACATTAATTAATGGAATATCAAATGAATAAACATATCGATCAACTACTTCAGAAACCTCGTAAGTCCCGAATTTTAAAAAGAGGTTCTTTGTAAGTCAGATATTATTAATTTACCAATATTAGTATACATCTACTCAAAATACTTATTAAGAATCGCTCATGATGTAGTTATAGGTACCATAAAAAAATCAGAAGGATTACGCTGCTCATATAATAATTAACTAGTATTTTGTGTCTCCTGTAAAATTTGTCATTTTGGAATTAGGAAGTAGTTAATTGGTATCAAAAATACCAAATCGGTAATTTTGTAACACCACATAGAGCAAGACACATTTTTAAGTGGTGAATAAAAAGAAGCATTACCTTACACTTGCACAATTTAAAGCAGAAGCTTCGTTTCTCATCACTAAAATAAGAGGTAAAGCTAAAGCCAATATTTTTTTTATTTTTAGGTTATGTGAGAATTTTTAGGCGAATAATAATGTCTCTTCTAGCATTGTGGAAAGATGCATTTTATAAAAATATACATTATACAACTTAATAAACATTAAAAATATCTCACCATGTTTACTTTTTATTTTACATTTTTACAGTAATTTGTGTTCAAGAATCATGTTTTTTTAGTTCTTAATGATTGAGCTCTCGAATGATTTTCATACTTACATATTCTATATTTCTGCTAATAATGTTCAAGAATTTATTTGTTAAACCCGATCAAACACGATATTTGTAGTTAATTTTTAAAAATTACGTCAAAAAAATTTACGGATTAGCACCATCTATTTAAATAATTGAGAAACAAATTTTATATTGGCAATCGACATAACCATTGTTACTAACAGATGGCGCTTAACGAAAGGAGCGCCATCTGTTACCGTGTTTAAGAAGTAACATTTAAATTGGCAATAAATTGAAGGTGCCAACTTAAATTTAATTTTTTTAAACTACCAATAGATGGCGTTGAACGGAATGTTAACATGTTCAAGAAATAACATTTAAGGTGGCGATAATTAACATAAAAGTGAGGAGGTGGTAGTTCACAACGGTTAGTGCACCACACCACACCTTCATCACCATCATCATCACCATCATCGTCATCGGTGTGCAGCCGTTGTGGGTGTCGACTTTGATCTTCTACGGAAGATCCGATGGCACCCGGCAGAACTACCACCAACCAACCCCAATGATACCCACTCTCGAAGTGGAGGTTCTGGAAAGGACCTCGATTTTGAATTTTGCGCCAGAGATATGTGAAAGCATACTCCCAAGAAGATACCAATTTTAAAATTGGATTTAAATTCGCTGATTCCCTTGAATCGGCAAAAGTTAACTGGTCATAGTTAACTCTGAAACCTTTTAGTAACAGGAAGTAAACAAAAAAATAAAAGTGAAATTTAATTATAGATGGCGTGGATTTGTAACTTGTAAGCGCCATCTATTAGTTTTGTGTGTGAATCTCCTTCTGCGAGAATAATTTAATTTTGCAACGGATTTAATTACAAGTCCACAAAACTATTATATGTTCAATTTCACGAAAATTGGGAAATGCTTTTTTTTACATCATCCGCCATATTTGATCTGTGGACTCGCATTAATGCAATTTGATAACGAAATCGAATCAGGATATAGTCACAACATATTAAGGAATATTTTTGTCCACTTTGTACACATGGAAAAATTATTATTGCACTCAGAACCATTGCGAAAACTTTAAACGCGTTTTTCTCGAAACCACTTTTTTTTTTACTCTGTCGTGGATAGCGGCCAAACGACTTGACCGATTGACTTGAAACCAATTGACTGAACACTAGACAAAATTTACTGGATCCTGAACCTACTTTCGTCCCATTATTATTAAATTTTACTATTTTTCATCACGTTTTAAGCTCGAAAAAAATGTAAATTTCTTCACTTTTTTTTCAAACGCTCGCCATTTTGTCAAATTTCCAAAATTTTTTTTCAAATTAGGTTCAGGATCCAGCAAATCTATTATAGTTTGCTGACCAATACGCATTTTTTGTTTCAGATGACTAGGAGGGGCTCGGGGCACGACCGAGTGGGCCCATGTTTCGCGGGCGGGGTGCCAAGATGGCCGCCGTTGCCGCCATGATTATAAATATTTATCGTGTAAAAAAATGTTAAATAATAAAGGAAGAATAGACCAATTCAACCCGCAAAGCCGCATAACCCTGGGGTTAATAGTTCTTTTAAAAAAAATTCCCAAAGTTCACCCATTTTTTAGGCCTACAACCGGTAATGCCCCCTTAAGGCGCCAAATTGGGTGACTAAAAATAACAGTCCTTTCTAAGTAAACGATAATGGTTTCTATCATTCATACTGTTTATTTAATCATTTGAAACATTTTTCATATAACTGATTTACGGTGACAGTAGGTCTGTTCGCTACATGAACTAGTGTAGCACTTTTTACATTTTTTGCACCGAATCTGTTGAAGCAGTACAAACGAACAAACCTATTATGCCTTTAATCAGTTTCCCATTTAAACCGCTGTGAAACATTTTAAACTATTAATTAAAACACTTGGTATTATTTTACTGATTTTATTTAACTTTCCAACTAGTTTCAACTATAAATAATTATCCTTGATAATGACTTATAGTCGAAACTAGTCGGGAAGTTAATTAGAATCAGTGAGTATTTTAATTAATAGTTTACAAACTATTAATTGAAACACTTGTAGATTTTTGAACATCTTGGGTTTTGGAATATTTACCATGTTTTGTTAGAGATGCCCTGCGTGGTGTGAAAGACAGTGAAGGACTTTCCCCGAAAAGACGATTGAAAGAATCTGCAGTGGTGGCCGAACGTCTTCTAGGCGTGCTGCCGCCATCAACCATGCTCCTGTTATTGGCCGCTGAGGACGGTGGAGTGCTCATCACGTTCATGATATCACTTGGGGGATTGCGTACCCTGAAAAAAACAAACAAAAAATACATGAATAACAAAAACCTGCACTTGCAATAAATAAAAAAGCAAAAACGAATGATATTTAGATACAATCTCACATCACAATCATTGACGAAAAGAAGAAAAATCACAAGCGCACATAAAACAATATACAGGGCTATTCAAATAGAAGGAACAGATTTCAAACATTTATTTCTTCGAAACTACAAAAGGTAGAATTATAATTCCAACGTTCCTGTACAGACAAAAGTTTAAAATTTGAACAGTCCAGGCAGAAGTTCCAACCACGGCCGCATTGGCGCTTTTGCTTGTCACTTTGATTGTATGTAGTAAAATGGCGATACAACAAGAAAAAGCACTTTGTGTGCTGCAATTAGCAAAACTAGAGTCCATTATTGAAGTTCAACGTGATTTTTACCGCCTCGTCATAAGCAGATTTACCAGTGGCATCGAAAATTCGTAGAGGATGGTTGCATTTACAAACTTAAAATCACGAGACGTCCACGCACATCGAATGAAAATGTCGAGCGTATTCGTACAGTTTACGAAACGAGCGCAAAAAAAACCACTGCACGGGAAACACATGGTGTTTATATTGAATGCATAAAAAAAAGAACTTTTCTCTTTCTAGAAACGTTGGAATTGTGTTTCTATCTTTTGTAGTTTGGAAGAAATAAATGTTTAAAATCTGTTCCTTAATTTTGAGTAACCCTGTATTATTAAGATTTATTGTTTGCAGTTTATACGAACATTATCTTAATATTATATATTATAAGAAATTGCTTTATTTGTCCAACAATTATTAAAAAAAAACCTACAAAAGATCACAAAACGTCGTGATTTAAAGATTAATAATAAAAGATTCGTGTGAATTATTTTTTTTTTAAATTAAAAAAGCGTGGAAATGTCTGATCGAGCCGAACAGATTGATCGGGCCGAAAGAATTGAAACATCGATCAACGTCAATTATCAATGGACGTATCTGGGTTACGAAATTACGCGCGGAATTCCCGTTTGTATAATTCAGAAAGAGCGAATCGTTAATCGCTCTGTGTGCGCGCATGTGTTTCAATTTCGCATTCTGATAGAATGGTATAAAAACAGGAACGGGATCGAATTAAATGTGATGTTATTTTTAATTGGAGAAAGTCACTCTTTTAGAAAGGGCTTATCGCGTATGGGACTCTTGTTATCAATTACAATTGAATTCAATTAGAAAATCAAAAATGGCAAGAAACGGAAAATAGAGGAGTAATTCCGTAAGAACGAAAAGCAAATAATGGAATATATTAAATATACAACAAGAAAGGAAGACAATTTTATTATGTAAATTCATAATGTGATTTTAAAATGACAAGATTGTGATTATCTAGAGAATTTTCAAGTTTTCACAATTTCTAGTTGACAAATTGTAAAAACTCGAAAATTTCTTTCGATAATCTAATATAATAGGTAGCAGAGCTAGGACGAATCCTCATAAAAAGGGTTCGAAACATCAATCCGAATCACCTAATATGATTCGAATCACGAATACTCGAATAAAGGATTCGTAAGAGATAAATATGATTCGAATCCTGTTTTTTCGATCACGAATACAAATCCTTTAAAAATAAATTTGATTTTATTATTTTTTTGCAACCATTAATATATAAATATCGCTACCAGTTGTTTTAACAAAAATATTCAAAACCTAATTATTTATTATTAACACTGAAGATGTTGATAACAGACTAAATATCTAATTCCCTGTTACTCTGATTAATGATGTATTTGTGTGTTTATAAACTTCAATTCAAATCAGTGTTTTGTACGCGTGGCGTATGAAGTAAAATTTCGAGTTTAGAAAAGCCCGAAAATTTGTCTCGGGTCGCTGCGCGACCCTCGACAAATTTTCACGGGGCTTTTCTAAACTCGAAATTTTACTTCATGCTTAGCCTAGGAGTGGAAACACCCGTTCAAAACTTCAAATTGAACTTTATGATAAAATCGACGAATGCCTGATAATGAAGTAAATAAAAAATTCACTGAATATCTTTAAAACCGAAAAAGTCAGACTTTTCAGTCATGCAAATATATTCAAATTGACCAAAACACTAACAAAAAAGCCATATGATATTATTAAATTTGTCAAAATCAGCAGGCAAATTACAAAACACGTAAAAATTTATAAAATTAACTTAAATATTGACAAAAACAATGGAAACAATTTAACAAAATGGGGATTTCTCACAGAAGAAAGTTATATTAAAAGGTCAGGGAAAAAATCTTGAATCAGAGGAAAAATTTAACATTTCACATTATGGCTACCATGTTAGTTTTACTTCAGATACTATTAAACAAAATTTTATTATTATCTTTATAAACATTTACAGTCATTTAATGTTCTTATCAAAGCATTAAGTTTGAAGTTTCGAACGAGCGTTTCCACTCCCAGACTAAGCATGAAGTAAAATTTCGAGTTTAGAAAAGCCCCGTGAAAATTTGTCGAGGGTCGCGCAGCGACCCGAGACAAATTTTCTGGGCTTTTCTAAACTCGAAATTTTACTTCATGCGCCACGCGTATAAAACAGTGATTTAACGAGAAATTTAAAAACACACAAAAGACATTTTTCAAGTTAATCCTCACAATTAATTCGAATTATTTTTGACGATTCAAAACCTTTTGTAAGTATTCGAATCCTTTGATAAATATTCGAATCCTTTTATAAGGATTCGAATCACCCATTCGAATACAAATCCTCTTAAAAAAATGTAACGAATCCGGATCACGAATCCAGTTGAACTAAAGTATTCGAATACCTCTTTTGAATCCTCTAAAAGGATTAGAATCCTGAATTATTCGAATTCTGCCCAGCTCTAATAGGTAGTATATATTTTAAATTTCACAATGAATCGATGTTTTATACGCGTGGCGCATGAAGTAAAATTTCGAGTACCCGCCACTCGTATTAAAACACTGGTTTAAAGTGAAGTTCAAAATTTACTACTTAAGTTTGATTTCACGTTAATAAATATTACAAACGTTTGTTTTCTGTAACTAATTCTTCAAAGATTCAAGCACCTGAAGCAATCTGCTTTCGGATATTTTCTTATAATTATTAGGGTTCGGACGATATTTATCATCAGATATCTATCACGATATTTATCATGATATATATCGATATTTATAAACTACGATATATAACATGGATATTTATAGAATGCACAAAATCAGCAAATTGCATTGCCCTATTTCTAATAAATAACATAATGTATTTGTATTATATAGGGAATTTTTCTTTTAAGTATACATATGCATACGAAGTAAATTTTCCAACATTCGTTGGTGTTCAAAAGAGTTCAATTTGAAATTTCGAGTTTAGAAAAGTATTGAAATATTTAGACATGTTCAGCTTTAACGTTTTCAAACCCATTTTTCACCAAGCGAGTTTTTAAATTTACACATCCTGCAGAGAACGCACACAAACAAAATTCTATTAATTAAAGACTCGACAACCTCTATCCAAGCCTAATTACATTACAGTACATTTATAGCCGCGCATAAACCAATTCAATGCGAAAACTGCACATCCTCTCTCTTATCGCGCATTAATTGGTAATTTACGATCGATAAATTGTTATACCAGATGCGTCCCGTTTCCGCTTTTTGCAACGATAAACGGACAAAAATACAAAAGCCTGCATGCACAATTCTGCATTTCGGTCCGCATAATAATAAACAAGCGAGCGTCTTCTCCAAACAAATGATCGCGTCGGAAACCCCTCTGGGCCATAAATGAGCGGACCACACGGGATGTTAATTAGATTTAGAAACACGCTGTTTATTTAATTAGGTGTAATAAATTATTATTAACCAAAGGTCATGCGCTAGGTAAGAATTTTAACCGGTAGCTTATGATATTTTTGTTTTTATACACAGTCATAGGCGTAGGAAGGGTGGTGCGGTCCGGCCTGGTTGCCATCACTGAGGGGGTGGCAAAA
The DNA here is from genome assembly GCA_932526585.2 of Philonthus cognatus. Lineage (NCBI taxonomy): Eukaryota > Metazoa > Arthropoda > Insecta > Coleoptera > Staphylinidae > Philonthus > Philonthus cognatus. Next base: position 20,338,103 of record OW052243.1, read on the forward strand.
AGTATTTATACTTAAAATATAATACCATGCGATCATTTAAATTATGGTTTAGAGTAGGTGGCATTTTTTTGTGATGTTGCTCAGAATGCTAATTGAATGATGGAATAAATTTGAGGTTATGGTAAACTATGTGTTAACAGTAAGTAGTGAAAATTTAATTTAAAATTCAAAGCTTACTATAAATCATGTTTTTAACGATTGCACGGTATTATTTAATAGGAATTTAATAACTTCGTCTGAGAGTTAACTTTTTAACCTTAAGAACAGAACGAAATATTTATTGAAAAGGAAAAATATTGGTTTGATCCCGGTTTTAATTCCGGACAGATGACGTTTTTTTCTATTATTAATATCTTTATTTTTAAAAATAAGTATACAAAATATGGAACATACGTATTAATAAAATAGTGTCAAAAATAAACATTTACTTATAACTAGAATATTGACAAAGTAAAACAAAATACATATACATACAATAACCTAGCAGTAGAAACCAAAATTATATATTTGTTTGTATTAAGACGTAAAATTAAAAAAAGTGTCACTTAAATAACAAACTTAATATGTTTAGGTTTCAAAATAATGTTCATTCATCTACCTGATGAAGCCACTAGTGTGGTGAAACAATTGTTGTAGTACAATAAACATTATTTCGAAACCAAAACATATTAAGTGTGTTATTTAAGTGATATTATGGAGTTTCAACAACTAACAGTCTCAGCTATACAATATTTAAAAGAAGTGGTAATTATATTTCGAATAGAGAATAGGGTTGCTTTCTGTTTTCTTCGAGTGATTAATTTTAAAATGTTTTTAATTTTATTATAACTGATAACAAAAACAACGGTTTTTCAGGCTTCCTGAAACTCGAAATTTTACTTCATGCTTAACAAAGCATTATAAATACTCGTTAGAAGCTTTAAATTAAACACATTTATAAAAACGACAAATTCCTGAAAATTTACCAACTTGTCCAAAGAGACAATATGCTGAGTTTTATACATAGCGGTCGACTTTCTCTTAATGAATAATTAGTGGATGATTACAGAATATTAGTCGCGGTGTAAGTGGGCACATGTATTTTACAAGATTAACAAGATTTTGTAACTTAATGTTACGCTTTAATAAAAAAAATACTCTTCTTCTATTTCTTAACGAGCTCGTCTAAATTCCTGACTCGAAACGTTCGCAACAGCTCAATTTTCTGTAATTCGTAGCCACAATTAATCCGACATGCTCATTTTCCGTAATAAGTGCTAATTATATTCTCAACTCTCCAGAGCATTATCTCGACTAACGGGGAATGTAAATCTACTGCTATCCGGAAATTAATGCTTGAATTAATTTAATTGTGCTGAGATCGTGGATGTATACTTACTTATAAAACTAACTTGTTAAAAAAAATAGATTATAATCAATAATACATAGACAAGTAACATGAAGAAATAAAAAAAACATCTTGGAATTCAGGCGCCCCAAAGGGGGGCCCCAAACTCGAAAAGCCACAAAATTAAAAAAAAACGACTTGCAAATATACGAAATAATTGTCGGCGAAATGCTTGTTCTATTTATCTTTAGTAGAGTTTTTATGATAATTTTATTGATAATGTAAATCTACTGCTATCCAGAAATTAATGCTTGAATTAATTTAATTGTACTGAGATCGTGGATGTATACTTACTTATAAAACTAACTTGTTAAAAAAAAATAGATTATAATCAATAATACATAGACAAGTAACATGAAGAAATAAAAAAAGCATCTTGGAATTCAGGCGTCCCAAAGGGGGGCCCCAAACTCGAAAATCCACAAAATTAAAAAAAGAAACAGCTTGCAAATATACGAAATAATTGTCGGCGAAATGCTTGTTCTATTTATCTTTAGTAGAGTTTTTATGATAATTCGATTTCGAACCCTTTGAGAATGGCCGGTTCTAGTTTATGGTTGCTACAAAGCACAATTAAACATTGTCAGCCTAGCCTTATGCGGAATATATTCATTGTGATTCAGACAATTTAAATTTAATTGTTCAAGATGCCAGCAGTTAAATTTTAGAAATCAAAAATTATTTTGGTTTTGTACAAAGCAGGCGTGCATTCAGAAATTTGTCTTAGGGGGGGCTAGAGCGTCTTAAAGGGGTCCATCCCGGTCTCTTATGGGAGAGGCTCACACATTTAAACATTTAAACCTTTGTATATATGTAACAGACAAAACACGAAATTGGACAAAACGCCGAATTAAAACATAATTTCAGGTTTTGTCCCCATGTGTTTAGAAGTCCTCAAGGTACGTCGATGGGCGTAATACATATGAACACATATGTGTTACAAGGTATGACAGAATTGTATCTCTCCATGTTTTCCCCTACCCCCTTCCCCGCAGGCCCTAGTTCGTGCGAGCTTTTATATAAATAAAACAATTTAAACACTTTTAAATATATATTGTGCATTCGCTACAATTGTTTCGCCACACAGTGGCTTCTTCAGGCGAAGAAATGATAAATAAAATTTGTCGGGTCAGGTATATATAAAATGTTTATAGGGGTGGGTTTTTTTCAAAAAAATAAGATTTAAGAGGGGCGAATTTGTTAAGTCCGTTTGGTCGTTGAGAAGATGCCCCGTGTATTTTCTTTTATTAATTTCCATGGACTCCATGATGTTGAGTTTCCGTTGAGTTTATTCGGCTAATGTCCAAGAACATTGGACAATTTCGCAAGAATTTTTGTCACGCCACTGTTGGAATTTGAAATTACATTACAGAAATACATTAGATGTACATTTTTGTATTTGAATAGAAATCCTGAAATAATGACACGATATAATGACAGCAGGCAACTAGAAGGAGGTGAATATTAGTAGGGAATTTTTGTTTCTAGTGACGAAAGTTAACGTTATGAGATCTTCGCTTACTAGTACAGAAAATCGTTTTGGCTGGAGTATTCGGTGACGAAAAGTATTTTTTTATAAAGGGTAGTAGAAAAACGTATTTTTCGTATTTAATGGCCTTGGCAACTAGGCTCTTTCGACCAGTCGCAGATGTTCTGAAAAAAATGTAAAACTCTTTGTTAAATCTGTCTGGGAGGCGTATGCGGAAATTATGTCCCATTTCGATTTCTTTTTCTTGGGACGATTCGACCTGTATTACCGGAATCCGAGAAGTATGCACGAGTTTTGCCCACGCATTTGCGGAATGAGTGGAAGAAGGCTCGGCCAGACGACGACTCCGTCTGCACCGATATTTATTCCTCTTGTTGGGCTCGGTTATTCATACGTTAATCATTTGAGGCCGTATAAACGCCTCGCGAAAAATCCAAGATCAATAATTTCTGCACAGACCAGCTTGAAGTACAGTTCCAGTCTAGACAGATTCAGCGAGGTCATTTGTCACTGCGTCGAACGACGCAAGTCTTAATTAAAATCGATTCGAATCATCGGAGTTCGTGTAATATCGTATGTTCAAGAAAAAAAAAACCTCTAGTGCCATGATTTAATTTTTTTAAATTTAAGTTGGCTACACGCTTTAGGAATTGACATATAAAACGTCAGACATAATAATTTTAATGTATCATTTCAGAGTTGCCAATCTATAATACTTTCCATGGTACACTAGAGATTTGTTTTAATTGAACATATGATACTTCTCTTGATTATAGATTAACATTAAAAAGATGAGTAAAAATGGAAAGCAACATTTCTTGAAAGATTAATTCACGAATATAGGTAGAACGATCTTTAAAATTTCGAAAAAATTGTTGATTCTAGAGCCTTTTTTTTAAATTGAACATACGATACTTCTCTTGAGTACAGATTAACATTAAAAAGATGAGTAAAAATAGAAAGCAACATTTCTTAAAAGATTAATTCACAAATATAGGTATAACCATCTTTAAAATTTCGAGAAAATGGTTGATACTAGAGCCTTTTTTTTAGAATCTTCTTTTATTTTCTTCAAATATCAGAACTGTTTTGATATAAAATAACATTTTGGGGACCCCGGTTGGGTAGTGGGTAGAGGCCCTGACTTCTAACTCAGGGGTCGCGGGTTCGAGTCCAGCCGGGTGGGAGCATTTTAAAGTAAAAAATGATTCCACTTAGGTCCATGGATGTTTGTGAATGTGTGGTGTCTAAATATTATAAATAACAAAATACAAAGGTAAAATGGTGGAATAGTTTAAAACCAATATCCAATAAATGTATATACCGGGTATATCGGTCAATAAATAATAGAGTTATGGCGTTGGGCGTTTTTTATCGAACACCCGGTATATATATAAAAAAAACATTTTTTGCAATTTGCTGAATTTTGTAATCCTTCACAAATTCTTATTGTTTTACAATTTGTTGAATTTTGTTAAACTAAAGTCTCATGTTAAGTGTAAATACAGTGGTTAATCAAAGTTGAAAAATGTTTTATTTACACACATTTTGTTATTCATCACAAATGTGTATTGTCTAGATGTCGATGTAAAATATATTTTATCTTTAATTAATTTCTCACTTTACCCGCGGTGAAACATTTTGAACTATAAATTGTTAATTAAAACACTTGTATTGTTTCACTTGTCAGTGAAACAATACCAAGGTCCATTTGCACCCCGACCGATTAGCTTTAATCATCCACTAATCATTGATTAAACCTCTGATTAAGTCACATTTCTAGAACATAAGAATGTTATAAATTTGTAAGATATCCTTAACATGTCTCTTTCATCAATATGCGATTGTGTAAACAATTTGTAAATATTGTATGTTCAATTAAAAAAAAAATCTCTAGAGTGCCATGGAAAATATTCTAGGTTGGCAACTCTGAAAATATACATTATAATTATTGTCTGACGTTTTATATGTCAATTCCTGAAGTGTGTAGCCAACTTAACTTTGAAAAAAGATGAAATCATGGCACACTAGATGTTCTTTTTTTATTGAACATATGATATCGAATGTTCAATAAAATAGAACCTCTAGAGTGCTATGGAATAATGAAATAATGCTATGGAATATATTGTAGGTTGGCAACTCTGAAATAATACATTGTAATTATTATGTCTGACGTTTTATATGACAATTCCTAGCGTATAGGCAACATAAATTTAAAAAAAGATAAAATCACAGCACTCTAGAGGTTTCTTTTTATTAAACATATGATACAATTGCTGTGTTTTTAAAAAGTACTAATCACTGATTGAGTTAATCGACTTGTGTGCAAACTAGCACAAGTGTCTTAATTAATTATTTCTAAATTATATTTATTTTATTGTACCTCTCACAAAATTTCATATTATCGTCACATGTGGTTTTTTTATTTTTATGATTTAAAAAGGAAAACACTTGGTTAAATTTCACTAATATTTTGGATTTTTATTTCAACTAGTTTCGACTTTGAGTAATTTTCAAGGAGTACTCTTTATTTTATTGTACCCTCAGAAATAAGTATTTATTATTATTAGCCTTTCTTTTAACACTCACACAAGCATTTTGTTTATCCCTGACAATTTCGTATTGTGCACACACATTCTTCCTTAATGAATGCTTTTAAAGAGTTCGAGCTCGTTTAATGAGCCATAATACTAAATTAAAAGGTCTTTTAGTGCACTCGTAAAAATTTAGCGCGTATGACCGGTTCTCTTTGTTCCTGGGTGAATGCACGTATTAAAACTGGATGCATGTGATTCACTTGAGATATGATTCAAACTTTCGTTAGTGGGACGAAAACATATTAAAATTAATGAATTGAACGTTTAAGAAGGACTTTATTTGTGTGAAATATTTGCACATTGTGAACAACAAACAGAGCAGGGGTTTAGAGGAAAATTGAAGATTAATACGAAATAAATAATAATAATAATAAATTGTCTTTTAAAAAAATACAAAGGAAAAATATAGTAAGAATGTAGAGCAGGCGAAGTTCAACAAATCACTTTAATTGCTCTTTCACTTAACCTGTTGTCTAATACATTTTTCGGTGATTACAAAGAGAATCCCTAAAAAATTATTAATCCTTAAAACAAAATCATATGAGAATATTTTCCAAAAATATAAATATTGGATTAAAAAAGTGATTAATCCTTAAAAGAAAATCATTTGCGTATATTTCCAAAAATATAAATATTGGATTACATTTTTCTTTCAAGTATATATTACAAGGAATAATTGCTGATAGATTCTTATCTAATTTGAACTGAGCTTAAGTTATGCTAGTACTGAACATAGAATATATCTCTATGAATTCAGCCAACTGTATTATTATTATTTGTCCTTTTTATTATAATTAGATATTATAATGGAATAAGACGTAGAGAAAGTATAATTAAGTAGGTATTATCATTATGCACATACAGGGAATTTTTCTTTCAAGTTTACATTACAATGAATTTTGCTTTAAATATACATATGCATACGCTTTTTTATAACAGAGGTTAATTTGAAGCTTTAAACGAGTGTTATCCACTCCCAGACTAAGCATGAAGTAAAATTTCGAGTTTAGAAAAGCCTGAAAATTTGGTTTGGTCGCGTAGCGCGAAGCGCGGAGCGGCCAAACCAAATTTTCAGGCTTTTCTAAACTCGAAATTTTACTTCATGCGCCACGCGTATTAAACACTGAAATATTGTGAACAAGCGAACTTCACTTGAAATCAGTGTTTTATACGCGTGGCGCATGAAGTAAAGTTTCGAGTTTAGAAAAGCCTGAAAATTTGGTTTGGTCGCTCCGCGCTTCGCGCTACGCGACCAAACCAAATTTTCAGGCTTTTCTAAACTCGAAATTTTACTTCATGCTTAGCCTGGGAGTGGAAAACACTCGTTTAAAGCTTCAAATTAAACCCTTTTCAAAAACAACGAATACTTGAAAATTTACAGCAGATAATCGGGATTTGTATATTTGAAAAAGAAAACTCTCTGTATAAACCATTTCTGAATTTTTTATTGCTGACTGAAATAATCTTCATCATTTGAAGTTTTCTGTCATAAATAACAATTTCTGGTTTAATATACTTGAAAATATATAATATGTATATATTTCGAATATACTTAACCACAAATTGTGGAATTTTTCTTTCAAGTATACATTACAAAGAATTATTGCTTTAAATATAGATACGCATACGCTTTTTTATAACAGAGTTCAATTTGAAGCTTTCAACGAATGTTATCCACTCCCAGACTAAGCATGAAGTAAAATTTCAGGCTTTCCTAAACTCGAAATTTTACTTCATGCGCCACGCGTATTAAACACTGAAAACACTGAAATATTGTGAAAAAGCGAACTTCACTTGAAATCGGTGTTTTATACGCGTGGCGCATGAAGTAAAATTTCGAGTTTAGAAAAGCCTGAAAATTTGGTTTGGTCGCTCCGCGCTTCGCGCTACGCGACCAAACCAAATTTTCAGGCTTTTCTAAACTCGAAATTTTACTTCATGCTTAGCCTGGGAGTGGAAAACACTCGTTTGAAGCTTGAAATTGAACCCTTTAAAAAAACCAACGAATATCTGAAAATTTACAGCAGATAATTGGGATTTGTATATTTGAAAAAAAAAATAAATAAAAACTCTCTGTATAAACCATTTCTGAATTTTTTATTGCTGACTGAAATAATCTTCATCATTTAAAGTTTTTTGTCATAAATAACAATTTCTGGTTTAATATACTTGAAAATATATAATATGCATATATTTCGAATATACTTAATCACAAATTGTTTTTAGTGACTGAAAACCTCAAATTATAAATGTTATTACAGTCAACAACAAAAAATTGAGAAATAGAGTTAGGCCTCTTTTAAAATAAACGGCTCAATATTGATTGTCTGTGCCAAAATATTATAAACTCTATGATATTAAGTCATGGTTGTTAAGGATATTCAGACTGGCGAGACAGTGAATTTACGGTGGAAAGTATTGATCGCGAGTTCACTTTGTTTGTGTATGTGTGTTTGTGTGCGGGAAGTCTTTTGAACTGTGCTTATCTCTTCCTCTGTTTAGGATGTATTGTTAAGGCAAGTCAGGAAAATGACATCGAGGAAGGAAACTTGCTTGCATGCTACAGTTTATTCTAAATGTATGTGTAAACATATTTCCTTGATAATTAATTCGACATTTATTACAAAACAGAAATTAGTAAAACGTTTTAACAATAATAAATCAATGACATCATAAAACAAAAAAACTTTGCTGAAGAACAGTAGAGTATGAGAAAATTTAATGATTGGAATCTTAAAGTTGGCAACTTGCTTAATTCAAAATTGAAAAATTAAAAAATCGTAAAAAGCTAAACAGATTTTTATAAACGTTTAAAATCTGGTTCTTTGGGGAGTGCGCATTTCTGCACTGTACTTAGGCCTCATAAGGCCCATTGTGCTTAAAGGTTTAAAATATTGATAACCAAATTTCATTACAAACCTCCAAAGGTGAGTTATTCAGTAACTTAAGTTTAGTTTAACTTACCTTAAAGTAAGGTTCAGTTTTTCAATCGTTTTTTTCTGCACATTCCTTTGAAAATGGTCTAACAAACCGAAATTAGTCGGACTAAAGTTATAATTTGTGAAACAATACCAAGTGTTTTTAATTTAAATAACTTTACAGGTTGCTTAACCCATTAACATCCAAGCAATTATAAAGTTGAGTCAAATATTTGATTTTAAGTAAAATTCTGCACTTATTTTTATGATTTTTATGAATTAGTTATTGTATTATATATTAGCCATGTTTTCTTAAATATACATAATGTCCACCCTGTAAATTTTCAGGCATTCGTTGATTTTCTAAAAACGTTCTATTTAAAGTTTCGATCGAGTGTTTTCACTCCCAGATTGAGCATGAAGTAAAATTTCGAGTTTAGAAAAGCCCCGCGTAGAAAATTTGTCGAGGGTCGCGCAGCGACCCGAGACAAATTTTCACGGGGCTTTTCTAAACTCGAAATTTTACTTCATGCGCCACGCGTATAAAACACTGAAATATTTTGAAGATAGAAATACATTGAACAATACATTTTTAAAATGAGTAATAATCGAAATATTGGCACTTCTTCACACATTCTCAAGTCAGGTTAAATGACACTGTTAATAAACTTGATTTAATGGGTTCGTGAATAAAATCCACAGGCGTTGTTTCAGCCGTTTATTGATTTTTGTTTGTACAAAATTTGCCGGGTAGTTCGTTGTCTCGAGAGTGTGAGCGCTCGTACCCTTGCAGGTACACCCCTGGTTGTGGGAGGGATGAAACTTACCCCCCATCAACAAAGGCAACAAAACACCGCCCATAATAATAATAAATAGAATTGTATAACATATACAATAAGTAACAGACACAATGCATCAAATTATTTAGTCATTTATTTAACAAAAAATTAATAGCGGTACGTTATTGCATAAAGGGCGCTTAATGAGAAACTTTAGTTTAGTTTAACTTACGTTAGGGTAAGGGTCAGTTGCTCAATAGTTGCTTAACTTAAGTCTAGTTTAAATAACCTTAGAGTAAAGGGCAGATGTTCAACAGTTGCTTAACTTACGTTTAGTTTACATACATTTAGGTTTGGTTTAAGTCACTAATGACTAACTGACCTGTAACAAATAAAGCACTTTATTGAACTCACGAAAAATGTACATTTACTTTTTACATTTACTATAAACCTAGTTTAGGGCCCAGCGGAGGCGAGTCATTTTTCTAACGAAAAATACTCGTCTCCGGTTCCATGGATGTGTGTGAATGTGTTGTGACGTCCAAATAGTCGAAATATATGTTAATATAGATATTATAAATCAACGTTAGTGGCTGAATGGTAATACCTATGCCAAACAAAAAAAAAAACAAAAAAAAAACCTAGTTTAGGTCGAACTCGACTTAAGTGAGTTCATTTAAGTGTATTATTAATATTATACATTTGCATATTCAACTGCAAAATATTTATTTTGCAATTGAATTTATCAAATAAACTTGCTTTATATTACTTAGGAATGTAATTTTTTTTAAATATTTATTTTGCAATTGTATTTATTAAATAAACTCGATTTATATTATGTAAGGGTCAGTTGTTCAATAGTTGCTTAACTTACGCTTAGTTTAAATTAAATTAGAGTAAGGGCTTTTGACATTTTCCTAAAAGAATTCCTCTTTGTTGAACAAATGGTTAATAAAAAAAGTTTTTCCTATCCGGGCGGTAACCCGGGGACACACGGTATATTTAAAAATATTATTTTTTCAAATAATGTATGTTGCATTTGTGTTTATTAAAGAAACTCGACTTATGTAAACATGCTAATTTCTACAATTAATTTGATGACTAGTAAGTACATCTTTTACACGTTTAGTGAAAAAAGTTTAAATTATTAATAAATATGTCTGCCGTTCCCGGCGCATCCACCAAATAAGAAGGCACATCTTAAGGTAATTAATTTAAACGAGTTGGGTTATTTCTAAATAAAATCTGACTGTAATCAATCTTGCATGAATCCGGCCCGCGATTGTTTGTAATTTTTTTTGTAAATGTCATATTTTGAAATATTGTAACAATTGTTCCTTAAATTTTTCATAATTTTATAAAATTAATCGGATCTTGGCCGACTTTATTATGTAGACTTGTATTTGTGGCCCGCGAAGAAGATAGTTTGGAGACCCAGGGTATAGAGTAAGACGAAGATCATTGAATTCTAACTATACTAATTGAATTTTGTATTATTATTATTTGTCCCGATTTCCATCGGTACTGTATACTTAAAAGAAAAATTCTTTGTATAGAATTAATATTATGTTTATCTTGAAAAATTTTTTAAAATTAAATTTTTAATCATAAATGTAAAAAATTGTACAAATATAAAAAAAAATCAATATAAAAATCACTGAATTATTTTCAGTACACACATTTAATGGTAATTATTTTTGATTACTTATTAGTACATATTTGGATTTCTAAAATCTTGATTGGTTATTTTTTTAGGAAATTTGTTTTATTGATTAATATACGCAGCAAATAAAATTTAATCGAACTTTTGAATTAAGACTAATATACCTAATTTTTATCAAAATGAAAGTGTGAATTATGATTATTTTTTATAAAAAAAAAAACAGAAAATAACATATTGTTTATGTTAACATTTGACAACGATTGTTATATTAGCGTCCAATTTGAAATTTCTAACGAGTGTTTCGACTCCCAGACGAAGCATGAAGTAAAATCTCGAGTTTAGAAATGCCTGAAAATTTGGATTTGCCGGGGCGCGCAAGCTTAGCGAGTCGCGCCCGGCAAATCCAAATTTTCAGGCTTTTCTAAACTCGAAATTTTACTTCATGCGCCACGCGTATAAAACACTTAATTGATCTTACATTAATCAATTTTCCAACTGGTCATTTTTACTTAAACAAATACTCACTTACATGAGTTTTTGAAATAGAGACTCTCTGTATGTTTTTTTGTTAAAGTGGAACCTCAAATTTTATTCTTGAATTAGTATACATATAGTTTGTTTTTAGTTACTATTTATTTAAACAGTGATTATGCATGGGTCATATTTTTAATTGTACTTTATAGGTATAGTTTTAATTATGTTGTAATGTATTTATTTTATATTTTTAGTCGTAGTATATTATTTATTTTTAAATGGACTCTGTTGACTGAATAAATAAATAAATAAATATGTTTTTGTACAATACGAAATTAGAATAAGTTATATGTTGCAAATGAAGCGTTTTTTTGTCTTAGTATTTAAACACCCGCACTTTTCTTCTTCACTCAAATAAATACACTCTTGTAAAGGAGTGTACATCGGACAATCAGGTCGTAATTTTCAAACCAGACTAAAAAAACATCATAGATCATATAATTTAAAACATGAGAATTCAACTTTTCCAAATTATTTGTTAGAAACAAACCACAATTTCGGCAAGGATGTACTTTCGGTAATCCATCTCACCGAAAAAGGTAAGAAAATGGATTTACTGGAAGCCGTTGAAATACACAAAGCAAAAATTAATCCGGGAATTTCCATTCTTAACGACCAGGTTGACCTGATGTACACCCCTCTCTTCGAAGCGCTTTAGATTTAATATATATACCTGTGTAACTCGTGTTTTAAGTACTTAGTTTGAGAATGATTACCGTGTAATTGAAACTAGTCACTGAAGTAAAATAAAAGTGGTATAAAAAAGTTAAGAGTTTTCTTTATATCAAAATTGAAGATGTACCACGAAGTGAACGCCTCCAAAATCCAAGAAACAAATAAATACGTGTTATTGTTTTAAAAATTATTTTAAAGCACTCATGTACATAAAAAAAATATATATACACAAAATACAATTTAAACCCAATTTTAAATAAACCTTTGGGATAAATGTAAATAAATGCCAAAAGGAATTTTAAACTTCTAAATTAAAATTAAAATATGAAGAATCTTGATTTTGCAAAAAACCTATACAGGGACGTTTTTTATGTGTACACATACGACTACAGGGAATTTTTCCTTTAAATCTTTAGATACTCGTTTTTGAAAAGGGGTTTTTAAGCGACATAACCAAATTTACAGGTTTTTCTAAACTCGAAATTTTACTTCAAGCTTTTTCTAGGAGTGGAAAACACTCCTTTAAAGCTTTAATTTGAACTCTTTTCAAATACGACGAATATCTGAAAATGTACAGTATATTGGGGTATCTATACTTAAAAGAAGTACTCGCTGTGTGTATATAGATAAAAATACCTTCCTGTAAACTCGTATTTCTGAGATGTTAGTTAATTTTGACACTCGAAGCAATTTGGATTAGCTAGCCCAGTACTAAACTAAACAGAAAAGAAAGAAAAAACAGAATCGCTTCAATTTAACTGTTCAATCTACAACACATGCGAAACATTGTTTATTTTATGTTTTCATACAGTTCTTTCTGGCTATTAACTCTTTTCTATACACTAGTACTTTCCACATGTGTTGTATGTTGAAAAATTAAATGGAAGGAAATCTGGTTTTGCGCAATCGCCGACATTTACATGAAAATCACGGAAAACGCATAATTTTTCCATAAAAAGGAAAGCTCCCATTTCTACACGACGCAACGTCCCGTATGCTCTGAATCTCATTTCGCCATTTCGATAAGCAAATGCGAAATAATACAATTCACAAACACAAATGTAACACATGTACGATTTTATTTCGCGAGTGAAAAAAAATTACTAGATTGTCATAGAATGTGGTTTATTACTCGTACATAAAAAAAAAGAACGTATTTCTTGAGTTTACTCATATACTCGTGCAGGTTCTGTAAGCGAAATGTTAAATTGAATGTGCATGTTATTTTTTAACTTCACCCTTCAAGTGGATCATATGAATAAGATATACACTAAATTTAACATTTTGCTTCTGTTAGTAAAATGTTAAATTTAGTGTCAGCGACAATAAAAGAAAATCTCGAATATTATAAGCAAAGCGAAATCATATTTTAATTAATTAAACCAAATATGTATATAACTATCTGTTAAAGAGCTCGTACAACATTCTGTTGAAGCACTAATAATTTACTATTATAATTTATTACACAATATGTCATACACACTAAGTTCTCTACGTATTCAACTTTTTCTACTAGGAAACAGAAGCCGTAACTAATACGAAAATAATGGAAATTACGAAACTTTTCCCTCGAGGCAACACTTTTTTTTTCTTTCTCATTCTCGAGCCAGCATCTGAAACCTTTGGCTTCCTGTCGGTGCTTATAGTTTGTGTCCAGCGACGTGAATATCCGCTGTCTACTTAAATGCCTCGGTAACACACACCGAGCTCCAGGAACTCGGTAATTGCTAATTGCCACGAATGGAAGAATACACACAGAAGACATGCAAAAATAATAATAATAATAATAATAAAAGCAACGCGAAGGACATGCACAATATCCACTACACATATAATATATTTTGAGGCTTTTTTTAAATCGAAATTTTACTTCGCGGCTCTACGCGTATAAAACACTGAAATATTGTGAAGTCGAAAATGTATTTACAGACATTTTTTCAAAAATTAGTTTTAGGTCTGTGACTGATGGGATCTCAAAACGTATTTCCACTGAAAAAGTATTTAGAGGCTCATATTTTTTTGCATGAATTTAACTATTTGTCAATTTTATTCGATGAGTAAATATCGTATGTTCAATAAAAAGTGCCATGGAAAATATTATAGGTTGGTAACTCTGAAATTATATATTACAATTATTATATCTGACGATTTATATGTCAAATTCTAAAGCGCGCAGCCAACCTAAATTAAATAAAAGTCATGAAATATTTAGTAAATTAATTATGTATTTTTTTTTTATTAACGATTGTCTTGTCATTCAACAGTATAGTTGAGCAATAATAAATTTATAATTTTAAGGATTTATTAAACCATTTTGGGACGTGAAGTAACATGTTTAAATTTAACGCACCAATTATGTTATGTTTTTACTATTAGTATTACTATTCTTTGTAAATGAAAATATAGATTGTAAAATGGAGATTCCGTAAATAAATTAAATTAAATTAAATCATGGCACTCCAGAGATTTTTATTTATTGAACATAAGATATTATTCAATGTACATATATTCAAAAGCGTAAACGCTATCTAATGCCCATTAGCTTAAGTAGCATCGTCAATAGTTATCCGGTAAATGAATGAGTACTGAACAGAAATTCATATTCTTGATAATTCAATGTATTTGATGTTTGTTAACCCGAAAATGAAATAAAAGGAAAAACTGAACCATGCTAATACAAAGACAAATTTTAAAAGAGGAGAAACTAACTTATTACTTATGCAAAATAGACTCTGCGAAGAAACAAAACGAAATGTAACACATTTCCACATGCACATAAAAGACTTTACGTGGAAAAAAGATCAGAGACAGTAAGACACATGTAATTAATGCGCTTATGAACCGAAAATGGCTGGAAATAATTGCAGACCAAGAGGAATCCGTTCCGTTTCGGTGTCGGTCTCTCCGGAGCTTATGAGAATTTGACCGTGACAAATTGCACGTTTCTTTTTTTCTCTCTTCGGCGTTTCAATGACAATGACTCGGTACATTGTTGTAAATTGAGGTTTTACGCTGGATAATGTTCCTCGCTTCCTGGAAGATTGACCGTTCTCTTAGCGCTCTACGGTTGACACAAAGAAGCAAGAACTAGCGATTAGTTTTCCTGATCGAAGATCGCTCGACCGATTTTCTTTATTCAACAAAAAAACAACATTTTTACTACTGTAAATAAAGCACAAATACAGTTACATCTTTTCAAATCAGTTTAATCAGAATGTATCAAGGATTTTGAAAAGTGAGTTTTCAGAGATCGAAAGATTTAATTCAACTATAATTTTAATTTGGTTCTCTTTAATCACTTAATGAAACATTTCAACTAATATTGAATTTGCATTAGACACAATTATTATTGGTTATTTAAGTGAAATCTTTAATTCAAATTCAATATTAATTCGACTGTTTTCCATTTCTTTCTTTACTTCTTCTCTATCAACATTTTTATTTTTAACATTTGATGAATAATGTGTGTTTGAACTTCAGAATAAATCGGAGTTTTATACGCGTGGCGCATGAAGTTAATATGGTTACTGAGTTTGTTATTGATAATGAGCACTTTGTGTCTCGAAATGTACATCTAACGATACAAATAAAAAGTGAAGTAAGGAATACCAGTCATTTTTAGTGTAATAATCACTTCACGTAAACTCAAAAATATACAGTTATGGTTAGTAAAGGTTCATTAAATATCATAAACAATACTGGATGATTTAAATTAATTTTTTAAAACACTTGGTTTGTTTCACTTATTTATATTTTCTCCGACTAGTTTCGACCATTGGTCATCTTCAAGGAGGAATTCCTCTTTGAAGATGACCAATGGTCGAAACTAGTCTGAGAAAATATAAATAAGTGAAACAAACCAAGTGTTTTAATTTATATTTAATTTAAATCATCCAGTATTAGATTCAAAAATGTTTCACCACGGGTTAAGTAAGAAATTAATTAAAGATATCATAAACAATAACAAAGACATCAATGACAATCCCAAGTTCAGATGGTTGGTAAAGGATCATAAAATATCATAAATAATAACAAAGACATCAATGACAATCCCAAGTTCAGATGATTGATAAAGGATTATAAAATATCATAAACAATAACAAAGACATCAATGACAATCCTTAAGTTCAGATGGTTGGAAAAGGATCATAAAATATTATAAATAATAAGAAAGACATCAATGACAATCCCTGTGTTAAGATGATTAGTAAATGATCATGAAATATCATAAAGAATAACGAACATCAATGACAATCCATGAGAAGAAAATATGGAGGAGTTTTTACTTTCTTGTTCATTTTTTTAGCCCTTTCGGCCTTGATGGTGACATTTGCCATTACTAAAATTTAGTAAACATATATCTGAGATGGTAATAAATAATATGCAGTGTACAGAATATTTCTTTTGTCACCAGAAAAATTCCTAGGGCTGAAGGGGTTAATGGACAATTTGGTTGCGGTTTACTAGAGTAAGATAGACTTTTTCCAGTCAGAAAGTGCGCAATAGAGAATAAAAATCGACCTGTCCGAGGATGATTTTTTTCTAGCTACCTCAGCTGGAGCGCTTATATTCCATATTTAAAAAACACCCTGTAAATAATTTTTGTACAATATTGTATCAATAATGAATATCATTTATCCTTCAATATAAACATTCAATATATGTACTATATTGTATCAATGGTCACCAGAAAATTTCTAGGGCTGAAAGGGTTAATGGAGAATTTGGAAAATCCTTGATTTAAAAGTCTGTTTTTAAAATATAAAGCGTATCTTACCATATTGCATGATCTTTCTCCATTCAAAAATATACAGGGTGTCCCCGAATGGTCTGTACAACGCTCTACCACATATTCTCTGAAACAAAATAAGACGATTTAACTAAACTTATCTCTATCCAAAAGTGGTTCCTAAGCCATCTACGAGGCCTCAAAGATATTATTTTTTTTTCATTATTTTTCAAATATTTTTATTTTGGACTTAGGTAAGAAAACCTAATTTGGCACATTTAATTACATTGATACCATGCACTTTTTGCGATATGTTTCTCTATCCTACGTTTAAAGTAAGTGGTCAAACTAGGACCATCGACTTCTTAAGATACTTAAATATTTTTATTCAACAGGTCGAATCATAAGGAATACTTTTTTTCTGCAAGATCATTCAATTTTACGTATTTTTTGTCTCTTATAAAATTTTGCTATTTCTATTTTTGTAAATAAAGAATCAGTTTTTTTTAGAATTTTATTTCTTTGTTGTTTTGACAAATAAAAATATTTTTTTTGTGGGGAAAATAGCAAAATTTTATAAGAGACAAAAAATACGTAAAATTGAATGATCTTGCAGAAAAAAAGTATTCCTTATGATTTGACCTGTTGAATAAAAAGATTTAGGTATCTTAAGAAGTCGATGGTCCTAGTTTGACCACTTACTTTAAACGTAGGATAAAGAAACATATCACAAACAGTGCATGGTATCAATGTAATTAAATGTGCCAAATTAGGTTTTCTTACCTAATTCCAAAATAAAAATATTTGAAAAATAACGAAAAAAAATAATATCTATGAGGCCTCGTAGATGGCTTAGGAACCACTTTTGGATAGAGATAAGTTTAGTTAAATTGTCTTATTTTGTTTCAGAGAATATGTGGTAGAGCGTTGTACAGACCATTCGGGGACACCCTGTACATATATAGACATTGAAATCCACTACTAATTTTCTTCTCATTGATATCTTTGTTATTGTTTATGAAAGTACTGATAAAGGTCACCCTGGTATCTTAGCAAATGTGATCAAGCTTAGATCTTTGCAGGAATTTAAGAAAATTTAGGTTAAATTGCACCAATTAATTACTCGTTTCAAATTTTATATTTTTGTTGATTTGGAAAATTTAAATACTTTTGTCAATTCGTCCTAATTGTCGCACTTTTAAGGTTTTTATAACATTTTATGATGCGTGTTGGTTTCGACGATTTTATTTAAAAAAAGTAATAATTATATAGTTTGTGATTTTTGTTAAATATTGACATATAGGGATATTTTCTTTTAAGTATACTTTCACATATTCCATATAAACATTTATAAACCTAATAAACATGTGATCAAAACCAAGCAGTCTATTTTGAACTTCACTTGAAATCAGTGTCCTATACGCGTGGCGCATGAAGTAAAATTTCGAGTTTAGAAAAGCCTGAAAATTTGGTTTGGCCGCTCCGCGCTACGCGACCAAACCAAATTTTCAGGCTTTTCTAAACTCGAAATTTTACTTCATGCTTAATCCGGGATTGGAAACACTCGTTAGAGGCTTCAAATTGAAAGTTTTTAATAGCACAACGAATTCTTTTATTTTTCTATCAACACATACGTAATACTCGTAGAATAAATTGGTTGAGGGTAATTCTAGGAATTATACAAATTGTAGTATTTTAATATTCATTTATTTAAAACAAATTATTCAAAATAAAACACTTTTTACTTTGTTTGTATAAAACTTGTTTATTGAATGAGACTGCAGTTTCGACAACTTTAGCTCGTCATTATCAAACATTAAGTACTTCATGTTTTAATAATGACAAGCTACATTTGTCAAAACTGCAGTCACATTCAATGAAAAAGTGTTATAAAAACAAAGTAAAAAGTGTTTTATTTTGAAACTAACATATATCACGAAGTGTATTTCACAATACAGAAATTATTCAAATATTAGAATATTTAAATGTTCGAGTATTTGAAAATTATGATTTTGAATGAATATTCGAATCCGTAAATTTGGAAAATACCCAGACTTAACCCTTAAAGGTGAAATTTTTTTGATTATTTTTCACTAGGAATGATTACAAAATCACGTATTTTGTAATCATCATAAGTGAAAAATAACCGAAAACAAAAAATTTTGTATTTAAGGGTCAAGTCTGGGTATTTTGATAGAAAAATATCAAAAATGTAATGCGACAATTATTTATTACAAATTTGGACGGTCTGGAAAAATGGTTCCATTGTATATTTTAGAATTATGAAAAATTATTTAATTTGTGTGTCCACTTAGGGTAAAATTTATATTTAATAGTTGAGGCTGTTACTTGGTGAAATTCCATATCAAAAACTTTTAGTAAATAACACACTTGGTTAAGATTTCACTGTTTATTGATTGACACTGCAACAATTGTTTCGCCACACAGTGGCTTTATCAGGCAGATGAATCATTCATCATTCATTCATCTGCCTGATGAAGCCACCGTGTGGTGAAACAATTGTTGCAGTGTCAATCAATAAACAGTGAAATCTTAACCAAGTGTGTTATTTACTAAAAGTTTTTAAAATTTATATAATCAAGCGACGTTCGATAGATTTTTTAATTTTCTAGCTAAAATATGTTTGTTGCTGAATTTGATTATGATGTATTTAAGGGTTTATAAAATATGTATCAAATATTTGCTTTATTATTTGTCCAAATTTTTTTATTTGATTATTCCAATATTTTTAAATAATTTTGAATGAATATTTGAATATAAATTGAGAGCCTTAATCAAAACATGTATCAAAAATTTGCTTTAATCTGGTTATCCAAATTGTTCACTGTACAAAAAAAACTATATAAAAAATAAATCCTTATTTTATTTTAATATTGTGATTGATTGATAATATTTTTGAAATACAAGAAGTTTTGCTTTTAGGTATATATATCCCAATTTTATGCTGTGAATCTTCAGATACTCGTTGCTATTTTAAAAAAGTTTAATTTGAAGTTTTAAACGAGTGTTTTCCACTCCCAGACTAAGCATGAAGTAAAATTTCGAGTTTAGAAAAGCCTGAAAATTTGGTTTGGTCGCGTAGCGCGAAGCGCGGAGCGGCCAAACCAAATTTTCAGGCTTTTCTAAACTCGAAATTTTACTTCATGCGCCACGCGTATAAAGCACCAATTTCAATTTAAGTTCGTATGTTTACAATATTTCAGTGTTTTCAGTGTCTTGTACGCGTGGCGCATGAAGTAAAATGTCTAGTTTAGAAAAGCCTGAAAATTTGGTTTGGCCGCTCCGCGCTTCGCGCTACGCGACCAAACCAAATTTTCAGGCTTTTCTAAACTCAAAATTTTACTTCATGCTTAATCTGGGATTGGAAACACTCGTTAGAGGCTTCAAATAGAAAGTTGTTAATAGCACAACGAATGTCAAAAAAATTAAATTGAAAGGTCGTGATATGGATACTTGAAAGAAACAATTACTGTATTTATCTTTTCATTTTATTGTTTTCAACATTTTTATACTATTTAATTGATATTTTCTTTTTTACTATTACTATCTTTTAATTTTATTGATTTCATTATTTCTACACTATTTTATTGATAATTTTTTATTATTATTAAAACTGTAGTATTATATATTGTAAATGGATCTCGAAAATAATACATTTAATTTGATTCAATGTACGAAAAATTACAAACATCTAAAAAATTATAATTGCATATTTGTTCTTGCTGAAATTACGAGTTTTATTCATTGGTAAATTTTTATGTTTGTTGCTATTGACGACTTTATTTAAAATTAATGGTTTTTGACAATTTTCAGAAAATCTCTTATAATCGATTTAGATTGTTAAGAGTAATACTATATTTTATAAAATTAGTTTATCAATTTATTAAAATAGTGAATCAAAGACGTGGGGTGTTTAGAAACTCAATTAATACATTTAATTTGATTAAATGTACGAAAAATTACAAACATCTAAAAAATTATAATTGCATTTTTGTTGTTGCTGAAATTACGAACTTTATTGATTGGTAAATTTTAATATTTGTTGCTTTTGACGATTTTATTTAAAATTTATTTTTTATATAGTTTGCGATTTTTGTTAAATATTGGCATATGATGATGTTTCCTTTTAAGTATACTTTCACATATTCCATATAAACATTTATAAACTTAATAAACATGTGATCAAAACTAAGCAGTCTATTTTGAACTTCACTTGAAATCAGTGTTGTGTACGCGTGGCGCATGAAGTAAAATTTCGAGTTTAGAAAAGCCTGAAAATTTGGTTTGGTCGCGTAGCGCTACGCGCTACGCGACCAAACCAAATTTTCAGGCTTTTCTAAACTCGAAATTTTACTTCATGCTTGATCTGGGATTGGAAACACTCGTTGGAGGCTTCAAATTGAACGTTTTTAATAGCACAACGAATGTCAAAACATTTAAATTAAAAAGTCGTAATATGGAAAACCTAAAAAAAAAATTATCTTTTAATTTTATTGATTTCATTATTTCTACACTATTTTATTGATAATTTTTTATTATTATTAAAACTGTAGTATTTTATATTGTAAATGGATCCCGAAAATAATACATTTAATTTGATTAAATGTACGAAAAATTACAAACATCTAAAAAATTATAATTGCATATTTGTTCTTGCTGAAATTACGAGTTTTATTCATTGGTAAATTTTTATGTTTGTTGCTATTGACGATTTTATTTAAAATTAATGGTTTTTGACAATTTTCAGAAAATCTCTTATAATAGATTTAGATTGTTAAGAGTAATACTATATTTTATAAAATTAGTTTATCAATTTATTAAAATAGTGAATCAAAGACGTGGGGTGTTTAGAAACTCAATTTGCCTCGGAAAAACAAGTCCGATTTTTCTAATTTTTGGTGAGCATAATGCTTCATGTACTATGTATGCAGCAGTAAATTGCATAGGGGTTGCGGTTTACGAATGTAAGATAGACTCGTTCCAGCCAGAAAGTGCGCAATATAGAATAAAAATCGACCTGTCCGAGGATGTTTTTATATTTCTAGCTACCTCGGCTGTAGGGCTTGTATTTCCTATTTAAAAAAACACCCTGTAAATAATTTTTGTACAATATTGTATCAATAATAAATATCATACATTATTAAATATAAACATTCAATATATGTACAATATTGTATCAATGGCAACATTCAGTATAGATATTCAATACATGTCGATATTGTACGAGGGTTGCCTTTTATATTTCGGGATTAGAGAACAAAAATAAATATTAATCATTGAAAATCGCGTTATTGTTTTTCAAAATATTCCCCATTAAGATCTATACACTTTCGCATGCGTTTGAACCAATTGTCGAAGCACTTTTGCCACTCTGATTGAGGTATCTCCAAAACATGCATTCTGAACGCATCAACCGCTTCTTCAGGTGTCGAAAAACGTTGACCTCTCATTTTATTTTTTACGGATGGTAATAAAAAGAAGTCATTCGATGCCAAGTCAGGACTATATGGCGGATGACTCATCAAATCGATGTTTTGCGTGCTCAAAAATGCAGTTGTTTGAGCCGATGTGTGAGAGCTCGCATTGTCGTGGTGAAGAGTGATCCGTTTTCGGCGGTTGGTTTTCCTGATTTCTTGGATGACAACTGGCAAACAAATGGTTGTGTACCACTCAGAATTGACTGTTCTGCGTTGTTCTAGTGGTACGGTTGCGACATGTCCAGTTTTTCCGAAAAAACAGGCGACCATTTGCTTGGAAGTGCTTCGTGCGCGAACAACTTTTGTTGGATTTGGCTCATCTTGAAACACCCATACGGTCGACTGCTGTTTACTTTCGGGCTCATACGCGTAAATCCATGATTCATCACCTGTCACGATGTCATAGACGTGTTTCGAAGCACCGCAATCGTATTTTTTGAGCATTTCTTTGCACCAATCGACACGAGCCTTTTTTTGAGCGATTGACAAATTGTGTGGGATCCAACGCGAACAAATTTTTTTGCAATATTGAATGTATGCTGGTCCCACTAATGCCCAAGGTTGTCTCAATCTCACGATAGGTCACATGACGATCTTGCAATATTTGTTTGCGCACAGCATCAATGGTTTCCGGAACAACAACTGATTTTGGACGACCTCCACGAAATTCGTCTTGGAGTGAACTACGACCTCGGTTGAATTCACCATACCATCGATAAACACTGGTCCTTGATGGAGCTTCATCGCCAAAAATTGAATTAAGTTCATCCATGCACTGTTGTTGAGTTAATCCACGTCGAAAGTTGTAAAAAATAATCGCACGAAAATGTTTGATTTAATTCCATTCTTTGGCCGAGATAAATCTTTTAAGTTAGTGTAAACGACACAAATAACGCTCATATGACAAAACGTTCTGAGTACGTATAACCTCAAAAATGTCAAACTTTACGATAGAGCTCTCAGTTGCCAGATTGCAACACTAGGGTTGCCCAATCCCGAAATATAAAAGGCAACCCTCGTATCAATAATGAATAACATTGAATAACCCTTTCGAAGTTTCAAAATAATAATAATATTGTTTTGTATGTATTTACCCTAGTTGAAATCAAAATTTTTATAATTAACAATCCATGTATCATTTTCATATAATTAATTACAATCCTACAACTATATACACAACCTATTTTTTAAGCTTGCGCCTCACTCAATATTGTATGATTTATTTATATACGTTTGTTTTAGTTATACTATACAATTCTCTGTAACTGAAATTAATTCTGTTGAGAAATAAAGCATTATTATATAATAATTATTCAATATAGAATACAAATATATTCTCAATAATGATTTTCATATTTCAATTCTATATTGTTACAATATGATCTCGTGCTAACATTTAATTATTGTCACAATATTTTAAAATTGTTTTCCAATATTTAAATTTCTTCCATTTTCCTCATTGTTTGTTTGACATAAATTCTTTGAAAGTAGACTACGTTGATAAAATGTTACAAAATAAAGATAATCAATTTATGAATTATGGCGTTATTGAAAAAGATACATGGAGTACTGTTGATAGGCTAGATCTAAATTCTATGAGGCAGTGGGTATTTTTAAGTAATACAGTATTATTATTATTTGCTTTACTACTTACAAAATTCTTTCTTCGTTTATTTAAGATTAATAATAATTCAACAATTCTTCATCTTTGAATTTCAAAAACCTTATCCTTTAAATTAACGACCCAACTTGGATGCAAACTGTGAAAACTCTGCCGGGGGTCCTTCTATTGAGAATTGACAAGATGAATTGTTAACAAAATCCTAAAATATTTAAAGAATATTATGGACCAGCGATCCAGTAGTACATATGCCAAATTATTTGGATAAACCAAGAAGATATGTTTACTGCAGCACCCGACAAATTTGGCTGGATCAGCTGTACTTGTGATGTAAACCTGTTTTAATAACAAAAACATATTTAATGTTATTTTATTCTAAATACACTTATTTGTTCAAATGTAATGTGATTTTTAATCATAAAATAAGTATAAATGAAATTGAAAATTCTTGGTTGCAGAATACTTCAAACATAGATGGCCTGAATAATTTGACCCAAATTGTTACATTTGCAGTAGGTTACGGTATGTAACAGCAAACACTTGTTGTAGAATTTAATGTCCGTTGGGGTATTAGCTCGGGAAGTAGTTGTTTCAATGAATGTTTGATATAGTGTTACATAGCATTATATTAGATTAAGTTCCCTGTAATTGGATACATGTATATCTATAATGGTTTGTAAATTAAATTCACTTGGTTTTGTTTCACTTATATGTATTTTATTTTCTATAGTGGGACAAATTCAGACACATTAACATGGAATAGATTAGAATATATTAAGCCACTGTCTTTACAAATCAAAAATAATTTAAAAGGAAAGAATAATAACATAATTTTGACAAACACAAATAATTTTGGAAAATTAATAGTTAACAATAAAATCAAAACTAAAAATTGTAAATTGAAGAAAAGTGGTATTTATGAATTGAAATGTGATGATTGTGATGCAGTGTATATAGGACAAACCGGCAGGTCCTTTGATATCAGGTTAAAAGAGCATACAAAAGACATAGAGAATAAAAAACAAACCACCGGTTTTTCTAAGCACTGTATCACATCTAATCACCATTTTTCTTCAAACGATTTAAAAATTCTGCATACAGGTAATAAGGGATTAACGCTTAACTACCGGGAGGGTTTAGAAATTTCAAAAGCCATAAAGGCAAGTAAAAATGTGGTCAACGACAACGAAGACCTTTGGAATTCCCCGATATTAAATGCCCTTATTACCCAATAAAACCTAAAACTCGAAACTATATATATTCCCAAACAAATCCATTTGTACATCATTCTTGATAATGGCATTAAGCCGAAACTAGTAGAAAATAAAATACATATAAGTGAAACAAAACCAAGTGAATTTAATTTACAAACCATTATATTTTAAAATGTTTTACCAAGTGATTAATGAGAAAAAAGTGTCCGACATGTATATCTGTTGGGAAAAATAAAGAATAATAATAATAGTCTTTGTAAGACTAACTTGTTGTAGATTGCGAAAAAAATCGAACTTTTAATGTTTGAATCATAAAATATATTAATGAATAATACAAATATGTTTAATATTGATATTGCCATTTGCCTGGTGTTTTTACACCGAGGTCACATCTTGAGGACTGAATTCAATGTCTAATAAATATAATTAATTCATTTTACCATATCTGTATTCTACAATAATAATAATTAATGCCTTTATTGATTTAAACTACAACATACAATTATAATTTATGTTATTAAATTTATAAATTTATTTTGATAAAGAAAATATAAGGTTCTTAAATCCGGTGAAAAGGGGTTAAGTTGGTTAGCTTAACTCAGAATTTTAAAGGAATTCATTTCCTAATAGAGGAACTAAAGATTTTATAAGATTATCCAGAAATGTGGACAACGCTTTACCTAACTCTATTCCTTTAATTCATTTGAATTTATCAAAATACTAGTAAACTCTTACTTCTGGATTATTACTTAATTGAGACATTTATCAAAAACTACCCAAAGAAATGGACAAAACAAATATTAAAGAACTGCTTTTCTTTCTATTTTCTTCTGCTATTCTTTATTGACGAATTTTTAAATAGTGACATGTCAACCATCTGACTTATTTGTCTGTTAACAAGTTTGTGAGATGTGTATTATATTTATGTATGACTTAATTTATTTTGTCAACTTTGATTTTACTTGGAATTTTATATTTAATGTATGAATATTTCATGTATTTCTCAACTTATAGCTTAAGCTATTTATTATATTATGTATTTTGACTTGTGTAAAACCTTTATGTTATAGCACAAATATATTACTTACTTACTTACTTACTATATAGAGCAAATTTCCCAGTTAAGTATACATACCTCAATATACTGTAAATTTTAAGGCATTCATTAATGTTTAAAAAGGGTTCAATTTGAAGCTTCTACGAGTGTTTCCACTCCTTGATTAAGCATGAAGTAAAATTTCGAGTTTAGAAAAGCCTGAAAATTTGGTTTGGCCGCGTAGCGAAGCGAAGCGGCCAAACCAAATTTTCAGGCTTTTCTAAACTCGAAATTTTACTTCATGCGCCACGCGTATAAATCGGCGATTTGAAGTGATGTTAAACAAAACACACTTCATCTTTAATGAATTAGATGTATACGTTTTTGAAACAGTTCAAAAACTCGACAATAGAAAACAAGCTCATTCCCACCCTCGAATTACAATAAATAAATAATTTTAATTTAAATAAATAAATATTTTTATTATAAATAAATTAATATTTTTAATATAAATAAACACATAAATATTAAATGAATTACTTTTAAAGCTCTGGTAATCCGGATCAATGAAAAACGGATTTTAAAACACAAAATGTAAATAACTAATATTTCAATTTCGTCCGGATTACTAGAGAATCCCGATTATTTGAGTTGGGATTAGCGAAGCTTTACTGTATTTACATATCTCATAACAAATTTTCAAAGCGCAAGATTTGGTTAGACAAAGTAAACATCAGTAAAATGGTTTAACCTGAGAAAAATAAGGAGTATGTTTTGAAATTCACTTGAAATCAGTGTTTTATCAAAAAATCCAAATTTTCAGGCTCTTTTGAACTTGAAATTTAACTTCATGCTTAATCAAGTTGTAGAAGCACTCGTTAGAAGCTTGAAATTTAACACGTTTATGAAAACAACGAATGCAAAAACAATTAAACAAATAAATTATAGCCGATCTTATATGCTAAATGTATTAAATTTAAAATCTCTGCGCTACAGAAGAGTTATGCTAGATTTGTGCTATGGGTACAAACTAATTAATGGCTTTGTGAACAGTAGCATATTGGTTGGGGCATTAAAGCGCCACCTTTCGCTCATTGATCTTGTAGTTGTTTATTAATTGTATTTATTAGCTAATTGTAACTTGAATTTTATAACTATCATGTGCATTGTATTATTTGTTATATGTTTAATTTACACACATTTATTATTATATATATATATATATATATATATATATATATATTTAATGTAAAATGGAGATTTCCGTACAAATAAATAAATAAATAAATAAATTACAGTAGATACATGATATGCATACTTAAAAGAAAAATTCTCTGTCTGTATATTTCCAAACTGCATTGCAATTCTTTAGCGTTGTCTTGGATCTTTGTAAATCCAATAAAATGAAATAATTAATTTCGTGATAACATCTTAATGGAACACTTTTATAACCTTATAAACATTAATTTCCTTTGTAAAAATCATTAAAAGTGAGAATATTAAGACGTTGTTGTTTGAGTTTTTCTTAACACGCGATTGTGCCTGTCTCTGATTCTTGTAAAATCCTGATGCCTTCCTCGTGTTGGTACGGTTGGCTAACAACATAAAACGAGTATACAAAACATATACTCGAAGACATGAACGTTATGAATGCTGAATATCCGCCCACGTGATCGCCTGAAAAAAAAAATGGTTGAACACAGACGGGGCCCAACCTTACCATTATATACAGGACATCTTCGTCGAGATTTTATCGGGGAACTTAAAAGCAATCGACGGGGGGTGTCTTATTGTATTCTAATTCATAAACGAGATTATTAAGTTGTTATGACTTAATAAGGCAGATTTTTTAAAAATTTAGATCAATTCGTCTTTTTGTATCTGCTGGGTATTTTTATAACTTCTTATACAATTAAAGAATTACCACACGTTTTAACTAAAATAAAAATAACTGCAGCTTGTATGAAATATAAAGAAAATTAGGACAAAATATATGCAAAATAAACAGATCATAAAATGCACTGAAATTACACATAATTTAATAAATGTTAACATTCTTCAAATTTTCAGGCTTTTCTAAACTCGAAATTTTACTTCATTATCCAAGCGTGTAAAACACTGATTTAATGTGAAGTTCAAAAACACATATAAGTATATCTTTAATTAGAATTTAATTAAAACACTTAGCTTTGTTTTACCACTTTTATTTTACTTTTCAGTGACTATAGTTTCGACTACAAGTTAGTTATTATCAAACTAAGTAACTTAGTTTGATAATGACTAGCTTCTAGTCGAAACTAGAGTCACCGAAAAGTAAAATAAAAGTGGTAAAACAAAGTTAAGTGTTTTAATTAAATTGTTATGAAGATGTACCACAAAGTGAACGCCAACCAAATTAAAGATTTAATTAGAATAACACGGAATCAGATATTTACGCCCGGTTTCTCCAACGGATCTTATCTAGATAGAATCGATCTTAAAAATATGACGTTCTTAAAGTGTTGCACCCACTATAAATCAGATCTTAAAGTCATAAGAAGATCCTACATTATAAGACGCCAGAATTGGTGTCTTAAGAAGTTGATTCTAACCTAAACATCAGAGTAACTTCAATCAATGCGAACATGTAAAATGGCAGATGAATTATTTCAAGTGTTATTTCAACTGGATATCATGCAGATTTCGCAGATATGGTAAATATTGAAGAAGAAAATAACTTGCCAGCAATATCTCATCATATTTATCAACGGGATAACTTTTTCGAAAAGTATGGCTGCAAGTAGTTTTTTTTTTCTTCAGGACTTAGACTTACGAAATAAAGTTTGTTATCAACGATTTTTAGTGTTAAAAATTAATGTTTTCCTTTCCCCTTTTTATTTATTATAAGTAAAATATGTAAACGTTTTTTCCCTTACTTATTGTGGCCCAAGACAATTCGTGAATGCAGCGAAGGTAAAATCTTGTAATATATATATATATATATTTTCATATTTTTTTAATGAATATTTATTCATTAAAAGAATATGAAAACGAATTAAAATTAATACTGACTTTCTGCAAAAATTACTTTTTCAAATATTTATTGAAACATTCATTAAAATAAGTTCTTCTTTTGTTGTTATTGTAAAAATACACCAGGCATTAATATCGTATGTTCAATAAAATAAAACCTCTAGAGTGCCATGGAATAAATTGTAGGTTGGCAATCCTGAAATTACACAATATAATTATTATGTCTGACGTTTTATGTGACAATTCCTAAAGCGTGTAGCCAACTTAAATTTAAAAAAGATTAAGATGGCACTCTAGAGATTTTTTTTATTGAACATTCGATATATTATTCATTAATTTCTCTTAAAATGTAATGATTTCGATGACGTACATAATTAATCGTGACATTGCGACGCGTGTGAGTGAAAACAATGCGAATGTGATGTAACAACATTCGTTTAATTCACGATGCGGATTGAATGAAATTTGGTTGCGCGAAATTCGCCTTTGGGCCAAGACCGAATGACTCAACGCTTGTTTATAAACAAACCGTTTACACACAGCGATTTATTGACATTAGTTTAATATCGGCAATCGGTATGTAAGTGGACAATTATTTTTAATAAATATTAATAACAACAATTTGTTTAATGACGAATGACGGGAGATTAAGCAGGAATGTTATCTAAGAATAAAGTTAGGTAGGGTCTGTAATAATAGTGATTAATTCTTATTAGTCAATTTTATTATCCATGTATTAGATTGTAAGTCATTTAATTGAAAAGTTTAATAAATAAATGTTTACTGTTTTTTAATGACATCATATTTAGAAATTGTTGCGAAGTTGTGCGTGATATATTGAAATGCGATAACATTTCAAGATATTTCAGTCAACATTGGCTGTATTTGCAATCCATAAAATTTGATTGCTCTAAATTTATGAAGTCATAATTATTATTCTTGAGGTACGTAAAGATTTGTATCACTTAATAAAAACACAGGTATAGTGGAATTCGGGAGAGATGTCCTATGACTCATTTAATAATATTAATAAATCTGCTTATATTTGTCTAGTTTTAATTTTAAAAATTGTCCTGTACACAATTTGTCTACACCACAATTGAGTCGCTTGTTTCCAAAAACCAATAAATCAGTTTGAAAACCATGAATTTAGGGGTTTTTGGAAATAGGCAACTTAATTATGTGTTTTAGATTTATAAATATTCGTTGTTTTTCAAAAAGAGGTCAATTTGAAGTTTAAACGAGTGTTGTCCACTCCCAGGTTAAGCATGAAGTAAAATTTCGAGTTTAGAAAAGCCTGAAAATTTGGTTTGGTCGCGTAGCGCGATGCGCGGAGCGACCAAACCAAATTTTCAGGCTTTTCTAAACTCGAAATTTTACTTCATGCGCCACGCGTATAAGACACTGATTTCAAGCGAAGTTTACTCGTTCACAATATTTCGGTGCTTTTAGTGTTTAATACGAGTGGCGCATGAAGTAAAATTTCGAGTTTAGAAAAGCCTGAAAATTTGGTTTGGCCGCTCCGCGCTTCGCGCTACGCGACCAAACCAAATTTTCAGGCTTTTCTAAACTCGAAATTTTACTTCATGCTTAGTCTGGGAGTGGAAAACACTCGTTTTAAGCTTCAAATTGAACCCTGAAAAAAAGCGTATGCATATGTATACCTAACAGAAAATTTCCCTGTATGTATACATAAAAGAAAAATTCCCTGCATTAACAGATTAATCTGATGACTATTTGCCAAATCTACTGAATCTACATTTGATTCAACTAACATTTTCGTTTGAGCTTACACAAAATCAACATAAATGCATTAGTTATTTCTGTACATGGGGTTTCTCCAGATCAAAATACTCCGATTTTTGAAATTTTTAAAATTAAGCCGTATGTAAACGTGTGTGGGACGCATAAATGTTAAAATAAAGTTCTTTCGGAGACTTACCGTTTAGCCGCAAATCGTATTTTAAGTTGTAATTTTGAGGTTATATACGTTGGTATCTTTGGCAAAATAAGCACATTACAAGTATAACTTTCACACATGATGAAATTATCTACAAAAGTATGACGTAATTAATCCAAATTGTAGTATTATCTTCATTTATAGAGCCAAAATCACGATATTAATTTCAAAATAAATGTGACGTCCACTGACGTTTATTTAAATTTATTTATATATTTCTAAATTGATTATTATCTACATTTAGATTATGACTATTTTAACTTTTAATATAAAAAATAAGATAGTTATTTAAAAAAAAAATAACCGCTTACTAAAATTTTCTTCTAATGACTGCGATTGTAACGTGAAAAATTAATTATGTAATTGAAATATCTCTAACTTGTATAACCAAAATTTCAGGTTGCGTTGATGGCTAACAATTTTGTTATTACTCCACTGCTGCAACCCGAGTTGATTTTTGTATGATTGTTGTAAATTGCAAATGTGAATTTATTAAAAATTAAAAGTTAAGTGTTTACTGTAATTTTATACATAACTAAGTGCATAAATTGCACTGATCAAAATTAATTACGTGTGAGTGATAAAATAAATTATTTTGTTATAATAAACAACAAAACAAAAACCTTTCAAACTTCCCTCTTTTAGTCGGTAACGTAGGCTGCAAGTTGCTAACGTTATGTCGGTAACTAAGATTACAATTTGCTCACAGCCATACATTTTATTTATTATAAATTATTGAATTAAATATTAATGCATTATTATTTGTGTGGATTAATGGCGCCATCTATTTTATTTATCATAAATTAAAATACTTGAAATTTCCTAATGGATCCAATTTATATATCCATTATTTTAAATAAACGTCAGTACAAGGTACATTTAGTGTAAAATTAATATCGTGATTTTGGCTGTATAAATGAAGATAATACTACAATTTTGATTAATTACGGCATAATTTTGAAAATAATTTTATCACGTGTACAATTAATACCGTAATTACGGCATAATTTTGAAAATAATTTTATCACGTGTACAATTAATACCGTAATGTGCGGTAATATCTATCCGAGAATACCAACGTATATAACCTCAAATTTGGAACTTAAAATACAATTTGCGGCTAAACGGTAAGTCTCCGAAAGAACTTTATCTTAAGATTTGTGCGTGCCACACAAGCTTACTCCCAGTTCCGTTAAAACGCTAAAAAATAATAGTGTTTCGTTCTGGAGAAATCCCCTGTAAGTACCTGAACTATTTAGTAGATGTGGAAATTGGAATTATACCACTTAAATTTGTACGTTCTCATCTAGAGTATGGATCTTGTGTATGGGCACCATCACAACGAGTTTATATCAGTGCTTTGGAAAACGTACAAAACAAATTTTTAAAGGTGCTTGCGTACAAGTTAGGTTTCGATTCTAGCACAAATTTAGAGATATTATCATCGGAACAATGTATTGATAAACTATGTTGTCGCCGGGTGTATGCCGACTTGTTGTTTTTTCATAAATTAACTTGTAATGCTGTTAATTGTCCATATCTTTTATCACAAATTAATTTCAGTATTAATTTAACCAATCGCCCAACTAGACATTTACCTATATTTCGTCTTCAACTTCATAAGACAAATTACGGATATAAAAGCCCACTTTCAAGGTTTATGCGAACAGCCAATACATTATCTGTACATCCAAACTTTGACATTTTCAACTCTTTCTCACCCTTACAATTCATGGCAAGACTTAAGCGAATAAATATTTGTAATTTTTCTTAGTTTAATAAGTCAAATTTATATTATATTATATTATATTTATATTTTATTATTGTATTATTTGTATTAAATTTTTGTTGTTGTTGTAGTAATTATATTTAGTTAAATATTAATTTGTAAAATGGATTTTCCGGTAAATAAATAAATAAATTCACAATTAAAACGATTGTGCACATTAATTAAAACGATTTGTGGCTGGGTTTATGCAGATTTATTCTTACGAAGAATATAGTATTGTGAAACAATACCAAGTGTTTTTAATTTAAATAACTTTACATATTTGCGAAGACATTGTCAAAATGTGACGTTTAACCTTAAAATTTTAAAGCTGCATAGCGGAACATACGTTTTCGCATGTTCCATTTAAAAACCATAGCAGACATATTATGAAGTTTCTATCTCTTTTCACATACGCAATCTGATGACATCAAACTATTTTCGTATGACATGTATTGGTGCAGAAAGCACTACAAATCAAGGAAACCATTAGACACCTCTCGTGAATCGTACCTTACATTCCTTTCTTTACTTTTTATGAAGTCACAATTATTTTTCTTTAGTTACGCAAATATTTGTATTACTTAATAAAAACACAGATACATTTCTCTTTTCACTTTTTATGAAGTTATACAGCCAATTTGTATTTAAAAAATGTCTAATTATTCTGGCTACGTCATTGCCATCATCCTTAATCTTCGAGAAATGAATTAAACGCTGTTATTTATATTTTAATTATTCTAATCCATTCATCAAACGACATTCGTTGTAATTAATCCAGGAAATGTATTACATTTTTTAGTCCTTATCCCTTTCAACACACGAGTTTAACGTCGAGAATGGTAATTTATGGAACGCTCAGTTTTCTTTGTAATGGTTTACAATTTCACCCACGGATGGCTAATGTTGGATACACGAGGAAAATAATGATATATCGACCAAAGATCCACAACGTACGTGTGCGGGGGCGGAGAAAATTAATGTTTCTGACAAAAAATTAACAACCAGAAAATACTAGGAATTTCAATTCCTAATCCAGCTGCGTGTTGTATTGTGTTCTAACACAATTAATTATGATCAACTTTTTATTAACGTAAATTTTAATTATTTATGATTGAGTAGTTTTTAATTTTGTTATCCTGTCTTTCTAAATGAATACATTAGAGCTGTAAAATTGTATTGCATTTTCTTTCGTATTCATAAATGATTGTAAAATAATAAGCAACATTAAAAAGTATTATTTTACAATCATTTATGAATACAAAAGAAAATGCAATACAATTTTACAGCTCTAATGTATTCATTTAGGAAGACAGGATAACAAAATTAAAAACTACTCAATCATAAATAATTAAAATTTACGTTAATAAAAAGTTGATCATAATTAATTGTGTTAGAACACAATACAACACGCAGCAGGATTAGGAATTGAAATTCCTAGTATTTTCTGGTTGTTAATTTTTTGTCAGAAACAATAATTTTCTCCGCCCCCGCACACGTACGTTGTGGATCTTTGGTCGATATATCATTATTGCTGTATTCTTAAATTAATACATTATTACATTATATAAAATTACAAAAATGTTATTCGTGAAAATGCAATCAATTAATTAATTAATAAGACAGCTTAAGACAATAAATATCCATAAATACCGACCATAATTTTCACTCAATCCATTTCTGTGTACCTGTTCATTCCACACACAACGCTTTTTCCAAGTAAGTTTATTTCAATTTTATTCCTAAATTTTTTAAAACGGCATGAGCAAAGCTATACTAAAGAGAGATAAATCTCGAAACACGTCTATAGATGGCCTAAGACATTAGTTTTAATCCAAGTCCTTTCATTCCTAATTTCTTGTTATTTCTCCTTTCATTTATAATTTCCATTTGTTAGTTGGTTTGAAGAGAATTTGACCTAATTGTTACATATACTTTGATAGAGCGTTGTAACAAATCAAATCAAATAAGATTTTAAATATTTCATTGCATAATTCAATATCCGGAGGTGTATTTGCACGGGAAGTAGTTGTTTCAATGGATATTTATTGTCTTAAGTTGTCTTATTAATTAAGACATTGTTTGCATTTTCGCGAATAGCATTTTTGTAATTTTATATATTATGTTTAAAGTGTGCAAACTATAAGAAGCGTAAGCTTATTTTCTCGAATTCAAATAGTTTTGAATCTGAATTTTTCTTGAATACATTAGAGCTCTAAAATTGCACTGCATTTTCTTTTCTATTCATAAATGATTGTAAACATGTAACTGTACTTTAATTTATACAACATTTTCGAATTTTCTATTGATTAATTAAGTAGAGGAATAAAAACTCGTGTAGATGTAATGTATTTTGTGTGAGTGTAAAAGAAATGCACTGTTATACAGTTCGCGCTTAGTCCAGTTATGTAATAATGGTCAACGGTTGTCTTAGAAGTGAAGTAAAGTAAAGTCTTTGAAGCGCAACTGACTCACCGGCCGGAGACTCACTTACATGCAACATACACGAAATATTACCGCCTCAGGAATGCGGTTATTAATTGCTCCTCGTCGGCAGAAAAGTGCAGTTACACACTTCTCCGCCAAGGTATAAACCAACAATAAAAAACCAACGAAATAAATAAAGTAGTGTACACAGTCCAGTGATTTAATTAACAAAAAAAAATTGTAGCAGAAATAAGAAAATTGTGGAATTAAAATGTAATATAGATCAATCAAATCTTTTTGTGTCCAAAAAGAAAGTGAAAACACTTAAAATAGTTCGAATTATTTAAATAAAAGTGTAGGATTTTTTAATTACGTATCTTTAGCTCTACTTTTGGTAACTATAGCATTAAATTACAAATAGTTTGTTAAATAAAATATCTTGTACTTTATGTAAAGTTAATTAAAGGAAAGGCACTTGGTATTGTTTCACAATTAAATCTTTATTCCGACTAGTTTCGGTTTGTTAGACCATTTTCAAAGGAATTCCTTTGAAAATGGTTTAACAAACCAAAACTAGTCGGAATAAAGATTTAATTGTGAAACAATACCAAGTGCCTTTCCTTTAATTAACTTTACATAGTGTAATATGTTTCACCAAGTGCCAGATGAGAAATTAATTCAAGAAATCTTGTACTTTATTACCTAATATTTCCAAAAGTAACGTTATAGATGCGAAATAAAAGTGTAGGATTTTTTAATCTTAATCCTTAGCTCTACTTTTCGTAGCTATAGCATATCATAAAAAATATTTTGTTCAACAAGCAAATATCTCATCTTTATCACTTACTTATGCGTTAATTTTTGGGTTCATTCAAAAGAGAAAACACTTAAAATAGTAATTTTCTTGCATTTTAAAATAAAAAATAAAAAAGGAAAAAAAGGAAGGAAGGAAGGAATACAATTTAATGTGGATCAATTCAATTTTATTTCTAAATTTTTCTTATTTCTACTGCAGTATTTTTTATATTCAGTATACAATATTTTTATAATTAACAATTAATTTATTAATTCAAACTGGATTACACAAATATTGCATACTGAATATAAAAAATACTGATGCAAAAATAAGAAATATCTTGAAATAAAATTTAATTGATCCACATTAAATGTTATTCCTACACTTCCTTATTACTAATTTTTATATGCAAGAAAATTACTATTTTAACTGTTTTTTCTTTCTTTTTGGATACAAGAGGATTTGATTGATCTGTATTACATTTTGATTCCATAATTTTCTTATGTCTGCTACAGATTTTTTGTATACTAATCTTAAGTGTTTTCTTTTTAAAAATCCCAAAAATTAACACATAAGTAAGTGATAAAAATAAGATATTTGCTTTTTGAACAAAAGATTTTTCATGAATAATAAAGATAAATACTAAAAAATCTTACACTTTTATTTCACATGTTTAACTTTACTTTTGGAAATATTAGGTAATAAAATATGAGACATTTTTTTGAACAAAGTATTTTTAATGATATAGTTATTAAAAGTAAAGCTAAAGATAATAATTAAAAAAATTCTACACTATTTATTTAAATAATTAAAATATTTGATAACCCGACACCATATGGTAAAAGGGAATACTGATTATATATATATATATATATATATATATATATATATATAAATATTTGATATGTTTTTGAGTGCATATTTAAATATTCGAATAATTCAAATATTTAAATATGTTTTTGAATAAATAATTGAACGCTTACATTTGAAAAATGCCTAGTGTTATATTTTATACTTCACCTGAAATCAGTGTTTAATACGCGTGGCGCATGAAGTAAAATTTCGAGTTTAGAAAAGCCTGAAAATTTGGTTTGGTCGCTCCGCTTCGCGGAGCGACCAAACCAAATTTTAAGGCTTTTCTAAACTCGAAATTTTACTTCATGCTTAATCTGGGAGTGGAAACATTTGTTACACATCTGTTAGAACCTTTATTGCCAATACTGATTTCTTAAAGAAAATTGGAAACAAACACAAACTCTAGTCATTTTTACAATCTTTATGAGTTTTCTTTTTAAAAATCCCAAAAATAAACACGTAAGTAAGTGATAAAGATGAGATATTTGCTTTTTGAACAAAAGATTTTTCATGATATGCTATAGCTACTAAAAGTAGAGCTAAAGATAAATAAAAAATACTACACTTTTATTTCACATCTTTAACTTTACTTTAGGAAATATTAGGTAATAAAATACGAGATATTTTTTTGTACAAAGTATTTTTACTGATATAGTTACTAAAAGTAAAGCTAAAGATAATAAATAAAAAAATGCTACACTATTTATTTCAATAACTCAAATATTTGATACGTTTTTGAGTGCATATTTAAATATTCGAATAATTCAAACATTTGAATATGTTTTTGAATGAATAATTAAACACTTAAATTTCAAAAATGACTAGTGTTGTATTTTATACTTCACCTGAAATCAGTGTTTAATATGCGTGGCGCATGAAGTAAAATTTCGAGATTAGAAAAGCCTGAAAATTTGGTTTGGTCGCTCCGCGAAGCGGAGCGACCAAACCAAATTTTTAGGCTTTTCTAAACTCGAAATTTTACTTCATGCTTAATCTGGGAGTGGAAACACTTGTTACACACCTGTTCGAACCTTTAATGCCAATACTGATTTCTTGAAGAAAATTGGAAACAAACACAAACTCTAGTCATTTTTACAATCGTTATGAGTTTTCTTTTTAAAAATCCCAAAAATAAACACATAAGTAAGTGATAAAGATAAGATATTTGCTTTTTGAACAAAAGATTTTTCATGATATGCTATAGCTACTAAAAGTAGAGCTAAAGATAAATAAAAAATCCTACACTTTAATTTCACATCTTTAACTTTACTTTTGGAAATATTAGGTAATAAAATACGAGATATTTTTTTGTACAAAGTATTTTTACTGATATAGTTACTAAAAGTAAAGCTTAAGATAATAACTAAAAAAATGCTACACTATTTATTTCAATAACTCAAATATTTGATACGTTTTCGAGTGCATATTTAAATATTCGAATAATTCAAACATTTGAATATGTTTTTGAATGAATAATTGAACACTTAAATTTCAAAAATGACTAGTGTTGTATTTTATACTTCACCTGAAATCAGTGTTTAATATGCGTGGCGCATGAAGTAAAATTTCGAGTTTAGAAAAGCCTGAAAATTTGGTTTGGTCGCTCCGCGCTTCGCGCTACGCGACCAAACCAAATTTTCAGGCTTTTCTAAACTCGAAATTTTACTTCATGCTTAATCTGGGAGTGGAAACATTTGTTACACATCTGTTAGAACCTTTATTGCCAATACTGATATCTTAAAGAAAATTGGAAACAAACACAAACTCTAGTCATTTTTACAATCGTTATGAGTTTTCTTTTTAAAAATCCCAAAAATAAACACATAAGTAAGTGATAAAGATAAGATATTTGCTTTTTGTACAAAAGATTTTTCTTGATATGCTATAGCTACTAAAAGTAGAGCTAAAGATAAATAAAAAATCCTACACTTTTATTTCACATCTTTAACTTTACTTTTGGAAATATTAGGTAATAAAATACGAGATATTTTTATGTACAAAGTATGTTTACTGATATAGTTACTAAAAGTAAAGCTAAAGATAATAACTAAAAAAATTCTACACTATTTATTTCAATAACTCAAATATTTGATACGTTTTTGAGTGCATATTTAAATATTCGAATAATTCAAACATTTGAATATGTTTTTGAATGAATAATTGAACACTTAAATTTCAAAAATGCCTAGTGTTATATTTTATACTTCACCTGAAATCAGTGTTTAATATGCGTGGCGCATGAAGTAAAATTTCGAGTTTAGAAAAGCCTGAAAATTTGGTTTGGTCGCTCCGCTTCGCGGAGCGACCAAACCAAATTTTAAGGCTTTTCTACACTCGAAATTTTACTTCATGCTTAATCTGGGAGTGGAAACACTTGTTACACATCTGTTAGAACCTTTATGCCTTTATGCCAATACTGATTTCTTAAAGAAAATTGGAAACAAACACAAACTGTAGTCATTTTCATAATATTTATGAGTTTCGTTAATTATTGTGTTGTTCACTTTTTTTTAAGAATTCGGTGTTGTCATTAAAGGTTTTAATAGTTTTCGAACAAGAATTTTCCACTCCTTGAATAAGCGTGAAGTATATATTTCGAGTTTAGAAAAGCTTGAAAATTTGGATTCACTCTAAACAATTTGACACCTTAGACTGGCAGCTATGTTACCGTACTAAGAATTGGCAATTTGATATGTAACAAGTTAACAAGTGTTTTCTCAGGTGTTAAATTATTAACAGTGAACGCGTCTATAGATGGCCTTAATAATTTAATCCAAATTGTTACATTTGCAGTAGGTTACTGTATGTAACAGCAAACACTTGTTGCATAATTCAATGTCCGTTGGGGCATTAGCTCGGGAAGTAGTTGTTTCAATGAGTGTTTGATTTAGTCTTTGTAAGATTTACTTGTTGTAGATTGCGAAAAGAATCGCACTTTTATTGTATAAAATAAGGATACATATTTTGATTAATGCTGGGATTTTTTTTAACCAAACCAAATTTTCAGGCTTTTCTGGGAGTGGAAACACTCGGTGGAAGTTTCAAATTGAACAGTTTTATAAAATCAACGAAATCCTAAACATTTACTAAGTATGCATCGAGATATGTATACTAAGACGAAAGATTCCTTGCATATACTTTAGTAAAAAATATTAATACTCTACAAAAGTCTCTATTATAGTAGTAACTATTATTAAATACGCATTAATAACATTCATTAAATATGCTTTGGTAGAAAATGCTGATTCTTTAGTATTATGTTTATTAATACATTTTAAAACAACATTTTTTACCAATAATGTAAAATTTATTAATGTTTATTACTCTAATGTCCAGTTTAACCAACTTTAGTTAAATCTTATTCGTTGATTAATCTATTTGTCGATTGGAATAGACATTTTCCATGTCATAAACATCAATGTCATACGAATTGATTGATTTTTTGACATGTAA
Source organism: Philonthus cognatus (assembly GCA_932526585.2). Lineage (NCBI taxonomy): Eukaryota > Metazoa > Arthropoda > Insecta > Coleoptera > Staphylinidae > Philonthus > Philonthus cognatus. The sequence continues at coordinate 20,378,514 of OW052243.1, forward strand.
CTGTAACTAGATTTTATAATGGTCGATTTAATTTTATAATGGTCGATTTAATTGACGTTGGTGAAACTCGGCATAAACCTTACCAATTAATTAAATTAGTCAATCATAAATTAGTGCAATGTCCTCACATTGACATCTTGACATCATCATTTTATACACGCCTACACAAAAGCCACAATCAACACCACTTTCGTTCAAATAAATACTTAAATTTCCATTTCCCTAAATTACCTCTAATGCACTGAAAAATTTCACATTTCTTTAAGTAAAAACATCCGGCGACAACAATGAGTACATGAATCATGAATGAACCGAACTCTGTACACACACACGCAAACATAGAGTATGAATTACCTTAGTTACCGAACCGTACGTGAAATAAAGCAACAGCGATTTGAATTACAAATGAGCGTGTACTCTATTTTTAAAAAGAATATAATTTACCTCAACCTTGAATTCCTGTCTATATATACATGGTTTGTCCGGTAAGTAGTAGGGCTGCGGCTATCTGGACACAAATTATTCGAATAACGGATATTCGTTATCCGGATAACGGATATTCGGATAATGCACAACAATATATTCGAATAGCTCGGATTTATATGATAAAAATCGTTAAATTTCAAATTAAAAGTGTGTACATATGATCTATCGAAATCTACCAAAATTTACCGGTGTTCTACCGATATTCGAAAAGTACGGCGGAACAACACTGCATCAACCGTTTATTTCTTGATTTTGACTTATAACTTACCAAGAAAAATAGGAGGGTAAAACATATTCCAACGAATTTAATATATGGGATTACTGGACATACCTGCAACAGAGAGAAAAAATAATGTTATAACATATTCATCATAATCATAAAGAACAATAATACATCAATTGTTTAGCTTCAGTAAGAAAATTGTTTATTAAAGAATTTATTTTATTAGCTTGGATCGGTAGTTAACTCAGTATGCTTAGACCTTAAAGCATAAAGAAAGATCTTATGAATATTGCACCACAACACTGCAATATTGCTCTTTTAAGTATAACAATAAAACACTTTAAACTTTGATTGTGTAACAGTTTTATTTATTTAATTGATTAATTTCATATCCAATTGTTTAATTCTAATTTTAAACTATGTTGAAACCCTAAAACAACCCGTGTCTTAAATAAACCTTAATCTAGGAATGTACATCGTAATAGTGTCATCCAATAAAGGTTTTTTTTTTAGTTCTAAACAAAATTTACCCGTTCTAAAGTCGGTAAATGTACGATCTCTTCTTGTAATATAGACACTTCAATTTCCATTTGGATTCTTGTGTATATCTAATTTCTCTAATTAAAAAACTTCAAACAACACGTGCTGGATTATTACGGGATTAAGAGCGCGAATTTTTCGATGCAATTACACAAGTGAGATTAATTTAATAGACCAGGTGCAGTGTCCCACTTGGCCAAGTTTGGCAAGAGGCTTTAATTACGGTCAATTAACAACTCGGCCAGAAAAGGGAGTAACAGCACCATCCTGACTAACACATTTTCTCCACACAATCTTCTAAAAAGAAAGATTTCATAAAATAATTCTCATTAGCTATAACAATTGTGTAAGGATTATTATTTGTTATGTAACATAAAAAACACTGCTTTAATTAATTAATTTATAATGTAAAGTAGCATTAGCAAAATGTTTAAGTACACGTTTTCTTTTAAGTGGCATACAGTTTAATATAGAGCAAACAATTGCAAAAATGAAGTATAATATGCGAAGGGATAGAGTAGTTGGTAATATTTTTTATCTATGGTTAGAATTTGTAAATTAACATAAAAATCTACCCCTTATCGTAACATAAATTAACTGTACTTAAAAATCTTTACAGAAGGCAGAATTGAACGCATGCCAAGTATTAACATACACAAATTGGATTAACACGAACCTAAATCTACAGCACCGCCCCTAGTATTATTCAATTTAATTAGTGTGATTTCATAAACAATTTTCATTAGCTATAACAATTGTGTAAGGATTATTATTTGTTATGTAACATTAAAAAAAAATACTGTTTTTATTTAATAATTAATTAATTCATAATGTATAGTAGCATTAGCAAAATGTTTAGGTAAACGTTTTCTTTTAAGTGGCAAACAGTTTAATATAGAGCAAATAATTGCAAAATTGTAGTATAATATGCGAAGAGATAGAGTAGTTGGTAATATTTTGTATCTATGGTTAGAATTTGTAAATTAATATCAAAATCTACCCCTCATCGTAACATAAATTAACTGCACTTATAAATCTTCCCAACGCAGAATTGAACGCACGCCAAGTATTAATATACACAAATTGGATTAACACGAAGCTGAATCTACAGCACTGCCCCTAGTATTATTCAATTTTGTTTATCAAAAAAAAAAAAAAAAATACATGCAAACCCAGTCTGAGGTCTGAGCTGGGTATTATTGCATAGCGGAAGGCATTAGAAGCCAGCCGGTGCATTTCGTAATTACATCCGCCCCCCCTGAGGGTGCAACAACCCCCTTGATCAATACAGGTGTGGGCGGCTAGGTGTGCGCACCCCACGCTCGACTGACTGACCATTTAATGACCGCGATGACTCACTCGCTTAATAGCCATTGAACTTGATGCATGCATCCACATCCACTCGAATCGAAAAAGAACCACACAATTCTCGCTCTGATTGTTATATACTGAGCGATTGTTGCGCGCTCCGATTGCAATTAGTCATCATCTGATTCGATCTAACTTAAGTAGTTTAAGTGTGTAAATTGTTACGGTTTTGATTTTCCTTGTACGGTGAACTTCTAATTTTCATCTTAAATCGAAAAAATCTCGAAATTATTTTAGCATATTATAATATATTTTCTGTAATTATATAAAAATACCCGTAACTCAAACAATTCTTTACAGAATCAACTGATTTAGATAGAAACTCTAGATTTGTTGAATCAATTTAAAAATAAAACATATTTGTAGATTACGTTTCTATAACAAACAATTTTAAGAACCGGGTTGTGAATAATGAAATTCCATTTGTCACTTGTGTAATATACGCTTCAAAATTACTACTATATAAATACGCGCGATATAAAATAATATTACATCCGTGGTAGATAAAATACTATTATTGAATAAACACGTGATTTATTAAAAACGTCAAAATCATGATACGCTCGTGATTTCCGACTTTTATCAACGCATGCATGTGTGTGATTTCTGTGTCTCGGAGAAAGTAACAGAACGGTGTTAATTAGATGCAGCTCGGAAAGAATGAGAGTAGTAATTTATGGTCTGAGGAAGAATCGAATCGCTTATCTTTCGATCCCGATTCCGTTTTGCCTTTATTGCCAATTAAGTGCTATCTTCTACCAGCAGCGTTACTAATAAATCATCTTAATGTGGACACGACAAAACGGTCGAGAGATTCGTATTTGTTGCAATTTAATAATAACTCCTACTGCGAGAAATATTGAAATATCAAAATAATTCAAAAATCCACTCCTTTTCCAATTATACGAATCGAACGATTACTTATTTTCTGTTATAAATTAAACACCCTTGTGTAATATAGCCCATTTTTATATGCTTATCATATAAAATATATATATATTTTTTTTATGAACTGAGGCATATATGATACATATCTTAGGGTTATTAAAACTAGTCTGATAAACTAGCCTTAATTGTACAATGCTAGATATTAAAAACTTAAAACTGGAGTTTGTCCATTGACTTTCTCCAGATGCTTTTGTTGTTATAGGTACATTCGCGCACCATGATCTGCTTTTAGTCACAGTTCACTAAACAAGGTCTGATGGTTTCTTTCTCTTCAATCTTCGGACGATATGTTGATTGTCCAGCAGTTGAAGAGCTTCTGCGTTTACATGGGTAAGGAGGCACGTTTCATGCTTCCCAGCATACTTTTTAATCTCTTCTTCAACAGTCACTACTCTAAGATCTCTATGAAGGTCAGAGTTGCGAACATACCACGGAGGATTTACTATATTTCGTAAGACTTTATTTTGAAAGGTTTGGATTGATTTTATATTACTGTCGCTGGCACATCCCCAAAGTTGAATGCTATATAGCCAAACGGGCTTTAATACCTGGTTGAAAATTAATAATTTATTGTAGATTGATAACTTGGACTTTTTTCCTAGTAGCCAATAGTGTTGTTTGTGTTTGAGATCAAGTTCAGCTCTTTTCTTCTTTACATCTCCTTTCCACCGCAGTTTGGCATGAAGGATTATGCCAAGATACTTAGCTGTATTTCCATAGGGAACTATTGTGCTAGTGATGCTTAATGCTAACCATTCTGTTATATTTTTTTGGTAAAGTTAATGTGAATTGACTTTACTTCGTTAAGCTTGATGTTCCATTAATTTGTCTAATTTACTACTTTATCGCAGGCTATCTGTAGTTTTCTATTAGAACTCTGTTTAAGTCATTGGCAAATGCCAGGAGAGCAGTGTCATCGGCAAATGCAGCTATTTTTACATCTTCTAGAGTTGGTATGTCGCTAGTATACAATAAATAAAGAATGTGACTCAGGACACTTCCTTGTGGAACACCCGCATTTATGTCTTTCAGGTCGGAGTACTCATCTTCTTGTTTAATTCTAAGGAGTCTGTTAGGTATATAGGATGTTAATATTTTTACATATTGTTTCGGTTTTATTTAAGTTTTTGTATTAGGCCTTCATGCCACACTTTATCGAAAGCTTGGGCAACGTCTAGAAATGTTGCAGAGCATACTTGTTTCCCTTCTAGGGCCCTGTCGATAATATCAGTAACACGATGTACCTCATCGATTGTTGAGTGCTTCTGTCTAAATTCAAATTGATACTCGAGAATTATGCTTACATTTTCTATCAATGGTTTTAATCTCTTCATTAGTAGGTTTTCGAATAGTTTTGATACAATTGGCAGAAGCGAAATAGGCCTGTATGATCTAACGTCGTTTGGTGGTTTGCCCGGTTTTGGCAGCGTTATTACTTCCGCAACTTTCCAGCAAGAAGGTATAATATGTCTGAGTCTGAGAGCTGCATTGAAGATTTGTGTAAGCATAACTATCCCTTTTTTAGGCAACTGTTTTAAGAGTTCGCCTGTGATCAAAGCATACCCTGGTGCTTTCTTTGAGTTTGGGTTTCTTTTAATTTCTTTAGCCATTTCTTCTGGAATTACGCTTCTGATCCTCTCATCTTGTGTATCTCTCGGATGGTGGAGGTCTGATTGTATGTTCTCCCCGTGTCCTTGTTCAATTTTGAATACCTCAGCTAGATGCTCATCGAACAAATTTGCCTTTTCCTTATTGTGTCTTACCCAGGGACCCTGTTCGTTTCTAATAGGGGGTATTGATAAGCTAGGACGCTTCTACATTTTAGTAGCTTTCCAAAGAGAAAAGTCAGTTTCTCTGTCTGCCGTCCGTGATTGTAAGTACAAGGTTGTGGATTCATCCTTAAGCTTTTGTATTTCTCTTCCCAGTTTCTGTGTTTTGGTATTCACAACAGTCTTGTCAGTCGGGACTTCTAGCTCTTCTCTTTTCTCTAAATTCCTATATTTCACGAGGATAATTTACTCTTTTGGTGAAGTAGGTTATTTCTTTAGTATTTTTATAAGCTGCTGTTTGAATGAGTGTTGTGCATTTTTCAGCTTCTAATTCAAGTTACTCCCATATTTGTAGATTACAGTTTAAGTTTATACTTTCTTAGAGTTGGGCCTTGAAACTGACCCAATCTGTTGTACGGTTCGTAAGTGTCGGTCGAGCTGTTCTTTTAATTATATTTTCACTTAATGTTAGGATAACTGCTGAGTGATCTGAGTCTAACTCAAAATTATCTTTAATCTCAATAAAGTTCGTAGATACCTTTTTTGAGATGAAAAAGTCTAGCAGGTCAGGGATTTTGTAAGTCAGTAGGCCAATATGTAGGTTTGCTAGTTGAATGGTAGTTGCATGCAGTTTCTCTTATAGCTTCTATTAACTCCCTTAAATAAAATTTTAATTGAAGAGAGTATTTTTTGTTATGAACAAAAACACACACACAAATAAAATTCATCTATAAATTATAACTTAAAATTACATTTTCTATTGTAGTATAGTTATTTACGTAACTAGTGTGCGAAATAAAGCATTTATGTATGATTTGAGAGTTTAGGGCATGAGCCGTCAGGATTGCAGAATGTCCGTAAAAGCCATTCATTCACCCATCAGTATTTCCCGCAAAAAAAAACGAACAATTCTTACATGTTTAATTTTCCCCCATTTGAAATGAATTGATGATTTATGCACTAGTGCAAAAAATACCTTTTCGCATATATTAATTAAAGGATTTTGGATGAGGTATGTAATTTTGAATGTAGTTTACATTTTATATGCAACTTTATACGCCCTTTTTAATTTGTAATGAAAAAAAATTAAAATTAGAATTTGTTTTTTTTGGGTTACGTCAAGATTTCAACTAACATGGAATGAAGACACTAACACTTTCTTTACAATATTTAAATAATAAATATTGTGAAGAAAGTGTTAGAGTTTTCGTTCCAAGTTAAAATTTAAAATCCTGTTTAATTTTCAAACGAGCCGTTTATTTAAAACTAGAAATCCGCATTATGCTATATACATATTTCATACCAATCAACACAAGTGGATGATGACTTCTGAATTATGAATTGGTCCCTCTCCCATTCGCGTTCATTTATTTATTCAGCAGGGCGGAGGAGTTGGATTTATGGATTTTAGTCAGTCGGAACGGGATGGCGTGCGGCCCGGCCTGCAAGAAAGTGGGGTGCGGGGTCATGCACCCAGCAGAATGGTGGAACGAAGGCAAGGGGTTGGTTGCTTTAAGATTTCCTGCCTTTTGCCTTCAGAAACGCCAGTTGCGTAACGACCAAGGTGAAATATTTCGTTGTGGCGTGCGAGGTTCTTTTTTTTAAATCCCCCCCAAAATGGAAACACATGAATATTCAGTTGGATTGGAAAATTTCTCGTTTTGATTGATTGATGTAATTTTCGTTTGAACAACGTTCCTTTGTTTGTGTTATTACAAACAATAAAACGTAATTAGACCTAGGTCTATGATCATTTGTTACTTTGTAAGAAACATAATTGGAAATTTTAAGACTTTGGTCATTTGTTTCTTACAAAGTTACAAATGACCAAAGTCTTAGAATTTATTAGAAATGTAAAAGTTCAAAATATACTGTTTATCAAAATCTTTCAAAATTCGATGGTCTTGAGCAATTTGCTTTGGTGGGTAAGAATTGCTCAAGACCCCATCGAATTTTGAAAGATTTTGGTAAGCAGTATATTTTGAACTTTTAAATTTCTTATAAATAATAACAACGCTCCTTTGTTTGTGTTATTACATGACTTTGGTCATTTGTAACTTTGTAAGAAACAAATGACAAAAGTCTTAAAATTTCCAGTTACGTTTCTTACAAAGACTTTAAAGAGGAAATTGTTGTGTATTTTTTACAGTTTAATTTTATCTTTGCGTCAAATTTTAACTCGAAAACGACTTTATTTTTTGTATATTTTTCAAATTAAATAAGATTTTAAATATTTCATTGTATAATTCAATATCCGGAGGTGTATTTGCACGGGAAGTAGTTGTTTCAATGGATATTTATCGTCTTAAGTTGTCTTGTTAATTAAGACATTGTTTGTATTTTCACGAATAGTTTTTTCGTAATTTTATATGTTATATTTTTCCTTGTTGGATTCTTAGGTTGGAAAATAAAATTATTATTATTCACGAAATACAGATTAATTCTTCTTGAAACCATAACCCTAATTGTATGTGAGGCGTAGATTTCTACTTTATATAAAACGTCTTATTTTTTGTTAGTAAAATAGATGAATAACTAGCATCGTATGTAACGACATCGACCATATGTTATCCATACTAGCAATATATCGAAAAATAAATGAAAATAAATGAAATAATGAAATATTCATGTAAATATATATTATTTTGCGTGGAAATATCGGTACGTCAATACAAGCGCGCACCCATAAATTTGTCTTAGGGGGGGCTCACTCGTCTTGAAGGGGGCCCATCCCGGTTTTATGGAGGGGAGGGGGGGGCTCACGCATTTAAACCTATGTATATATGTTACAGACAAAAAACGAAATTGGATAAAACGCGTTTTGTCTAGATATGTTATAAAGTCACATAACATTAACATAGTGGCGACTAATTTGCAAGGGTAAATTTTCCTGACTCTTCCCTGATTCCAGATTTTTTTCCCTGACCCCTTAAAATAAGTTTATATAACCAAACCAAATATATCGGAGAAAAAAGTTATTCATTAGTTCAGAAAAAATTGCGAATCAATTTTAAAGTGCCAGCCGTTCAAATTTCTAAATTTTAAATGTTAGATATTTGAACAACAAACACTCCTAGTTGCAGTGGTGGATGATTTAAGAAGTTAAACGAAAACATATTATAAAGAACGAATTTAGAAATTGCAAGGTTTGATAATACTCTTCTAAAATTTACTAACGCGAAATCAAACAATAGCAGTATATTCTGAACATCACACTAAATCAGTGTTTTATACGTGTGGCGCATGAAGTAAAATTTCGAGTTTAGAAAAGCCTAATTTGGCTCGGTCGCTTCGCTTCGCTACGCGCCCGAGCCAAATTTTTAGGCTTTTCTAAACTCGAAATTTTACTTCATGCTTAGTCTGGGAGTGGAAAACACTCGTTACAAATTTCGAATTGAAGTTCTTCATAAAATCCACGAATGCTTGAAAAATTACACGGTGTATATCGGGATACGTATAAGTACTTGAAAGAAAATTCCTTGATTGTCATGTCTAGATGTCAAAACATGAGAAATGCCCAAAATGTCAAGAAAGTATAAAAAAGTAAACATTTTTAGAGAATATTGAAAAACAGTGGAGAGTCTTGTTAAGTGATAAACATTAGAAACACTTAGAAAACGACAAGATATCTTTTAATTTTATAATTCAACACACAAGAAGTATAATCGATATTATACTTTTTGTGTGTTGAATAATAAAATTAAAAGATATCTTGTCGTTTTATAAATGTTTCTAATGTTTATCATTTAACAAGACTTTTCACTATTATTCAATGTTTAAGCTAATTAGCTCAATTATTAACATATTTTGATAATTTTTGAAAATGTCACTTTCTCCAATATATATGTACAGGGTTATTCAAAAAAAAGGAACAGATTTCAAACAATTATTCCTTCCAAACAACAAAAGGTAAAACCATAATTCCAACGTATCTGGACAGACAAAAGTTTAACATTTGAAGAGTACAGCCAGAAGTTCTGACCACGGCAGCATCGGCGCTGTTGCTTGTCATGTGACCTCACTCCTTGTGATTTTTATCTGTGGGGTTACGTAAAAGACCGTGTTTTATTCCCCCTTATGCCTGACACTCTTAAAAATCTGCAACATCCAATTGATAAAGCTGTGAATTCTGAATTCGATATCTAGAGACCAGCTGATTCGTGTGTGGCAAGAATTGAGCCACCATTTTGAAATGTGTCGTGTAATACATGGTGCTCATATTGAATGCATACAAAATTGAACTTTTTTCTTTCAAATCAAATTCAAATTCAATTCTTTATTGAAGTGAGGAAAAATATACAATAATAAAGAACAGTGTCCAAACCGATAGTGTCAAATACTACATAACTAAAAATACTAAGATTGATAATAGATGGAATTATAATACAAAGTAATACACTAAAATAATAACAAGGATACATTAATAATACGCTAATAATAGTAAATAGTAAATGACTACAAAAAATAAGCTGATGAAAATATGAAAAGAGGAAATAATAATAATAATGAAAGAATAACAATAATAATTATAATATGTAAGACTATTAATAAAATATTATCTTTACAGGAACGTTGGAAGTGTGTTTTTATCTTTTGTAATTTGGAAGGAATAAATGTTTGAAATTTGTTCCTTCATTTTGAATAACCCTGTATATAAAAATCAATAAAATGTAAAATTTATAGTTTTATTGGTTCTTTGGTAGTTTATTTATAAAGCTTTATTTTACACAGTTTCGGTATAATTTAATCTTTTCCAATTTGTTCATCTTAAAGTTTAGAACACATAACTTATACACACGAATTTGTTTTGCTATAAATTTTAACTACGAAAATAACATTAACTGTATTTTATGTCATAAATTTAACAATAGAGGAAACTACAAAATAAGTTTAAAACTCATCAATAGTTGAAGATTTTACTTGAGGTTAGTGATTTATACGCGTGGCGCATAAACTAAAAATTCGATTGATTGACTAACGACTGTTTCCACTCCCAGAGTAAGCATGAAGTAAAAATTCGAGTTTAGAAAAGCCTGAAAATTTGGATTTGCTGGGGCGCGCGAGCGAAGCGAGTCGCGCCCCAGCAAATCCAAATTTTCAGGCTTTTCTAAACTCGAATTTTTACTTCATGCGCCACGCGTATAAATCACTAACTTTAATTGAAATCTTTAACTAATTGCTTAGAGTAAAATAAATTTAATATGTCAATTATCAATTGTTCAAATTATGAGAAAAGTGCTATGATAGACACATCACCAATTTTTTAAAATTTTGTTTAAAATTGTTTTATGTGTCAAATTCGTTCTCCGAACAGAACTAACAATTTGTCAGTTATTTAACCGGATTATTTGCATTATCATCTTTATTTTACAAAATAAAACATACATGTAATTTACCAATACATACTTATAAGTTATTTTTTATAAGCTAAAAATAAGCTGATGAAAATATGAAAAGAGGAAATAATAATAATAATGAAAGAATAACAATAATAATTATAATATGAGGGACTATTAATAAAATATTATCTTTACAGGAACGTTGGAAGTGTGTTTCTATCTTTTGTAATTTGGAAGAAATAAATGTTTGAAATTTGTTCCTTCATTTTGAATAACCCTGTATATAATCAATAAAATGTAAAATTTATAGTTTTATTGGTTCTTTGGTAGTTTATTTATGAAGCTTTATTTTACACAGTTTCGGTATAATTTAATCTTTTCCAATTTGTTCGTCTTAAAGTTTAGAACACATAACTTATACACACGAATTTGTTTCGCTATAAATTTTTATTAAGAAAATAACATTAACTCTATTTATTTTATGTCATAAATTTAACAATAGAGGAAACTACAAAATAAGTTTAAAACTCATCAATAGTTGAAGATTTTACTTGAGGTTAGTGATTTATAGGCGTGGCGCATAAACTAAAAATTCGATTGATTGACTAACGACTGTTTCCACTCCCAGAGTAAGCATGAAGTAAAAATTCGAGTTTAGAAAAGCCTGAAAATTTGGATTTGCTGGGGCGCGCGAGCGAAGCGAGTCGCGCCCCAGCAAATTCAAATTTTCAGGCTTTTCTAAACTCGAATTTTTACTTCATGCGCCACGCGTATAAATCACTAACTTTAATTGAAATCTTTAACTAATTGGTTAGAGTAAAATAAATTTAATATGTCAATTATCAATTGTTCAAATTATGAGGAAAGTGCTATGATGGACACCAATTTTTTAAAATTTTGTTTAAAATTGTTTTATGTGTCAAATTCGTTCTCCGAACAGAACTAACAATTTGTCAGTTATTTAACCGGATTATTTGCATTATCATCTTTATTTTACAAAATAAAACATACATGTAATTTACCAATACATACTTATAAGTTATTTTCTTGTTTGTCAAACAGATTATCGACCTTTAGTCATTCAACCTATTTTTGTTCTTTTATTTTTCTCGAGTTATTTTGAAGTTAGTAGATTATTTGCCTATTTATTAGTACCGTGCGATCATTTAAAACATTATTTAGAGTAGGCTTTGAATTTCAAATTAGATTGGCACTACTGACGTTTAACACACAGTTTACCATAACCTCAAATTTATTTCACCCTTCAATTAGCATTCTGGGCAACCGCACAAACAAAATGCCGCCTAATCTAAATTTTAATTTAAACGATCGCACGGTAGTATTCATTTAAAAATTCGCTAAAAAAGGCCGAATTTCCCTGACTTTTCCCCGAGTTTCCTGGTTTTCCGAGTTAGTCGCCACCCGGCATTAAGTGTTAAAAGTAGTATAAAACGGCGAATGTGTCAAAAGTTAGGTTAGGTTAGATACCACATATATTTAGGTAGACGATGTAACATCTAACCTAACATAACTTTTGACACATTCGACATGGCTACTGTGTCAAGTTTGGTTGTATCTCACATCGTCAAGGTTTTTAAGGTTAGTTGCCACTCTGATAAGTTAGTTTAGGTATAATGTCATTCTGTTGACTAAATGTCGGCTAACCCCGACTTACATTAACTGGAATTATAATTCAGGCTCAAGCCCGCGAGCCACCCCCTGGGTGCGCGCCTGCTTTAATATACCGATTATTTTGCATGAAAATATCGATATATCGATATATAACGAACATTCCTAATCTATAGCCATTTGTAAGTTGATTGTAAATAATTCATTACTTTAAATTCACGATTGAAAATTCAATTAACATTAACGGATAAATTTATTCTTTAATATTATTTCAAAATGTTTCACCAAGTGATAAATGAGAAAGTTATTCAAGAAAAATTCAATTAACATTGAGAAGTTTGAATTCAAAGCTTACAGATCTCAGATGAAACTTATTTTACTTCAGTGGAAGAACACCTAACAAAACTTGTATTGACAAAATTGATCTAGCTCTTAATCAACTCTCAATTTAATAATTAATGCATCCATATTTGGTACTCTAAAAAAAATGTACAGGAAATGGTCCGTTCTTTGAGTTCACACGCACAATGGACGAGGTAGAAAAAAAAGAAGGGAGTGTTTAACGTTCCCAGGTAATGCACATAATGCGTATGTCACATTGTGTGTTTGATGTGGCTTCGTATTCGTATCCATTCGCAGGAAACAGCTCGCCTCTCTTCCTGATATCCGCCGGAACTCGCCCTATATGTTGGGGCTTTCGTGTTGATCAATAAAAAATGAACCCATTCAGTTTAATAATCGTTAAAGAATCGAGAGATCAAACAATAAAGGCGAGTGAAAAAGTGTTTGTTCAAAAACAAGCTGAAAAACAAAAGGTATAGTTGTGGAATATTGATCAAAAGTAGATTGGGAACAACCGACCTAGACCTTTCCTAGGTTGGTTGTTCCCAATTTATTTTTGATCAAAGACTGCTTTGATTATTCTGATTTTAGCAAGGACCACAAGGTTAAAGAATATTAAATTGTGCAAATCTTAAAATATACTTTAATCAACACAACGCAATGATATTAATTTATGTTTCTAACATGATTTAATAAAGAAAACACTTGGTTAAATTTCACTAATATATTAGTGAAATTTAACCAAGTGTTTTCTTTATTAAATCAAAGTTAAATATGTTTCACTACGTGAAAGATGAAAAACTTGTTCAAAGATATGTTTCTAACATATTTTAATTTTCGGGAACCTACTAATCCACGGATGGCCAACCTTTTTAGCAGCCGGGCCAAATTTTTAAAACAAGATTTCCCGTCGGGTTACCCTTCCAAATTTATTTTGCTAATCAAAAGCAAACAAGATATACGTTTTTTTTAAATTAAAACACTTAACTTTGTTTTACCACTTTTACCATAAAAGTGGTAAAAAAAAGTTAAGTGTTTTAATTAAATTGTTATGGAGATGTACCACAAAGTGAATGCCAACCAAATTAAAGATTAGAAATACGTTTATTTGAGGCCACTAACAAGTGTTTCCACTCCTTGATTAAGCATGAAGTAAAACTTCGAGTTTAGAGAAGCCTGAAAATTTGGTTTGGTCGCTTCGCGAAGCGACTGTAATTCCACTTTTGGTGTATTGTTTTTGTTTTTTCTGAGATTGAAACAAAGTTTGGGAAGTTCACAGCAATTTGCGTGAAATTGATCAAAATGTGTCGCATATCTTTGATTTTTTTAAAGCGTTAAAATAAAACACGAACTTCTTGTATAATTTGCATAATTTAAGTCAAATTTGAGCTTCTGTAATTTAAATTTCCACCACTGAATTTTGTTTATTCTAACATTAAACCAGAATGGATACATTTGAATTGTTTATGATTAGATTACAAAAAAAAAATACTTACAACCTACTAAGCAAAAAACAAACAAATAACGTTATATCAACATTGTAGCAACATTAAATGTTGTTTTAATGTTGTTAAAACATTACTTAAATGGATTTGCTCAGTGGGAATATTGCACTTTTGAATAATTGCTGAAGATTATTTATTGATGTGACCAATTATAAAAATTATGTGCACAATGGACACAAAACGCAAACCTTGGGGAACACCCGCATAATTTCCATACCACATATTAAAAACAACTCCTCGAGGAACACCTCTTATAATTACGAAACGTGACTAACGAACACAACGCGCACAATTTCTTCACATCCCAGCAATATTTATTCAAATACTTCCTTTTAAACAAGAAAGACTTTACGTTCCACGATAGTAAATCTGTAAGAACGCCCAGTGTGCATGGGCGGCGCGGCGTGATTTTTCCCCATTCACAAAAACTAATTAAACGTGATCATGATAAGTTATCGTGCTTTGCCGCTGCTTCGAAAGCCCCGAGGGGAAGTGAGTGAAAGTGCAATTTTCGAAAGAAAAAGAAAAAAGCGTTATGGGCTCGTCTTCAATATCGCGCCCACACGAAACGCACACCTTTGATTAGGATTTCTTGCTTTCCACTTTTGTACTTCGAATGGGATTATCGAGATTTCCTCAAGGTATAGAAATAAAAAAAAAGAAATAGATAGCTATGATTTATAATGATAATGTTAACATGTAGGATTGTAAAGATATAAATTATATATCTTTTCTAAGCTACATTAATTTGAAATGTTAAATTTCCCTGACTTTTCCCTGACTCTTCCCTGATGCTAGATTTTTTTCCCTGACCCTTTAAAATAATTTCATATAACCAAACTAAATATAGGAAAAAAATAAAAAGCCCGAAAATTTGGATTAGTCCAAATTTTCTGGCTTTTCTAAACTCGAAATATTTACTTCATGCTTAACCTAGGACTCGAAAACAGTCGTTAGAATGTTACTGAACTTTAATAATTCGCTTATTTTCCCCATATTTATTAAGCGAGTCGCGCCCCAGCAAATCCAAATTTTCAGGCCTTTCTAAACTCGAAATTTTACTTTATGCGCCACGCGTATAAATCACTAACTTCAA
Organism: Philonthus cognatus; assembly: GCA_932526585.2. Lineage (NCBI taxonomy): Eukaryota > Metazoa > Arthropoda > Insecta > Coleoptera > Staphylinidae > Philonthus > Philonthus cognatus. The sequence goes on from OW052243.1 coordinate 20,393,759, forward strand.
GTGACTGTATTGTTTCGAGTTTACGTGAAGTGATTAATCACAAATAGAAAGTTATTCCTTACTTCACTTTTTATTTTTATGTTAGATGTACATTTCGAGACACAAGGTGCTCATTATCAATAACAAACCAAATTCTTAAAACTATGTGCGCGGTATACATAGTTGACGGGTTATAGGAAAAACCAAAAAGTAATTAAACCTATTGTTAGCGGCTAAAGGTTCGAAATGGGTGTCGGTGTCATTACATTATCTGCGGGGTGGGACGGCGCGGGCGGCTTATGGATCGGGAAGGTGGTCGGTAGGATTACATTCACTGCGGGATTATTTTTGGGTAACAAATCTAATAATGGATTAACTAAGAGACTGCAGGGACGCTAAGCGATACCACCTCATGTAGAAAAAAAAAAAAAACTAAGAGACTAAGATCGAAATTCAGCAAAACATTTTTATTTTTATACATTTCAATGGATTCAAGCATATTTAATCTACGATGACTTGATTGCTTTAAAAGTTTAATATTGTTTACCGAGAATATGTGTCCTGTTTCAATTGAATGGTGTGCAACTGCTGATTTATCCGGGTTTTGAATTTTAAAATAATACTGGTGTTCTTTAAATCTTTTTAATATGTTACGTTGTGTTTGACCTACGTATATTTTATTGCAATTGTTGCAGTTTATTGAGTAAATTCCGGATTTTTCTAGGTGGTTTGTTTTAGTAAATGTGTTGCCGAGTAAACATTTTAATTTTTTGTTGACATAAAATGCAGGAGAAAGGTTGAATTTATTCAATAAACCACCAATTTTCATACAAGTTGCTGGGTGGTACACGAATCTAGCATACTTTTTTGGGGCGGCTTCCTTCGAGTTGGTTAGTGTGGTATTTGAAATAATTTTATGATTCCTAATGTGTTTGTTAATTAATCTATTGATTGTGTCAATGCTGTAATTTAATGAAATGCCTATGTTCCTGATTAAACTAAATTCCTTTTCCCTATTTTCTTTGGATAATGGTATGTTTATTGCTCTAAAAATCATGCTGTTAAAAGCTGCTAATTTGTGTTTAAAAGGAGAAGCCGAAGATGAGTGGATGTAATTAAATGTGTGTGTGTTTTTTCTGTAAATGTTGAATTCTATTTTTGTATTATTGTTATTTATCAAAAGTAAATCTAAAAAGGGGATTTGATTGTTTTCTTCTATTTCATGAGTAAAGTTAATACTAGGGAAACGTTTATTTAAATTTAATGTTATGTCTTTCATATCTGTGTCTGTTTTAACTATTGCAATAATATCATCTACGTATCTATACCAAACCCTCGGAAAGTTAGGGATTGTTTTCTTAGCCTTATTTTCAAGATGGTTTAAAAAAAATGTTTTTTTTAAATTTAATATAATTTAATGAGTAAAACTCGTGCTATGAACAGAACTAACAATGTCTCAATTCCCTAATAGTATTATTTGCGTATTTATAATTATTATTAATTTAGAAATTCGCTGACTTTTCGCTAAAAAGGCCGAATTTTTCTGACTTTGCCAAGACTTTTCCCGATGATTAAAATCTCCTGACTTTTCCCTGACTTTCCCGGTTGGTCGCCACCCTGATACATGCATTTAATATTATCCAGTAATATATTAATCAAATATTTTCAATCATAAAATTTGAATATCAATTTTCAGTTCAAGGCTTTTAAGCGCGAACAATACGTGTTTAATCGCCGATGTTAAAATTTTTAACAGAAGTTCTTGGAATCCATTTAACGCTGTGCGAATAATATTGTTTGGCGAATTTTCCTTGTTACTTTTTGATAAATAATTATAATTTACCGCAAACCAAAGCGATTTCAGATAAGTACGCAATTATTTAGACCTACATATACATATTCAATAAAATCCATTTATTATTATTATTATTAAATTGTTTTTAAGAGGCGACACTTTATATACGTGTCACTTCTTTAAAAAAAAAATGAATAACAATAATAACAATAAATGCATTTTTGCCGATAATAAATAAAAAAATATATATATATATATATAACACCTATTATCCTATTACATCACGAATTAAATATAGCGAAGTTTAGCATAACATAAAATGTTTACTGTTTTTTAAGAAAGAAACCAAAAACAATAATCCTAATTTAAAGTTTTCAACAATCTTATTGAGCAAACACATTGAGGTAATGTTATAACAATTGGACGAATGATTTCTTTTTCGTTAAAGACAGTCGTTAAGTTTGTTTGTCGCTGTTATACAGGGTGTCCCGATTAAGCAGGATATTATTGATTATCAATTTTAACATGTTTTCACTCACACTTATCAATTATTTAGTTAATAAAAACCTTAACGAAGGGGGAATCACACAGCCCAATGTTTCTTGACGTTATAATGCTGATTAAACTAGATTTAAATCTAGTTTGTTCGGTGGGGTTATATTTAAAAAAAAATATTTGCTTGCTGAAGAGTTTTTAAAATTAAGATTAATTATATTTTTGGAGTAAGTATAAGTATAAACAGTATAAAATAGTATATAAAGTTGAGTTTTTGTTTTAAATAACGATTTTCAAGATTTTTTTATTTTACCTGTATGCTTAAGGTTTTTCATTCCTGGGCAAAATAAATAACCCGGATTGTGTCTATTATCGATTGCAATATCTGTGATTTTTTTATAGAGAATTTAAAAAAACACAGAACATTTGGCACAAATTAGCAGTATAGCCTGAAAATTTGGATTATAAAACTTAACGAATGCCTGAAAATGACAGCGTACATTTTTCAGGCATTCGTTAGGTTTTATAATCCAAATTTTCAGGCTATACTGCTAATTTGTGCCAAATGTTGTGTGTTTTTTTAAATTCTCTATAAAAAAATCACAGATATTTCGTTAAATTTTATAATCCACATCGGACAATTATACTTAAAAGGAAACAGCCCTGTACACGTATTTATAGAGCACGATTTATCAGAAAAACTGGATGTTATTGAAATAATTTGCAGCGGTTGAATGCAGAATATTTTTTGTTAACTTTTATTCTTGTTTAGTTGTACATTTTTACTTTCCCCATATGTAATACAAAGGGAAAGTATTGTTTTCGTAAATATTGTCAAATCAAAACTGTACATTTTTTTGCCTATCTATTTTTGAGAATAAAAATAACAGTATTAAATCTAAAGAAAATAGGCAACCTCAAAGAATAGATTTAGATTAGCTTACACATGAATTAATAAACTTTGACTGGTTGCAATTGAATTTTAAATATCTCCTCTGGATTTTCTAAAATACGGAATTTAATTTTGTAAAAAATCTACGTATTAAACAATCAACATGAAATTCACAGAATTTGCTTAGAATTGATTGCACTTACATCTGCTTTCAAGAAAATAAATTATCTCAACGCATTTTCTGAAAATATTAAGCCAAAGTTGAAATTATGCAATAAATTAAATAATTTTAGGAACACGAGTAACAAATCAACGGATTATCAAATCTATTCATTTCTGTTGTATGATAAAATTCATAGAATTTAAACAGAAATGATTAAACTGCACTGATATAATAAAAATATATCAAACTAAATTTTAACTTTGGTTTAATATTTTTGAGTATCCAGTGACGATATTTAAATTTAAAATATAGAGAATCAACTCTACAATTTAAATATAAATATCGTCACTGGATACTCAAAAATATTAAATGAAAGGTAAAATTTGGTTTGATATACAGTCTGTTTGATTTATTGTGACACAGCACATATGTCCGTTATTAGTACAGATAGAAAAAAAGTTAAAGACAATGGTTTTAGTATTTTTCATGATCTATTCAGTAGCATTGTCAGAAAAACAATTGAAAATCAAATAAACACGTGAAAGCTATTAGCTTCATTTTCTTTAATGGAACACCCTGTATATTTTGTTTATTTCAAATAGGTAATAACCTTAGCTTTATAATGACACCACATAAATACCCCTTCATTATACAAATAACGCGACAATTGCAAATAAATGAAATTTATCAGTTGCCATGGATAACAATTGACATAAAACAATTTGTTAACGCTTTAATGTCAAAGTGGTGTAGTAACTTCCCGTCTTGCGTGTTGTTGATTCAAATCTTTAGAGATGGGTGATAATTACTATTCTAATGATGAAAAAATGGATATGCTAAAGGTCTTCGTTATATGCAACGATAATTCTAGAGAAGCTAGTATCATTTATGGAAACATGTATCCAGAAAGAAGACAACCACATTATCGCACTTTTGCAAGACTTGAACAAAATGTACGGAGAAATGGGTGTTTTAATAATAAATTACGAAGGAGAAGACAAGAAAGAGAAGATAATAATGAAGTATTGATATTGGCCTATTTTAGAGCACATCCACGTAATTCAATACGCGAAGCAGTGGCTGACTTAGGAATAAGTATGCATAAAATATTTTCTATTCTGAGAAAACATAAAATGAGACCATATAAAATTAAGTTAGTACAAGGTTTAAGAGATGGTGATTCTGACAGGAGGATAGTATTCTGTAATTGGCTTAGCAACAATCAACATTTATTAAATTTAATTCTTTGGAGTGATGAATCAAATTTCAACAACAACGGAATCTCCAACCGAAAAAACGACCATTACTGGGATACTGAGAATTCACGTCAAATTCGAGAATGCAGATTCTAACAAAGATTTGCAGTTAATGTGTGGCTTGGTGTGTTAGGTGATACCATAATAAGACCATTTTTTTATCAAGGAACGTTGAATGCGGAGCGATATGCCAACTTTCTTACGATAGAATTTGAAGATTATTTAGATGATATTCCCCTAGAAATACGTCGAGATATGTGGTTCCAACAAGATGGAGCTCCTCCCCATAACGCAAGAAGTGTCAAAGATATTTTGGAAAGAAAGTTTGGTTTGAAATTGATTGCGAATGGTGGCCCCGTAAACTGGCCAGCAAGATCGCCAGATCTGTCTATTTTGGATTTTTTTATTTGGGGATTTTTAAAGCAAAAAGTTTATGTTACTCGTCCAGAAAATCTAGACGATCTGAAAAATCGTATTCGTATGGCATGTGGCCAAATAACACCACGGATGTTGCAAAAAGCACGACGAAATTTAATGAAGAGATGTGAAGAATGTATTGCAAACAACGGACGTCACTTTGAACAGACACTTTAAATAGTTATTCATGTCAACTGATAAATTTCATTTATTGGCAATTGTCGTGTTATTTCTATAATAAAGGGGTACTTATGTGGTATCATTATAAAGCTAATATTAATGCCTATTTGAAATAAACAAAATGTACAGGGTGTTCCATTATAGAAAATGAAACTAATAGCTTTCGCGTGTTTATTTAATTTTCAACTGTTTTTCTGACATTACGATTGAATAGATCATAAAAAATACTAACACTTTTGTCTTTAACTTTTTTTTCTATCTGTACTAATAACGGACATATGTGCTGTGTCACAATAAATCAAACAGACTGTATATTTATTATATGAGTGCATTTTTTAAGAAATCAAATTCCATTCATTTTGAATAATTTCTGATCACTTTGAACTTTTTCAGTTTTGTTTAAATTGTTTGATTTATTTTTTTTCTAAAGTTACACAAAAATTGTCTAATTAATAATTTGATAATCTCTGTGATTTTATTATTAAAATTGGTTCTTTAGTAGTTTATTTATTAAGCTTTATTTCAAGTAATTTAGGTATAATTTAAACTTTTGCATTTTGTTTGGTCAAAAGTTCGATTATTGTTTTGCGAAAACAAGGTTTGTATATTCTTTATGTCTTTTATTAAGATTCATATTGCAAAATTGTAGATGCGAAGTTTATTAAAACACAAATAATGCACACAAATTTGTATTTGTTCTAAATTTAAACAATAAAAAACAACATCAACTCTATTTATTTTATGTCATAAATTTTAAATAAAGGAAAGTGCAACATAAGTTTCTGATTGATCGCCTATCGAGGGTTTTCACTCCCAGATTAAGCATGAAGTAAAATTTCGAGTTTAGAAAAGCCTGAAAATTTGGATTTGCCGAGGCGCGCGAGCGAAGCGAGTCGCGCCTCGGCAACAACATCAACTCTATTTATTTTATGTCATAAATTTTAAATAAAGGAAAGTGCAACATAAGTTTCTGATTGATCGCCTATCGAGAGTTTTCACTCCCAGATTAAGCATGAAGTAAAATTTCGAGTTTAGAAAAGCCTGAAAATTTGGATTTGCCGAGGCGCGCGAGCGAAGCGAGTCGCGCCTCGGCAAATCCAAATTTTCAGGCTTTTCTAAACTCGAAATTTTACTTCATGCGCCCCGCGTATAAATCACTAACTTCAAGTGAAATCTTTAACCAATTGGTTATAGTGAAATAAATTTAGTATGTCAATTATTAATTGTTGGAAAGTGCTATGATAGACACAGCACCATTTTTAAGTAAACATTTTAAAGGGCTTTTAGTTAGTGTTAATATACTAACTATATATTAGTTAGTATGTTAGCACTAACTAAATACTAGTTATATACTAGTTAGTATGTTAGCACTAACTAAAAGCCATTTTTTACTGAGGTCGAGGCACCTGTGACTGTTTTGGAAGCGGGCGCAACTTTTCCTGCTAATCAGCCCCACCGCGGCGGGGCTGATTAGCAGTATCACTCACGAAATTTTCAAGACAACAAAACTACTTTAGTGGGACCAACGGAAACCATATTTTAAAATATACATTTCATTTGTTAAGATACTGTGCTTGTTGTGTTCGTTTTTGTTTCTTTACTTCAAAAGTACCGATTTGCTTGTTTGCTTAACAAATTATAATAAATTTTCATCAGGAACGAATGCATACTAAAAAACGCCTCGTTAATTTTTTCCATCGAAATTCTTAATCGTCTTTATAACGAACGTTAAACGTGTATATTCCGCTTATGGGTGAGCATTAACCTTTTTTGGACTACTCGCTATCATTAATGTGAAAGTGTTAAGTTATGCGAATAAATAATTCATTCATATCGGGATACGAAAATTAGCTCAACCCACAGACAAAAAATAGTTTAGAAGTTGAAATTAGAGTTAATTAAGAATGCTAATAAAATGAACAATATTTATTTGGGCTATACAAGAACAAATCTTACTACTACTAAGTGTTATTAGAATAAGTAAGATTTGTTTTTGTATATCCCAAATAAATATTGTTCAATAAATAAAACGCTTTAACTTTGTTTGCATAACACAAAATTTTTATTTTCGTGATTGCAGTTTCGGCAACTCAACTCGCCATTATCAAACAGAGTCATTTAAACTACGGTAAAAATATTGTGTTATACAAACAAAGTTAAGGTGTTTAATTTTATTGAATTGACATGTATAACGAAGTAGAAGCCTCCACCGTTCATAATTTAAATATTGTTAATTTTATTAGCATTCTGAATAAACTAAATTAACTCTAATTTCAATTTCTAAACTAATTTTCGTACTCATTAATAAATCAATTTCGTTGGTATTATAAATAGAAATAGTTATTATAGCTTAAAGACACTTTTTTTATGAAATACAAATATTTTATTGAAGTAAAGTAAATTGCTGAAATTATAGAAAGAAACGTTAGATTTTGATTTTTAAGAAACGAATAAATGTTGATAGAAATTAACACAACAAAAATAAACATTTATCTATTGTACAGGGGTTTTTATTTTAAGTATACATTTATACGCTGTACAATTTTGGGCATTAGTTCTTTTCGAAAAAGATTAATTTGAAGTTTATAACGATTATTTTCACTCCCAGAATAAGCATGAAGTAGAATTTCGAGTTTAGAAAGGCCTGAAAATGTTCAGGCTTTTCTAAACTCGAAATTTGACTTCATACTTAATCAAGGAGTGGAAACACTCCTTAGAAGCTTCAATTGGAACGATTTTCAAAAACAACAAATGCCTGAACAAATACAACGTATACAGTGAGTGTTTCTCTTAGGTAAACATATGCATAGGCTGTAAATTTTCCGACATTCGTTGTCTTTTAAAAAAATTCTATTTGAAGCTTTAAACGAGTGTTTCTCACTCCCAGACTAAGCATGAAGTAAAATTTCGAGTTTAGAAAAGACCCGTGAAAATCAACCTATTTTCTGTAAATCTTCAGATATTCCTTGTTTTTTTTCTTAAGTTCAATTTGAAGCTTTAAACTAGTGTTTTCCACTCCCAGACTAAGCATGAAGTAAAATTTCGAGTTTAGAAAAGCCCCGTGAAAATTTGTCTCGGGTCGCGCCGCGACCCGAGACAAATTTTCTGGGCTTTTCTAAACTCGAAATTTTACTTCATGCGCCACGCGTATAAAACACAGATTTCTAGTAAAGTTCGAATATACATGAAATTCACAATATTTTAGTGTTTTATGTTTCTCACTCCCAGACTAAAATTTCGAGTTTAGAAAAGACCCGTAAAAATCAACCTATTTTCTGTAAATCTTCAGATATTCCTTGATTTTTTTCTTAAGTTCAATTTGAAGCTTTAAACTAGTGTTTTCCACTTCCAGACTAAGCATGAAGTAAAATTTCGAGTTTAGAAAAGCCCCGTGAAAATTTGTCGAGGGTCGCGCAGCGACCCGAGACAAATTTTCTGGGCTTTTCTAAACTCGAAATTTTACTTCATGCGCCACGCGTATAAAACACAGATTTCAAGTAAAGTTCGAATATACATGAAATTCACAATATTTTAGTGTTTTATAAGCGTGGCGCATGAAGTAAAATTTCGAGTTTAGAAAAGCCCCGTGAAAATTTGTCGAGGGTCAAGACCCGTGAAAATCAACCCACTTTTTGTAAATCTTTAGATATTCCTTGTTTCTTTTTAATTGCAATTTGAAGCTTTAAACTAGTGTTTTCCACTCCCAGACTAAGCATGAAGTAAAATTTCGAGTTTAGAAAAGCCCCGTGAAAATTTGTCTCGGGTCGCGCAGCGACCCGAGACAAATTTTCTGGGCTTTTCTAAACTCGAAATTTTACTTCATGCGCCACGCGTATAAAACACAGATTTCAAGTAAAGTTCGAACAAACATAAATTTCACAATATTTTAGTGTTTTATACGCGTGGCGCATGAAGTAAAATTTCGAGTTTAGAAAAGCCCAGAAAATTTGTCTCGGGTCGCTGCGCGACCCTCGACAAATTTTCACGGGGCTTTTCTAAACTCGAAATTTTACTTCATGCTTAGTCTGGGAGTGGAAAACACTCGCTTAAAGCTTCAAATTGAACTTAAAAAAAACAAGGAATATCTAAAGATTTACAGAAAATTGGCTGAATTTGGAGTACGTATACTTAAAAGAAAAGCTCCCTGTATATCGAGATATGTATACTTCAAAGAAACATTATTTTTATGTGCTAAACCAAATTCTTATTACAAAATTATTCAACCTAATTTTAAATAAAATCTTTTCACCATAAACAATACTTATGAATGGTTTTTGGAAAAATATCTTTCACTTAAAATGATCTTGATAGTCTCTTAGGTTCGACTTAAATGTTAGATAGATTTTTCAACAATTTGAATTGTTCTTTTGATGATGTTTATTACATGAATACAATAACTTCTTCATCCTTTTGCACTTAATGGGCTCAGATATTCTATCCACCAGGTGAACACAATAATACATGCACGAACAATAATTACAAATCAATTACTGTCTCAAATAAAAATCTACTATCAAATTTTCGTGTGGGGAGCTTAATGATAAGTGTAGACCGAATCCTCTGAGGTGTCATTAAAATATCATTTCGAACAAAAGCTAGAGTAGAAAACGCTCCGATATGTAAATGTACATGGAAACACAACATCGCTTTAGGGGTAAAACTCAGCAAGCGCCGTTAACTTCCTCTTCACTTGATGAATTGTAAAATCAAATCGAAAATGTGTACGCACGTATTGATTTCGGTTTTCGGTAATAAATATGGTATATTGACGCAGTTACGGATTAATCACGAATGGAAAACTCGTCGTTTCCTCCACGCAAGGTTATTGATAAAAATACATCCTGATACGATTGTTTTATGTTAAATGATTTATGCTATTTTTATACAGTTATTAACTTTACATATGAAATGTTTATATATTTTTGTATGGAATGATTTTATACAAAAAAAAAATAATAAACTTGGTTTAATTTAATGTGAAAAGCAGGGCGCTTCGAATCAAAAACCGCAAAGCGAAAAATTAATACATTTATTGGACATTGGATATTGGTTTTAAACCATTCCACCATTTCACCCTTTATATTTTTTAATTAACTATCTTAATAACTGAAACTAAAAGCAATTTTTTAATTCCACCATTTCACCCTTTATATTTTTTAATTAACTATCTTATTAACTGAAAATAAAAGTAATTTTTTAATTCTAAAAATTGAAAAAAGTAGGGTTTTGTCGCCGCCCAGATCACTGTGTGGCGTCTAAATATGGTTAATTTAGACGCCACATAGTGATCTGGGCGACGACAAAACCTTTCTTTTTTCAATTTTTAGAATTAAAAAATTACTTTTATTTTCAGTTAATAAAATAGTTAACTACTACATTTCTGTTAGATAAGTCGCAGAATTTAATATTTTTAATTTAGTTATGAACTTTCATATTTCATAATAGAATTGAGAATTTTAATAATAATTTTTCGTTTTTGTGATTTTTTATTTTTTGTACAATAAAGTGATGTTAAGGTATTTTTCTTATATTTCTAGCATATAAATGAATAATAAAATGTTGTCAGAAAATTAAAATACATGTATCATGAAAACTTTATAATTTTTGAAATATGTGCTAAAACAATGATAATTTTACAAAGCGTAACTTTTAAGCGCAAGCTAGGCCCTGAGCTAGCCTGCGGTTAAAAGTTACGCTTTATAAAATCGCCATTGTTTTAGCACATATTGCAAAAATTATGAAGAATTCATGAAACATGTACTTTAATTTTCTGACTACATTTTATTATTCATTTATATACTAGAAATATAAGAAAAATATGTTAACATAACTTTATTGTACAAAAAATATGAAATCACAAAAAAAAATTAAATTCTCAATTCTCTAACTTGATGAAACACTTAATCTAAGCTCCAGAGAAAACAAACTGATGACTTTCTGCGACAACCTGCGATATTGGAATATACTGGGTGATTTAGACCACCCGTGTCAGGCATTTATTTTTGACCCAGTGTTTCTATTGACCACAAGAAAAAATAAATTATTGTAAAATTCTACAAAAAAACCCAAACGTGTTTCATCCGATACACAAGACAAATACCGATTACAATTACATTGTCAAAATAAAGAATTTACCGAGATTAGCTTCAAGTTCCTAAACTTACCGCTAGGAGGTTGAGACTTTTGAAACGAAAATAAAGAAATATATCAAATTTTTTTGTTTGTTAATTAAGTAAACTGAGTCTTAAACAAACAATTGATTTGCATGTAAAATATCCGCCTTAATCAGTAAACAAAAAAATGATGGGGTATGTAATTTGTCAGTGAAACAAGTGCAGCTAAGGTGTCTGGAGCACCAGTAAACTCAAATTTGTGTTAAGTATAACCACACATTTCAAATTGATATCTCACATAATAAAAAAAAAAACTGTGGGGTTTTGTCGCAATTTCGTCAGTTTCAGACTACTGTGCGATTTATTATTGCATGCTCCATTTTGACAATGTTATTTTTATGATAAATGTAAAACTTGTACATGAACAAACTATTTCTATTTTTTTTATATTAACTTAAATCTTTCTTTTTATTTTAACATCATAACTAGTTTAGTCTCGTTTTGATAAAAATTTACTGTTTATATATAAATATTTATTAATGCATGCTCCATTTTGACGAAGCTACTTTTATGACAAATGTAAAACTTGTAGATGAACAAACTATTTCTATTTTTTTTATATTAACTTAAATCTTTCCTTTTATTTTAAAACTATAACTCTAGTCTCGTTTTTGTAAAAATTTACTGTTTATATATAAATATTTATTATTGCATGCTCCATTTTGATAATGTTATTTCTATGACAAATGTAAAACTTGTACATGAACAAACAATTTTAAAATTCATGGTAATTTGATAGGGCATTTTTCCACGTTTTCAAAAAGCATTTTTTACTTATTATTTACACACAATTTCAAAGGGATATCCCTTTGAAAAACTATCAAGATATCGTTGTCGAAAAATCGTATATAAATAATCTATTTTACGTTTAATTGGAAATAACTCAAAAACTATTGACAGAGTGTTTTTAGGTTTTCACACATTTTTAAAGAGCAATGTTTACTTAATATCTATCCAAAATTTCACACGGATATTCCAAAAAATTATCAAGATATGAATCTTTGAAGTGTTCATCATCCCGAAAAATCGCATACAATTAATCTATTTTTATATTCAATTGGAAATAACTCAAAAACTATTAATAGGGTATTTTAAGATTTTGACACATTTTTAAAGAACAATGTTTACTCAACATCCATCCATAATTTGATAGGGACATTCCAAAAAATTATTAAGATATGAAACTTTGAACTGGTTATCTTCCCAAAAAAATCGGATAGAATTAATCTATTTTTACGTTTAATTGGAAATAACTCAAAAACTATTGATAGGGTATTTTAAGATTTTCACACATTTTTAAAGAACAATATTTACCTAATATCCATCCGAAATTTCATAGGGATATTCCAAAAATTTATTAAGATATGAACTTTTGAACTGGTTATCTTCCCAAAAAATCGGATAGAATTAATCTATTTTTACGCTCAATTGGAAATAACTCAAAAACTATTGATAGGGTATTTTGAGACTTTCACACATTTTTAAAGAACAATGTTTACTTAATATCCACCCAAAATTTTACACGGACATTCCAAAAAATTATTAAGATATGAATCTTTGAAATGTTCATCTTCCAGAAAAATAGCATTAAATTAATCTATTTTTATATTAAATTGCAAATAACTCAACAACTAATAATAGGGAATTTTTAGATTTGTCTACATTTTAAAACGGTTTTTACTTAATATCCACCAAAAATTTCATAAGGATATTGCAAAAAATTATGAAGATATAAATCTTTGAAATGTTCATCTTCCCGAAAAATCACATAAAATTAATCTATTTTTACGTTCAATTAGAAATAACTGAAAACTATTGATAGCATATTTTTAGATTTTTACACATTTTAAAATAGTTATTTCTACTTACCATCCATACAAATTTTCAAAGGGATACTCCCAAAAATTATCAAAATATAAATCTTTGAAATGATTATCTTCCAGAAAAATCGCATAAAATTAATATATTTCACGTACAATTGGAACTATTGTTAGGGTACTTTCAGATTTTTAAACATTTTAGAATAGCAATATTTACTTAATCTTCACCCAAAAAATTGTCACACGGATATTTTAAGAAACTATCAAGATATAAATCTTTGAAATGTCCATCTTTCCGAAAAATCGCATAAAATTAATCTATTTTTACCTTAAATTGGAAATAACTCAAAAACTATTCATAGGGTATTTTCAAATTTTTACACATTTTTAAAGAGCAATATTTACTTAACATCTACCTAAAATTTCACACGAATATTCCAAAAAATTATCAAGATATAAATCTTTGAAATGTTCATCTTTCCGAAAAATCGCATAAAATTAATCTATTTTTATATTCAATTGCAAATAACTCAAAAGCTATTGAAAGGGAATTTTTAGATTTTTATTCATTTTTAAACAGCAATATTTACCTAATATCCACTCAACATTTCATAGTGATTTTCCAAAAAAAAACATTAAGATATGAATCTTTGAACTGGTTATCTTCCCAAAAAATCGCATAGAATTAATCTAATTTTACGATCAATTGGAAATAACCCAAAAACTATTGGTATTTTAAGATTTTCACACATTTTTGAAGAGCAATATTTACTTAATATCCACCCTAAACTTTACACGGATATTAAAACAAATTATCAAGATATAAATCTTTGAAATGTTTATCTTCCCGAAAAATCGCATAAAATTAATCTATTTTTATATTCAATTGGAAATAACTGAAAAACTATTGATGGGATATTTTCAGATTTTTACATATTTTCAAAGAGCAATGTTTACCTAATACCCACCTGAAATTTCATAGGGATTTTCTAAAAAATTAATAAGATATGAATCTTTGAACTGATTATCTTCTCAAAAAATCGTATAGAATTAATCTATTTTTACGTTCAATTAGAAATAATTCAAAAAGTATTGATATGGTGTTTTCAGATTATTACACATTTTTAGAGAGTTATGTTTACTTAATATCCACACAAAATTTTACACGGATATTCCAAAAAATTATCAAGATATCAATCTTTGAAATGCTCATCTCCGCGAAAAATCGCATAAAATTAATCTATTTCTACGTTTAATTCAAATAATTTTCAAGATATGACTTGTCTTTTGTGATTCTCATAACTGTATTATTGATTTTTAATTCTCTTGATTTTCATAAAACAAAACCGACGTGATGCAACGCTATCCAGATTTGTAAAATGATGCTTTTTGACATGTGCAGTTTTTTTAGATTAGATTAATTCGCGATTTGTTATTTTAGGTTTGGCAGTTTGAAACTGAAACGAGTGTTTTCCACTCACAGGCTAAGCATGAAGTAAAATTTTGAGTTTAGAAAAGCCTGAAAATTTCGAGTTTAGAAAAGCCTGAAAATTTGGATTTGCTGGGGCGCGCGAGCGAAGGCTTTTCTAAACTCGAAATTTTCAGGCTTTTCTAAACTCAAAATTTTACTTTATGCTTAGCCTGGGAGTGGAAAACACTCGTTTCAGTTTCAAACTGCCAAACCTAAAATAACAAATCGCGAATTAATCTAATCTAAAAAAACTGCACATGTCAAAAAACATCATTTTACAAATCTGGATAGCGGCATCACGTTGGTTTTTTTTTTTTTTTTTTTTTCAGGCTTTTCTAAACTCGAAATTTTACTTAATGCGCCACGCGTATAAATCACTAACTTCAAGTGAAATCTCCGACTACTTGGTTAGAATGAAATAAATTTAGTATGTCCATTATCAACTGTTCAAATTTATTTATTTATTAAATTAACGGTATAACACCTTTTTACAGAATAATTAATTAATATATAGTAGTATTATCTATGACATTAATAATTAAAGCAATTAAAGTAAAGTTTCGAAGTGCACAAATTAATATAAATTGAGCTTAAAAATAATAAACTGAATTATTTATAGATTAAACATGCAGGTTAGCGTACGCTTTAGTTGGTAAAGTTCAATATTAAAAATATCGATTCTTTCGAATTACGGGAAATGTGCTATGATGGACGCATCACCATTTTTTTAATTTTGATTAATATTATTTAATGTGTCAAATTCGTGCTCCGAACATAACTACCAATTTGTCAATTCTTTAATCGTATTATTTGAATATTTACTATTAGTAATTTAAAAAATTCCTGACTTTTCGCTAAAAAGGTCGAATTTCCCTGACTATTTCCTTCAAAAAATGTCTACCAATCATATTACGAGAATTCATTTTCATTGCCCAATCACAATTAAATTTCAGCGAAAATTGCATAGTAGGTGAAAATTCTACGAAAAATTACAGCGAAAATTGCACTGTTGTGACGTCACATGTCAGGTATCAATCAATTTCTCTCAATCTTTCAAAATTAATCGATTCATCACAGAATGTCATAAATTGTCTCCAAACGAACTCTTTACTCTTTCTTGTATTTTTGGATGAATTTTTCTCGATATTTTTCGATATATCTTTCGAAGAAAAACTTCCGAAGCGATTCATGTTGACACATTAAGTGACACTGATTGATAATTAATATTTTAAATAATACGTCAACTTGATTAAAAGTCGTATTTTTCAGGAAATAGTCTATTAAATACATTTCGTGCATTAAAAATGCTCTGAAAATTTAGTACTCAAAGCTCGTTGCCTTTAAGAAACTACATTCGTTCATTTTGATTGTGATTTGACTGAAAAAGTGCCCTCGACGCTTCGCGTCTCGGGCACTTTTTGTCAAATCACAATCAAAATGGACTCATGCAGTTTCTAGGCAACGGCTTTTCGTGCAAAATTTTCGATCATTTTTAATGCACTTAATATATTACTATTGTTTATTCCAAGACTTTTCCCCGATGAATGAAATCCTCTGACTTTTCCCCGACTCTTCCGGTTGGTCGCCGCCCTGTTTTACTTTTGATGAAATCATATTATGTTTTCGTGATTTGCGATTTAAGTTGATATAGTAAGTTGTTTTTAGTATACATATTTATTTATCTTATTTATTTATTTATACACGAGGAACCCCTTTATAAAACAAGAAATGAAGTTTAATAATATACAATAGCTTCCTACTGAGCAAACACAATTAAGTAATTTTTCATTAACATTAAAATAACGTTTAATGTTGCTACAATGTTGATATAACGTTATTTGTTTGTTTTTTGCTCAGTGGGTTATATTAAATTAAACCAAACAAGATGATTTTAATGGAATGAAACCATTTAAATGCATATAAACAATATAAATACATATACAAAAAATAATAATATATTATAATATAATATATAATAATATAATATATAATAATATAATATATAATAATATAATATATAATAATATAATAATATAATTAAATATATTTAAACTTAAATTAACACAATTAAAACATATTCAATAAAAAATAAATATTCCTATGTAGAACACTGTACATTTTCAGAGAAGCGATGTTTTTATAATGGTTTTCAATTGAAGCTTTTAACGAGTGTTTCCAATCCCAGGTTAAGCATGAAGTAAAATTTCGAGTTTAGAAAATTCTGAAAATTTGGATTTGGTCGCTCCGCGAAGCGGAGCGACCAAATCCAAATTTTCAGAATTTTCTAAACTCGAAATTTTACTTCATGCGCCACGCGTATAAAACACACATTTACAATTATGATTCATAGCTGACTTAGTGCATTTTAACTAAATTCTAGATACCTAACCCTACTTTTTTATGGCCAGTTTTGATAGTTAGAATGGTTTTATTTATTAATTTTAGATTTTTATAGTTTTGATGATTTTTATCAACTAATATTGAGTTTTTATAAATTTTTGTTTAATTTGTCAATTTTGACTAGAATTGTAGACAATTTTGGCGTTAGTGTAAAATATACATAGCGAGTTATTTTACACTAACGCCAAAATTGTCTACAATTCTAGTAAAAATTGACAAATTAAACAAAAGTTTATCAAAACTTAATATTAGTTTAGCATAAATAAGACACTTAAACTTTGTTTGTATAACTGAGGTTTTCTTATTGTGACTATAGTTTCGACAACTTTAACTTGTCATTGTCAGACTACAAGTGAAAAAAAAACCTTAGTTATACAAACAAAGTTTAAGTGTCTTATTTATGTTAATAATGATGTATAACGAAGTAGAAGCCTCAACAGTTAACAGTTTGATTAATATTAGTTGATAAAAATCATCAAAATTATAAAAATCTAAAATTAATAAATAAAACTATTCTATCACTAACTCAAACTTTATGATAATACAATTGTTTCCAATAATAATTAATTAATTTTGTATTGTGAAGGCTTCTACTTAGTTTTACATGTTAATTTAACAATAAAACACTTTTAACTTTGTTTGTATAACACTTTTTATTTTACGTGACTGCAATCTCGGCAATTTTAGCTTACCATTATCAAACATGTAGTGTTTGATAGTGGCCAGCTAAAGTTGCCGAAACTGCAGTCACGTTAAATAAAAAAGTGTTATACAAACAAAGTTAAGAGTATTTAATTGATGAGGCGGATACATGATAAAACTCCATAATACTATTTGAAATAAAACAACGCAGTTGGGAGGGTTTCACTTTTATTGTTGAATATTGTTTATACATTCAACAATAAAAGTGAAACCCTCCCAACTGCGTTGTTTTATTTCAAAAAGTTAAGAGTGTTTTATTGTTAAAATAAACACCATTTTACTAAACAATATTTTTAGTTTCAATTACAACTGACTGAAAATATTCGTAATTTTCTGTTGGTTGGCATGTTGCATGACAACACCCTTAATTCACATCACATTCATTTAATTATTCAACAATCAAGGTAGCTAATTTGATATATGAGGAGAAGCACAAGAAAGCGATGCACTAAGTTTTACTGTAATGTCCACTAATTTTCGACTATATTATATATATATATATATATATATATATATATATATATATATATATATATATATATATATATATATATTTTTTTTTTAATTGCATTATTAACATATACTGTTATACACTTCTTATAGCAATACATATTGAAAATTAAATACACAAACTTAATTTAAGGTATTCGAACATAATAGTTTGCTCAGTATAATATTAATGAAAACCCCGAATATTTATACATTGATTTAATTATTTAAGAATCAAGGTAGCGAATTTGATAGATGAGGAGAAGTACAAGAAAACAAAGCACAGGTTTACTGTAATATCCACTAATTTAATATATAATATATTTGATATTAATGAAAACCCCGAATTTTTTTTTTTCGTACAAGGACATAACAAAAATCAATAATTTTGTGTGATAACTGACCTTTTCTTGCTGTAACCAACTTTATCGAGCTCGATGTGTCTGTAGGCAGCGTATGTGGCCATTATTTCCGGTCTGTTCGATTTCGTTTAAAAAGCACAGAAAAATGTACAAACTAAGATCCGTTCGTGTCGACGTCGGCGAGTGCACTGCAGGGATAGGCGAGCAGATAGCAGGATTTATGCGTGTAAGGACAGTGAGTGAATTCGTACGCGGAAGGGAAATGTACAACGCGAGCTTTCGACAACGAGGATCGTCAGCTGACTGAACCTGGGCTCCGCTGGCCGCAGGAATATATAGGCGTCATGTGCAGTGGCCCGTGGCTCCAGAGCCTCCTCGCAGTACATAGCCCCTTTCTGTTTGTTCTATATGTGTGGATGTGGATGGTTGTGTGTGTTTCGAGGTTTCTGCTGCGGCTGCTGCTCTATTCGTAATTAAGGAAATTTATGGAGGAAATTTATTATGAGGATGAAATGTGTTGATTAAGTGTAAACATTGCTAAGCTGTGTACATGGGTGTCACCAGATTTTTTTCCAGGGGGAGGCAAAAGTATTTCAGAAAAGAATTGAAACAAAGATCAGAATATTAAATATGTTTTAACATTAGACAAAACAATACAACCTTTGTAGCAGAGCTGGGACTAACCCTCGTAAAAAGGATTCGAATCATGAATCCGAATCACCTAATATGATTTAAATCACCAATACTTGAATAAAGGAATTGTAAGAAATAAATATGATTCGAATCAAAGATTCGAATATTGTTTTTTGAATCACGAATACAAATCCTTTAAAAATAAATTTGATTTTATTATTTTTTTGCAATGATTTAAGAAAAGGAAACACTTGGTTAAATTTCACTAATATTTTTTTTTATTCCAACTAGTTTCGACTTTGAGTCATTCTCAAGGAGAATGACTCAAAGTCGAAACTAGTTGGAATAAAAAACCAAAATATTAGTGAAATTTAACTAATATTTTTTTTTTATTCCAACTAGTTTCGACTTTGAGTCATTCTCAAGGAGAATGACTCAAAGTCGAAACTAGTTGGGATAAAAAACCAAAATATTAGTGAAATTTAACCAAGTGTTTCCTTTTTTTAAATCATAGTTAAATATGTTTCACCACGTGAAAGATGAGAAACTTGTTCAAGATATTTTATTGCAACCATTAACGTTTCAATATTGCTACCAGTTGTTTTAACAAAAATATTCAAAACCTTATCACTTATTATTAACACTGAACATCGTTAATAACAGACTAAATATCTGATTCCGTGTTACTCTGATCAAAGATGTAATTGTGTGTTTTTGAACTTCACTTCAAATCAGTGTTTTGTACGCGTGGCGCATGAAGTAAAATTTCGAGTTTAGAAAAGCCCCGTGAAAATTTGTCTCGGGTCGCTGCGCGACCCTCGACAAATTTTCTACGCGGGGCTTTTCTAAACTCGAAATTTTACTTCATGCTTAGTCTGGGAGTGGAAGACACTCCAACCAAATATGTCACAAGTGTTAAAATGTGTATCGTAACTGTCAGAAAGAAAAAAAATGATATGCCTTGAGCTTTTTCAAGAAATGTTTTTTATTCCTATTAAACTTTGTTCATGCTTAATCTGAGAGTGAAATCACTCGTTTAAAACTTCAAATTGAACTCTTTTATAAAATCGACGAATGCCGGAAAAGTTAAAGAAAAGTCATCGAATTTCATTCAAATTGACCAAAACACTGAAAAAAGCGTTTAAATAAATCGCGAAAAGTAACAAAATACACAGAAATTATAAAAAATATCAAAATTATTGACATTTATTAAGAATCATGAAACAATAAAAAAAATATTAATATTAGCAGAGAAATAAGAAATCATAATAATATATAAATACCGTCAACAATTAAGTCGCCTATTTACAAAAACCCCTAAATCCATTTAAAAACAATGGATTTATGGGTTTTTGGAAATAGGCGACTCAATTATAAAAATTGAATAAACTTGAATATTAGATCTATAATGTTTAATTTTGAAGATTTATATTTCTAATTTATTTTATCAATTCGTTTTGTTAGCGTTGACAACATTGTTGTCAATATTTATTTTAAATGTTGACAATTATCATTATTATTCCAATTATAAATTATACAAACCTAGACAATAACAAATTCTATAAATATAATTTATAATTTAAATAATAATAAAAATGTTCAACGTTTATATTAATAAAGTAAACTAGAAATGATAGAAATCTTGTAAATTAAACATTGTACAAATAATATTTATTAAAAAAAACGTTAAAATTGAAAAAATCATTTAAATCAACTGAATCAGTGAAAAATTGTCAATATTGACAAATTCAAGAACAAAACGACGTCAAAAACATTAATTAATAATAATCATCAAACAATATTTAAAAAAAACTTGTAAAAAAATAATTAGGACCAAAATTGACAAAATCTTTATTTTTGGAAATTTTGTTCTTTTTATACAGGGTGTCTACGCTAAACCGTTTGTTAAAAGTTTATGGGGTTGCCGTTGCATTAAAAATTTGAAAAAAAATCTTGTCATACGGTTGAATCAGTTCTCCTCGTGTGAAATATTTTCAACTTTATATCACTTTTGGATCCACCGGAAGTAGCAATAAATTTGTTATTTTAAATGAAACACCCTATACATTAGTAATTTTTTGAATTCCTCGTTTAGATTGCAACATATTTTATTCAAACATATGTACACTTATCTCTTATAGTTTTCAAGAATTTTTTTTTTCTAAAATGTTGACCTCTAAAAGGCATCTTGAAATCTGTCTGTAACTTCTCTTAAGAATAAGATAAAAGTATGATTTATATCTCTACTAGTACCTAGAGGATGCCTCTATGAGTAAATTAATTGGAAACTGTTAATTTTGACCATAGGTGTTCTTAAAATGTCAATATCGAAGTGCCCTCTTTAATATCTCGTAATTCATTTTTTTTAATAGAATGACCCATTTTTTATCACATGGTACGATTAGGGGCAACATTTCCTACAAAAAGGTATTAAAAACTATACTCCTAAAGCAAGTAGTTTTCAAATTATTTCGAAGATTCGTTTTTCGTCGCATTTATGCATGGAATAATGAGCGGATAAGTCGCAATTGAAATTTAGTTGGCAAGTAGTATGCTTTTGTTTTGTACTCTAGGCAGCCTAGACTATAGTCTCTAGACTCTAATTATATAGACTCTAATAGTTAAGTTCTGTACTCCAGGCAGCCTAGACAATAGTCTAGACTAATTATCTAGACTCTAATCAGTCTGTAGACAAGACTATAGTCTGTATACTCATCCCTAGACTCTAATATCTAGAATAGAATCTCTAAGCGCTGACCTATAGACATCTTAAACTCTAGAGTTTTGACATTTTACCCAGAATCTAAACTCTGCATATTGAGCAGTCAACTTATGTAGACTAAACTAAAGTTTCTAGACAGTCTGGACTAGTCTGTGGACTAGTTTGTATACTATAATCTGTAAACTCTAATCTGTGGACTCTATCTAGTCTGTAGACTCTAGTATATGGACTCTATCTAGTCTGTAAACTCTATCTAATCTGTAGACTCTAGTCTGTGGACTATCTAGTCTGTAGACTCTATCTAATCTGTAGACTCTAGTCTGTGGACTCTGTCTAGTCTGTAAAAGCTAGACTGTGCACTCTATCTAAAATGTAGACTAGTCTGTGGACTCTATCTAGTCTGTATACAAGTCGGTGAAGTCTATCTAGTCTGTTTCTTGACTCTAGTCTGTGAACTATCTAGTCTGTAAACTAGTCATGGACTCAATTTAGTCTGTAAACTCTAGTATGTGGACTCTATCTAGTCTGTAGACGCTAGTTTGTGGATTCTATCTAGTCTGTAGACTCTATCCAGTCTGTAGACTCTATCCAGTCTGTAGACTCTAGTTTGTGGATTGTATCTAGTTTGTAGACTTTATCTAGTCTGTAGACTGTAAACTCTATCTAGTCTGTGGACTCTGTCTATACTATAGACTAGTTTATGGTCTCTATCTAGTCCCTAGACTACAATCTGTAGACTTTATCTGGTCTGTAGACACTATCTAGTCTGTATACTCTAGTCTGTAGACTCTATTTAGTCCTTAAACTCTAGTCTGTGGACTCTATCTAGTCTGTAGACTCTAGTCTAGGGATTCTACTTAGTCTGTAGACTAGTCTATGGACTAGACTATAATATGTAGACTAATTTCTAGACTCTGATACCTAGACTCTAATCTGTAAGGTCTGTATTCTAGATACCCTATACTCTAGACTTTGAACAGTCGATCCAGACTCTATCTGCACTTTGGACATCAAGCAGTCGACTCATGTAGATTCTAAACTGGAGTCTTTAGACAGCCTAGACTAGTCTGCGGATTCTAGTCTAGAAACTATATGTCGTTATATACGACAAACAAAATAGCACTTTATGTCAATAAAGAGCAGGGTTGTTATGTTTAAAACACTTTGTTTTAAAAGTGTTTTAAACATGTTTTAAAATAGCCGTCGTGTTTTAAACGGTTTTGTTTTAAACATGTTTTAAATCTGGAATTTGTTTATTACAATAGAAATTCACAACTGTGTGCATAAATGGGAATTTATCTTTCAAATATACATATGCATACTCTGTAAATTTTACGATATTCGTTGTTTTTTCAAAAGATTTTAATTTGAATTTTTAAACGACTAAGCATGAAGTAAAATTTCGAGTTTAGAATAGCCTGAAAATTTGGATTGGCCGCGAAGCGAAGCGGAGCGGCCAATCCAAATTAGGCTTTTCTAAACTCGAAATTTTACTTCATGCACCACACGTATAAAACACTGATATATCGTAAAGTTTAATATATACAGCTTTAGAAATTTAATATGTAGATGTGAATAAAACGTCAAATTCTGCGCTGAACAAATTGTTTAAAACAGTGATTATAGGCAACCTAATAACTCTAACGTATATTAGGTTGGCTATAATCATTGTTGTATGTGTGTTTTTTAAACTTCACTGTAAATCAATATTTTTAAGTGTGGCGCATGAAGTAAAAAGCCTAATTTTGATAGGCCGCTCCGCTTCGCTACGCGGCCAATACAAATTCTTAGGCTTTTCTAAACTCGAAATTTTACTTCATCCTTAGTCTAGGAGTGGAAAATACTCGTTAAAAGCCTCAAATTAACCGCTTTGAAACAACGAATGTCCGCAATTTTAAAAAAAAACGCTGTTATTATCGGGATATGTATACTCAAAAGAAAAATGACCTGTCTGTTCTGTTTTAAACACGTTTTAAACGTGTTTTAAACATATTTTTAATTGTTAATGTTTTAAACGCTGTTTCAATGAAAGAAACTACGTTTTGTAAAGAAAACTGTTTGTTTTAATAAAAATGAAAAAAACGTTTTTTTAACAACCCTGATAAATAGTGCTTATTTATAAAACAAAATATATCACATCGATAGTAGTCATATTTTCAAACAAATTGCAAGAATCACCTAGTAACGAAATTGTTTACCGGTTGTCATGGCAACTTTGCATGTATGTTGCATGTGGCACATCATTGAAATCAGGGTTAAAAATGCTGTTTAATGATATGAATATCTCCATATGCGCTTATGAGAAAAATATGATTTTGATATAAAAAACCAAAAACGAAACGTCCTTGAAATAAAACAGGTACGTCATTTTAATGGGAGTAAACTGTTGCTATAAGAAAGTTTTTACAGTTTGGTTATAACTTAAAAAAAAAAACGAGTTACAGTAACTTCAGAAAAACGACATTTTATTAACTTTCGGTTATAGAGTGGAAACAGTTAGAGATAGATTAATTTTCTTTTCGCCATTGATTAAAACATGAAAAAGTGATTCTGGCTCGCGAAAACGGTATTTCAATATCTCTTCAAATAAAAAAGTTTTCCATATGTGGCATCTCCAAAATGCACCACCCTGTACACTGTACTTCCCAGTGTGAACTGTGCAATATTTCACACTCTGATGAATCCTGAACAAGAAAAGAACAATGCCCGTGTAATTATCTATAAAACTAATGAGACTTCAACAAAAACTAATACTTCAATGTTTATAAAATAATTTCAAATAATTTCACGGTGAATTAATGGCGACATTTACGTAATGCTGCGTATATCCGCGCCCGTTTCAAATTGTCTCGTACATTAAATCCATCTTATGTGTGCGGCCATGAAAATTTGTCATTGTCATTGTTGTTGTTGTTGACACAGATTTCGCGCAGGGAGACAAAAAAGTTAATTGGACTGAAATTGCCGCATAATTTCCCGCAAAATCCGAAAGGAAGAGGAAACTTGAAATTTCATTAAGTGTAAAACAAGAGTGGGCTAATGAAAAATTCAGTTATATTAAAAATTCTACAATAAAATTATATGTTGTTAAATAATAAAAACACTTTTATGTTTGTGGTATATAAACACTTTTTTATGTAATTCTAGTAGTCACATTAAGGGATTAGGCCACTCTAGACTAGGAAAGAAAAGGTCATTTTCTAGATTTTTTTTAACAAATTTAAAAGTGCTACTTAAAACTGTTTATATCTTTATTGTATGCACATTGAACTTTATTTCCAAATTTTATCAAAAGAAAATTGTCAAAAATGACGTCAGAAAATAAAGAAAATGGAGGTCTCTCTCGGAGCTTAGGGCAAAACGGGCAAAAGGATCCTGGAAACAGCAATTGACCTGGAACAAAAAAGTAAATGTTTTCCGAATCTCTAATGTACACTCTAAAAAAATACGGGCCGAATTTTGAAAATTTTGATTCTGAACAAAATGACGCACGTTTAAAAAAAAAGTTTATTTTTCGGGCTTAAATTTTCATATAAAAACGTTCATAATAGACAATTGAAGCACTTTAAAAAAAAGCCCTCGTATTTTTGTAGCATTTTTTATGGTGATTGAGGAATAAACAGATTCAGGCTGATCGATTAATTAGTATTTGAGATTTCTTTTTGCCGGATTTTAAAAACATGGTTTCGAGAAAAACGCGATTAAAGTATTGACTCATAGTTTTTCATAGAAATAATGTATTTACCTCTAGTCTGCAGTACCTGCGCCATAAAATTGACCTTCCAGATTCATTTCCACACCGTCCTGATCCTTTCTTGTTGATTTCTGCGCCATTCGAGCCTCTTTTGCAGCATCAGTCAGCGCGAACTTTTTTTTTCAAACGTGCGCCATTTTGTTTAGAATAAAATTTTTTAAAATCCGGCCCGTATTTTTTTGGAGTATACACCAGAGATTCAGAAAACATTTACTTTTTTGTTTCAGGTCCATTGCTGTTTCCAGGATCTTTTCGCCCGTTATGCCCTACACTCCGAGAGGGACCTCCGTTTTCTTTATTTTGTGATGTCATTTTAAGTAGCACTTTTAGATTT
This sequence comes from Philonthus cognatus, assembly GCA_932526585.2. Lineage (NCBI taxonomy): Eukaryota > Metazoa > Arthropoda > Insecta > Coleoptera > Staphylinidae > Philonthus > Philonthus cognatus. The sequence continues at coordinate 20,419,796 of OW052243.1, forward strand.
TGTTTAAAATACTCTAGAAAATTACATTTTTTTCCTAGTCTAGAGTGGCCGAACCCCTTAAATTAAAAAAGTGTTATTTAAACAAAGTTAAAAGTATTTTATTGTTAAATTAACATTTATAACTAAGTAAATGCCTCTACACCACAGAAAATGTTATATTTTTGACTTTAACAAAAAAAATACTGTGTTCAAAGCCTACAATATGATACATTATTGTAGCTGTTTTTGTGACAAAACTCACATTAGGTCTGTGCAGCACTTTTGCACTGAATCTGTTCGTTAGATGAACCACTGTCAAGTTCAGTTCATTAACACTAACATGAATTGGTGACGTCACAAAGTTGAACTCAGTTCAACTTAGTGTAACACTAACGAACAGACCTTTTGCTCTAGTCAACAATATAAAATATTACTGTAAATTTTTTAGAGCAACTGAATCTGAATCTGTCACTTCGATAAAATATTGAATTATAATCATTTTGATTGTTTCAATAATTAACGGAATGATTTATAGCACACAATTTCTATACATTCCATATAGGACACAGTTTGCATATTTATTCCTAACGAGGTGCAAATACCGATCTCAAAATGCACATTGTAGAGAAGCGAAGAACATATGTCGAGCGCTTAATAAAATTTATTGCTCGATCAGTTTTCATCACCCGGAGAAAAATCGCTTGGATAGAATGGAAAATCTAGTTCCTTGTAATATTAAAAGTGCGATACTTTTCATTTATATTCTAGTTCCTTGTGTTTTGTATCACTTTTCGCGTACCATAAATATGATCCTCGCCCCGATGGAAATTATATGGATTTCCTGCACACATTCGAATGCAATGCATTACGATAAGAAAAGTAATGCATTGGCATTAGTATGGGATTATGAATTAAATTAATCTAGGTTATGGGACGTTTATGCTCCTTTCTTGGTTTATGTTCTTATAACGGTGATATTCTAAAGCTTGCTTTCGCTCGTAAGCTTATACTAGGGTGTTTAATTTATTTATATACAGGCAGAGCTGTTTCGAGTACAGGTAAAATGTACTTGAGTACAGTTTCTTTCAAAAATGTGTACCTAAATAGAGTATTTAATTACAATGGAAATTTAAGTAATTTACATATAAGAGAAAACCAAAATATCGATTTTTTTCTAAAACATATATTTTTTTATTTTGATTACATTGTTTTAAAACTATTACATTGCAATTATGCATATGTAGAAACAATAAAACATTTATTTGTATTACAAAAAGTCGCATTTTTAAATATAGTAATTTCAGAGACGGAGTCGGAGTTGGCGTAGGATTTTCGAAAAATAGAGAAGTTTGAGTCGGAGTTGGAGTCAAATAGTTCATTGAGCGACTCCAAGGCCCTGGTTTGAATACATCGGGAAGGTCTAACTGACATTTGAAGCCCAGTTTTTAAAAATAAGTTAGCTATGAAAAATTGAAATTTAATAACTGGTTCTGGTTCTGGTTCTTTGGAGAGTGCGCATTTCTACACTGCACTTAGGCCTCATTAGGCCCATTGTGCTTCCTCCCGTCGATTACCCAGCCTCAGCTCAGCCAGCCTACCTGGTTTAGGTAGTCTAGCAAAGCCGAGGTAGGTAGATCCCTTATGTTGGCCACTGTAGGCCATCTTTCACCCAATAAGGATCCTCTAGTTGACGAGAATGCCGGGCAATCGCTGAGAATGTGTTCGGCAGTCTCGTCTTCCATGTTACACCCTCTGCAGGATGGAGAGTTAACTATTCCCAGCCTGTATAGGTGTGCGTTTAGCCCGCAGTGACCAGTCAGGGCGGCAGTTATGCGCCTAAGGTTCCCCCTGGTCTGCTGCCGGTACTGTTTCGCTGATCTCTCGTTGGGATACAATAGTGTTTTCTTAGAGAGCTTACAGCCCTCAATGTCATCCCAACGCTTCCTGAATTTCTCCAGTGCGTTGGTTTGTACCATATTACACAGGGACAGAGGTGCAAGGCGCACTAGCGGCTCCGGTGAGAGAATGTCCATCCCAGCCGCTGCTCTTGCCAGTGCGTCGGCTCTCGTGTTACCTGTGTTCAAGTCGTGCCCCTTCACACAGCAGACTTCAATGTTGTTATACATTGCTGCTTGCCTGAGTTTTCTGTGGCACTCTAATGTTGTCTCTGAAGTTGTATGTGATTTCTTCAGAGACAGTAGCGTTTGCCTGCTGTCCGTTAGGATCAGTATGGCTTCATTTGACACTTTGCGGATTATGATGTTCTCAGCCGCAAGTGTTATACGCATCATCTCTAATTGTGTGACGGTGGCATGCTTTCCCATCGGGACCTTTGTTTGGATTTTCAAGGTCCTGGAGAAGACTCCAATCCCTGATCTATCCATCCTTTTGGATCCATCTGTGTAGATCCGTATGGCCGACTCTCTCATATGTTTAGTGGGTTGAATGGTACCCGTGTAGGGTGCATTCCGAATGAGTGTCGGTCTACAGTAGTCAGTGCCAGCCTCTAAAAGAGGTATGTCTTTGCAGACACTTCTCCAGAGGTGTCTTCTGACTTCCCTACAGCGGTTACTGTTCCAGATCCCACTGCCTTGAAGGCGAAGTATGATCGCCACGGCCTCCTTTTCCACGTGGATATCAAGTGGCGGAAGGCATAGCATGACCTCCATCGCCATCGTTGAAGTAGTGTGCATGGGGCCTGTTATGCTTAGACAGACTGCCCGCTGCACTTGCGAGAGTCGCTTCCTCGTAAATAACTGTTTGGTCCTGGGCCACTAAACTAAAGCGCCGTATGTTAGCATGGGCATTATGATGGCTGTGTATAACCACATCGTCGTGCGCGGTTTCAACCCCCAGGTTTTCCCCACTGCCCGACGGCATTGCCAACAGGCCCTTATGGCGTTGTCTGCTTTGATGTCGATGTGCTTCTTCCAGCTCAATTTCCTGTCGAGAGTGATGCCCAGGTATTTCACCTCGTCGCTGTACTGCAGCATCGTATTCCATAATGTTGGTGCTCTTTTCGCCACCTTCCTTTTCTTGGTGAACAAGACCATCTCCGTTTTAGTAGGGTTTACCGACAGGGAGTAATCATTGCACCACCGCGAAACTGTATTTAGAGCTTCTTGTATTTGGTCGCATAGAACGTCTTCGAATTTGCTACTTACAATCATGGCTAGATCATCAGCATAGGCTGTCACACAGAAGCCTAGTTGCTGAAGTTGTTCGAGAAGGCTGTCCAGAACCATGTTCTATAGTAGGGGTGATAAGACACTTCCTTGTGAACAACCTCTGTCAATTTTACAGGTGATCGGTTCCCCACCCTGTTCTACTGTCGGCCAGTACATTGCCAATCTAGTCACACATTTTAGATGGTACTCCACGCTTGTTAAGGGCGTTTCTTATCTTCGGTATGGTCGTTTTATCAAACGCGCCTTCAATGTCAACAAAAACACCCAGGGCAGATTCCTTGATATCCAGTGATCTGTCAATCCTGCTCACTACGTTATGTAGGGCAGAGTTAGTAGATCTTCCCCGTGTGTATGTGTGTTGTGACATTGTCAGGGGTTGTCTAGTTAGAGCTGTCGCTCTTATGTGCCATTTACAAATTCTTTCCTTCGTTTTCATAAGAAACAAAGAAAGTGTGATAGGCCTATATGTCTTGGGAGCAGTGTAGTCAGCTCTACCAGGTTTCGGTATGAATACTACCCTAGCTTGTTTCCAGGCGTTTGGGACATAAACCAGCGAAAAACTGGACTTAATTACTTTAATCAGATATTACTCAAAATGGATGGCAGTAGCAAAATTGTGTTTCCTACAAAAGTTACTTTTTATTTAAAGACCTTTTCAAAGAATCTACTTTTGACCTATCGTTTAATTTAAAAATCTGGAGTTCTTGACATTCTTGATCCCAACCTTTTTGAAGAAAAACAATATCACCATTCAATTCTTTAATACGGCTTTTTTTTAATAGTCTTTCTAAGACTAGCCGTTTTTTCAAAAAGAGGCTGATACGAGTGGTCTGGGACACCCAGTAGTAGATGTATTATATTCGTTCATATTTTTCCATGCAACTTTTGATCCGAGTAACTGAAAAACATGTAGTTTTCACTAGTATGTTTCTATTTTAACAAGTTTTCCAATACAGACGAAATATATAGGGTAATCCATTTAAAAACAGGTATGTTTGTTTTGTATCATGAATCACCATGTATAATAACAACTATTATTTATTAGTAGCTGAAACTAGTAGCTAGAAGTTTTATTTTAAATTTTTTTTTCTAAACTTATTACAAAGTGAGATATCAAGCCGTTACATTACTTTTTGTATACCCTGTATACGAAAAAACATTGAAAAAATAAAATTGGTTATAATTAGTTTAAATTTTATATTTAGACTTAATTTTTGATTAAAAATTACTTTTTTAATTTATTTATTTATTCATTCATTCAACGGAGTCCATTTAAAAAATACATAATATTGTACAACTAAAAATATAAAATAATACATTAAAACATAATTAAAACAATAAATATAAAAACAATTAAAAGTTACGACAAATAACATGTTCACAATTGAAATAAATTGTAACTTAAAACCAGAGCTGGGCAGGATTCGAATCATTCAGGATTCGAATTCTTGATTCGAATCCTTTTAGAGGATTCAAAAGAGGCATTCGAATACTTTAGTTCAACTGGATTCGTGATCCGGATTCGTTACTTGTTTACTTTCCCCCGTATGTAATACAAAGGGAAAGTATTGTTTTCGTGAAAATTTTCGAATCAAAAATTTTAGCGGAAATATCCGTTTTGGGGTCCCCTGAGTCGAATAAGACCATTTTTGAAAAATGTCTGTCTGTCTGTGTGTGTGTCTGTGTGCGCTGTACCGCAAAAACCGCTAAAGATATCGAGATGAAACTTGAAACTTAAGCTTTTTGTTACAATCGGAAGAACTGAAAAGCTTTTGGTGAAAATCGGAAAACCGGAAGTGGTACTTTACTCTTAGCGTTTTTCAGTTTTTTTAGATTTTTTCAATAAATGTTCATCAAACAAAAAATTATTTCAAATAAAAGTTGTAGATAATATCAAAATGAAGAAATATTGTACACTTACTTTTTGTCATAGCACTCTTAGTTTTTGAGATATTTCAAAAGTTGTGTGTTTTATCTAGTTATTGGTGTGTGGCAGTGTATGTGTCGATACAATTGAAAAATGTTTCAAATAAAAGTTGTAGGAAATGAAAAACTAAAGATTTTTTGTAGATTCACTTTTTGTCATAGCACTCTTAGTTTTTGAGATATTCAATAAATAGTGTTTTTTATCTAGTCATTGGTTTGTGTCAGTATGTGTTAATCCAATTGAAAAATGTTTCAAATAAAAGTTGTAGTTATCAAAAAGTTGAAGACATTTTGAAAATAATAATGCTACAAATATTTTAAAAGTGATTTAATACGCAATTTACGGGGGAAAGTACTATGATGGACTCATTACCATTTTGTAAGAGGATTCGTATTCGAATCCGAATGTGGGTGATTCGAATCCTTATAAAAGGATTCGAATATTTATAAAAAAATTCCAATATTTATAAAAGGATTCGAATATTTATAATATAATAATATATATATATATATAATATAATATATAATTTATAATCAGAGTATGGAGATTCCGTTAATAAATAAATAAATAAATAAACTTAAAAAAAAAAAAATAGGATTCGAACACTTACAAAACGATTTGAATCGACAAAAATAATTCGAATTAATTGTGAGGATTAACATGAAAAATGTTTTTTGTGTGTTTTTAAATTTCTCAGTGAATCACTGTTTTATACGCGTGGCGCATGAAGTAAAATTTCGAGTTTAGAAAAGCCCGAAAATTTGTCTCGGATCGCTGCGCGACCCTCGACAAATTTTCACGGGGCTTTTCTAAACTCGAAATTTTACTTCATGCTTAGTCTGGGAGTGGAAACGCTCGTTCGAAACTTCAAACTGAATGCTTTGATAAGAACATTAAATGACTGAACATTTTTTTAAAGATATTAATATAGTTTCCAAAATTTTCTTTAATATTATTTGAAATAAAACTGACAAAAATTAACATTTCAGATTGTGGCTACTATCACAATCTGAAATGTTAAATTTTTCCGACATTTCCCTGATTCAAGATTTTTTTTCCTGATTCAAGATTTTTTTCCTTTTAATATAACTTTTTTCTGTGGGAAACCCCTATTTTGTTAAATTGTTTTCATTGTTTTTATTTAAGTTAATTTTATAATTTTTTACGTGTTTTGTAATGTGCCTGCTGATTTTAACAAATTTAATAATATTATATGGCTTTTTTGTTAGTGTTTTGGTTAATTTGAATATAATTCCATGACATTTCTCTGACTTACCCGATTTTAATAATATTCACTGAATTTTTATTGACGTAATTTTCAGGCATTCGTTGATTTTATAATAGAGTTCAATTTGAAGTTTTGAATGGGTGTTTCCACTCCCAGGCTAAGCATGAAGTTAAATTTCGAGTTTAGAAAAGCCCCGTGAAAATTTGTCGAGGGTCGCGCAGCGACCCGAGACAAATTTTCGGGCTTTTCTAAACTCGAAATTTTACTTCATGCGCCAAGCGTACAAAACACTGATTTGGAGTGTTCAGAAACACACAAATACATCTTTAATCAGAGTAACAAGGAGTCAGATATTTAGTCTGTTATCAACGATGTTCAGTGTTAATAATAAATATGTTTTGAATTTATTTGTTAAAACAACTGGTAACGATAATAATATATTAATGGCTGCAAAAAAATAATAAAATCAAATTTATTCTTGAAGGATTTGTATTCGTGATTTAAAAAAATAGGATTCGAATCTTTGATTCGAATCATAATTTATCTCTTACGAATCCTTTATTCGAGTATTCGTGATTCGAATCACATTAGGTGATTCGGATTCGTGATTCAAATTCTTTTCGCGAGGATTCGTCCCAGCTCTACAAAAAACATGTCACAGAGGTAACATTTTCTCCTAATAATATAATTAGAGGTACTTTTCTCTTATCATACCTTTGGTTTTTCTTAAATTTTGAGCGCCTTTTGTGGTGAAATTCGGATTTAATAATGTAAACATTGCTTTTAAATCATCCAAAACTCTTTCTAAAAAATTACTTTTTGTCGAAAAATGGTTATTAAATAAGTGTTTCCTATCCGGGCAGTAATCCGGGTACATACGGTATATGTATATACAGGGGTTGTTTCTTCAAAGTATACATGTCGCGATGTATACGCTGTACATTTTTCCGCACTTTTTGTTTTTAAATAACGTCTAATTTGAAACTTGTAATGAGTTTTATTGAAAAATAAAATAATTACCACAAAGGTGGAGGCGTCGGGCATATTCCTGGAAATATTGCCACATAGCGTCTGATTCTCAAAATTCATTATGTATTAGATTAACTGAAAAATAGAAATGGTTAAATGGTTTTACGGAGGAAACAGTTCTCAAAAAATAAGTGCAATGCTTTGTGTAAAATACGCAGAACAGAGAATTTCTGATCACACAACAGTTAGATTTGTTAAAAATTTAAAATAAAACTGGTAAAGTATTGATCATAACGAAATTGATGGTTTTAAGTAGAACATAAGGTTTTTTAATGTTATAGGCAACCAAGTGTCCAGTCAAGTATCCAAGTGTTCCACCAATAATTTTGCCAAGTGGCCTGCTAAGTATCCAGCCAAGTGTCCAGATAAGTGGCTAGACACATATCTGGACACTTGGCCAACCAAATGTTCAGCTAAGTGTCCAGCCAAGTGTCCAGTCAAGTGTATTATTCGGATTATATGCCCAACACTTCTTTATTGTTGTCGTTCAATCTACTCCTAGATTGATTCTATGTTTAGTTCTTCTCTCACATATTCATTACGTATATCTCTTCGTGTTATACGCTTTACTTTTCTCTGATATTTTATTCATTCAGTTGCCTGTGTTGTGCTTCTGACTTCCTTTGTGATTACCCATGATTCCGCCCCGGAGGTAAGCTAAAATTGGTCTATAAATTGGTTGGAATACCGTAATTTTAGTGTTTCTATCAATTTCCTTTTTTACAATCATGGGCGCCCACACATGTGGGCAAGGGGAGCACTTGCTTGTGTATTTTTATTTTCAGATATTTTGAAAGACCAATAATTTAGTGATATGCACATTAAGTGTTATTAAAATATCTTAAATAATATCCCAGTTATAAACCCTTGAAATTTCTATATCACTCAAAATAATCAAAATTGCCTCCCGTTTCACGTTCAAGTGAATATAACTCAAACACTATCGATAGGGTATATTTTGATTTTTACATATTTTAAAAGAACAATAATCGAGTGATATGCACATTAAACAGATATCTTAAATAGTGTCTAACTTATGATTTCTTGAAATTTCAATATCACTCGAATTTTGATAATGAAGGTTTAAATTAAATTACACTTGGTTTGTTTCACAATTTTTTACTTTACTATTTACTCGACTAGTTTCGCGTTTTACAGCATTATCAGGATATCCTGATAATGCTGTAAAACGCGAAACTAGTCGAGTAAATAGTAAAGTAAAAAATTGTGAAACAAACCAAGTGTAATTTAATTTAAACCTTCATTATCAATATTTAAAAATGTTTCACCAAATGATAAGTGAGAAAATTATTCAAGAAATCACTCGAATTTGTCAAAATTTACTCCCGTTTGATGTTGAAGTAAAAGTAACTCAAAAACTATTGATCAGGTATATTTTGATTTACACATATTTTTAAAGAACAATATTTAATTAATATTTACCCAGAATTTTATAAAAGAAATCACAAATAATTGTCAAGTTATGATCTCTTAAAATTTGTACATTACTTACGCTACGCGACCAAACCAAATTTTAAGGCTTTTCTAAACTTGAAATTTTACTTCATGCTTAATTTGGGAGTGGAAAACACTCGCTTAAAGCTTTACATTGAACTTAAAAATAAAACAACGAATATGCATTTTACAGAATAATTAGGATATGTATACTCCGGACAATTTCAGTTTGATATAAGTAACTTAAGTTTATCTAAGATATTTACATAAGATTCAATTTTTATGATATGTTATCTTTTATTGGCTAAATATCACCAAATTTGATGAAAAATTGATAATTTATTAGAAATACAATTATTTTGAATGAATACACGTCAAAAATATACGATGCATAATAATAGACATTAATAAATTTAATAAAAATAAAATTGTTTCTATCTAGTTAATATTTTGTATGTAAACACAGTTCTCAATTATAAACAACTTTTATAAATCACATCTTTTTCTAAAATGATAATTAGAGGTACTCTTCTCTTAAGACAATTTCAATTTTTCTTAATTTTTGAGCGCCCTCTATAGTAAATTCAAGACTTGACGATAAAAGTCGTGTTTTCAAGTTATCCAAAACTTTTTTTAAAGAATGACTTTTTGCCGACAAATGAACAATATAAAAATGATTCCTGTCCGGGCAGTAATCCGGGAACACACGGTATGTGTAATATTAATTTACAACCAGTTCGTGTGAAAAGCGTTAGCTTGTTTAATATTCATGCGATTGGAATAAATGCATACATTTAATAATTTTGTAATTAGCATCAATTAAATAAAGCATATATGTTTATTCCAAATAGTCATTTATCGCTATATTTAAATGTATGCTCTACATTAATACTGAGATTTTTTCTTTTAACCTGCCATCTGACATGTGGATTTATTTTACATGTTCCGACACGTGGGGTCTGATAAACCCCACTCCAAAAATTAAATTTACAAATGTCTATTAGGATTTTGGGCTTCGTAAAGATATCAAGAGCAAATCTTTATGTTATAGTTACCTGTAAAATCAAACAATAATTGTTAACTGTTTTGCGTTGTAGCAGTTCAGTTTGTCGTACATCTTAAATACACTTGTAAATAAATCACTTTTTACTTTGTTTAACCACTATACAGGGTGAGTCGGGAGGAGCGCACCAAACTCTAGGAGTGTATTATACACGTGAAAATAATGTAAAAAAACTCATTTGTTCTTATCCGATTTTTATTTGTTTTCAAGTTATAGCATATTAACAAATAAACAAGTTTTTATACAAAAAATTTTCTTAATCATAGCGTTCTTTCAACAAATGTTCAAAAATACCGCCATTGACTTCTAAACATTTTCTGCTTCGTCTACGAAGAGCGTTTGTTGCTCTCCCAATTGATTCATTTCTTTCTTCTTTTATATGGGCTGTGTGTCCACTTTTATTTTGTAGACTTCATTTTTCATCCAGCCCCATAAACAAAAATCTAGTGGTGTGAGGTCTGGAGATCTTGCAGGCCAATTAATAGGACCTCCACGACCAATCCAACGCCCTGGAAAACGTTCGTCCAAATGTTGCTTGACTTGACGAGCGACATGTGCAGGAGCTCCATCGTGCTGATAGTACATCTGCATTCTAATATTTATAGGAACATCTTCTAGCAGGCCTTGTAATTCATTTTGTAAAAAAATGAGGTAGTTGCCTCCTGTGAGACGATTCTCCAAAATGAAAGGGCCGATTAAATAACTGTCAACCATACCACACCACACGTTTACAGAAAACCGATGTTGAAAATTGCTTTCGACTGTTGCGTGGGGAGTTTCATCAGACCATACATGAGAGTTACGAGTGTTGTTAATGCCATCACGGGTAAATGTAGCTTCATCCGTAAAGAGTATACTCGATACATTACGATGATTATTATTTATCCACCGACAAAATTCCGTACGGTTAGCGTAATCCCCTGGTTGTAGGTGCTGTACTCTCTGAACGTGATAAGGATATAAGCCTTGCTCGTGTAGCGTGTTCATCACTCTTTTTTGTGGAATTGCCAATTGAGTGGCAATTCTCCGTGAGCTAGTAGTTGCATCTTCTTCTACTAGATGCAGAATATTTTCTACTTCTACAAAACCTTGTCGAGCAGCGCGCTCATATGTTATGTTAGCACTGGGAAGCTTACCAGTCTCGCACAATTTGTTGAAAACTCTAATAAATATGTTTTTATCAGGATGTCTTTGGTGTGGAAAACGTTCACGATATTCTTCAACAGCAGCTGTAGCATTTCCATTACAGAAACCATATACAAACACCATATTTGCATATTCTAAATTTGAATAAGTATGTGGCATTTTGCAACACTAACAATCACATTAATTCGAACTTAAACGTTCAGTTACTGTTCACCGTACACTGACAGTTCATCAAAACGTCAGAATTATCAAATGTTTATAAGCCTCGAACATGGCATACTTTGATAATGTTAAAATTCAGATAGAAGTGGAAAGCTAGATGAACATTTTTAATTACGCCATAACTTGAAAACAAATGAAAATCGGATAAGAACAAATGAGTTTTTTTACATTATTTTCACGTGTATAATACACTCCTAGAGTTTGGTGCGCTCCTCCCGACTCACCCTGTATATTGCACTTAATTTGTGACTATAGTTTTGACTATCTAGTAGTCATTATCAAAATAAAAACGTTTAATTTGATAATGACTACTATATAGTCAAAACTATATTCATAAATTAAGTGCAAAATATAGTGGTTAAACAAAGAAAAAAGTGTTTTATTTACAAAAATAATTGTTAAAATACAACATTCAACTTATTATAGACATACAAGAAAAATCAGTTTTAACCAAGTTAAGTATGTTTTCAGGTGTTTTGGTCTGTCAGAATCCACGTGTCAAATGCCGGGTTAAGTATACATACCTCGAATATACATTGTGCATTTTTAAGCATTCGTTGTTTTTCAAAAGTGTACAATTTGAGGCTCTTAACGAGTGTTTCCAGTCCTTGGTTAAGCATATTAAGCATAAAGAAAAATTTCGAGTTTAGGAAAGCCTGAAAAACTGAAGAAATAAAAATAAATATAAGTGGAACTGAACGGAAATTTAAATGACATTAAAGTTATGAAATCAATGTACAATTTCAAGTATCCCTTCTAAAGAATAGCGTCCTTTGCTTTAATTTTATTATATCTTTGTCAATGTTATATAGTGTTGTATCTCTCTGTTTCTTCCTTGAATTAGCGAATAGTAAACATGCTAGTTCACCGTAGGATTCAGAGATATCGCCACTCACTTGGCATGAATTTATCATAGCGCGAAAAATACATGGAATTGCACTTCTATATAGTTCGTCATTCAACGTCACGCCCATGCTATGCTTAATAGAAACACAAAGATTTACGTCAGAATAAAAATGTAGGAATTAAATCAAAATTAATGCTATACTTTTAGATTTAGGCGAAAAACCTATCCTGCATTATTTTATGCTAATCAAGAAACATTTATCGCTTATAAACAAACACAAATTAAATGATAATTACACGAACCTATCGATTTTAATGTAGTCTTAATTCCCCATCTCGCATTTTTTTACATATACGGATATTTTAATTAAGAAATCTGCTGCCGTCGACGGTGTCCAGTTAATACGATATAAATATAAAACGAGCATAAATGGACTCAATTAGCATAAGAGGAAACTGGATATGTCGACTCCTTTTTTCGCTGTTGTTGTCGATTTTCGAAAATTTGCATAAATATGCGCGCGCTTTTACGGGGCTCGCGTATTATTAATTGCCGCTTCCTCTCGATAATTTGTTAATCCCGTAATCGGTTGTTAAATTTTTAGAATGTATTATTATTATATATTTATCAAAACGTTTTCTAAAGTAAAATATAAAACGGTTCGGAAACTCGAAACATTTCATAAACATTTCTACGCCACTAAAATTACCCAATTTCAGTATTAATTTGTCTATTATTACCTGTCCTTAATACTTGATTAGAAAGCACTGTTTAATATAAAATTTGCGCTATTAAAATGATTATCCATTGCATTGCGGTTTAGCCACATTTAATTAGTAGCCGATCGAAATCCATTAATGCACAGCTGCTTGACTCGTGATTAATAGACTTTATAAGACCAATAAAATATTGCACACTGCATCTCAATTTCCCTTGCGTCATCTCTATAGGCTTATAATGATTGCAAGAAGCCATCATTATAGATCATATTTTAATACTCATCCTGTTTTACCCATATAACCAATCATTTTAAACTAAAAATAATAGTAAATGCAATGATTTCCAAATGAAAATAATTGCAAGTTCCAGTTAATGTACCTGTATTGAAAATAATGGTAAGTAAGAACATTTCTAATTCTACCTAATGATAATATTTAACTTCATTGGTTTGGAAGTGGAGCTTCCAAACCAAAATTTTAGGCCATTTTAAGCTCGAAATTTTAATTTATGTGCCACTCATATAAGTGAAGTTCAAAATTTACTGCTTCAAAATACTACTTAAGCAGTGTATTTTAAACTTAACGATATTTCAGTGTTTTATACGGGTGGCGCATGAAGTAAAATTTCGAGTTTAGAAAAGCCTGAACATTTTGTTTTATCTAACCTCTGTACTTTAGGCAGCCTAGTCTTTAGTAAGTAGAGTCGTTTCTAGACAGTCTAGAGTCTACAGACTAGTCTAAAGCCTAGACTATAGGTTCTATAGTATAGGATGGTAAGTAACAAAAATTGGGGGGCTCTAAAAAAAATATTATCAAAGTGGGCGATGGGCAATATAAGGTTGAGACTTATATTGCCCATCGCCCACTTTGATAATATTTTTTTTTAGAGCCCCCCAATTTTTGTTACTTAATGTATTTAAACGTGTAATATTATACGCACCCTTATTTTCTCTGGGTTTTCTACTGCCCTCTTGAAAGTCATACGCTCACAAGGAAACGTTATCGAGCACGTTGAGAACCAATGGCCGAGACAATAGTCTGTATACTGGTCTCTAGACTCTAATATCTAAACTCCAATATCAAACTCTGTACTCTACGCCGCCTATTTTGTATTCTAGGTGCTCTAAACATTGATGGTAGACTAAAATCTAGACTCGAATATTTAACCTCCGTACTCTAGGCAGCCTAGTCTCTAGTATGTAGAGTCGTCTCTAGACAGCTTAGAGTCAGTCTGTAGACTCTAAGCTGTCTAGAGACGACTCTACATATTAGAGACTAGTCTAAAGTGTAGAAAATAGTCTGCAGACTCGTCCTTAGACTCGTCTCTAGACTCTAATATCTAGAAACCAATATGTAGCTCTGTACTCTAGGCATCCTCTTTAGTATTCTAGGCGCTTTAAACTTTGATGGTAATCGATCTAGACCCTAGATTCTGGACTCTCACAGTTTAAATTCTAGACTAGAATGAAAACAAAACGATAGAATGACTGGTAGTTGGACTTTAGTCTCTAAACTAGTTTCTAGTTTATTGGACTTTAAACTGTTCTTTAAAAAGTAAACTCTAGACCTAGACTTTAAGGGAGTAACTTATGCTAAGTCTAGACCGCCTAGACTGTAGCCTGTAGATTCGTCTCTAGTCTAGACTATAGATTGAAGACTGGTCTCTAGATATCCTAGAGTCTAATAGACTAGTTTAGACTCTAGTCCACAGCCTAGAACATAGTCTATAGACTCGTTTCTAAATAGCTTAGACTATAACTTGTAGACTCGTCTCTAGATAGCCTAGACTATATGTAGACTTGGCTCTAGACTTATATTAGTCCCTAGACTAAGCCCTGTATTCTAGACGCTGTAAACTTTGATGGTAGTCTGGACTCTAATGCCCGTTTGCACCCAAGCCGATTAACTACAAATTGTTTACTCATTCGCGTATTGATGTAAACAACGTATTTTACTTATCGCACGAATTTATAACGTTGTAATATTCTAGAATTTTTACTTAATCAGTGGTTTAATCTATGATTAGTGAATGGTTAAAGTTAACCAGTGAGAGTACAAATAGGCCTTACAGTTGTAATTTTAGATTATTATAAAGGCAAAACGATAGAATGAAGACTAATGTCTGGACTTTAGTCTCTAGACTAGTTTCTAGTTTCTTGGACTTTACACAGTTCGTTAAAATCCACATTCTAGACCTAGACTTTAGGGGAGTGACCTATGCTAAGTCTAGACTATAAATTGTAGACTCGTCTCTTGATAGGCTAGAGTTTACAGACTAGTTTAGACTCTAGCCTACAGCCCAGAACATAGTCTATAGACTCGTTACAAATACCCTAGACTATAGTCTGTAGACTCGTTTAGATAGCCTAGACTATAGTCTCTAGACTCGTCTCTAGACTAATATGAGTCTCTCTAGACTAAGCTCTGTATTCTAGGTGGTGTAAACTTTGATGCTGGTTGATCTAGATTCTAGATTCTGGACTCTACACTGGAGTGCACACAAAACGATATAATGAAGACTAGTATCTGTACTTTAGTCTCTAGAGTAGTTTTAGTTTTTTGAACTTTACTCTTCTCTAAAACAAACTTCAGACCTAGACTTCAAGAAAACGATCTAAGCTCTAAGTCTAGACAGCCTAGACTGTAAAACTAGTTTAGACACTAGTCTACATCCTAGAACATAGTCTATCGACTTGTCTCTGAATAGCCTAGAATTAGTCTATAGACTCGTCTCTAAATAGTTTAGACTATGTCTGCAGACTCGTCTTTAGACAGCCTAGACCAAGCTCTGTATTCTAGGCGCTTTGATGGTGGCAAACTAGAATGGAGACAAAACCCTAGAATAAAAACTAGTATCTGGACTTTAGTGTCTAGGCTAGTTTCTTAGACTCTAAACTCTGTTTTCTAAAGCCTAGCTCTGTCTGTAGCCAGTGGATTCGTCTCTAGCTTAAAATACAGTCTGTAGTCTTATCTATAGACAGCATAGAGTCTACTAACTACGCTTTAGGCTGTTAGTAAGCTGTATAGAAGACAGACACTTCTAGACAGCCTTGACTATATCTCTACTACACTTTAATAACTAGACTTTAATCTAAGCTCTGTATTCTGCACCTTAAACTCTAGACTTTTAACAGTCGACTTACACTCAAAACTGTGCACATTGGACTTTAAGCACTCGTATAAATATAGACTTGAAGTCCAGTTTAGTCTACTCTGTAGACTATAATCCAAATTAGTTCTCAGATTAGAGTCTACAAACTAGACTAAACTGAACTTACAGTCTACATTCATACGTGTGCTTTAAGTCCAATGTACAATGTCTAGACTCTAATATCTAGGGCTATGTACGCTAACAGCATATACACTTTTGACTGCACAGAACATCTAGAGTCTAGATACTATGTATAGTCAAAAGTTTATATGCTGGTAGATATCTAGAGTTATGTACGATAAGAGCTTCTGAACTTTTGACTAGAAATTAGGCAATAGACCTAGTCTAGATTTTTGACCATATCCAATTTAGATTCTAGATCGGAATAAAAACTAAACGGTTGTCATAGGGGGAAGGTACCCCAAATGCACTTCCAGCTAGCTCAGGGGTTCGGGGATGGAGAGCACAAGCAACTAGTCTTTAAAACACCGATCCAAGAACAACAAATTTATTTACACAAAAAAACACAGTAACAAAAAAAAAACTCAGCACAAATAACACACAGCAGCAAAAAAAACACAGCAAAAAAAGCAGCAACAAATAATAATTAAAACCTGGGCGTAGTGGACGGGGACAGTGGCAGTCTGGTCGTCAGAGGTGGTGAGTGGCGGCAGCGAAATCCGGACGAAAACGGCAAAGTCCGGTATATGACGATAAGATCCGGACGGCTTGGACGGAGTCTGGAAAGCATAGATAAAGACCAGCGGTTTCGAAAAAGTTCGGAAGGCGTCGCCGGGAGTCGAGCGGTATCGGAAAAAGTCCGGAGGGTTCCGAAAAGCATCGACCAAAGGCTGCTTTGGCTCCGAAGCCTGGAGCGGTGACAGGCCGCACTGGGAGCAATTCCGGTTCTTCTAATTCGTGCACTTGCACTAATCACAGAAAAGTTACACAAAAAAAAAACGAAGTAGAAAAGTATTTAAACACCACAGACTGCACTTGTATCAACTTGTTGCCGCTTTTATTACTGGTTTGCCACTGATGAAGAAGTGTCGTCCACCATTATTTAAATGCCGAAAACGAGGGTGGAGAGGGGTAGTTTTCTTAGTGGACGTAACCAGCCGGCCGAAATTCGCCGAATCCGTCGCAATTACAGGAATTCGACGAATTTCGAGAATTTTGGAATTTCATCTAATCCGTTCCTCGGCTAGGAGAATGCAAAAGATTACATAAATCTTTTTTCCCAAAAAACGGACTGCCGCTGGTCACAAATCCTCCCACTAGGAGGTATGCTTGGAGTGCCCGCCAGGTGTTCGGACTCTAGTCTTACAAATTACCCGAGATAATCCTCGATCGGTTCCCAGGTAATTGCTGGGGATATACTCATTTTTTTCACTAAAGAGTCTCTAGATTTCAGTTACTCCAGTAGTCCCCTGTTTCTTGGAGTTTAGACTTGTGGTTCTATGCGGTCAACTAAAGTGTTTGATCTTGAAAGCCGACACTGTAAACCTAGACTTTAAATTCTATTCGTGTATCTCTAGATCAGTTTATGGGCTCTAATCTTTAGTACTTTGAAATCTATACGCGTCCATTATAGACTCGTAAACTCTGCACTATGGAATCTGATTTTTAAAGTCGAAACTCGAGCCCTATACTCTGGATTCCGTGCGTTAGTCTTTAGATCAGTTTATGGATTTTAATATTTAACATTCTGAAACCTTTTTTTTTTTATTATAGAGGGGATTGGGAAATCTGCTAACATTCTGAAACCTAGACGAGTTATTATAGACCCGTAAACTCTGCACTGTTAGATGCTCGACTTATTATATTGTAGATATTAAATTCTAAGTAAGCCAAATTTTTTTGCTTTCTTGGACATAGAAGGGGCCTTCAACGCTGCTCTGACGGGATCACTCTGCAAATCCGCGAGGGACAGAGGGGTTCCACCGGCTATTATAGGCTGGATCAGAGCAATGCTCGACACCAGAACCGTGACAACATCACTATGTGGCGACACGGTCAAGCTGAGGACTGCCAGGGGATGCCCGCAGGGAGGGGTTCTTTCCCCCCTGCTGTGGTCTTTACTGGTAGACGATCTGCTTGCAATAATAGATACGCTTGACGTCGAAGTGCAAGCGTATGCTGATGACATAGTCATTCTTGCAAGGGGCACGGATGAAAACCAAATCTGTGAAGCCATGCAGGAGGCACTGGATGCGACTCAGAACTGGTGTATAGGGGAACGGTTAAACGTAAACCCTAGCAAAACATCAGTTGTCCCGTTCACGAGAAGGAGGATCCTGAAATTGAGACCTCTTACTCTACGGGGAGAAACCATACCATTTGTGGAGGAGGCGAAGTATCTAGGAATCACCCTGGATAAATCGCTGAATTGGAACTCCCACTTGGACAAGACAATCCGCAAAGCAAGGTACGCCCTGTGGACGTGCCATAGAATTTGCGGGAAGTCATGGGGATTAAACCCCAAGCAAATGTACTGGCTATATGGTTCGGTCATAAAACCAATAATAACCTATGGCAGTATCGCCTGGTGGCCGATTACAACTCGAAAAACGGCCATATCAAGGCTCTCCTCACTACAGAGAATGGCGACAGTGGCGGTAACTGGAGCCATACGCACTACCCCATCAGCGGCGCTAGAAATGCTACTGAACCTCACCCCCCTGCATATCCTAATACAGGGCGAGGCCAGATTGGCAACGTATCGATATCACCACGCGGCCCTATTGGATCCGAAGGTGATAGTCTTCACACCAAATGGGCTGTCAACTGCCATTGAGGCGGATGACACCCTAAGTATGAGGACTGACTACGCAGTCACGGACTACTGCGAGGATCAGCCGTACAAGGTCCTGTTCCCAAGCAGGGACGACTGGGAGCGACACAAAATCACCCCAGAAAAGGCTACTGGTACACTGACGGCTCAAAACTGTCCACTGGAACAGGAGCCGCAGTCGTCGGACCAAGGACTGAACTTTACTACAGCCTTGGCAGGTATGCTACCATACTTCAGGCTGAAATATACGCCATTGAAATGTGCGCCCACGAAATCCTTTCAAAGGGTTGGGCGGGCAGGACAATAAAAATATGTTCGGACAGCCAGGCGGCCCTTAGGGCCCTGGCATCTTCTAGATGCTCCTCGCTGGCTGTACGGAACTGCAAGGAAGCCCTCTGCCAAATGGCACAGGTAAACGGGGTCAGTCTGATGTGGGTGCCAAGCCACTCTGGCGTGGAGGGAAACGAATTAGCCGATTCCCTAGCCAGAGAGGGGGCGCGTACAGCCTACATCGGACCAGACCCGCTCTGGGGATACCCAGATCAACAGCTAGAGACCGTAACAACGGATGGATGAGACACGAGGCACAGGATTTCTGGCAAAACCGCCCTGGGATGAGACATTTCAGAGCGGTAACAAGTGGACCATCTGCGGCCAGGACGGCCTCATGGTTGAAGCTGAGCAGATCAGATGTTCACACATTAACTGCTCTCTTCACTGGACACAGCCGTCTAAGGCATCACCTTAACAAACTAGGACTGAGCGACACCACTGAGTGCCGCCTATGCCTAGAGGATGATGAAACAGCAGAGCACGTCATATGTGCCTGTCCAGCTGGCAACCAGATCAGGACCACGGTGTTTGGCACACCAAAGCTAAACCTGAAGGACCTGGAGAAAACTTCACCTGACAAGATCCTTGACTTCATCAAGAAGATGGACTTGGAAGGTGAACTGTAAGGTCGGATGTTCGACCTTAATTGTGAGCCACAATAGATCCTTGCGGTCGCAGTGGAGGGTAGCATAACTACCCACTCACTTTCAATAGAATAGAATAGAAGCCAAATTTTTAGGCATTTCTTCACTTAAAATTTTACTTCATGCTTAACCAAGAAATGCAAACACACCATAAAATGTTCTAGGAACTACTGAAAATTTACCAAACTGTAATAATTGGGATACAGAGAATTTTTCTTATAAGTATACATACCTCGATATATACATTGTAAATTTTCAAGCATTCGTTGTTTTGAAAAAGTGTTCAATTTGGAGCTTCCAAACGAGTGTTTCCACTCCCAGATTAAGCATGAAGTAAAATTTCGAGTTTAAATAAGCCTGAAAATTTGGTTTGGTCGCATAGCGCTAGGCGCTACTCAACCAAACCAAATTATAACCCAGGATTATAAACACTAGTTAGAAGCTTCAGATTGAACGTTTTTATAAAAATAACTATTGTCTGCAAATTTACATTGAATACATCGCTATATGTAGGTATGTATACTCAAAAGATAAATTTGTGTACAAAAAGTTAGTACATTTATAGACAATTTTTTTGTATTATTCCTATAGTTTTAATTCTTGATCTGCTTGTGTTATACTACTAATTGCTTTTAGTTGCAAATAGTTATAAGTTGCAGTACATATTTATTCAGTATTTCATTGTCTAATTAATAAATTAATGTAACTTTTCTAAAATCACAAAATATATTCTAAGAACTTATTTTTAAGCGGTATAAATATCAGACAGGAAATAAATCCCATAATTCTCATTATGTTTTGTTTTACACATAATTTCCACGTAGGGTTATCGCTCTCAAATAAATATCACCTTTTGCGAAACACAATCCCATCAGAGTGCGAACCGGATCGAACTCAATAATCGCAATTTGCTACAAGAGATTCATTCCACGAGGTGAAATTAGCCGTGATATAAAGTGAGGAAACCCGAGCTTTTCCTTTCCACACACACATACGAAATATTCCTCGCGTTTCGCGTAATTCACTTTGATTATACTCGCATCAGAATTGCATTTCTGCAGCTAAAACTACTTTTAATGGAACAATGTTGGATGTTCTTTTTTGTTCGTCTCGTTTCGTTTCGAAAATTATGGATTTGCGTTGGTTCTTGTCCGAGGTGAACAAACCAAGGAAGGTAGCAACGAGCCAACAAGCGTCGATCATTGCGTAATTGCTAATGCGACCGGAAAAAGCATGGTCATGCAATGGAATGAGGACGAAATGACCACTAAGTACTATAGGAACAAAATAAGAAAAATGTTTAATTTTACAGAAAATCCACTTACTGATTAACAAAAATGTTCATGTATTTTTTTTTATTTACTACATGTTTGATAATGGGAAGCTAAAGTTGCCGAAACTGCAGTCACGTAAAATAAAAAAGTGTTATACAAACAAAGTTAAAAAAAGTGTTTTGTAGTTCATATAAAGTATTTAGAGTTAAAACTTGGCTTGTTTACGAACTGTATTTATTGACTGTTGATATAAAGTATTTAAGTTATTAAAATTATTCGAAATTAAAACTTGTCTTGTTTATAAAATGTATTTGCTGAAATTTTATATACCGTTCGTTTGTTTTATCGTGCTCACCATGGGCGTCCGCAGAATATTTTACAGGGGAGCGCAAAATATAATAATTGAGTTTATTGTCTTTATCTAGTATTTTATGCTCTGTAAGTTGTTTGCAAACCATAGAAATGTCAAGGTAAAGATATTGAAATTTGCTAGAATTTTGAAAAGAATCGAAAATTGTCGAAAAACGATGAAATGTGTAAATTTGAGAAAATGTTTAAACAATGTCAAAAAGTGATGAAATGTCAAGAAATATTGAAATTTGACAACATTTTGAAGTATGTCGAAAAGTGATAATCTGTAATATAATAAAATTGCTGTCTATCATATAACAAGTTAGATACTTGAAATCAATAGCTTTAACATACCTTATTTTTCAACAAAGGTTTCTTATTCCTGTTAAACTTTGTTCGTTAGTATCACTTATGTTTTCTGTTTTCCACAAAATATTAATCATGATAAGGTCAAACTAACTAACGCTAAACTAATAGCAATAGCTCACTTATTCAAAGTAATCAATTCGTAAAATTCACATTTTTAAAACAATATTAATAAAATAACTAAAAGAGCTACGACATAAAGTGAATATTTCTTGAAAAGATTTTTTAT
Organism: Philonthus cognatus; assembly: GCA_932526585.2. NCBI lineage: Eukaryota > Metazoa > Arthropoda > Insecta > Coleoptera > Staphylinidae > Philonthus > Philonthus cognatus. The sequence goes on from OW052243.1 coordinate 20,441,741, forward strand.
ACGATCAATATTAAAAAAAATATGCTAAGAGTAAACTACCACTTCCGGTTTTCGCATTTTTACCACAAATTGATCGGATACTACTATTGTAATAAATGGCTTGAGTTTATAGTGTCATCTTAACAGCTCAATCGGCTTAGACATTATCGTGGCGACAGAATTACAGGGCAATTCGGGGGACCTTAAAATGAATATATCCACTAAAATTTTTGATTTTAAAATTTTCGCGAAAACAATACTTTCCCTTTGTTTTGCATATGGCGAAAAGTAAAAATACGCCCAATTTAATGATTGTATTATGTCATTAAAACATATAGAGTTTTAATAACATAATACAATCATTAAATCATTACATTTTTTATATGATCAATATTAATGAAAAATTAAAACAAAATGCTTAGAGCAAACTACCTCTTCCGGTTTCCGCATTTTTACCAAAAGTTGATCGGGTACTACTATTGTGATAAAAGGCTTAAGTTTATAGTGTCATCTTAACAACTCAATCGGTTTAGACAATAGGTTTTCAACGTGGGCGACAACGCCCCCCTGTGGGCGTTTGAGACTTTCAGGGGAACAGTAGAAAACGCAGAGTATAATATTATTAGAGTCTAAAATTATGAAATTTGCTCGAAATTTCAGAACATATTTCATGTGTCTAATTAAAATTAGTGTATCTCCAATTGTTTCCGAGTTATACGTAAAAACTCAAAATTTGTACAATTTGAAATATTGAAATAACTTCCTAATTTAAAAAGATATTGACATAGCGTAAAAACGTTCTAATGACACTATTTTTAGTAGAATATGCCGATCATATTAGATTTTGTCTTAAGGGTAACCTTTATGAGATGTGACATAAAGTTGTGTTATTATTAATTCAAATCATAGTTTGCCTTGACTTCAGTTGATTGCATTTTTTGTAACCTATCTAAATATCGTATGTTTAATTAAAAAAAATCTCTAGAGTGCCATGGAAAATATTCTAGGTTGGCAACTCTGAAAATATACATTATAATTACTGTGCATCTGACGTTTCATATGTCAATTCCTAAGGTGTGTAGCCAAATTAAATTGGAAAAAAGATTAAATCATGGCACTCTAGAGGTTTTTTTAAATTGAACATATGGTACTTAAAAAAGTGCATACGAAACTTTTTACAGCATGTCAATATCTTTTTAAATAATGAAGTTAATTTCTTCATAAAAATAGTACTTTACTTAAAAATACCATCGAAAATTCTGCACCCTGCACAGTCAACTTAAAATATGTTCTAGTATTATAACTAAAAATAACTGTAAATAAACTTTGATCATAAATGGTCACTTGCATCAATGCTGATCAATCGAGTAATATGAGAAAAATAGTTATTTAGTTAACTAGTATATGAAATGAGACTTTTGGGCAAGAATAATTAATTTTTCTTTTACAAAACGCAACTTTATATTAAAATTTTTTAAGAGCGAGTTTAAATTTAGTTCAAATGTTGCTATTATACTCTAATTTCGCTAAATTTCATATTTATTGAACAATCTCTTTTATTACACTCTAATTTCGCTAAATTTCATATTTATTGAACAATCTCTTGATTTTTTATACAATATTTCAAACAAAATATTATTACACTCTAATTTCGCTAAATTTCATATTTATTGAACAATCTCTTGATTTTTTATACAATATTTCAAACAAAATATTCCGTATACTTCAACACAATAATTTTGAAAGTAATAAAGTGGGTGAACATTTATTCAAATGAATTGAAGACTAAATGCCTCGTTTAGAATCCTTTTGACATAGCTGCATATTTAATAAAACGTTCAATATTATTCAAACGAGGGTTTTTCAGTCACTGATTAAGCATGAAGTAAATATTTCGAGCTTAGAAAAGCCTGCAAATTTGGATTGGTCGCTCCGCCAAGCGGAAAAATATACACGTTAAGAAAAACGCACAAATTAGCGATACCTCAATAATATAAAAGAATGTCAGGAAATAATTCAATTCTGTTATAAGTATGCAACATGCAAAACGTCAAAATATTTTTATTTGCCGTGATTTTGCTAAGGAAACAAGCCTTAATAATAATAATTAATAATAAATATCAAGAGATGCTGTCCCCTATTAATAATGAATTTCAGTAGATGCTGTTCTTTATTAATAATAATATTTATTAAAGAATAAAACAGTTTACATACAAGGGTATATACCGGGTGTTGACTTGGCGGACGCAACATAGGAAATCGCATTAAGTGTTCAAATATTGGCTTCCCGATTTATTTTAGAGACAAAATGTATTTCACTTTTTTGTAGAGGGAAAAATTCTAAATTTGGGAATGTTCACACTTAACACTTTACGTTTCTCTAAATTAAAATAATTAAGAAAAAGTAATGTGATTTTATAAAAATAATGACATAGCTTGGAATTGATACAATTGCGGATATTTCCTGTTTTTTCTAAAGTTCAATTTAAAGCTTTAAACAAGTGTTTTCCACTCCCAGACTAAGCATGAAGTAAAATTTCGAGTTTAGAAAAGCCCCGTGAAAATTTGTCGAGGGACGCGCAGCGACCCGAGACAAATTTTCTGGGCTTTTCTAAACTCGAAATTTTACTTCATGCGACACGCGTATAAAACACTATATTATTGTCAAATTTATGTACATTCCAACTTCACTTAAAATCTGTGTTTTATACGCGTAGCACATGAAGTAAAATTTCGAGTTTAGCAAAGCCCAGAAAATGTTCACGGGACTTTTCTAAACTCGAAATTTTACTTCATGCTTAGTCTGGGAGTGGAAAACACTCGCATAAAGTTTTAAATTGAACTCTTTTAAGAATCAACGAATGTCAGAAAATTTACAGCTAAAATAATTAAGAATAAGTAATGTGATTTTATAAAAATAATGACATAGTTTGGAAATGATACAATTGCGGATATTCCCTGTTTTTTCTAAAGTTCAATTTAAAGCTTTAAACAAGTGTTTTCCACTCCCAGACTAAGCATGAAGTAAAATTTCGAGTTTAGAAAAGCCCCGTGAAAATTTGTCGAGGGACGCGCAGCGACCCGAGACAAATTTTCTGGGCTTTTCTAAACTCGAAATTTTACTTCATGCGCCACGCGTATAAAACACTATATTATTGTCAAATTTATGTATATTCAAACTTCACTTAAAATCTGTGTTTTATACGCGTAGCGCATGAAGTAAAATTTCGAGTTTAGCAAACCCCAGAAAATTTTCACGGGGCTTTTCTAAACTTGAAATTTTACTTCATGCTTAGTCTGGGAGTGGAAAAAACTCGCATTAAGTTTCAAATTGAACTCTTTTAAGAATCAACGAATGTCAGAAAATTTACAGCTAAAATAATTAAGAAAAAGTAATGGGATTTTATAAAAATAATGACATACCATGGAATTGATACAACAATTGCGGATATTCCCTGTTTTTTTAAAGTTCAATTTACAGCTTGAAACAAGTGTTTTCCACTCCCAGATTAAAAATTTTGAGTTTAGAAAAGCCCCGTGAAAATTTGTGGCGAGTCGCGCAAATTTTACTTCATGCGCCACGCGTATAAAACACTGATTTCAAGTGAGGTTCAAATATACATAGTGTTCACAATATTTTAGTGTTTTGTACGCGTGGCGCATGAAGTAAAATTTCGAGTTTAGAAAAGCCCAGAAAATTTGTCTCAGGTCGCTGCGCGACCCTCGACAAATTTTCACGGGGCTTTTCTAAACTCGAAATTTTACTTCATGCTTAGTCTGGGAGTGGAAAATACTCGTTTAAAGCTTCAAATTGAACTCTTAAAAGAAAGCAACGAATAACTAAAGATTTAAAGAAAATAAGCTGAATTTGAAATACCTATACTTTAAAGAAAAACTTCCTGTATATCAAAGAAATATTATTTGGTTGTACGGTAAGCAATGAGCGGTTCAGCTGTCAGCACGTAATGTACTTGTCAAAGTCATTACGTGCATGTGTACGTAATGTCAATCATACTTGTCAAGATGACGGTTACTAAATAAAGAGAACACGTTAAAATGACCACTAGAATTTTAATTATCAGAATCAACAATAATAGTGTTAATTAATAGAGACTGTACGTTTCAATGATTTATTTAAATTATTCTGAATAAATCTATTATTTGATATAATTTTTATAAAAATAAAAGAAATTGTATTTACACTATGTAAAGTTATTGAAAAGAAAAACACTAAAATAAATTGTTTAATGTGTGAAACAATATCAAGTTTTTAATTTTGAAAGAAGAACTACTTCTTTCTTGAAAAGCTCTGATAATGACAATTATAATTTTCAAAATCTCCTTCTTAAAACTATTATCAATGCCAACAAGAAATGCTGAAAATCTAGAAATCCAAATATAATAATAACAGCAGATATTTAAAAATCTCACGAATTTGCATAGATCACTCGACAAAAAAAAATTCACCAAAAATACCAGTTTTTGAAACCGCCATAACTCAGTTGCTTATGGTTGAAAATAGATTCATCTTCGAGCTTTGGACGTTTTGAAGATTTCTCTTTAAGGACATGTAAGTTAATCCGACGCCGAGTTTATTGCAACCAGCCCCCCCCCCCCCCTCGCATTAATTTATTAATTCATAACTTCCCGCAAAATCGTCGCAGACATTCGATTTTTTGCGCGCTTAAAAGGAAAATGAATGAATTATATTTCGTAGGTAGTGAGTTAAGTCCAGGAATTTTTTTTTCACCCGGTGAACCTTGGCAAACTTTGACATTTTTTTACAAAAGGAATTTATATTGTCTCAGGGGAGTTTCAGGGGGTGCAATAAACTTGGCGTCGGATTAACTTACATGCACTTAACTTACATGTACTCGACCAAAAGCAACCGAGTTATGGCGGTTTGAAAAATCAGTATTTTTTTGTGTATTTTCAAGTAGTTTTTTGCCGAGTTTGTTAACAGAATCCAGTAATTTTCGGTTTCACGAGATAATCTGCTATGTAATCAAAACCTTTCTAGAAAGCATCCGCATAATTCAATATACCACTAAATACAATCATCAAACTCGAAAATTATGTGAATAAATAGGGTAATTTGCTTTGTATTGGTAGCCAATTTAATTTCCACGGTGAAACCGTACGGTGGTTGATCTGCACTGTAATTTATTTGCAGATAATTCCCCGGATTCGGTCGGCTCCTACAGAAAATTGCCAAGGCGATAGCATCTTCGCATTTATTAGACACAGTGCTTACACTTAATGGCTCTCTAGATACAAGCACAAATTGTCCGACCTCTAACAGAATCAGATCACAAGAAAAAAAAAATGTACCGAAAGTTGGAAATCTGGATGATTTATAGTTTGGTTGATTAGATTGATTGTTAGAGAAATTGTAAGTTGGGGTTGAAAAATATAGCCTCTTAGCAGATTTAACAGAATTTAAACGATTCTCGATTTCAAACAATGCAAAGAACTAGTCATTAAGAAATAAACTGTACAAGGCTAAAAAACCACAGTGTCGATAGCCAATTTATGGAATTTAAATTTAATTCTTGTAATTATTTATTATACATTATTACTTATATTTTACTATGTATTCTGTAAATAAAGATGTTCTATACCGGGGGTTGACTTGGCGGACGCAATTACATAGGAAATCGCATGTTAATTTTGAAGTATTTAAATATTGGCTCCCCTATGTATTTTAGAAACAAAATTTATTTACCTTTTTTGTAGAGGGAAAAATTCTGAATTCATTCGCGTTAACGTTTATCACTTTACGTTTCTCTAAGTTAAAATAATTAAGAAAAAGTAATTTTATAAAAATAATAACATGCCATGGAATTGAAACCACAATTGCGGATGTCAAAATGGCAAAAGATATCGCAGTCACTTTTAATCAAGTAAATGTTTTCGAAATGATTTACACTATACAAGAAAAATCCTCCTAATAAAGTGGTATTATGCAGACCACAGTTATGTTTTGCGTTATGTTTTTTGTCGTTAATTAAGTAAGAGCAATATCTTGTGCTATTTTGACATCCGCAATCGTTGTATCAATTCCATGGTATGTCATTATTTTTATAAAATCACATTACTTTTTCTTAATTATTTTTGCTGTAAATTTTCTGACATTCGTTGATTCTTAAAAGAGTTCAATTTAAAGCTTTAAACGAGTGTTTTCAACTCTCAGACTAAGCATGAAGTAAAATTTCGAGTTTAGAAAAGCCCCGTGAAAATTTGTCGAGGGTCGCGCAGCGACCCGAGACAAATTTTCTGGGCTTTTCTAAACTCGAAATTTTACTTCATGCGCCACGCGTATAAAACACTAAAATATTGTGAACTCTATGTATATTTGAACCTTGCTTGAAATCAGTGTTTTATACGCGTGGCGCATGAAGTAAAATTTCGAGTTTAGAAAAGCCCAGAAAATTTGTCTCGGGTCGCTGCGCGACCCTCGACAAATTTTCACGGGGCTTTTCTAAACTCGAAATTTTACTTCATGCTTAGTCTGGGAGTGGAAAACACTCGTTTAAAGCATCAAATTGAACTCTTTTAAAAAACAACGAATGTCGGAAAATGTATAGCTTTATTCCTTGTATATTGATCAAGTAGTAATTTAGTTTACATCATTGTTATGGTACTATAGTAATAATAATAATATAATCTATTTTCACTGCGTTACACATTGTAGGTACATTAAATTACATACAGTGTTAGACATGAATACAGCTCAGAAAACAAATATTTAACAAATAAGTATTTACATTCTAGTATGATTGAAGTATTCTTCCATACTGTATGGTTCTAGTAACACTAAAAAGTCGCATAATGTTTTTCTCATGCTAGTGTAGTTTTGCGCAGTTTTAACACTGGGTGGCAGATTATTATAGATCTTTATGCACGTATAGTGCGGCCCTCTCTCAAAAAAGCTCAATCTGTGCTTTGGGAAGTTGTACTCAATACCTTGTCTTGTATTATATATACTCTCTAAACGGGATTCATTAAATAACAGTCTGTTTTTCCATAGGAATTTCGTGCATTCAAGAATATATATAGCGTAGAAAGTAAGAAGATTTCCTTTCTTAAAAACACCTCTACAGCTGGTATCATTTTTTAAATTGAATACTATTCTTAACGCGCGCTTCTGGGTTATAAAAATGGATTTAGCATCTGTACTGTTTCCCCAAGAAAGTAAACCATATTTTAAATTTGAATAAAAATAAGCGTAATAAAACATTTTTGTTATATAGACATTAGTATTTCGGGATAATATTCTCAGTCCATAACATGCTTTATTTAGTTTTGATACTACATAACTGACGTGATTTTTAAAATTCAATTTATCATCTATGGTAATTCCTAGAAATTTAGTATTGGAACTAAATGTATAATTTTGGTTATACAAGTTAAATGTAGTTGGAGATGATACGCTGCTATTGCATTTAAAATGAAGACAATTAGTTTTGTCCCGGTTTAAAAGTAAACCATTGTTGCTGAACCATTTTATAATGGTTTCCATTGCAATGTTACCATCTTCAATTATTTTTTAAAACGAAGCTCCTAATAGCAGTATATTTGTATCGTCCGCATAGCTTATAAAATTACATTTATCAGTAATGTTGTTTATGTCGTTCATGAAGATAATAAATAGTAACGGACCCAAAATACTACCCTGTGGAATTTCCATGGCAATATCCAGGGCACTTGATTTTGCATCTATTCCTGTCTCTTTATTTTTTATTTTTACAATTTCTTTTCTATGGCGTAGATACGATTCGATAAATTTGTTGGCAGTACCCCGGATACCATAGTTATCTAGTTTTAATAGCAATTTGGTGTAATTAATTGTATCAAATGCCCTGGATAAATCCAGGAAAATTCCACAGGCTACCCTGCCCTTATCAATGTTTGAATAGATTGGATGTAGTAAATCATATATTGCAGTATTGATACTTTTCCCTTCAAGGAATCCATGTTGGGTGTCATTGAAAAGATTGTTTGCAATGAAAAAATCTATTATTTGTATGGCTATTATCGATTCCAATATTTTTGAGAAAGTGTTTAATACACTAATAGGCCTGTAGTTTTCTAGTAATTCCGGGTCTCCTTTTTTATAAACGGGTGTAACTACTGAATACTTTAGGTAATCTGGAAAGCTTCCTGTCTGAATTACGTTATTATAGATATGTTTTAACGGTGCAATAATGTTTGCTATACATTCTTTAATTAATGATACAGGAATCTCATCTAAACCACAGCTTTTCTTGTTTTCCATTTTACCTAATGCATTCATAATATCCAATGATGAAATAGTTCGAAATTCAAAATTTATTTCATATATTGGTACGCTACAAGTAAATTGATTATGAATTGTGTTTTTATTTTGTAAGTTAATAGCAATATCTGTAAAGAAATTATTGAATTTATTTTCCAGAAGTTGGGGATTAGTATTGCTTGGTAATATATTGATACAATTTGTCTTTTTTGTCACTATGTTAGGTATTACGTTCCAAGTCGATTTTGAAATATTTGACGAGTTATGAATTTGACTTTCATATTGTTTTATTTGTTCTGATTTTAAATAATTTGAATATTCTAATTTTGCATGTTTCAATTGAAGTTTATATTCTGGAAAATAATTAGCTAGTGTTTCATATAAATTTATATTTCGTTTATATCTTTCAACATCTTTTGCAAAGGTTTGATGATTTTTGTTTTTACAGTAATTTATATTCCTAATCGGAAAATGTCTATTTATACAAAGCATACAAGTTTTGAAAAAATTATTGTATTTTTTATTCACATCGTCGTCGTTATATGCAGAACAGAAATTTTCTCCATCAAGATCTTTCACGAATTCAGCTTGTGCTTTATCGGAGAAATTTCTACCTTTTTTGTTTTGCTGTTTATTATTTTTTAATGTAATATTTGTGGAAATTAACTGCGCATCATGATCAGTTGTAAACATTTTTATAACATTAGCTCTAATGTCATTTTCTGACATATTTGTAATAACGTTATCAAGACATGATACTGAGCCAGTGTAGTGGACTCTGGTGGCCTCTGATATGGTTAAGATTGAGCCGTATGACCGCACTATATTTGTAAAAATCAATGATTCATTTGTTTGGTTTAGTGTACTTATGTTAAAATCCCCTGCTATAAAAAATGATAATTATTTTTTGTTAACAGTTCTAAGATTTTTTCAAGTATATCGAAAAATAAGTGTACATCGCCCGTCGGTGGTCTATAAATACAGACAATATGATAAATTATTACAATAAATACGTTGTTCTTTCATGCTCATTGTTTCTTTTTTTAGGGCGTAGGTAAAGTATCGTGCGTTTCTCGAGTGGTATGGCAATTGTAATTACATACTCGCGTAATACTGCACTCGCCGCTGCGCGGCTCGTGCGCAGCATGTCCGCTCATTCGTAATATGCTGCATACCACTCTCGTTATGTAATATACTATTTCAACAAGTAATTAATAATGCGATTTTTGCAAGCAAAAAAAGCGTGAAGCAATTCAAAATTAATTTCGTCAATTCGCCTTAATAACTTTACAGCAGTGTTTCTTCTTTTCACGAAAAGTTCCTCTTATAAAAGTGCCGTCTATGTGCATCTCGTTGAATCTGCAGTGGTTTTAATTGTTCTGAAAATTCCACTACGGTGCATGTATTTCTTATTAAATAATTATTTTCTTTATTTACTGTATTATTTTAGTTGAAAATATAGTTTCACATTACAATATTTCAGTGTTTTATATTATATCAGCTCGTATTTGTTTAGAATAACCTGAAAATTTACTTCATGCTTAATCTGAGAGTGGAAACACTTGTATAAAACTTCGTAAAACTGAATTTCAACAGCTGATAAGTTCAATGAAACTGGTAAAAGTTAACGAAACTCCTTTATTAATAGATAGCTTCAAAAATCAACAAAGCAGATTGCCAGTCTGTCATAATTTTGAGAAAAATTGAATTTCAATTAATACTAATTTGAAACTACTTATGTAATCTACAATACATTAACACAAAGCAGAGCTGGGCAGGATTCGAACCATTTAGGATTCGAATCCTGGATTCGAATCCTTTAAAAGGATTTGAATCCGGAGGATTCAAAAGAGGCATTCGAATACTTTAGTTCAACTGGATTCGTGATCCGGATTCGTAAATTTTTTCAAGAGGATTCGTATTAGAATCCAAATGTGGGTGATTCGAATCCATATAAAAGGACTCGAATCCTTATGAAAGGATTCGAATATTTATAAAAGGATTCGAGTATTTATAAAAGGATTCGAATATTTATAAAAGGATTCGAATACTTACAAAAGGATTTGAATTGTCAAAAATAATTCGAATTAATTGTGAGGATCAACACGAAAAATGTCTTTTGTGTGTTTTTAAATTTCTCGTTAAATCAGTGTTTTATACGCGTGGCGCATGAAGTAAAATTTCGAGTTTAGAAAAGCCCAGAAAATTTGTCTCGGGTCGCTGCGCGACCCTCGAAAAATTTTGACGGGGCTTTTCTAAACTCGAAATTTTACTTCATGCTTAGTCTGGGAGTGGAAAACACTCGTTTAAATGAAGACAACCTTATACGAGACTGTCTCTTAAACCGAGTCGACCTTATACAGCAATGACTTTGATTTTGACGTCATGTGAGCATTTCTGCGCGTGATAAGGTCGGCTCGGTTTAAATAGAGACAACCTTGCACAGTAAAGATCTTGGTTTTAACGGCACGTACGAATTTCCACGCGTGACGACATCAACCAAGGTGTGTAAGTAAGTTTGTCTTGATTTTAAACCGAGCCGTCCGTGTATTGTTTAATTACCTTGATTGTTGACGTCACGTGAGGACTTTCACGCGTGACGTCAACAATCAATAAGGTTGTCTTAATTTAAAACCGAGTCGACCATGTTAGTTTAATTACATTGACTTTTCACGTCACGCGAGGAATTTCATGTGTGACGTCAGAAAAACTCCCTGTATTTCTTGGGACATAGATATTTTTAATAAAATCAAACTGAATTTTCTATAAAATTCAAACATTTATTTTATTTATTTAATCTTAGTCCTTTTTACCTTGCGGTGTAAGGTGGTTTACATATTCATACATAATTATGTTATGATTTTTTACCTTGTCCAGTTTTGTCTTGTTTTCTATCTTCCTAAGAAATCTCATCTCTGTTGCGTTTATTCTCCCTTTTTGTTGCTCTGTCATTGTCCAGGTTTCGCTGCTATATGTTAGCGTAGGTCTTATCACTTTTTTTACTATTTCTGTTTTTATTTCCTGAGGTATTTACTTTTTACCAAAGAACGTATGTTTCATCATGTTGTACAATTTTCCAGTTTTTCCTACTTTGTCTTCTATTTCTTTTTCTAGTTTGCCATTGCTTTCGATTATTGTCCCCAGGTATTTATAGCTTTCCATTTGTTCTATTGTTGTTTCTCCTATCGTAATATTATGTGTTTTACGGTCCTTTGTTATTACCATTGATTTTGTCTTTTGTAAATTTATCCTCATATTTATGTTTGCCAGTTCTCTGTTTAGAATTTGCATATTTTGTTGCAAGTCTTTCTCAGTTTCTGCTAATATGACCATATCATCTGCGAAAAGCAGTTCTGATATTTCCGTCCTTCTCAATTTCAAAAATCCTACTTTCAGTGTTTTCATCTCTTTTTTTGCCTCTTTTATTGCAGAGTCTAAAACTAGAGTGAACAGGAGGGGGCTTAGGACACATCCTTCTTTAACTCCTATTCGTGTTGTGAACTCCGTTGATTCCTCGTTGTTGGTTCTTACGATGTTCTTGTTATTTTTATACATGGCTTGGATTGTTCTGATTGTCTTCTTTCCTATTTCTCTATCTTCTCAAGTTTTTTATATGTCTTCTCTTTTTATTCTGTTGAATGCTTTTTCAAGGTCCACAAAGCATACATGTGCCTCTCTGTTCTTCTTTATTATTTTTTCGCTTATTTATCTGAGTATGAAAATTAAATCTTGGGTGCTTCTTCCTCTCCTAAATCCACATTGTCCTTCTTCTATTGTATTTTCTACTTTGTCTCTAATTCAATTTTCAAGTATTCTTGTCATTACTTTACCTGGTATGCTTGTTAATTATTGCAGTCCCTCTTGTCTCATTTCTTGTATATGGGTAGGATTATTCCTATATTCCACTCTGTGGGTATCTTTCCATTTTTTAATATATCGTTCATTAATTCTGTCAGTTTTCTAACTCCCACTTCTCCCATGTTTTAAATTATTTCTGGTGTTATTTCGTCTTTGCCTGTTGCTTTTCCATTCTTTAGTTTTTTAATAGCGTCTATTGTCTCTTCTTCCGTAATTTCTTTAGCTTCTTCCATATCACTGTCTATCTGGTTTTATTCTTTTCGTTTGCGTTTCTGTATCTGTCAGTTTCTCAAAGTATAGTTTCCATCTTTGCATTATTTTATTCTCATTTGTCACTATCATTCCGTTCTTATCTGTTATGTTCATTAGACTGTGTTCTTTCTTTATTTTCAATTGTTTAAGAGTTCCATAGAATAATTTTTGATATTCCGATAATTTTCGCTCATCTTTATACCAAATTCCTTCCATGAATCTTGTTTGGACTTCTGTACCTCCATTTTTACTTCTTTTCTTCTCTCTTTGTATTCTTCATAATCTTCGTTTTTGTTGGTACTTAGATATTTTTTCCAGCTTTCTTCTTTATTATTGATTTTTACTTTTATTTGCTCGGACCACCATTCTGTTTTCTTTCTATATTTGTTGCTTATCTTTGTTGTTCCGCAACTTTTCTTTGCTGCTTTTATCAGACATTTTTTAAATATTGTCAATTTTTTCAAACATAATAAGTAAAAACCAGTATATTTTCAATTTCACAATATTTTAGTGTTTTATCCGTTTCACTACACAACCAATCCAAATTTTCAGAATTTTCTAAACTCTATATTTTAGTTCGTGCGTAAACAAGTACAGTACATCTATGTTAAAACATAAAAAATAACATTTCTTAAGATATAAACTTTTTGTCTCGTGTAATATAAGGCAAACGTTTTGTCATATTATGAATTGGCTGCCAAATGGGCAATGTTTTGACTGAAAGATAATTTAAAGTTGTAAAATTGATAACATAAAGTTAAAAAAATGATATCCGTCAAATGACCATCTCCTGAGTTGATGTTGATTGTGCTCGTTTTACAATATTTTGAATTGTTGTTCGTAAAACATCTGGCCCCAAATTGGTGATTTCTTCTTCAATGTTGGCTTTCAAGACTTGCAATGTTTGTGGTTTGTTGTGGTAAATGCGAAATTTTAAAAAGACCCACAGGGAGTGGCATTGTGACCTGGTAGCCACAATCTGAAATGTTAAATTTTTCCGACCTGATTCAAGATTTTTTCCCTTGCCTTTTAATATAACTTTCTTCAAGATAAATTCAAATTCAAAACTATTTATTTGAATTCGAGAAAATAAGCTTACGCTTTTTATAGTTTGCACACTTTAAACATAATATATAAAATTACGAAAAAATTATTCGTGAAAATGCAAACAGTGTCTTAATTAATAAGACAATTTAAGAAGATAAATATCCATTGAAACAACTACTTCCCGTGCAAATACACCTCCGGATATTGAATTATACAATGAAATATTTAAAATCTTATTTAATTTGATTTGTTACAACGCTCTATTAAAGTATATGTAACGTTTAGGTCAAATTCTCTTCAAACCAACTAACAATATAATTTGTTGCTATCTCTCCTTTCATTTTAAATTGTATTGTTATTTGGTTTGAAAAGAATTTGACCTAAACGTTACATATACTTTAATAGAGCGTTGTAACAAATCAAATTAAATAAGAGTTTAAATATTTCATTGTATAATTCAATATCCGGAGGTGTATTTGCACGGGAAGTAGTTGTTTTAATGAATATTTATGGTCTTAAATTGTCTTTTTAATTAAGACACTGTTTGCATTTTCACGAATAGTTTATTCGTAATTTTATATATTATAACTTTCTTCTGTGAGAAACCTCCATTTTGTTAAATTGTTTTCATTGTTTTTGTCAATTTAAATTAATTTAAAAATTTTTACGTGTTTTGTAATTTTCCTGCTGATTGTGAAAAATTTAAAAATGTCATATGGCTTTTTTGTTAGTGTTTTGGTCAATTTGAATATAATTTTATGACTTTTCTCTGACTTTTCCGGATTTAATGATATTCAGTGCATTTTTTATCTACGTAATTTTCAGGCATTCGTCGATTTTATAATAGAGTTCAATTTGAAGCTTTAAACAAGTGTTTTCCACTTCCAGACTAAGCATGAAGTAAAATTTCGAGTTTAGAAAAGCCCCGTGAAAATTTGTCGAGGGTCGCGCAGCGACCCGAGACAAATTTTCGGGCTTTTCTAAACTCGAAATTTTACTTCATGCGCCACGTGTACAAAACACTGATTTGAAGTGAGGTGCAGAAACAAAAAAAATACATCCTTAATCAGAGTAGCAGGAAATCAGATGTTTAGTCTGTTTGTTATTAAGGATGTTCAGTGTTAATAATAAATAATTAGGTTTTAAATATTTTTGTTAAAACAACTGGTAACGATATTTATATATAAATGGTTGAAAAAAAATAATAGAATCAAATTTATTCTCAAAGGATTTGTATTCGTGATTCGAAAAAACAAGATTCGAATCTTTGATTCGAATCATATTTATCTCTTGCGAATCTTTTATTCGTGTATTCGTGATTCGAATTATATTAGGTGATTCGGATTCGTGATTCGAATCCTTTATACGAGAATTCGTCCCAGCTCTGACACAAAGTAATACAAAATACTATTAATTTAATCCATAATTTGTACCGATTTGTAGCATTCATTTTTAAATATTGGTGAGATCAAAAAAAGTTTAAATTAAAAGTTGTAGATAATCAAAATAATGATTATTTTGTATTTTTACAATTTTTGTCGTAGAACTCTAAGTTTTCACTCAGTTTTGAAAAATGTGAATTTTAGCTGCAATTAGTTTTTGTTTTAAATAAACATTACAGAATTAGATAAATTCAAATTCAGAACTATTTGAATTCGAGAAAATAAGCTTACGCTTCTTATAGTTTGCACACTTTAAACATAATATATGAAATTACGAAAATGTTATTCGTGAAAATGCAAACAATTTCTTAATTAATAAGACAACTTAAGACGATAAATATCCATTTAAACAACTACTTCCCGTGCAAATACACTACCGGATATTGAATTATAAAATGAAATATTTAAAATATTATTTAATTTGATTGATTCATGACAAATTAAATAATATTTTAAATATTTCATTGTATAATTCAATATCCGGAGGTGTATTTGCACGGGAAGTAATTGTTTCAATGGATATTTATCGTCTTAAGTTGTCGTATTAATTAAGAAATTGTTTGCATTTTTACGAATAACATTTTTGTAATTTTATATATTATGATTACAGAATTATCTAAATCTATAATTTTTTATTTAACTTTGACTGGTTGCAATCCAGTGAAAATGTAATTATTAGCAAAAAAATAATTACTCATGAAAGACTATTTAAAAAAAACTTAATGTATAAGAAGAAAATAATCAATTATGAGGAATAATTAATCCCGCTAATGATTGTAAATCAACCTGCCGTCCATTTAAAATTCCACTAGCCGGTCAATTAATAAATGAATTAATTTATATCGGGAAAGAGAAAAAGTTCATTTTTTTAATTAATCGCCTTGTGTTACATTTGTTACGCTATGGCAAAAAAAAACGATATGAACATATCAATTAGTGGCGATTTATAATGGGCAGGAGGTCGACGAGTTTCTGCACAATTCAACCGACGATATCACTATGTTATTAAAAAATCTTTCTCACTTTCTTCTACAATTAATCCTGAGTGTCAAAAAAATTGCAAAGATGAAAATGCAGTCAACAGGATGAAATAATTAGAGTGGAATTCCAAGAGAAAGAAACGCAATTCTTTTCATACTATTACATCTTTATACACGAACGTTTAAAGAAATACATTACATTATTATTATTATAACAAGGTTTTAAATTATTTAAGATTTAATTGATTTCTGACAAATGTTCATCCTCAGCCTCAGCATCCTCAGCATGAAGTAAAATTTTACATTAATTTTAAACCGCTTATTTTTGAAATCAATTATTTATACATTTTCTGTGATACATACTCTAATTTATATAATCATGCCTTTAGGTCTATATTTGTACGTATATTTTGTATTTGTTTATATCAAAAGTGTCGGATAATTTTTTTCTCTTAGTATATTATGCAATGACTTGTCCTCATAACACTGCCGTGTATTTTTTGGACAAATAAATCTATTCTATTTTATTCTATTCAAATAATTCACTTAAATTAAATAAATATGATTTTTTTTTTAAGAAAGAAATTGTCCAATTTAAGGACGTTGAAAACCGTTCCATATTTTTAATAAGCTATAATTTTTTTTTAATTTCAACAACAACAAAATATTTTTCAATAATTTTCTGACTAAACTTCTAAAAATTATTATAAACAAAATTAAAATAAATCGCCTAAACCAAAATAACCATTTTATTTACTCCACAAACTGCATATGTAATATATTTTGTTTTATGTGTGTACAATACTGAATCTATTGATTGTCTTAATGTATCTTTTACTTTCAAAATCAAATAAGAAAAGTCGTAAAATTGCGCTTTCGGCGGAAGTAATATCAAAAGTGCCGGATAATTTTTTTCTCTTAGTATATTATGCAATGACCTTATAACACTGTTTGGACCAATAAATCTATTCTATTCTTTTCTATTGAAATAATTCACTTAAATTAAATAAATATGATATTTTTTAAGAAAGAAATTGTCCAATTTAAGGACGTTGAAAACCATTCCATATTTTTAATAAGCTATAATTTTCTTTTAATTTCAACAACAACAAAATATTTTTCAATAATTTTCTGACTAAACTTCTAAAAATTATTATAAACAAAGTTAATATAAATCGCCTAAACCAAAATAACTATTTTATTTACTCCACAAACTGCATATGTAATATATTTTGTTTTATGTGTGTACAATACTGAATCTATTGATTGTCTTAATGTATCTTTTACTTTCAACATCAAATAAGAAAAGTCGTAAAATTGCGCTTTCAGCGGAAGAAACAACAGAGCGCGTTCAGCGCTTTTCAGTATTTATAGTTTTGACATCTGTTAACTCTCACCCAAATACCTTTTCTCATTTACGGCTTGTTTTAAAATAGCTTTCAGCATTTATTTATAATTCGCATGATTAAAGCTCCACTAGTATATTTCTTTTTAAACAATACATCATTGGTGGTCCGTCATCTTGTAAATAAATTCTTAATTAAACATTAAAAATGAATAAATAAATTAAAAGGTATGACTTAAAAAAGAGAACACTCAGTTAAATTTCACTAATATTTTGGTTTTTTATTCCAACTAGTTTCGACTTTAAGTCATTCATTTGAGTCATACTCCTTGAGAATGACTCAAAGTCGAAACTAATTGGAATAAAAACCAAAATATTAGTGAAATTTAACCAAGTGTTTTCTTTTTCAAATCATAGTTAAATGTGTGAAAGTTGAGAAACTTGTTCAAGATAATTTAAAGGTAAACAAATCTTTGATTATTCAATACTAATATTTTCTTAAGGTCGGAAATTCACATGTTATTTGGCCATAAGAACGAACAACGATTAATCTTCAACAATAATGAAAATAGATCTTTAAAACTTATACATATTGCATATTGAAGCTTTAATAAATTGACACTATTCTTTAAAAAAAAATATTCTTAAATGATATATATGTCAACTAATGGAACACTCTAAAATGATCATGTTTTCTATATAAGTATTGCACGGATTTGTGGCAATACTTATATAGAAAACATTATTTCCTCTTCATATTTCTTTAATTTATTGAAGTAAGTATTATTAACATATTATATTAAATAGATTAATTTAAAATAAATGATAAATAAAATTAATCGTTGCTTAGAAATACCCATAACAGCAATGTAAATTTTGATTATGCCTTTAATAAATAGGGGGCAGCATCGTGCTATTTTAGTACTATCTTAAAATTATACTGTAATTTCCAAAAACGTGTGAAAAGAAACTTGGTGTTATATGTAGAATTCGTGTGCGGCATTTGTCGCTACATGGGTTCCCGGTGCGCGGCCTTGAATTGCGAATGTATTTTTTCTGCCGCGTACTGCTCATTGATTATGTTGTTGATACACAACAAAGAAAGACATTATTAAAATATTTCCCAATACAGTCTTTAAATATAAGTGCATTTCCGGATTCATGTTTTGAATAGGAATGTGGAATGCCGGTATATGTTGATTGAAGTGATGAGTCGGAAAAATTCCTTTTTCATTTATTTACCAAATTGAATGTGCGACACTTGGCGATTTAATTACCGAGGCACTTAGTCAGCTTAGCGTCTAGAGTTCGAATTGGGTTATTGTAATTTCTGATTTTTTGTACGGCTTAACCTACTCAGCTTGAAGTGTCGCCTACTTTTTGTGTGCTTCATTGCAATTTACCAAATTAAGGAGTGCAGCATGCGACAGTCATGTACGATATTTGATTTTTGATAGTAATCATTTAATTACTTATGTTGTTGCAAATAACATGAATATATATTTCAAACCTAAAGCTATGTGGGAAATCATAAATTGTGACAGGACCTTAAGTTCGTCAAGAACTACTTCAAATATAACAGCAAACGAATTTAATAATTTCTTTTCGAATGTATCCACCAGTCTAGTTAGTTCTGTAACTGAATCTGACGTTCATCCTATCATTTTAATGTGTCGTAACCTACCAGCCTGTGGAATGTATTTCCAATTTAATAAAGTCTCTACTAGTGTGGTGAGTGGTGCTATCAATTAAAATTACGGTCATTCTAATACCTCTCGCAAAGTTAATAAATAAATGTATCAGTGACAAAGTTTTTCCTGCTTGTCTTAAGGTTGGATTGGTTATACCTATCTATAAAAAAGGCGACTCTTCGGATCCGGATAATTATCGGCCAATCTCACTCTTACCCTTAATTGGCAAAATGTTCGAACGTATTTTGCAATCTCAGTTAACCGAGTACTTTGAACATTATGAGATATTTTGTAAGGGGCAATATGGGTTCAGAAAAGGGCGATCAACCACCGAAGCTATATGTAATTTCGTTGAAATGACTGTTGATTGTTTTGAGGAGAAAAATACTTGCAAATCTACCTTTCTCGACCTTTCGAAGGCGTTCGATTGTGTCTTCCATGATATTCTATTAAGAAAGCTATATTTCTATAACCTGCATCCGGATAGCTGCAGACTAATAGTATCATACCTTAGTGATCGAAGGCAGAGTGTACTAGCCCAAAATACTACCTCTACTATGCAGCCTATTGGACGAGGTGTGCCCCAAGGATCTATCCTAGGGCCACTTCTATTTTTGATTTATATCAATGATCTTCCTAGTACAATAGATCAAACAAGAGTTGTGTTATATGCGGATGATACTACTCTGATAAGCAAGTCAACACACTTGGATAGGGCCATAGCGCTGCACTCGGGGGCACAATCGAGCGCCTCCAGATGGTTTTGTAGCAACCGCCTTAAACTAAATGAAGCAAAATCGTCAAGTTTAACGTTATCCCTCGGAACAATTTATCATCAGGTGGAAACAACAAAATTTCTTGGAATGCATATAGCGACAAATCTATCATGGAATACTCATGGTGAAGCCCTAGCAAGTTAACTCGCTATTAGCATATTTGCCATTCGTTCCCTATCTAAACAGGTATCGCGTGATGTTCTGCGAGTTGCATACTTTGCCAATTTCCAATCACCTCTCTCGTACGGACTACTTGTTTGGGGTCACTCTGTAATACGGCATAGAATGTTTGGATTGCAACGGAAGGCTGTACGAATTTTAGGTAACTATGGTTACTCCGAGGATTGTAGGCAGGCTTCCATGGACATGCATATTCAACAAATATTCAACTTTTATGTTAGTATTAAGTAACATTATGTATTGACAAGTGTAAAGCTTCTTGCTGCTAACGCAATAAATTTATTTATTTATTTATTATTATTTATTAAGTTGCCAGAATTAAACTGTTTGTCTACAATATAAATACAGGGAATTTTTCTTTTAGGTAAACATGTGCATAATCTGTACATATTTCGACATGCGTTGTTTTTTAGAGGAGTTCAATTTGAAGCTTTAAACGAGTGTTTTCCACTCCCAGACTAAACATGAAGTAAAATTTCGAGTTTAGAAAAGCCCCGTAAAAATTTTCTGGACTTTTCTAAACTCGAAATTTTACTTCATGCGCCAAGCGTATAAAACACTGATTTCAAGTGAGGTTTAAATATACATTAATTTCACAGTATTTCAGTGTTTTATACGCATGAAGTAAAATTTCGAATCTTACCTCGAAATTTATTTCATGCTTAGTCTGGGAGTAGAAAACACTCGTTTAAAATTTGAAATTGAACTCTTAAAAAACAACGAATATCTAAATATTTAAAGAAAATAATCCGAATTACGTATACTTTAAAGAAACACTCCCTGTATATACTCATATAGAATATCAAACTAAAAAGCGTCTGTTTCGTTATACAGTTGTATGTATGTCGATAGAAATTAAAATCGTGAATATGTATCCAATATATGTGTCTTCTGTAACTCAATACCCATTAATTCATTCGCACGGCGCTGTGTAAACAAACAACGCGCTTCGCACTCATCATTTAATTATTCGTTGTGATAAAATTCGGCAGGCACCATACACCAATACATGGTCAAAAATACTTTCTGCAATTATGCTATTTCTGCGCATCTCGTATCCCAGAAACACACAACCAGCAAAAATTGGCCCTCTTAAAAAAACGTCTTATGGACTTTGTTTTAATACATATATTTAAAAGTGGACAGAACAAATCAATGATTATTCAATATTCATAATTTAAAAAAAGAACCTTTCCTGAGAGTAATTCAATTTTAATATACAGGGAGTTTTTCTTTTAAGTATACATCTCCCAATTATGTGCAGTTTATTTTCATACATTCATTGCTTTTTAAAAAAGTTTAATTTGGAGCTTTAAACGAGTGTTTTCCACTCTCAGGTTAAGCATGAAGTAAAATTTCGAGTTTAGAAAATCATTAAAATTTGGTTTGGTCGTTCCGCGAAAAAAGCACAACAGCTAACGCGAAAAGGTTTCTGATTTTAAGGCTTTTTCATGGAGCGGAGAACACTAGTCAAAGGTCAATCATTAAATATTATTTAATGACGTTTATCCCTAAAAATATAATATTGTGATTTAGCGGTTAGTTGTCGCTAAAACGATTTTGGTGTAGAAATTTGCCCATAATAATTAAATACTCGGTAAATTTACAATCTCTAAACCAAATCGACCGTAGGTCGAAATTGTATACAATTAATTTAATATATTGATGTCTATCTGTGGTTCAATGGTTTTAATTGTTTCTTAGTTATGACTTTATTGTGGTAACTGCAGTTGTGGCCGATTTGTGTCAGTTGGCAATGTCATTGTCTCGGGCAATTAAAATTAATGGAGTAATCTAAAGCGGCTTCATTAGAAATCGTGATATAAAAATAATTGCGCCAAGATAAAGTCATTATTATTAATTGGGAGATGTATTCATTTTAA
The DNA here is from genome assembly GCA_932526585.2 of Philonthus cognatus. Taxonomy (NCBI): domain Eukaryota; kingdom Metazoa; phylum Arthropoda; class Insecta; order Coleoptera; family Staphylinidae; genus Philonthus; species Philonthus cognatus. The sequence goes on from OW052243.1 coordinate 20,463,452, forward strand.
TGCTTTTGCACACGTGTTGGTTGCTGTTGTTCGTTTATTCTTCATTTTATTGCCGTTTTTCAATGCCGATTTTTTCGCCCATATAAAGGGTGGTTTCTTTTTAAAAATGCAATAAAATGAACAAAATTACATTTTTTCCCATGTATTATGGCTTTGTTAGTAAGAGCAAACATTCCCATTAATTATGGAACACAACTTCGTTCAAGTAGCTGCCTCGGCTGGCTTCGCAGTAGCACATTCTGTCACTCCAATTTTCCAAGACCTTGTTGATGGTTTCGAGCTGTAGCTCACGGATTGCTTGGATGATATTGGCCTGAAGTGATTAAATCGTTTCTGGATTGTTGGCATAACATCGGTGCTTCACGGTTCCCCACAAAAAAAATCCAAATGGGTTAAATAGCAGCTCCGAGGCGGTGAATTGACATCGCCAAGACGGCTGATAACACGATTTGGGAATTTGGTGCGCAAAAGATCGATTGTGGCATGGGCTATGTGGCATGGCGCGCCATCCTGCATGAACCAGAGGTCGTCCAAATCCATGTCTTCAATTTTATTAAAAAAAAGTCGGATAACATGGCTTTGTAACGCTCACCGTTGACGGAAACGTTGTTTCCAGCCTCATTTTCAAAGAAAAATGGTCCAATGATGCCACCACTCCACAATCCGCACCAAACTGTCACTCTCCGGGGATGCATTGGCTTCTCGACAATAACGTGCGGGTTTTCCGAGCCCCAAATGCGGCAATTTTGTTTGTTAACGTAGCCGCCAAGATGAAAATGAGCCTCGTCAGAAATGATGATTTTTCGCCCAAAACCTTTGTCCAATTCAAGCTGCTCTAAGGCCCAAACTGCGAAGCGATAACGAAGCGGATGGTCATGCGCCTTCAATTGCTGAGTCAATTGGACCTTGTAAGCGAATAATCCGAGATCTTTGTGCAGAATTCTCCTTAGGCTAGTGCGTGCAATGTTGAGCTGTTGAGATCGACGGCGAGCTGATGTTCGTGGATTGAGTCTCACACTCTCGGTTACAGCAGCCACATTCTCCTCTGTGCGCACCGTACGAGAACGAGGACCATGAGTGTTGTCCACTAGCATGCCAGTCTCACGAACTTTTTGCACAAACTTGCGTACAGCAGGCGCGGTGGGTGATTCATTTCGGTCAAAACTTCTTTTCAACAAACGCACTGTTTGGGCTACACAGCACACTTTGGAAATAAGTTTGCAATATTTCCCAACGTTGTTCAAGCATAAAGCGACTCATTTCGTACCCCGGAGGAATGATACCGACTTTCTGTCAAGATTTCGAGCGGGAAAAAGATGACAGTGTCAAAATAACCTATGATTTAAAAAGAAACCACTAGATGGCCCACCCTTTATTTACCATGTAAATATTTTTTGTATTAGAAATATATCAGTAGAGACGAACATTTAATAACAAAGTGATCTTTCGCTTAAAGTCAGATTCATTTTAACTGATTTTGATGACGATTGAATTTGCAAAAAATCATTTTCAACAATTCTTCAATCAACTATACCGGGTGTTGACTTGGCGGACGCAACATAGGAAATCGCATGTTAATTTTAAAGTGTTCAAATATTGGCTTCCCTATTTATTTTAGAGACAAAATATATTTCACTTTTTTGTAGAGGAAAAAATTCTACATTTATTAATGTTCATACTTAACACTTTACGTTTCTCTAAGTAAAAATAATTAAGAAAGAGTAATGTGATTTTATAAAAATAATGACACACCATGGAATTGATCCAACAATTGCAGATATTCCCTGTTTTTTTTTAAAGTTCAATTTAAAGCTTTAAACAAGTGTTTTCCACTCCCAGACTAAGCATGAAGTAAAATTTCGAGTTTAGAAAAGCCCCGTGAAAATTTGTCGAGGGTCGCGCAGCCTATACGAGTATTACAAATTGAAACCAATCAATCGCAATTAAAGCCTTAACTTATTTCAGTAAAAATTGTACATGCAAGGAGTTTTTCTTTCAAGTATACATGTCTTAATTACAGCGTATGTGCTGTTAATATTTAGATAATACTTGTTTTTTTTATAAGAGTTCAATTCGAAAGTTAAAACGAGTGTTTTTTACTCCCAGACTAAGCATGAAGTAAAATTTCGAGTTTAGAAAAGCCTGAAAATTTGGTTTGGTCGCGTAGCGCGAAGCGCGGAGCGACCAAACCAAATTTTCAGGCTTTCCTAAACTCGAAATTTTACTTCATGCGCCACCGGTACAAAACACTGATTCAATGTGAAGTTGAGCGGTGTGTTTTAAACTTCGTTATGTGTCAGTGCTTTGTACCGGTGGCGCATGAAGTAAAACTTCGAGTTTAGAAAAGCCTGAAAATTTGGTTTGATCCAACAATAGCGGATATTCCCTGTTTTTCTTTTAAAGTTCAATTTAAAGCTTTAAACAAGTGTTTTCCACTCCCAGACTAAGCATGAAGTAAAATTTCGAGTTTAGAAAAGCCGGGTGAAAATTTGTCTCGGGTCGCGCAGCGACCCGAGACAAATTTTCACGGGGCTTTTCTAAACTCGAAATTTTACTTCATGTGCCACGCGTATAAAACACTATAATATTGTCAAATTTATGTATCTTCGAACTTCATTTGAAATCTGTATTTTATACGCTTGGCGCATGAAGTAAAATTTCGAGTTTAGAAAAGCCCAGAAAATTTGTCTCGGGTCGCTGCGCGACCCTCGACAAATTTTCACGGGGCTTTTCTAAACTCGAAATTTTACTTCATGCTTAGTCTGGGAGTGGAAAACACTCGTTTAAAGCCTCAAATTGAATTAAAAAAAAACAACGAATATCTAAAGATTTAAAGAAAATAATAAAATAATTTCTTTTAAGTAAACATACGCCTGAGCTGTACATTTTCCGACATTCGTTGTTTTTGAAATGAGTTCTATTTAAATCTTTAAACGAGTTTTTTCCACTCCCGGACTAAGCATGAAGTAAAATTTCGAGTTTAGAAGGCCCCGTGAAAATTTGTCGAGGGTCGCGCAGCGACCCTAGACAAATTTTCTGGGCTTTTCTAAACTCGAAATTTTACTTCATGCGCCAAGCGTATAAAACACAGATTTCAAATGAAGTTCGAATATACATAAATTTGACAATATTATAGTGTTTTATATGCGTGGCGCATGAAGTAAAATTTCGAGTTTAGAAAAGCCCAGAAAATTTGTCTCGGGTCGCTGCGCGACCCTCGACAAATTTTCACGGGGCTTTTCTAAACTCGAAATTTTACTTCATGCTTAGTCTGGGAGTGGAAAACACTCGTTTAAAGCTTCAAATTGAACTCTTTTAAAAATCAAAGAATGTCAGAAAATTAACAGCTAAAATAAGTAAGAAGTAATGTGATTTTATAAAAATAATGATATTTTTCTTGTACAGTGTAAATCATTTCGAAAACATTTACTTTAATCAAGTGACTACGATATCTTTTGCCATTTTGACATCCGCAGTTGTTATTTCAGATCCATGGCATGTAATTATTTTTATAAAATCACATTATTTTTTCTTAATTATTTCAACTTAGAGAAACGTAAAGTAATAAACGTTAACACGAATGAATTCAGAATTTTTCCCTCTACAAAAAAATACATTTTGTTTCTAAAATAAATAGGGGAGCCAAAATTTGAACATTTCAAAATTTACAAGGGATTTCCTATGTTGCTTTCGCTACTTTAAATGCAAACTAATTAATTATACAACAATTTAATCTTGTTCTTGATTTTAGCTATTGATCAGTATTTTTAGATTTTTAATAAGTACAATCGAAACTTTTTCAAACAAAAAACCTTTGTCCAATTCCTCTGTGCCTCCAACTTTTGTAATTTGTATTAGGAAACGGTTTTGTGTTTTCCATTGTCTATCCTCTAATGATAAGTACTTTTAAAGTTTTGCAATGAAAGAATTATGATTTTTAGATTAAAACGAAATGAACACGCACGCATGGAGTCGGCAAACAAAGCTCCTCTTCAACTTGGAACTCGGTGCCAAAGGTTATTATGTTTATTGTGTGAGGCAGTATGTGAATTTCTCTGGAGAGGTTAACGCGAACTCTCCAATCCACCACGAAATTACCATCACCATCACCTTCTTCTTCGTCTTCTTCTTTTCACGCCGAACAACAGCGTTTTTCTTTTTCCGAGTAATTGCGCGGCCGAAACTTTTCGTACTTTCACACGTTTTACACAAGCTACGAGCAAACGTTCTAGCTAATTCAGCTAATGATATTACACAGCTAATCTTAGACGCTACTCAATTTCTCCTGTTTGGAAAATCTGTAAACGGTTTGTGCTTTCTTTGTAATGGGTAATTGCTTTATTGTCTATATAAAATAAAGCAGTGCGTTTTTGGTTAGGTTAGGTTAGGTTAGGTAACATACGTTTTTATCTAATTTAAATTGAGTAATAAAATAAAACACATTAACTTTGTTTCTATAACACTATATATTTTTTTGTTACTGCAGTTTCGGCAACTCAACTTGCCATTATCAAACGGACTCCGTTTGATAATGGCAAGTTGAGTTGCCGAAACTCCAGTCACAAAATAAAAAAAAATAAATAAAAAAAATAAAAAAAAAAAAATTGTGTTATACAAAGTTAAAGTGTTTTATTTTATTTAATTAACATGTATAACGAAGTAGAAGCCTCCACCGTTCATAATTTAAATTGAGTAACTCCAACCAAACCTGACTTAAGTTAGATTGGATAAAAATTAGTCTTATTGTTCTTATATTTATAAAATCTTTGACAATTTATATTTTGAGTAGGTTCAACCAGCAACATAACTGCCGAAACTTTTCGTACTTTCACACGTTTTACACAAGCTACGAGCAAACGTTCTAGCTAATTCAGCTAATGATATTACACAGCTAATCTTAGACGCTACTCAATTTCTCCTGTTTGGAAAATCTGTAAACGGTTTGTGCTTTCTTTGTAATGGGTAATTGCTTTATTGTCTATATAAAATAAAGCAGTGCGTTTTTGGTTAGTTAATGGTTAAATTAGGTAACATACGTTTTTATCTAATTTAAATTGAGTAATAAAATAAAACACATTAACTTTGTTTCTATAACACTATATTTTTTTTGTTACTGCAGTTTCGGCAACTCAACTTGCCATTATCAAACGGACTCCGTTTGATAATGGCAAGTTGAGTTGCCGAAACTGCAGTCACAAAATAAAAAAAAAATAAAAAAAAAATGTTGTGTTATACAAAGTTAAAGTGTTTTATTTTATTTAATTAACATGTATAACGAAGTAGAAGCCTCCACCGTTCATAATTTAAATTGAGTAACTCCAACCAAACCTGACTTAAGTTAGATTGGATAAAAATTTGTCTTATTGTTCTTATATTTATAAAATCTTTGACAATTTATATTTTGAGTAAGTTCGACCAGCAACATAACTATTACTACTAACTCTAAACATACAAAAAACGTTGATTAGATTAGTCTATATATTCCGTTGATTGGTACTGTCTTTGCGGTATGTCAGATTTGTATCTTACATCTGTGCGATCCTCTAGAGATAGAAAATGGGAGAGACGTTGGGAACGGGATGTGCCGTTAGATAGAGACCGAGTCGGAGGAATCCGTGGACATTGTTCGGCGGGCCGGTCATGTCACAATTTCAGAAACGTGAAGGTATCCGACGTTCATTGCCCATCATTCATCTTTCACCCAGATCTCATCTTTCGCTAGACGGATACTTAACTCGCGGATGGGGCCCTTTTAACTCGTTTCGCACGACCCGAAACGAGAAACCAGAAAACAAGAAATTCACGGTCTGCTCTCCCGAAGAAAGTACACGCACGTTTCTTCTAATCACACAATTTATACCATTTTTATTAAATGAAGAAAATATTAATCTTAGTTAAACCCCAATAATTTTTCATAAAATGATGCTATTTTAGTGACACCCATATCTTAAAAGTGGCAGAGCTTATTCAATGTAACTAGGCGAGGAATGCAGACATATGGATATATATTTTAATGTATCTGGACTTTATCTGTGGGTCTAACTTAACTTATTTTTGATAAAATCAACAATCTCGAATCTTAGAACTTTTAGTTTTATGTGAATATATTTCTCGCTTAGCGAAATTCTACATGTTGAAAGTTTAGGAAACACTGAACTAGTCTATCCTAAACTTGGAATGCAAAACTCCAACACTCTCTTCACAATAATTTTTATTTTGCTTTCATTCCAAGTTTAGTTATAATCTTCACATAACTCAAAAAAACAAATTCCTATAGTCTATCCTAAATTCGTCATTCGTCAGCCAATCTGAACTAACTCTACAAACTGCCAATTTGCCATTATTTTGACTTTTTGACAGTTATATATTTGAAACTGAATACACTCATGACAATTGACATTTAATTTATAATGTCACATTTAGTTAATAATATCAGATTTAGTTTATAATGTCACATTTAGTATACAATGTTACTTTTAGTTTATATTATTATTATTATTATTATGTCTTTATTCAGAAAAATAAGTAATACATTATAATTATACAAAATATCTAAGTCTGCGTAGGCGAAGTTCAGGCAGACATACATACAGCGTGTAAACGAACTACTGCTCAGGCTCTCTACCACATAAGGGGCAGCGTTTAAATAAACAATACCTGCATTTGAAATTACCATACCTTTTGTAGATAGCTCACAAATAATTATTAAAAATAATTAATAATAATAGGCCACATGTTTGTGGTATCTGGTATACGCGCACATTGCGTATTTTAAGAGAGATTCCACATAGACTGGTACTTTTTAAACGATTTGGATATCGAATTACACCATCCAGAGAAAAGTGGGTCAGATTGTGAAGAATTATGTCTATGTTATCGTTTTCATAAGTACCCATTGCTGACTAAATTCCGAATATTTTTTAAACGTGTTAATGAAATTCAATATTTTTCCTTATTAGGTTCACACTTCACTTTATCTCCACTCTTATTGAAATGTTTAGATAAGAGCGGCGAGGGTGGATGATTTTTAAACATAAAAATAGTTTGCTGTTTAGTCTATGGTGAAACTTATTCCATGAAACATCTACATTTTGTAACATGGCGCGATACGTTTATTCAAACATTGAATTGGCAGACATGTTTCTTATTCGGTGTAATTCCGCGGAAGCTGTAAGAATTTATCAAGAGCGATTTCCTGAACGACACTTACCACCGCCAAACCAATTTAGAAATTTATTACAAAGAGCACGCGACACTGGAAGTTTGCAGCCCGTCGCCGGAGCCTTAGGAGGTGGTGACCGTCCAATGCGATATTTGCGAGCGGAAGATAAAATTTTGAATCTGTTGGAAGCGGATCCTGGTTTAAGTACCGGTATTATCGCCGCTCAGCTAAATGTATCGCACACATTTGTTAGCAGTGTTATACGAGACAATAATTTTTATCCGTATCACTACCAGCGTGTACAACATCTGCAACCCCATGATTTTCCCAAAAGAATTGCATTTTGTCAATGGATTTTGGCACAAAATGTTCAAAATCCTAACTTTACCAAAGACATTTTAGTGACCGACGAATCGTGCTTTACGCGTAATGGAAGTTTTAATTTCCATAATATGCATGTTTATGCAATAGAAAATCCTCGTGTTACGCGTAGAACTCATTTCCAGCATCGCTCCTCCCTTAATATCTGGGCAGGTATTTTAAATGATCAATTAATTGGGCCATTTATGTTCCTATTTAATTTGAATGGAGAACGATATTTACGATTTTTGCAAGATGACCTTTTAGATCTTCTAGAAAATGTACCCTTAGCGGTTCTTAGAAGAATGTGGTATTTGCAAGATGGTGCGCCAGCTCACTATGAAAGGCGCGTTAGAAGATATTTGGATGATGAGTTTCCGGGACGTTGGGTTGGTCGTGGAGGCCATGTACCATGGCCTCCAAGAAGTTTAAACCCCTTAGATTTTTTTCTTTGGGGATACTTTAAAAGTGAAGTCTACACTACGGAAATTGACAATGCTGAAATGCTGATACAACGAGTAAACGCCGCGGCTAATACCATTCGTGAAAAACCTCGTGAAATGTTTGCTACTGTTCGTGCAAATTGGATACGTAGTGCCCAAATGTGCATTGAGTGCGGCGGACGTCAATTTGAACTATTATTGTGATTTTTTTTATACGTGACCCAGTTTCATCTAGTAATTCTAGACAGTGTGTGTGTGTAGTGCGTGATAAGTGATTTATACGTCTCGCAGTAGTAATAGTAAATAAACAATACCACAAATGAGTGACCTAGTTTTATCTAGTCATTCGAGACAGCGTGCGTGTTTAGTGCGTGCGAAGTGATTTATGCGCCTCGCAGTAGTAAAAGTAAATAAAACATACAACAACTTACGCATCCACGAAAAATATCATGAACACAGGTAACCAGAAGTTCTCAAGAAGTAAAAAATGCATGAAAAATTATGAAAAATTCAATATTTTTTTCCGATTTTATTTTTGCCGCAATTGGTGTCAAAATATTTTGTGTATACGCCCTTAAGAGGATGTACATTAGGGTGTCCCAAGGCATTAGGGAGATTTTTTTTTCTCGCGAAATCAGATACGCATACCCTTTATTTTTTTTCTGTTTGACCTCAAAAAAGCAAATAATAAATATTATTGAGATTGGATAAGGATAACCCGTGCCGACTTGATGCCAAACATAAGATATGATCATTTCTACTGAGTTAACATAGAAGGATTCTAGAACTGAATGTTAATTTGGTAAATAAAACACGAATATGCCCAAATCATATATCTATTTAATATTTAATATTTAGAAAACATTATTTTTAAATTTTCTTTTCAAAGTTTGCTTTTTACAGTCAGGATAAATCTTCTGATGTTCTTGTACGCAACATAATAAAAATTGCTTCTGTTCCTCATTAACCGTGATTAAACCATGAAAGTCTTGCATCAACTTGACCGCTCTTTCAGCTGAATCGTTGACGGCCCTAAGCTTTGAAACCTTCTTTTTGGCTTCTTCAAACGAAGCATTATTTGACCACAAAGTAGGACATTCGTAGAGAAAACTGTCGTTAATTTTAAGACGTTCAAACAAGGATTTGCTTTTGACCGAAATGAAGTCATAGATGTTTTTCTCTGAAATAAAAAAGGTCAAATACAGTTAACAAAATTATCATATAAACAAACAACTAAAAACCAACTTCTATATTTACTTCTCAAACTAACCGTATAATGGACCACAAAGTTCTTCCTGCGATGGGATGTAACGTTTACCATGGGTTGACACATTTTCGTTGGTTAAATTTGCAACCATTTTTACTTTCGTTTCTTGGTCCACATCATCGTCAAATAGTGACAAGACAGATACTTCATCAGTCAAATACCACAAATGCTGGCTTAACTTCTGTAAAGCTACTTTCGAGATGGTTTTATCAACATTTTCGTAAGCCTTCATTGACTTCAAAAAGCACAAATCTTGATAAGGTGCCTTTACAGCCAAAATACATTGGATCCATGGCTTGACGTATGATGTCACGATGAATAGGCACACGTCTAACAGAGCTGTTTTCTCCTTGCTTGTAATTTTCAATTGGGCACTAAACAATGACATTTTCAGTGAATAAATTGCTCTCGCCATCCATCGAGCATGGTGCATGGCACCTGGAGGTAGAATTTTAAGTTTTCTCTCTGTGTCTCCGCCTATAAATGTAACACAAAGCTCTATCAGCTCTCGATAGTCATTTCTGACTATATCCTTGGTAAGTTCAGTTCGGTAAAACTCAAGCAAATTGTCAATTTCGGAAAAAGTCAGGCACGATGTAAGCTTTTCTCTATAGCACTGTATTTTATCGGTATCAACACTTTTCCAGTTATCTCGGAACTTTTTGAAGAACGGACTATCAGGGCTTGTAGTCACAGGACTGAATTTCGCTTCGAACACGCTTTTTAACACCAATTCATATAAGTGATGGCGGCAAGCAAAAATAAGCATTTCTCTATCAAGTTTTTGTTCGAGAAGCACGCAAGCGCCATTAATACGTCCTGTATTTGAAGTTGTAGTATCACAACAAAGAATTTGCACTTTATCTTCAAGATTCCAGTCTACAATCGCGTTCCAAACAGCTTGCGCATGCTCCCTTCCTGAAGAGCTTTCCAACCTTGGCACAGAAATAAGTTGTTCTTTGTTTCCATATGAAATAACTATCGGAAGACGTTCTTCTTTTGATTTCCGAGCATCTAAAGCAGGCAACAGTTTTCCATCCCAGTGAACAGTCACAACATCTGGTACCTCCTTTTGAAAAACAACTTTTATGGCTTCCGCACGCTCTTTCCGTTTAGTCGTACGAATTCTTTGAATTGAGGACTTACTTATTGGAAATTCGTCGGTATTATGTCCTAGTGCCTCAATGGTAGCTTCAAGAATATACACAGAATCTCTCATACTTAGCTGACACCTATCAAGCGCTGCTACTAATTTTGGAGTGATGAAATCTTTCCTCATAGATGTTTTACTAGTTCCGGGTTGTGTGTCTTCGATCAGCGTTGGCAAATTTGCTTGTAAATCCATATTTCCATTAGAATCCGAAGATGAATCATTTTGTAACGGTTCATAAGATGGCGGCAACGAAGTTGGCGCGGAGAAATATTTAGCACGCCGCTTTTCTTCCTCAACAGTTCTAATGCGTGCCCTTTCCTCTTTATCAGCCAGTTTTTTGTCAACCCCAGCTAAGTGGCCAGGTCGGCCTGGTTCTCTCTGGCACTCCAAGAAGGTTCTATCTTCATTTATTTTAATAATTTTAAAAACGCATCCGCGTGTGCAATATCAAACAGATTATTTAAGTTGTTGATAAACTCTTGTCGGCGCTCCTCAAAGATACCTAGTGTTTTTTGTGCATTTTTTTGCAAGTTTCTCCAAACTTGATATATTTTCACAAGTTTCTTCACGCAATTAGGTAAAGATTTTGTAGGTATTCGTGCCTTTTCCCAAAAGATAATGCACTCGCGAATAGTGAGATTTGCGCTTTCATTATCAGTTAAATTCACTTCACGAATATTGTAAAATAAAACTGCCAGAATTTGTTCATTAGAAGGAAGTTTTGAACCCGTTATTTGATGTTTCACGTCCCCTATTAAAAATATACTCTTTTTAGAACTGCGTAATTCCATCGACATGTTGGATTAGTGAAAACGATGAGTTTACTAACGAAATAGCAAGTAATAATAAGCACATCGATGCGTCAGCTCGCGTTCGCTTTAGTCAGCAAGAACAGACATGTATCGATGCAAGTCGGCACGGGTTGCCGTGGTCCTGCGTTCACGAAATTTAATGTACAATTGTTTTGACACCAAACAAATATAATAAGAGGGTATGCGTCAAAAAAAAAGACTTTAATTTTTTTGGGACACCCTAATGTACATTAGTTCGATTACACGCTGTATATATGTCTGTCACTGCTCTTCCACTTGACCTACTGTTAATTTTAAGGGACAATAACAAGGTATCCATGTCTAGCTATTAATTTAAAGTATATTCAATATGTACAGTTCAGCAACTTTAAAACTCATCACGTAATATAAGGTAAGGTAAGAAATACATGATAGAGCACAATTAAAATTATAAAATTACACATTAAAACATAATTAAAACTATAAATATAAAAAACAATTAAATAATATAAAGTCAGACTTAGTTTATAATGTCACATGACATTTAGATTATGATGACAGTTGGCAGTAGTGATATTTCTCAATGAGAATCAATGTTTTGTGCGCGTGGCGCATGAAGTAAAATTTCGAGTTAAGAAAAGCAAGAATTTGAATTTAGACGATTTTTGGTGAATTTGTAAATTTTAAAATTAATAATAATATATTTTACCAAACAGGACAATCCAATTACACAGTAAGATTACAATAAGATAAATTCTAAAAATAATAAAATAATACGCATAAAGAGAAAAAAATTACTAAAAATGAAGACCACGTGATATAAATTCATGTTTATACAGGGTGTTTTAAACATGTTACAACTCCTAAATTTGTTTAAAACATGTTCTAAACGTTAAATTTATTTAAAACGCTTTTTTATTATCTTAAATTTGCTAAATTATATTTGTATTAAATATAATTTAGCAAATTTAAGATAATAAAAAAGCGTTTTAAATAAATTTAACGTTTAGAGCATGTTATAAACAAATTTAGGATGTATATATGTAGTTCAATAAAATTTTTTGTTGCAATTTTTAAGTTTTAGCTAAATTGTTAAGATATTTCAAATAACATTATTAAACATAACATTTTATTACAATAAAACGAGGGTTTTCCACTCCCAGACTAAGCATGAAGTAAAATTTCGAGTTTAGAAAAGCCTGGAAATTTGGATTGGCCGCGTAGCGAAGCGGAGCGGCCAATCCAAATTAGGCTTTTCTAAACTCGAAATTTTACTTCATGCGCCACACGTATAAAACACTGAAATATCGTTTAAAATATACGGCTTCAGCACTCCAATATGTAGATGTGAATAAAACGTGAATCAAATTCTGCGCTGAAAAAATTGTTTAAAACAGTGATTATAGGCAACCCAATAACTTTAACGTATTAGGTTGCCTATAATCGTTGTTGTATGTGTGTTTTTTAAACTTCACTGTAAATCTGTGTTTTTAAGCGTGGCGCATGAAGTAAAATTTTGAGTTTAGAAAAGCCTAATTTGGATTGGCCGCTCCGCTTCGCTACGCGGCCAATCCAAATTCTTAGGCTTTTCTAAACTCGAAATTTTACTTCATGCTTAGTCTGGGAGTGGAAAACACTCGTTAAAAGTTTTAAATTAACCGCTTTTAAACAACGAATAACCGCAAAATTAAAAAATGCTGTAATTATCGGGATATGTATACTAAAAAGAAAAATGCCCTGTATGTTCTGTTTTGAACGAGTTTTAAACATGTTTTTAATTCTTAATGTTTTAAACGTTGTTTCAATGAAAAAAACACGTTTTGTTGAAAAAAACTGTTTGTTTTGATTAAAATGAAAAAAAAAAACGTTTTTTTAACAACCCTGTGTTTATATAAAGAAAATAAATTAAATATTTAGAAATAATAAAAAAAAAATTAAGAAATAACAATAGTTATTAATATCAAGCAGCAAAAATTATGTTCTTTGGGTTAATTTATGTTTAGTGAAACATGGTTACGGGATGATGTTTGCGACTCGGAATTATTCCCTAATGATTTTAATGTTTTCAGATGTGATAGAATTAATAAACGAGGCGGTGGGGTAATGATAGCAGTCAGAAATAAATTCGCAAGTTCCGCTGAGGATATCTCTTTGGATGTTATCATTGAAATAGTTGCTGTTAAGGTATTAATTTAAGGCAACATTATTTGCTTAGTTTGTTTATATATAGCTCCTTCAGAATCCATCGATACATATAATATTGTTTTTAACTCACTAGATCGATTATTAAGGCAATACAAAACTGTCCTAATATGGGGCGATTTTAATATTCCCAATTATCACAAATCTCTTGAAGTTGAAATCAGCGATCGGAAATTATATGAACTCAATAATTTAATAAATCTTAATGATATTATACAACACAATACAAAATTAAATATTAATAATAGAATCCTTGACCTTATATTATCAACAAAAAATATTGAATGCAATTTCTATGAGGATTTGCCTATAATTAAAATTGACAACTATCATCCACAACTCAGTTTTTCATTTATACTTACCACAGATCATCAAAAAAATATATACAATAATCTTGATTCAAAGAAGTATGATTTTCGTCGATTTCAACTCATTATACCAACAAATTTCTGATTGCGACTGGTCTGATCTACTTAAAATCAATAATGTTGAGGAATGTTGTAGCGTGCTTTACCGCGGACTCTACGATATTTTTGATAAGTGTGTACCGCGAAAATTTGTGAAAAGTCATCACCATAAATATCCATGTTGGTTTACACGTGCGTCAATACAATTACTTAAAAAGAAAGAACACTATAGAAGATTATTCAAAAAGCATAAACTCGGCATTTATAAAACAAAAATGTCGCAGCTCCGCCGTGAGGCACGTATTATAATAAAAAAAGACCAAGATACATTTATTCAAAATGCAGAACATTCGGTGCGGAATGATCCAAAAAACGTATGGAATTATATTAATTCAAAGAAAAATCAGTCGCGTATTCCAGGATTAGTGACATTTGAAGATGCAGTAATTAATGACCCATTCGCAATAGTAAATAGCTTTCAAAAATATTTTTAATCTGTTTATGTTAGGACAACGTCAGCCGTTGATATGGATATCGTAAATTCTGAGTTTAATGAGTGTTTTAACATTTCCACTATCACAGAAACAGACATATTTAATGCTGCAAAACAGCTCAGTACAAAATTCGCATCCGGCACCGACAATATCCCATCATTTATTGTGGTTGATACTATCCAAAGCCTTGCTGAACCACTGGTCCACATATTTAATTGTACAATTAATCATTCACATTTTCCGATTATCTGGAAAACCGCGAGAGTCACACCAGTACATAAATCTGGATGTAAAAATGCTATCGAAAATTATCGACCAATATCGATTCTAAACAATTTTGCTAAAATGTTGGAGGTGGTCATAGCTGACAAGTTATACCTTCATGTGGAGGCATATTTAACAACTAGACAACATGGATTCATAAAGAAACGATCAACTCAAACAAATCTTTTAAATATTACTGAATTTATTGCTTGTCAGCTAGATCAACGTCTTCAAGTCGATGTAATCCATACCGATTTCAGCAAGGCTTTTGATACTATCGATCACAATATTCTGCTTTGTAAATTAAAACAATGGGGTTTTAGTATTAATATGATATCTTTAATGCGCTCATATTTGTCTAATAGACTAGAATACGTAGAATACAAACAGTACAAATCTCACTCGTACTGCCCCTTAAGTGGTGTTCCTCAAGGATCAAACCTTGGGCCCTTATTGTTCGTTTTATTTATTAATGATATAGTTAAAGATATCAATTCTAAAATCCTAATATATGCAGATGATGTCAAAATTTTTAGCTGTATTAAATCTGTAGATGATTGCCAATCATTACAAAACGACTTGGATAACATCATAGAATGGAGCCTCAATAATAAACTGCATCTTAACATATCCAAGTGCAAGATTATATCATTTTTTAGAACCTTTACTCATATAGCATTTGATTACAACATGAACAATGTTTCATTAGAAAAAGTAACTATTTTAAAAGATCTCGGTGTCTTATTTGATAAAGATTTATCGTTTATACCCCATTATAATGCAATACAGAAAGATGCCTTAAAAATGTTAGGTTTTATTCGGCGTATCAGTGAGCCTTTTCGGGACATTTATACAATAAATAAATTGTATCAAACATATGTGCGTCCAAAATTGGAATATCGTGCTTGTGTTTGGGCATCGAATTACAATGTGCATATGCAAATATTAGAGCGAGTGCAAAAAATTTTTGTTAAATATTTGTATTTTAAAAAACATTCGGTTTACCCCGACACTGCTGTATCTTATGGTGATCTGTTGTCAATGTTTGACTTAGAAGAATTGGGCTCAAGGCGCAAAATCTTACTTCTAAAATGTCTACATCAGATCATTCATAACGATATAGATGATCCCAATTTATTGGCACTAATAAATATATATGTTCCTAGAGCGTCTAGTAGAAATTGTACAACATTTATACGTAACTATAGCTACACTAATTTATATTATTATTCTCCAATTAATTTCATGAAACTGTTACATCTTGTTGTTCAACAATATGCAGATATATTTATGCTTAGTCCAAAAGAATTAATAAAATGTATCAAAATTATATTATAATACGTCTCCTTAATTTTTATGCATGTTTTTGTATGTATGTAAGCATTGTTTTTTTTTGTTTGTTTAAATTTACACTTAGTCTAAGTAGTCTTGTATATTTTCCCTGTAAATGGATGTTAATTTCTGTTGGGAAATAAAATTATTATTATTATTATTATTATTATTATTATTAAAAATTTAGATACTTTTTATGAGTTTTCAAAGTTTTACTATATTTTTGAATTCTTGGAAATGTTTATGAATTTACTAGATGTTTGTTAAGTTTTGAAAATGTTGAAGTTTTTCATGAAATTTCAAGGGTAATTACAAAATTCTGACTGATTAATTTCTTAAATGTTCATCAATTTTTAAGAGTTTAATTTTGGTAGTTTTTGTAAATCGACTAAATGTACGTTAAATTTAAACATTTTGATACTTTTCATGAATTTTCAAGATTTTCGTCAATTTAGGGACCTTGAAAACTCGAAACATCGTCGAGATGTTAAAACTTAGCTTAAATTGTGGAATGTTCATGAAAAGCGTCAATATTTTTAATGTAACGAACATTTGTGAAATTTACGAGATTTAAAAATTGACAAAAGGTCATAAAAAGTGTCAAATTTTGAAAATCTATTTAACTTACGAATAACGTTAAGGTTATTACTCAACATTTTTTAAACATAAGAGAAAGTGGCAGTGTAGCAAAAAAGGGCCTGAAGATCAACGGACTTCTAGAACACCAGAAAACGTCGCGAGGGTGAGGCTGTCGTTTTTGCGCTCTCAGAGAAACGATTCAGGCATTTTTTCTCCCAAAACTTGAAGAAATGGAACTTGGGGATGCATGGTTCCAGCAGGACGGAGCCACGGCACACACAGCGATAACTTCAATGGAACTTTTGAGGGAGTTCCACGAGCGCCTAATCTCCTTGAGGGGTGACGTACTGTGGCCGGCGCGCTCCTCCGATTTGGCTCCCTATGACTTCTTATTATGGGGATATCTCCAATCCATTGTTTACAATCATAAACCACGGACCCTGCAACACCTAAAGGACAACATTCGCCAAGCCATCGCCAACATTCCCATCGATATGCTCGAAATGTGGAGCGAAACTTCAAAGAGTGGGTGGATCAGTGTATCGCTAATGAGGGCCGCCATTTGTCCGATGTCATTTTGAAAACCACTTGAAACAAAAATTCAGGATGTGTACAATACTATAAAAAAAGAATTAAATCGATATGTGAAATACTTTCTCTTTTATTGACCTTTCCAATCAGCAAGTTTCCCTGCCGCACCCTGTGTAAAAAAAGAAAAATTAGAACGCGTAAATTGACTCTCTATCTCTTCAAATAACCGAGGTCTCCATACATTCTGTTAAAATACGGACACCCTTTATAGGGATTTTTATTTTAACTATACGTACATATAATAAATCAAATGACTCAAATTTTGAGAACGGCATATTTGTTTTTTGAATATACATTTATAATATTTATAAACGTAAGATTAAACTTAAGCAGTATGTTTCGAACCTCACCTCAAAACAGTGTTTTGTACGCGTGGCGCATGAAGTAAAATTTTGAGTTTAGAAAAGCCGCTCAGCGCTACGCGACCAAACAAAATCTTCAGGCGTTTCAAAACTCAAAATTTTACTTCATGCTTAATCAAGAAGTGCAAACCCTCGCTCGACAATTATGAGTTAAACTAGAGTTAATGATTGTTTTAAATAGAAACACTTACAATATGTGTTCAGTATTAGAACAAACACATATTTTGTGTAAACTCTGTTTTTTTAATATGACCAAAATGAATTTAGCCACGTATAAATCTCAAACAATTTGTCTAAATTTAAAAGTGAAATACACCCGATTTTCTGACTAAATAACTGATTTAACAATAAGGGGCGCTTCAACTAGTTTTGCAGGCGGACGCTTGTGACCCTAACTCCGGACCTGGCTTTGCCACAGAACTCAACATACCTATAAATTGTTTGTAAGTTTACATTTGTCGTTTGAATATAGAATTGAGTGACACTGATATTTCAGGCCCGTAACCTAAATACATCTCGAAGCGTATCGAATGATATTCCGAAAAATGCGCTCGTTGTGTGAGTGTATTTATTTACCGCACATAAAAAAGGACGAGTAACGGAATGGCCTCCTGCACGACTGCAACAATTACACAACTTCCATCTCCGAAAAAAAAAGTAAATAGATAAATGTATACACACGTGAAATCCGAGAGTCCGGCGGAGCTTTCACTGAGCTTTTTTTATGCTTCGACGTTGCGACAGACCGTAAAAAAGAAAATCAATTTCGTCGATTGTTTACAACAGCCAGGCGATATCGATATTGGAAAATGGGCTTGGGTTTGTGATTACGTATTCAAGAAGCGGCGACACGTGCGCTTGTGTGGTTATTATTTACAGCTCAGGTGCATAACTGTCAAAAGTGCAGCAGGGAATTTAAAAAAAATAACGTTCATTATTATTATGAAGATGTGCTTTTGCGGTTCATTTCTAAATGTTAACAGTGGCATATCGACGATATCGCAGGCCCGGGTTCAAAATATTCAAATAATTATGATAATATATTTTAACTATTTAAAAATATAAAAATATAGTGTTATTTATTGAAATTCTTAGAAATTCCTCCTAAAAATCTTTTACTACATTTATTTAATTAAAAGAAAAAGACAAAAATGGTGATGTGTCCATCATAGCACTTTCCTCGTTTAAGATATGATAATTTACTGTCATAATCATAAATAACGTATTGAATGTTAAAACTGTTGGTATTGCTGATAATGTAAAAATTGTCGAAAAGTGATGAAATGTCAAAAATCTTATGAAATACGAAAATTATGAAAAAAGTGATGAAATGTTGAAATGAAATAATCTTGTTAAATTACGAAAACTCAATGCACACATCGAAATTATTTTTATTAACTCAGCAAAACATTTTTTTACTTTACACTAAATCAGTGTTTTGCACGCGTGGTGCGTGAAGTAAAATTTCGAGCTGAGAAAAGCCAGAATTAGGATTCTGCAGGCTTTTCTCAACTCGAAATTTTGAGTTCATGCTTAATCTGGGATTGGAAACACTCGTTAGAGAACAATCAATAACTTTTTCAAGTTGTTCCTTCATTTATGAAAACTTTACGGTTATTAAGATTTTCGTCAATTTTAAATGTGAAATTAAAATTAAACAGTTTTCCATCATTATTTTTTTTTAATAATAGCCCTTTGATGAATTTCAAAGATTTTTGTTAATATTTAAATTCATCAGTTTCCATGTTTTTAGTCATATGTTTTTAAATTTTCACGGTTCTGGGTTTTGTGAATTTCCAAAATTTCATTTAACTTTCAAGTTCTAACGGCTTTCTAGATATTCGTTAATTCTAAAAGTTCTGATACTTTTCAATTTTCAATTTTCGTGGATTTCCTAAATTTTGTTGACGTTTGTCGTAAATTCTCAAGAAAACAATAATAATATATTTAACAATAAAACACTTTTAACTTTGTTTGTATAACACTTTTGTATTTTACGTGACTGCAGTCTCGGCAACTTTAGCTTGCCATTATCACTACATGTTTTATAATGGCAAGCTAAAGCTGCCGAAACTGCAGTAACGTAAAATAAAAAAGTGTTATAAAATAAAAACAACGAATTCCTAAAAATTTACAGAGTACACATCGGAGTATGTATACTTAAAAGAAAAATCCCTTGAATATCTTTCGAAACGGAATTTTATTGTAAATAACACGCTATGTTACTAATTTACATGTGGGTAGATAAATGCTTGTTATTAAACCTGCATTTAATTAAGTAAATAATATAAACAATGAAACATTAAGTTATTACGTCTTCATCATTTTTTATTATTATTCTTCATTGTCCAATGTGTCACGCGATTTTTTTGTAATTTTATTTAAGACAATATAAACGGTAATTTACTGTAATTATGGATGAGCGCCCCGCCGAAAGTTTATCTCGCGAATCGCCCTTTTTTACAACAACAAACAAAAAGACCAAGGAGAGGAACAATGCGAAGAAAGCCATTTGTTACTTAATTTAGTGAAAGCTGTGAAAAGCGAAGGCGTGATTATGAATACGCAATTATGATTGCACTTGAGTGATGCACATTTTGTGCCATTGCTTTCTTTGTCTAAAAAAAATATAATCAACAGAAGTTATAAACAATTTAAGTTTTTTTTTTATTATCGATAAATATAATAGTTTTGCTATCAATTTTACAACTAAGAGATATGGATTTGAAATGTTGTACATAACTTAAATGAGTCCTTAGTAACACAATAAAATTGAAACTAGTCAAACAACTCATATAATCAATAAATTGCACAATTAAGTGGATATTTTTTTACTTTCTGAATGTTCTATTAAAGCATTTAATATTATCCTAAAAAGGATTTTCCACTCCTTGATTAAGGATTAAACTAAAATTTCGAGTTTAGGTAAGCCTGAAAATTTGGATTTAGACGGGCCGCTAGCGGTGCGAGTCGCGCCCCGGCAATCCAAATTTTCAGGCTTTGCTAAACTCGAAATTTTACTTTAATTACAAAATTATAACGATCACTCGTATTGCACGACGGTGGTCTTCTCCGACACGTGAAACGGTCCAAGAATTTACGGATATCCTTGTTCTTAACAGATGTCGACCGTTGGATCAAGGCAGCAGACCTCGACACGTCCTCCAAAAAATGTCCCTCGATGACCAGTTCGTCCTTGTGTTTCGGCGAGTTGGAGAATGTCACACCTGGTGCCATCTTCACCCTACGAATGTATTTCTCGCCCAAGAAATTCCTGATCTCGATCATCGTGTTGTTCTCGGTCAACACACAGTTGATGGAGAAATGAGCGTATACAGCACGCATTTTATATTGATATCCCTTTGTCACACCTTTAAGCATATTTTCAACGTGAGAGCAGACGGTACGCACGGCAGCCAATTCTCTCTTGGAACCGAACCATTTCATTGGGGTTGATCATGCGAATGTCGAGGGCTAAATGCTTGAAGGATCGTTTCAACACACCCCTGGGTCCCTTCACGGTCACGACGCGACATTTGGCGCTGAGTGTGAGACGGTATTTTAACACATTGGTTTGTCACGATTTGCTTTATGGTCTTTCACGTTGACGTATAGAAGCGGAAGATGCTCTGCAAGGTTGCCGGTTCTCGATCTTTATGCGCCACCCGTACAAAACATTGATTTAACATGTAGTTCAAATTGATATATGTTATGTTATGTTATGGGGTCGGTGGGTCGGGGGGTTGTGTGGCCTCTGCGACTTCCGAAATTACCTCGACCTGAAAGATCTTTTGTAATTATCCCTTACCTACTTGAGTCCCTCAATGTCTAGAAATTTTGCGTAGTCTACAATAACTTGAGGGTTAATGTGTACCATCTCATCAGGCTTTGAAGGGACAGAGCAGAGCATTCACAAATTAGGTGCTCTGCTGTTTCTTCTGCCTTATTGCAGAATCTGCAATTGGCATCAGTTGAGTGACCCATCTTAGTGAGGTAGTATTTCAGAGGACAGTGTCCGGTTAGAAGGCCGGTTACGAGCCTTAGAATCTGTTTGGCTCTCACGGCAGACAAGGCGATAAACCTTTTCGCCTGCCTCAAGCCAGGCGTGTTTCTCAGGTGAGCACTTTTAGCAGCATCTTCCCACTCCTGGATCATTCCCTTGACGCGGACTAATTATTCCACTATAGGGTTCTGGTCAAACAAATAGAGTTTTGGAGCCTTCTTTGGCAAGACTGTCGGCAATTTCATTACCTTTGATCCCTGCATGACCTGGAACGCAGAGCAGTTTAACTCTGTTGTTCCAGGTCAGCTGTTTTAGGGATAGTTGGTACTCCCAGATAGATTTAGACTTACATGTAGGTTTATTGCCTTTAATGCAACCTGACTGTCTGAGCATATGTATAACATCCTCGATTTCTGCCTGGAATATCGATGGGGACCGTCCACAGGCACTTGATAGCTCGAATCGAGGGCCAGTGATACTGATTCGGACTCCGTTTTCAGTTTTAGATCCGTCAATGAACCTAACTATCGAGGAGCCTCGTAACTGCTTGACTTTTGTGGCCTTAAATAGGCACTTCAATCGTTGTATCAAAGTCATAGACAGTTGACGTAGTCTTTGGAGCTATATCTAGGTCTGATAATCTATGTAAATGTAATCTAATTTAGGTATCTATTACTGATTCTATTTTATACTAAAGCTAGGTTAGATAGTAGTTACTTAGGCTAGGTTTGATTGATATGTATGTACTGTAGGTTAGGTATATGGTTTTATCTGCTATTGCTTATATTTAGCACTCCAACTGGGCTGGGTGGCAGTTATTTAGGCTAGGTTTGAAGACAAGTACTAAGGTTGTACAGCAAATTTTTAGGATAGGTTATTATTGTAATCTATTTAATTGCAACATAACCTAACCTAGGTATATGATACCTAGGTAATTTTGTAATCTTTGTAATTGTAACCTATGTAATTGTAACCAATGCAATTATAACCTATGAAATTATTCAAAAGAACCTCTAACTCTTAAGTAAACAAACACTTTAGTTATTCCATTATATGGTTCTGGTTTAACAAATGGAGTTTTGGAACCTTCTTTGGCAAGGCTAATTTCATTACCTTTGATCCCTGCATGACCTGAAACCCAGAGCAGTTTAACTCTGTTGTTCCTGGCCAGCTGCTTTAGAGATAGTTTGCACTCCCAGGCAGATTTAGACTTACATGTAGGTGGTTT
The DNA here is from genome assembly GCA_932526585.2 of Philonthus cognatus. Lineage (NCBI taxonomy): Eukaryota > Metazoa > Arthropoda > Insecta > Coleoptera > Staphylinidae > Philonthus > Philonthus cognatus. The sequence continues at coordinate 20,486,090 of OW052243.1, forward strand.
TATTGCCTTTAATGCAGCCTGACTGTCTGAGCATATGTAATATCCTCTTTTTGTTGTAGCCCCTTTCTAAACATACTTGGGAGCATGTGTTCAAGGCCTCGATTTCTGCCTGAAATATCGACGGGGACCGTCAAAAGGCTTCGATGGCTCGACTCGAGGGCCAGTGGTACCGCTTTCGGCTCTATTTTTAGTTTTAGATCCTTCAGTGAACCAAACTATCGAGAAGCCTTGTAACTGTTTGACTTTCGCTGCAACATTATGGCGGCCTTGGATAGCCACTTCAATCGTTGTATCGAAGTCGTAGACAGTTGACATGTTGTCTTTGGGCATGTAAACCGCTCTTTCGCACACAGTGCTGAGGACTTTTAGGTGGCCATTCAAATGTTCATATTTTGCAGTATTTGTCTGGATGATTCTTAAGGCGTCTAAAGCAGCTTCCCTTTTCACGTGCAGATTCAGAGGTGACATCTTTAGCATAGCCTCTATTGCTCCAGTAGGGCAAGTGCTCATAGCTCCCATGATGCCCAAACAAATTGATATATGGACTTATTCTTTTTTTTTTTTGTAAAAGTTCCTTTGTAAGTTCCCTCCTCAGACTGATAGCCATTTGCTAGGTAAATGTCGTTAATTTGTTACTGTCATTAAAATGTTCCTGTCAATATTATCCACATACAGAGAGTTTTATGTAACACTGAACATTTTCATCTAATTCAATGTAATGGTTATAGTGGCAACCCAATTTACACATAACTTAAAATGAAAGGTGTCAATAATTTTTAAGTTATGTGTAAATTGGGTTGCCTATATAACCATTACAAATTGTAGCCAATCAATCGCAATTAATGCCTCAACTTGTACATACAGGGAGATTTTCTTTTAAGTATACATGTCCCAATTACAGCGTATATGCCGTAAATCTTTAGATAATCGTTGTTTTTTTTAAAGAGTTCAATTTTAAACTTAAAATGAGTGTGTTCCACTCCCAGACTAAGCATGAAGTAAAATTTCGAGTTTAGAAAAGCCTGAAAATTTGGTTTGGTCGCGTAGCGCGAAGCGCGGAGCGGCCAAACCAAATTTTCAGGCTTTTCTAAACTCGAAATTTTACTTCATGCGTCACCGGTACAAAACACTGACATAATACGAAGTTTAAAACGCACGGCTAAACTTTACATTGCATCAGTGTTTTGCACCGGTGGCGCATGAAGTAAAATTTCGAGTTTAGAAAAGCCTGAAAATTTGGTTTGGTTGCTCCGCGCTTCGCGCTACGCGACCAAACCAAATTTTCAGGCTTTTCTAAACTCGAAATTTTACTTCATGCTTAGTCTGGGAGTGGAAAACGTTTAATTCTTCCAAATAAATTCTTTTAATAAACCGTGCGTCTTCAATTGTACAACGTATAAGAAACATTCTCGTTATAAAAATGTTCGTTGTTACATAAAACTATCTGTATGTATCTTAGGTGAAGGCCTTTGAAAATATAATTTGCAGTATTAAATAAATATAAATATTAAATTTAAAATATCTGGTATCAAGAAGTATCGATTCTTAAATATCGATACTTTTCATTATGATATTTTGCCGTATAAATACTATCCTTTACTAAGTCTACGATATAATCGGTACTCAATATCGATACTTTTTACGTGCTACTAATAACCGCATGCGTAGAGCACGGTCGTTTATTTATTAGATTATTATTTAAATTTCTATTCAGTGTTTGTCTTAAAAAGTGAATCCACGGTGATATCGGCATGTCATTCGAGTAGATCAGTGGGCAGAGAGGCATGTCGGTTTGTTGTTCAATGGTGCGCATCCGGGCGTGAATGTTTCCGATTTGAGCGAGCGCCCTCGTGTCGCTTATCGAAATGTATCTAGGTCCAGCTGTACAAATAAATCTCGGCAGATTTTCGGTGGATCACTCTCCGTAATAACCTCCAACCAGTGAAACTCGCCGAGTTCTTTAACCGAAACGTTTCCTATTAGGTTTTCATGGAACGAGTGAGAGTGGAACTGACAATGGTCGAAACGATTTCCTCGGTGTTATGGCTGGAAATGAAAATTAGTGACGTTTATTCAATTGAAATTGGTTCTGAGTAAAATTATGTAACGTTTGTAGTAAAATATAATCAACCATTGCAACATTTATTTTTAAGATTTTCATGATTTCTACAAATCTATAATTTTGTAGAAATAATGAAAAAGTTGATTCATATTTAAGAAATCAAAGTCACGTCAATATATCATTTTAAAATAGCAATGGCAATTCAAACTATTTTGATAGTTATATATTTTAGAGAAAACACATTTTGGGACCCCGGTGGGGTAGTGGGTAGAGGCTCTGCCTCAGTAATTTATCTATATTTTATTTATCTAATTATTTAGAAATACAGGTTGAGATTGGAAAGATTATTATTATTATTATTTATTTATTTAATTATTTAGAATACAGGCTGAGATTGGAATCCTTTTTTATTATTATTTTATATATACAGGTTGAGATTGGAAGGATTATTATTATTATTTTATATATACAGGTTGAGATTGAAAGGATTATTATTATTATTTAATTATGTAGAAATGCAGGTTGAGATTGGAGGAATATTATTATTATTTATTTATTTAATTATTTAAAAATACAAGTTGAGATTGGAAGGGTTATTATTATTATTTAATTATGTTGAAATACAGGTTAAGATTAAAGGATTTTCTGGGCTTTTCTAAACTCGAAATTTTCCTTCATGCGCCACGCGTATAAAACACTAAAATACTGGGAAATGTATGTATATTTAAAGCTCACTTGAAATCAGTGTTTTATACGCGTGGCGCATGAAGTAAAATTTCGAGTTTAGAAAAGCCCAGAAAATTTGTCTCGGGTCGCTCCGCGACCCTCGACAAATTTTCACGGGGCTTTTCTAAACTCGAAATTTTACTTCATGCTTAGTCTGGGAGTGGAAAACACTCGTTTAAAGCTTCAAATTGAACTCTTTTAAAAAACAACCCATGTCGGAAAATTTACAGCTTATGCACACGTTTACCTAAAAGAAAAATTCTCTGTATTTATATTGTAGGCAAACAGTTAAATTCTGGCAACATAAAATATATATTCATGTTCTTTTCAATTACATAAGTGATTTAAATGATTACTAATAAAAATCAAATATCGTAAATGACTGTCGCGTGCTGCATTCCTTAATTTGGTAAATTTCTATGAAGCACACAAAAGGAATAGATACGAACACGAGAGGTCTACCCTCTAAGCTGGGTAGGCGACACTTCAAGCTGAGTAGGCTAAGCCGTACAAAAAGTCAGAAATAACAATAACCCAATTCGAACTCTAGACGCTAAGCTGAGTAAGTGCCTCGGTAATCAAATCGCCGATTGTCGCACATTCAATTTGGTAAATAAATACAAAAGGATTTTTTCCGACTCATCACTTGAATCAACATATACCGGCATTCCACATTCCTATTCAAAACATGAATCCAGAAATGCACTTATATTTGGGAAATATTTTAGTAATGTCTTTCTGTGTTGTGTATCAACAACATAATCAATGAACAGTCCGCGGCAGAAAAATTACATTCGCAATTCAAGGCCGCGCACCGGAAACCCGTGTCGCGACAAATTCCGAACACGAATTCTACATATCAAACCCAATTACTTTTCAGATGTTATTGGAAATTAAAGTATAATTTTGAGATATCACTAAAATAGCACGATTCTGCCCCATATTTATTAAAAGCATAATCAAAATTTACATTTACATCTTATGAAGATTTCTAAGCAACGATTAATTTTATTTATCATTTATTTTAGATTAATTTATTTAATACAACATGTTTATAATACTTACTTTAATAAATTAAAGCAATATGAAGAAGAAATAATGTTTTTTTTTATGGAAGTATTGCAAGGATTTATGTGATCATTTAAAAGTGTTCCATTAGTTGATTTATATATAATTTAAGAAACATTTAAAAAAAATGAATAGTGTCAACTTATTCGCAAAGCTTCAATGTGCAATATGTATACGTTTTAAAGATCTATTTTTATTATTGTAGAAGATTAATCGTTGTTCGTTCTTATGGCCAAATAACATGTGAATTACTGACCTTAACAATTATATTATAATCAATGTTTTTTTTGTATTAATTATACATTTATTAATACAAATTAATATTTATTAATTGAATGAATCTTAGAGAATTCAAATCAATCGACTATTAATAACATATTTTTTGTGTATAGCATAATTATTATTAATAATAACATATCAATCAAGAAAGTGGACTGAAAATATCCAAACCCGCTAAACAACAACAATCTCTGGAATGAACGTAAAATTATCTCCGCTTCGGATAATTAAACCTTTCCCTCGGCAAAACGGTTGCATTATATAATTATTCGATAGACAATTCGTGTAATCCATTATCCGCGCGTAAAAACGGATGATTACACGTTTTGTTGCACTCGCTATCCGCTTTATTTTCGAGTGCGCAACGGAATTCGAAATTTTCGATATTACTGCCGAGAGAGAAAGGCTCGAAATTGTTCAGATCGAATCAAATGCCCAAATAGAGCGATAAATCAGAATCAGGTTGAGTTTTGTTTGTTAAGTTTAATTGGGATAATGAAGAGAAATTGTTGGTTGTTGTTCAAAAAATAAATACATGTTTGCTCTGTTATTATTATTTTTTTAATCTACAATTTTCATTATGAGTTACAACAAAGTGGATTGTTCGTTTAATAAAGTACAGTTTACGGAACTGTAATTAAAGAAGTAACCTGTTATAATTACACAAGCGTTTATTTTTTATTTACTTTCATCCAAAAATGTAACATTATTTTAAGATTAATTAATAATAATAATAATAATAATTATTATAATAATAATAAATGCCTTTATTTGTCATACAAATAATAAATACAAAATAAATACTTATAAGCGTAGGAGAAGTTCAGTCAGCTTAACCTGTTACTGATCTTCCACTTAACCTACGAAAAATTAAACATAAATGTAATTGCAACGTGTGAGGGATAATAGACAAACATATTTCGTCGTCAATATCTCGAATTAATTCTGTAAATTCAAAGCTCATTTCGTAGTAACAGAGAGCGCAAGTGACATCTGAAGCTGTTGAATTTTAATTGTTTTAGGTTTTGGGGAATTTTATTGAATAATTTATAGATGTTGTAAGAAAAACATCTCGTATAAATAGCAGATCTGTACTTCGGTGGCGATATGAGTCCCCGGAACCTAACATTGACATTATGAATATCAGTCCGAAACACAATTCTACGATATTATTGTTTTTAATGTTTTATTTTTTCATATACAACACAAACTTCTTATTAAATATAATAATGAACTTCACATTGAATCAATGCTGTATACGCAAATATTCCGAGTTTAGAATAGCCTGAAAATTTGGATTGGTCGCTTCTCCACGCGTATAAAACACTAAGTTAAAGTGAATGAGATATATTCAGTATTAATAACAAATAATTAGGTGTTGAACATTATTTTTTTATAAAAACTAGTAACTCTAGGATTTTCAGATTTTAGAAATTGGAAATTATGTAAAAAAATTTGTAAGTTCACATTTAAAATTGCAACTTTACAAATTTCAATCCCCAATTCACAACTTCAGTTTTTGGCTGAAGGGTTGTGATGCGCGTATAGAGGCGCTTACACTAATTATTTATTTTACTGATCTGCGGACCCCGCTGGAAAGTGCTGTTTTGAGGGTGACATACCCCGGTTTTGTGTTATGTGTGCTTCGGTGATTAGATGGCCTAAAGACATGATAGACTTTTTAAGTTGGAGTTGTATTTTAACGAACACACCCGCGTTGCACGCATCTCACTCGGCTTCTCCTCTGCAAGTGGCGCTATGAGCGTCACCCCTTACGCGCGCACTTTCCAAGCGCGCGAATATTCAAAATATAAATCAAATATTCTACATTTGGTCATTTTCACGGGAATGAACGAAAACCGAACAGCAGTAAAAAAAATTGATATGTCTATCATAGTACGGTGCGATAAAACGTGATTTAGAGTAGGTTTTGAATTTTAAATTAGTTTGGCACTATTGACTGTCAACACAAAGTTTAGCATAACCTCAAAGCTTATTCCATCATTCACTTGGCATTCTAGGCAACCGCACAAAAAAATGCCGCCTATTCTAAATCATAATTTAAACGATCGCATGGTACTTCCCCCCGTTTTTTATCGAACACCCGTATGATCAATATTAAAGAAAAATACAAAAACTAAGAGTAAACTACCACTTCCGGTTTCCGCAATTTCACTTAAAATTAATCGGATACTACTATTGTAATAAATAGCTTACGTTTATAGTGCCATCTTAACAGCTTAATCGGAATGACAGAATTACAGGACAGACATGCATTTTTCAAAATGGTCCTAATCAATTCGGGGGACCTTATAATGGATATGCCCATTAAAATTTTAAATTTGAAAATTTTCGCGAAAACAATACTTTTCCTCTGTTTTGCATATAGGGGAGAGTAAAAGTATACACTACTTATACTTGCTAGCAATAAATTAATTTCAATTTTACTAAAATTATAATTTATTCAACCCTATAAATCAACCGTTTGTTGCGAGAATATTATTAACTACTACCAGGAGAGAGAGAAACGATTAAATATTTATTTCCTGATTTTGAATTTGTTTCGCTGTGCGGAGATCGTGTCTCGATTTTCTCGATATTCTTTCACCACTGTAACACGATTTTATTCAAAATAATCTTGGGAGAGATTTATTGTCTCGCAACTGTCCATTTGTATATTTATGGGTGTTATTAATAGGCCACAACTAAATTGAAAGTCGGGTGTAATTATGATGTGGAAAATTTGACAAGGCGGGATTTATCGGTTGTTAAATTTATAGTAGCACGTTTTTTTGAACATAATTAGATTGTTTAGATCAATAAATACGTGATAAATAAACAACTCCTTTAAAAGAAAGGATTCATTAGAGACATTAAATTGTATTATTATGTTTTTTGTTTTCCTTTCTCGAGTTTACAGCCATCACAAATAATTACTTTGACATATTGAAGGCCCTAGCTTAGATCCTTGGGGGGTATCACTTCTGTTAATGTAGTAATAGAATGAATCATTTTTCAATTTTTGTAGTTGATATAAAAAAAATCAAATTCAGAAACGGAATTCGAACCAGAACTGAACAGTAAACCAGAAAAAATCGCCAAAATTAGATTTTTCGCAATTTGCTCTAAACGTTCAATTTTTTTGTTGGTTTTACACTGGGCGTAGATAGTACCAAGGGGAGCCAATGCTTGTAAGAGACCTGGAAATCGAGTAGAAAAGGAGAGACTATGGTCAGGATGTTAGGTAAGAGTAAAACAGACGACTGTATACACCAATCACCGGTCTAGCTTCTGGATGCAGCATCTAAACGCGGTTACCAACTTTTATATAAAGATTTACTAACTGGATATATACGAACTGTCATAGTTTCTCCTGTTTAACCGATTCTCTATCTCTTACCGTTTAAAAGATACCCATGCTTTGACTGCTTAATGGGGACAACCTGTATTGACTATTGCAATATTGATTATAAATCTCTAAGTATTATTTCGTCATTAAATCGCTCTGTTGACTGTATATTGACATTTTTGATATTTTTATTGTAAGTCAATTAGTAGAATGACTTTAGGCTATCATAGGATTTTGTCATATTATATCTTTATCGACTGTATTTTGAATAATGTGAAATTATGATTGTAAGTCACTTAGTTGATTGTCATTTGACTATGATCGGATTTTATCACTAAATCTTTTCATTGACTGTTTTTTTCTATTGTGACATTATAATATAATATAGTGTATATAGGATTTTATCATAAAATGTCTTTATCGATTGTATTTTGACTACTGTGATATTATTACTGTAAATCGCTTGGTTGACTGTCTTTTGACTATGCTAGGATTTTGTTATTTTATGTCTCTATCGACTGTATTTCGACTATTGTAATATTATGACTGTAAGTCAATAGGGTGACTGTATTTCAACTTATTCGGATTTCGTCATTAATTCGCTGAATTTTCTATATTGCGATATAATGACTGCAAGTCACTTGGTTTACTGTCTTTTGATTATGATATGATTTTGTCATTAAATCAATATATCGAATATATTTTCACTATTGCGACTTTATGACTGTAAGTCACTATATTGACAGTAAGTCACTATATTGACTGATATTAGTCTATCGCATTAACTTGAATTAAGACGACGATAGTCGGCATTTAGTCCATTGTGTCAAATTGACATGAATCGCCGTCAGCCGACATTAGTCTATCCTGTCAACTTGAAATGATATTTAGTCCAATATATCAAACTTGACACAAATCGGCGTCAACCTACGTTAGGACTATTGTCAACTTAAGACAACTATTATTTAAAATATATTATTAGATGGCTCATGTTATTGTTTTTCTTTATGATACTTGCGACACACATTTTAATAGTTGTGACATATTTAAAACTAATGAGTGTCTTCCACTCCCAGACTAAGCATGAAATAAAATTTCGAGTTTAGAAAAGCCCCGCGTAGAAAATTTGTCGAGGGTCGCGCAGCGACCCGAGACAAATTTTCATGGGGCTTTTCTAAACTCGAAATTTTATTTCATGCGCCCCGCGTATAAACCACTGATTTAAAAGTAAGTTGAAAAATTATACTGGTGAGATGTGATAGATATTTGCTAAGATATAGCGAAAAAATGCAAAAAATATTGATTTTGTGAATATTTTGTAAATGTGATAATAACAAAAGTAGAACAAATTTAGTTTGAGACACTTTTCTATATTCTTAATATATAAATTATCATATATATAACAAGGACAGTGCAATGATAGACACATCAATTTTTTTTTAATATGATAAAAAAACATTTCCAAAATTAAAATACTCACTTGGAGCTAAACCGAAAACCGAAAATCGCAAAAACCCGTTATTTTTTCCGAAACGAAAACTGGGACCCAATTGATCCTAACCGATCTGAACCGATATTGTATTGCTAGATAACAGCAATGCATTTGATACTTTCGATCTCGATACGATGCTATCTATCCTAACTTTTTTAAAAATTACTTAAAAGATCGCATCCAGCGGGTTAAAGTTAAACAACATTTCTCTAACAAACCCAAAACAGAGCCCTGGGGTACACCTGAGCAAACTGGTAGTTCCTCAGGTGTACCCCAGGGCTCCGTTTTGGGTCCCCTGTTATTTTTAATATATTCATCCTTTCTTCATAAATCTATTAAATTTTGCGAAACCAACTTCTATGCTGATGATACTCAGCTACTCCCTTCTTTTCATAGCGACAATACAGTGTTAGCATGTAGTCAACTCAATGAAGACATTTTAAATTTAGTTAAAGTTTCAAATGAACATTGTCTCTATGTTAATCCAGATAAATCAAAATTAATTGTCTTTAGGCCTAAAAACGCTAAAAAATGCCTTATGCAGAACAATTCATTTGGAATAACGATCAATAATACCGTGCTTCCATATAGCAATGAAGTCAAGAGTCTAGGGGTTATAGACTTTTCGATTTAAATCACAAGTCAATCAATGTATTACTAAGCATGAAGTAAAATTTCGAGTTTAGAAAAGCCCTGCAAAAAATCTTCTGGGCTCTTCTAAACTCGAAATTTTACTTCATGCGCCACGCGTATAAAACACTAAAACATTGTGAAATGTATGTATATTTGAACTTCACTTGAAATCAGCGTTTTATACGCGTGACGTGTGAAGTAAAATTTCGAGTTTAGAAAAGCCCAGAAAATTTGTCTCGGGTCGCTGCGCGACCCTCGACAAATTTTCACGGGGCTTTTCTAAACTCGAAATTTTACTTCATGCTTAATATAATCTGGGAGTGGAGAATACTCTTTTAAAGTTTAACTTAAACTCTTTAAAAAAACAACGAATATCGGAAAATTTACAGCGCATGCATATGTATACTTAAAAAAAATCCCTGTATGTTTACATTAAATCACTTCTCTTTTGAAATGCTCAATATTACACAATGCAACTAATCAATATTCTATCAGTATTTCATCAATTACGCCCGTAATAAAATGCAGAATAATTAGTAAACAGTTTTCGCAAAATGTGCGTGCGTATTGCAGTCCTGAATAAACGATCAAACACGATTGTACGTGAGCTTTTTCCGGACTGCGCCCTTTTTCCTGCGTTCGGTTCGTTTTCGTTTCGAAATTTGTATGTGAGAGCAAACCGACGTTTGCACGGCTTGTACGTGAGTGTTTGTTCCGCAAATTGCCAATAAGACAGAGACGTGTAAAAGTACGAGCAAAATTCCTTCCTTGATTGTAATAGTAAATCAATATGCACAAGAAAGAAAATCTAAAATAAAAAAGTAACAGAAATAAGTTAAAGATTATGAAAGTATGTTTTTAGTTAAATTTGTAATAGCATCGTTGTTCAATAAAGAAAAACCTCTAGAGTGCCATGCAAAATATTGTAGGTTGGCAACTCTGAAATTATGTATTATAATTATTATGTCTGACGTTTTATATGTCAATTCTTAGAGCGTGTAGCCAACCTAAATTTATAAAAACGATTAAATTATGGCACTCTAGAGGTTTTTTTTTAATTGAACATACAATATATTTTCATGTATAGCAAAAGTGCTAAATAAATATTCTTTATTATTATAGTATTCCTTATTAACATCAAATTTGAAACTGTATCTTATTATAATAGCACGTGACAAAGGCATTAAATCCGAATCGAGTCAAAGGCAACAAACCACTTCATAATTCCGTTGCCAAATAGGGAGGTCGTATATTCTAAGCCAACCCGAATGTATATCATTAGAACGTCGCGTCGAAAGATAACGCAAACAGCAAATATAAGACCACTATCATTTATTCATTTATACTAAACGCTTTTATCCAAGTAGAGATATCCAATTTTACAGCTAACACATGGCATTAGGCTCTCTATCTATGATCTTAATTGGCGTTGATCGGGTAAATCGCTATCGCGTTGTTTCTCCAATTTATACGAAAAACGTTTGAGGACTTTCAGAATCTCTCTTTCACAAAAATATTTCGCATAAAAGAAGATAGTCACAACGGTTTAAATTTTATTCAAAATATAGCGTTGTATAATTTATGAGTCTTTCAAAATCTTCGATATAAATTATTTCTTCACCATTTCTAAAAATTATTTCTGACGATTAAAAAATGGCTGTTTCCTGTTATCTGGTGTGTTTATGCGGACGTGCGTTCGCGATGTCGATGTCAATTGCATTATCCTAGAAAGTGGATCTCTCTTCTATTGATTTCTCGCCGGCACACATATAATCCAAAGGCTTGTGCTCGACAACAAATGATATTCTAGGGAGGAAAATCAATTCCGATGCGGCTCATTGCATATGCTAAAGATCATTCATTCAGATTTCGACGTCCACCGATGTTTTCATCTTTAATTGCCAGCAAGATAGATTTCATTATATATGTGAGTGGTCTAACTGCAAAACTCACATTCTCCACTTTTTGCAAAAATTGAGTTGGTGGTTTTTTTTATGTCCGTAATGTTAAAGTACACGTGTTTTTTGCAATTTGCCAAAAGTTTTCAAAAGTGGAGAATGTGAGTTTTGCAGTTAGACCACTCACATGTATACTGAAATTTATTTTGCTGGCAATTAAAAAAGAAAATCATATATAAATAGTATTAAGTAACAAGTTAGAAATGTTACAAAAAAATAGTTAATAAGGAGTCAAGCACTTTCCTTATTAAGGCTATTTCTACAGAATACATATATTTCATAATCAATATTTGTCCAAATTTGTACTGTTGAACTATGATGCTATCAGCGTTTAAAAGTTCAGAGCTCTTTTTTTTTTGCTCGCAATAAATGTCAAACCACCTAAAACGACATAAACCCAATTAACCTGTAATTAAACGGCAATCTAGTCTAATTTAATAACCCGACGACTTCCCAACCGGTGTAATTGTTTAATCATCGGTTACGCGTTTCCTCGAAGGCTAATGTAATTTTCTGGCCCGTCCGAAATTACATCACATGCACATCACGAATTTTTCCAAATCAGGAAATACCGAAATACAGTTAGTAAAATAATAATACCAACTGCCACGTGCGGCAAGCTTAAACTTCACGTTTTAAACTAATAGTGTATTTTTATGGATTCTCGAATATTGTCGCAATCTTAAACTTGTTTAAATAATTAACACTGATTACTTTTTTGAATTCACTTTTTATTTTGTACTGTGACTAGTTTCGACTCAACAGCGAGTCATTCTCAAACTAACTACTTAAACTTGTTTAATTTCGAAAATATCACTTGGTGCGTTTCACAATTTGCTTTTATTTAATCAACTAATTTCGCTGTTCGCGACATTTTTAATAATGCCAGAAAACGCGAAACGAGTTGAGTAAATAAAAGCAATTGTAAAAATTGTTATTTTTGATTTTTCATTTATTATTATTTGGTTCAAAGTAACCAAGTGATAAGTAAGAAAGTCGTTCAAGAAAAATTATTATTTTAGAGGATGTATCTTTTGGTTTTCACTTGAAAGCAATGTTTTATACGCTTGGCACTTGAAGTACAATTTCGAGTTTAAAAAAGCCTGAAACTTTGGATTTGTGGAGCTGCGCGAGCGAAGCGAGTCGCGCCCCGGCCCCGGGAAAAGTGTCTCAAAGTAAATTAGTTCAATTTTTATTATTATTTTACAAAATATTCACAAATTAATATTTTTATAGTATATATTATCAACTTTACTTTAAATCAGTCGATTATACGCGTGGCGCATGAAGTAAAATTTCGAGTTTAAAAAAGCCTAATTTGGCTCGGTCGCTCCGCTTCGCTACGCGCCCGAGCCAAATTTTCAGGCTTTTCTAAACTCGAAATTTTACTTCATGCTTAGTCTGGGAGTGGAAAACACTCGTTATTTTAAAATATGTCACAACTATCGCTGTTTACGACATATTTGATAATTCCGGGGAACGCGAAACGAGTGAAGTAAATAGAAGCAAGTTGTGAAAAAATCCAAGTGTTATTTTTGATTTATGATTTATTATTATTTGGTTCAAAGTTACCAAGTGATAAGTGAGAAAGTCGTTCAAGAAAAATTATTATTTTAGATAACGTATTTTATTATGTATGTTCTAATTTCACTTGGAAGCAATGTTTTATACGCTTGGCGCATGAAGTAAAATTTCGAGTTTAGAAAAGCCTGAAACTTTGGATTTGCCAGGACGCGCGAGCGAAGCGAGTCGCGCCCCTGTCCCGGGAAAAGTGTCTCAAACTAAATTTGTTCTACTTTTATTATTATTATCACATTTACAAAATATTCACAAATTAAATTTTTTATAGTATATGTTTTCAACTTTACTTTAAATAAGTGGTTTATACGCGTGGCGCATAAAGTAAAATTTCGAGTTTAGAAAAGCCCCGTGAAAATTTGTCTCGGGTCGCTGCGCGACCCTCGACAAATTTTCTACGCGGGGCTTTTCTAAACTCGAAATTTTACTTCATGCTTAGTCTGGGAGTGGACGACACTCGTTACTTCAAAATATGTCACAACTTTCACTGTTTACCACATTTTTGATAATTCCGGAAAATGCGAAACGAGTAGAGTAAATAGAAGCAAGTTGTGAAATTTATCATTTATTGTTTATTGGTTCAAAGTTACCAAGTGATAAGTGAGAAAGTCGTTCAAGAAAAATTATTATTTTAGATAACGTATTTTATTATGTATGTTAAAACTTCACTTGAAAGCAATGTTTTGTACGCCTGGCGCATGAAGTAAAATTACGAGTTTAGAAAAGCCTGAAAATTTGGATATTTTTTGTCAAATCCAAATTTTCAGGCTTTTCTAAACTCGAATCCTAATAAATAGATGCATTACCAATAATATATTTTCTACCTGCCTTAAGGTTGCCATAGTCGTACCAATACACAAGAAGGGTCCTTACAACGAGGTCGCAAACTTCCGTCCAATATCTTTATTGCCAATCATATCCAAAGTTTTTGAGAGAAATATCTTCGACCAAATAACGTTGTTTTTAGTTAAGTTTAATATACTCAACAATTCGGTTTCAGGAGAGGGCGCTCAACGGAGAAAGCAATCAGATGTTTTGTTAACGAAGTCGTCAGTGGATTTGAAGCGGGCCAGTATGTAACTGCTACGTTTTATGACCTAAGCAAAGCTTTTGATTGTGTCCCTCATGATGTGTTGCTTCGGAAGCTCTATTTTTATAATTTTAGCCCTCAAAGCTGCCGCCTAATAAACTCGTATTTCAAACATTAAAAGTGCGATCTACAATCTACAACAAGTTAGTCTTACAAAGACTATATCAAACACTCATTGAAACAACTACTTCCCGGGCTAATACCCCGACGGTAACGTGACCGCCAGTCTAGGGTGTCAAATTGTTTAGAGGGAATGGCAAAGCTATACTGAGGAGAGATAAATCTCGAAACGCGTCTATAGATGGCCTGAATAATTTGACCCAAATTGTTACATTTGCAGTAGGTTACTGTATGTAACAGCACACACTTGTTGTATAATTCAATGTCCGTCGGGGTATTAGCCCGGGAAGTAGTTGTTTCAATGAGTGTTTGATATAGTCTTTGTAAGACTAACTTGTTGTAGATTGCGAAAATAATCGCACTTTTAATGTTTGAAGTATTCTGCAACCAAGAATTGGCAATTTCATTTATACTAAACTCGTATTTGCTAAATCGAACACAGCGCGTCTTGGTAAATAACCATCTGTCTACACCATCTGTCTACACCATCTGACATTAGGTACGGGGTACCACAGGGCTCAATACTGGGGCCCTTATTATTCTTAATTTACGTCAATGATTTACCTAAATACATAGAACACGGTAAAATTATTATGTATGCGGATGACACATCAGTCAATAAAAGTGGAATCTACCAAGCGCGCTGAATGAAAGGGCCGTTATGGGTACTAATGTTTCCGAGTGGTTCACATCAAACAAACTCTCACTGAATCATACAAAAACAGCAAATCTCACTCTTACATTGAATTTTGGTAGTAGGGAATATGGAAATTGTAAATTCTTGGGAATCAGTGTAGACTCTAAACTCGACTGGAAAGAACATGAAAAAGAGCTTAGTATGAAGCTTAGTAAAGCTACTTACTTGATCAGAAACCTAAATAATCATCTACCTACATCTGCGCTGATTACTGCATACCATTCTCTTTTTCATTAACATATTAAGGGGGTATTAGGTATTACCACTAGGACAGCGTTTTGTTTAACGGTTTTTCAGAATTTTTATTTTCGGGAAATTTAATACATGCGATCTTGCGGTTTCTTGCAACTTGTTTATAGATTCATAAACTATAAAAAATGAATTTTAATTCTTTTCAATCGTCCGGCTAAACCTCTAAATCTTGCCTCAAATAAGGCCGTGTCCGCCGTGTTTTTCCTCATGGCCGGAAAGATTTTTTCGATTCTGTGATTTGAAACGTAAAATGAAGTAGTAGTCATTAATCTGTATTAAATTATCTGGAGTTTGAACCACCGACAATAAAAAATCTCAACAAATAACAAAATGGAGGCCATTCGAAAAAAGTGGTCGCTTTTTGCCCCCCTTTTTCTGACTTTAAGGCTCTATGAAAAATATCAAATGTTAATATATTTGAATGACGGTGGTTCAAACTCCAGAGGAAAATGTGGAGAACCGAACACTAAAAGCTCAAGTCAATCCGTTTCATAGTTTGAAAAGAAAGTTTCTGGCCAGCGAAAAAAAAGTGGTTTCGAGAAAAACGCGTTTAAAGTTTTGACACAAGTTTTAACTATTTTTGGAGATTTTTGGCTTTAGTCAGCTATGCCAGCTCCGTACACTAGGCCCTCCTCTTCCTCTAAAAACTGGGTTTGAATGATTTACTCCTGCCAGCGTTGTTGGATGGCCTTATGAGTTGCTGGAGTCAGGCAAAATTCGTCCCACATCTCGCGCTCCGCGTCGGTCCGCACCGGAAAGCCTTGGCTTGCAGGCCGATATGGATTCCCAGTGTCTCTATCGTCTTAAAAACTGCCGAGTATCCGTCGTTGAAAATGCTGGTAGCTATGAAAGACGCGACAGCGACGGCTTTTGCACCACAGTTGAGGTGCTTCGAAGCCAGCTTCCAGACACAAGCGTTCAAACTTTCGTTTGAGTTCTGCGTATTTCCACCCAGCCACCTACTCAGCATTGTTTACTTCAACAAGCAAAAATCTAACTAACAAATTCGCCTATTGTAAAACGGCTTTCGGACATGAAACTAGATACTATCAAGTATCAATACATGCAAAAAAAAATCATTTTTTTAAAACTTCCGAATGGTAATACCCCCTTAAGTATTGCATCTTGGTTTGGGGACACACTTCTATGACATGTCGAGTTTTTGGTCTACAACGAAGAGTAATAAGAGTACTTGCTCGTATTGGTTACAGAGATGAATGTCGAGACTCCTTTAAAAAATTAAAAATTATGACACTACCTGGTGTGTATATATTGGAATGTCTTTTGTATGTTCGTGAAAATATTGATTCATATACTACACACAATCAGCAGCATGAACATCTGACTAGAAATCGTGAACTGATACATCCGGTTAGAACCCGATTATCACAATGTAGGAATGTGATAAACTTTTATGGCCCAAAATTGTTCAATTCTTTACCAAGTGTAATAAAGCATTTGCCAATTAAAAAATTTAAAGAGATTTTGAAAACGTACTTAGTGACAAGGGCGTTCTGTAGTGTTGATGAGTGCATCCAAAACAACTTTGAGGATCTCTAGAATAATATATGTACACTGTTCAATGTTTTGTTCTTTTTATGTTTTTTATACTATGGTTTGCGTATTTTATATATTTACGTTATTACTATATTATACTACTTTTTATACTACTTTAATACAATTGTATTAACATGAAAAATAAAATAAATAAAAAAAAATAAAAATCCACCAGTGGAAACACTTTTTATAAACTCATTGAACACTTATAAGAACACATTTGTAGAAAAGGGGATATAATCTCGTTTTTTATTTCAATTTTTAAATACTTTACCTGGCAATGTTAAATTGCTATTGTACTACTTTTGATAATTTTTTTTTTTATTTTTTATTTTTTTTATTAGTTACGTGCCAATACAAAAATGTTTACACAAGTCAAAAAAAAAACATATAAAAGTATAAAATGCATTAATATCAAAAAATCTAAAAACGGATAATAATACTTAAATATCTAAATATATAAAAACACTACAAAATATAAGCAGTAAATTGAAACATGTTCAACTGATTATAGCATTGAGCTATTTAAGAACTCATCGTGTGAATAAAAAGCTGATGTTACTAGCACAGTTTTAATTTTCTGCTTAAAATGGCTAAGATCCAGTTCACGATAATGCATTGGTAGATGATTATAAAATCTGCTGGCATAATATCTTGTGCCGCTTCTGGTAATGGATAGTCGTACATAATCTGGACATATATTCATTTTATTCCGCGTATTATAGGTATGTCTGTCTTCATACATAAGGTATTGATCTTTATGTTTATGTGTATGGATTAAACATTCGTAAATATATATACAAGGGAGTGTAAGTATTTTAAATTGTGAAAATATTTCTCTGCAATCGGCTGTATAACTAGCCCCAGCAATAATACGAACAGCTCGTCTCTGGAGTGCAAAGATATCATGTCTGATGGAGGAATGGCCCCATGATAGAATGCCGTATGATATATGACTTTGAATTACTGCGAAGTATACGGTTCTTAGAACTGTTGTAGATATATTATTACTGAGGTTTCGAAGCAGAAAAATATTTTTGTTTAATTTTGATCTTAAATTATGCCCATGTTCGTGCCATAACAATTTATTGTCTACATACACCCCCAAGAATTTAGTGGAACTACCAAAATGTAAGCTCTCATTCAAATCAAGATTCCGTAGACTGAACATTAGGTTAGTTGTCTTAGATTCATTTAGTTTCAGTAGGTTTGACTGGAACCATTTACTGGCCTTCGACCGTGCATCCTCACTGAGGTGTAGAGTTGTCTGCAGATTATCATCAGATGTTAATATGGTGGAGTCATCGGCATACAACACGACTTTACTGTCAGTAAAACAATGGGGAAAATCGTTAAAAAATATTAAAAATAATAGTGGCCCCAAAATGGAACCCTGGGGCACCCGAATTTGTGTATCAAGATGATCAGATGTTCGACCATTTATTGATACACATTGCTTTCTGCCTGACAAATATGATAATAATAACCTGCAGCTTTCGGGATGGATATTGTACATATATAGCTTTCTCAGCAAAATAGTATGAGATATACAATCGAAAGCCTTCGACAGGTCTAAGAACGTTACATTCTGGTACTTCTTTTCATCCATACTGTTCATACAAGTACCTAATAAATCCTCGATTGCATGTGCCGTAGACCGTCCAGTTCTAAATCCATACTGTGAGTCATGAAATAAGTTATGCTTATCGAAATGCTCAGACAGTTGATCGTGCATAATCTTCTCAAATACTTTCGATATTATTGGCAATAGAGCAATAGGACGATAATTATCTGGATTATTTTTATTGCCATTTTTGAGAATGGGAATAACCTTAGCAGTCTTTAGGCAGTCTGGAAAAATGTTGCTTTTGATACATTCATTCAATAGTTTGCAAAGAGGAGGAATTATAAGGTCCTTGATGCAGATAACAATGTCTAGTGACAGACCATAAATGTCTTTTGCTTTTGATTTTTTTAGATTTACAATTAAATTTCGAAGCTTCGCTTCCGACACATATTTAAAATTAAAAACAGGGACTGAACACGACATGTTAATATTGTTAAAATATGACAATGGATCAGTTCCACATTTTGGAATTGCTGACACAATGTTTTCCGCTACAGCAGTGAAAAAAATATTAAATTCACAGGGTTCAATATCACAGATACTATGTTGAGTTTGAGGTCTGTACGAATTTACAATTTGCCACATCGCTTTGGGACTGCAACCAGATGACCGAATGAAATTGTCTGTTGCACTAATTTACAATTGTAAACTGTGGTCCATCTGATGGTTTCTATTTAAAATTGCTAATTAAACTACACCTTTGAATATTTTTAAATAATTCTTGCTTTATTCAAGAGTGTACACCTTCCTATTATTTATGGAAAACGATTTCAGTTAAATGGCCTCCGCGGCTAGCTGGACAGTAGTCCATTCTTTTCACCCAATTTTGCTGTACATTTTCAATTGTGTGTGGCTCTATTTGACGAATAGTTCAAAGAATGTTTCCTTCGGTGCGTCAATTGTTTGTGGATCGTTAAAGTAACAACGGTCCTTAACATATCTCCACAAAAAATAGTCCAACGGCGACAAATCGCAGCTGCGCGATGACCAACTAATGTCTCCAAAACTACCAAACCAAGTGTGCAAAAGTTCGATAGTTTCACGACTGGTGTGGCATGTCGCTCTATCCTGCTGGAACCAAAGCTCGTCCAATGCGTCTATTTGCGGCCAAAAAAATCAGCCACCATGTCTCTGTTAAAATAATTTTTCTATATTTCAAAACGTTGTTCCAGATTAAAATGATTAATATCTAACAGCGGAGATTTGACACCACAATTATGTCAATATATAAAGAGCGTCAGAGTTACCAATGTGGAAATAACCCTCCGTTCAAAAAGAAACTAATACATAGCCCACCCTTTATAAACATTTGAAGTTCAAACTGTTCACTGTGGAGGCTTCTACTTCGTTATACATCATTATTTACACATACAAGACAATTAACTTTGTTTGTATAACTGAGGATTTTATTGTGACTATAGTTTCGTCAACATTAACTTGTCATTATCAAACATAAAGTACTTTCTGTTTGATAATGACAAGTTAAAGTTGTCGAAACTATAGTCACAATAAAATCCTCAGTTATACAAACAAAGTTAATTGTCTTATTTGTGTATTTGAAGTTCAATCGTTTTTATAAAAGTTTTAGAATAAAATCTTGATTTTAAACAGTTTTTATAAACGCTAATTAACTTTTTATGCTCTCAACAACATCGAAAAGCTTTAAATTGATATTTAAAAACTGTACTCTAATATCTATGGACTTTCATCGATATCTCCAATCTGAAGTTAGGAACCACTGTTCTAATTCAAGCCAGTTTCCAAATTTACTCATTTTTTTGTAACTCAAAATAGTTTGTTTTTTTATTAATATTCTAAAGTAATTTTGTTTCTTCCAGAAAGCAATAGGTAGGTAGATTAAAACATTTAATTAATTAATTTGTTCGTGTATATGCTGACTATTAAAGTCGATCATTATTTTAAACTTTACCAGAATTGAAAATGCATTTGAACATCGTTTTTTATTTCACAAATTTTTCGTGTTGAATGTAAATTATGTTGGTTTGTTTTACGTTTACAATCAAAACAAAATAAATTCAATCCCGGCGAGAATCGCATTGAATTGTAGAACACGCTACAAACTAGTCGGATATATGGAGTACATATCGGTTTAACATAACACATAAATGTATGTTAAACGATTCAGAAATGCATTTCGTGCTTAGAATAGCCGTATTATGCACAATGAGTACCATGTAATCTAAACGAAAAATTACATCAATCGAGAGGTAAAACTGAAAAACCTGA
Source organism: Philonthus cognatus (assembly GCA_932526585.2). Lineage (NCBI taxonomy): Eukaryota > Metazoa > Arthropoda > Insecta > Coleoptera > Staphylinidae > Philonthus > Philonthus cognatus. The sequence continues at coordinate 20,506,825 of OW052243.1, forward strand.
AAAAAACACAAAAATAAAGTTCAACAACCTGAACACCCTAGATTAAATTATAAATATCTTTGAGTTTAATAAATTGTATTATTGTTAAAGTTGTATTGATGTTTTTAATAAATTACCCGTTTATTTTGATAGTGGCCTAGCTTCATTTCTCAATTTTTTGCTGTTGAATGAAATAATCTTCATAATTTGAGAATTTCTGTCATAAACAACAATTTCTGGTTATAAAGAAAAATTAAATTTGCCAATGGTTTGCAGAATATTTACAAAATATAAAAACGAATTAAAATTAATATCGACTTTTTGAAAAAAGTTAGTCTCGTTGAGACTTCTCCAAATATTCACTAAAACAACTGTTTCTCGAGCTAATATTAATATAATTCAATATCTGTTGGGGTATTATGCACAATAAGTACCATATAATCTAAACAAAAAATGTCATCAATCGAGAGGTAAAACTGAAATATCTGAAGAAAAAAAAAAAAACACAAAAATAGAGTTCAACAACCGGAGTACCCTAGATTAATTCTCAAGAAGTTGTTGTTTCAATGAATATTTGCAGAAGTCTTAGCGAGACTAAATTTTTGCAGAATGTCGATATTAATTTTAATTCGTTTTTATATTTCTGGTCTATCTATCGTTGGCGGGTCCGCGGGCTCAATCAGGATCCAGACCCTACACCGAGGTCTGTTTGGGACCTTGTCCCTAGTGACAGCCTCGATCCTAGCACCTGGCCAGACTTCGCCCACCTTCCCTATGGCCAACCTGAATAGATCAGCGGATCTCTGATCTGCACAGGCCACCAGTTTGACGTGGCCCTGGTGCCAACCTGCGTCTCGGCACTTAGGAACCGTACCTGCATTTTTAGATAGGACCTCCATATAGACCTTGAGGAGGGCTACCGCTGCCAGCTGCCAGTTCGCTGGTGAGATTGAGCCCTCCCTGTGGCTCCTATCAATCACAGCCCATACAGTGTGCTCCTTGATGATGTCACTGTACGTGCGGCCGGGCGTAGTTTTTGGAGACGGCCCAGTCCTCGCCTTTTTAGGGCACGGTGAAGTATCGCCCTGGGATCGTTGCCTCTTCGGCGCCTCGGTCGCAGCAGGCCTCTCTCCGTGTTCTCTGATTACTTTCCGAGCCCATTCCAGAGCCACATTATCCTTGTCGGAAAGGTAGGTCTCCGGAGTGGACTCGAATTTCAGGCGAATTCTGTGAGCCACCCTTCTATCCCTGAAGGCCCTTTTAGAGGTTCGTACCAGCCTTAGCCATAGCCTTACCCGACCTTTTGGAGTCCTATCCGGACTGACCGTGTTTGCCTTTAAGGGGAGGGTAGCACTGCATTTCTTGCATTGTTTAATCAATCCCTTACACTTTATTTAAATAAATAAGTTAACGACTGCAACATATATTATTATCCTAACCATAAGAATTATGTTTATTAAAAAAATATTAGTTCTGACTTTAAACAAAGAAATAAGGTTAATTCAAAGAATTTTGAGTAATTACTTTTATAAAATACCGAAATTTTACAGAGTAGTAGCTATGGCATTGTTACATGTCATGAGTAAATTTGATAAAATTTACATTATGTATAAAGAAGTTATTTGCTCTTAATTAAACAAATTATATTGTTTTTCACCGTTTTGCCACCTTTTTCTAATTTATTTTTACAACAGATTGTTCATTTTTTGTTGTAGCATAAACACAATAATTACGCTTTAATTGAGGCCAATTTTATCGCAATCCGTTAATAAATAGCTGCGATTCTTTGCATATTAATAAGCAATTTTATTAAAAGGTGGTTCTGTGCTGGCGTTTATACGGTCGTCATATAACGGTCACTTGTCCGAAGGACCGAAGATTTATTGGAGGCCATAATTGAGATGGCTCGGCTGACCCTTCGTTGGGCTGTATAATGGTTTTTCTTTTCTCAAATAACTAACGAATTTCACCATCGACGAGAAACCGAATGCTTATTAAAATATATTCTTGCCTGACAGTTTATAAAATGGATAGTTCAGTTTTACCATTTAAAATGAATCATTTTCTATGCTAACTATTTAATTTTATTTAACTCCCTGTTTTATAAACAGTTAAGTAAGAATCCAATTTAATGTATAGAACAGGTCATACATACACACAGGGTGTTTCAGCGAAGAGGGGAAGCTTGATTTTTCATAATAATAATTTTATGTTGTGAAGTAGATAAATTTATGCAACTTGTATCTGAAACACTTTTCGTATATTTAATATTAACGGAAATGTCGAGCTTCTCGTCCTCGATAAAACAGTATGTATATGTATGTATGCTTATAAACTAAAAGCAACGAAAGGTAAGCATAAATAAAAGCAAATGATCGAATACAATTAATTTATTATCTAATAATTATAAGCATAAATTTGTATATATAGTACATAGTAACAATATAAAATAATACAATAAAATTTAAATAACATACAGTTAGTATACTATACAATATAATATCCGAATAATGACCAACACACTAAAATAATATTATATTTAGAGGAAATTGTACAGTTAGATTTTCAAAATCAAATGTAAGTAGAAACCTTAACTGGAATAAATTCGGTATTTATGAAATGAGAAGTTCCAGCAAATATCCTCGAATAGGTCGATTTTTATTCTTTATTGCGCACTTTTTAGCGTCTTCAAAACAAGTATGACCTCACTAGCCTTTCACGTATGACGTCATAGGCAATTTTTTTAAATACAAACAATTTTTTTTTATTTTACGAAATTTGTAGCCCTTTTCATTCTCTTTACGAGCATGTAAAAGTATTTTGTTTTTTTTATTTTTTTATTTTTATATTTAAAAAATTAAACAAAAATCCTTAAAAAAAAACTTATATATTTTACCGGAACTGTTTAGAAATATAAGGGATGGGATTTATCACCGATTGGCTATTTGCTAAGAGAGAAACGGTACTCATTTTAAACATTTGTTACATTAATAAATTTATAAAAAATCATTTTTTGTTTAATTTTTGAAATTAAAAAATTTAAAAAAAAATATTTTTACATGGCCGTAAAGAGAATGAAAAGGGCAACAAATTTAGTTAAATAAAAAAATGTTTCTATTTTAAAAACTTGCCTATGACGTCATACGTGAAAGGCTAGCGACGTCATACTTGTTTTGAAGACGCTAAAAAGTGCGCAATAACGAACAAAAATCGACCTGTCCGAGGATTTTTTTCTGAAACTTCTCATTTTATAAATACCGAATTTATTCCAGTTAAGGTTTCCACCCTGCATTTTTTTTTCAAATTAAATAGAATTAATTGATATCTGTTCAAATAATGCTATCGGGAGCGCTTTTCGAAACGAGCGCCGTTTTTTTTTTAAATCAGTAGCTGAATAATTATTTTTACTAACGAAACAACCAAATTGATTGTATAACGGTTTGTCTATTTTCTACTCCTAGGTAAGAATAAAAAATACGAATATTATTGAGAATTGATTTTCTACAATAGTTTACTACTCGTAATTTAAAATTGTTCAACTTGTGGGATAGTGGAAGAGAGAGAATAAATTGAAATTCCAATAGAAAAACCAGCTAAACCTGGATCAGTATCGGTTCGAAGAAAATTTACCAAAGAGATTATTTTTGCCCTCCAGAGAAAGCAGGTATAAATAATTAGCATATTGTGCGAGCTGAAGACGAAACGATTAAGCGACTTTGTCGCACCGCTTCAACCTGCGGGGGTTGGAGCGCGGGGTTACTCTCCTGCAGATTCGGTAGCTACAAGGTTGAAAAATGATTATAATTTTATTGAGGGTATTCAAGTTCATTGCCCAAAGAAAACAGGTACGGCTAACGCAAAGGTTAATAAATACATTATTGGGGACAATAAATGGGTTTTGTTGAAAGACTACAAATCTCTCTACAATTTATTGCACCAATGCCGGTCGAAAATGCGAGTTTAGCTACATCTAGGCGACCGTTCTTGTAAGTACTTCTTTGCTACCCTCCCGTTAAGGCCGGACACGGATGCACAGTTGCCCCCTCCAGATCCGATGGGGCAGCCCGCTTGCGCGGGGTGGAATTATGCGTACCCACCTGGAGACCGATTTCCTCGTTTTTATTGTCCATTGTTTTGGTTTTAGTTTGAAGAGGAATAGACAGATAGAAAGATGGTTTGAATCCCCCTTGAGTTCCGATTCGTTCGAAGAACTGTAGGGGACTCAGAAAAGCTAGAGAGTTTGCCAAGGGTGACAGTATAGAGGTGGTGATTCTACGAAGGAGGTTGCAACAGCAGGGAGGTTGTTTTAGCCTCGGAACGTTTAGCGGTAGGGTAACGCCTCACAACATCACAGGTATCCGGGTCTCCGAGAAGGAGACCCGTGTCTCCGCTCTCCGTTCATTGGCCCTCACCCTTCCTTGCTCCCACACCGCGTCAGGGTACGTTTCTACCGTGAAAGATATTTCTGGTTATGTATATTTAAATTATATAGTATATATTTTAAATATACCTAACTACAAATGGCTTTATATGGCTGACAACCTTAAATTATTAAATTATTACAGTCACTAACAAAAAAATAAGAAATGGAGTTGGGCCACTTTTAAAATAAACGGCTCAAATATTTTGTAAAAGAATCAGAGTGTAAATTATCTGTACATAAACAGAAATGAATAAATAATCTAATAAATATTTGAGAGTGAAATCGAGCCTAATTATGTGTTTTACAGCCTAAATTTAATAGACTTAAATTCTAAGTTCTGGAAGACAAGTTTTCAATTACAACTTAGAAAACTTAGATTCTGAATTGTGAGTAAAAATTAGTTTTTAATCACAACTTAAAAGTCTCAATTTTTTTGTTGTGAGTGAAAACTAATAATCTATTGAATGCTTGAGAGTAAAATCGAGCATTAACCAATTAGTGCATAGCGTCCGTTATAACGATCCTCTCAAATTTATCTATTTGCACAGTACATGGTTGATATTTTTTTGCAAACCTTAGTTTAGACTATAGCATACACTGTGTAGACGTCTGCAAAAAATACAATTTACTGCTATTTAAAGAAATAGTGTTGCCTCCACCGTTCATAATTTAAATAGTGTTGTGGTATCGTGCGATTGTTTAAATTATGATTTAGAGTAGGCGGCATTTTTTTTGTGCGGTTGCCCTGAATGCTAATTGAATGATGGAATACATTTGAGGTTATGGTACACCATGTGTTAACAGTCAGTAGTGTTAATCTAATTTAAATTTCAAAGCCTCCTCTAAATCATGTTTTAAATGATCGCACGGTATTTAGTTTTCTACGCGATGGACCCGTCGCAATATGGAAATTCGCGCGGCAGGTAAGTACATATCCTAAATATATACTGTAAATCTTTAGATATTCGTTTTTTTGTTTTTAAAAGACTTTATTTTGAAGCTTTAAACGAGTGTTTTCCACTCCCAGACTAAGCATGAAGTAAAATTTCGAGTTTAGAAAAGCCTGAGCGTTTGGATTTGGACGCGTAGCGTCCAAATCCAAACTCAGGCTTTTCTAAACTCGAAATTTTACTTCATGCGCCACGCGTATAAGAGACTGATTTCAAGTGAAGTTTACTTGTTCTCAATATTTCAGTATTTTCAGTGTTTAATGCGCGTGGCGTATAAAGTAACATTTCGAGTTTAGAAAACCCCGCAAAATTAGTCCGCGCGACCAAGCCAAATTTTGCTCTAGGGCTTTTCTAAACTCGAAATTTTACTTCATGCTTACCTGGGAGTACAAAACACTCGTTTAAAGCTTTAAAAGAGTTCAATTTAAAGCTTTAAACGAGTGTTTTCTACTCCTAGGTTAAGCATGAAGTAAAATTTAGAGTTCAGAAAAGCCAAATTTTGGGGGCCTTTCTAAGCTCGAAATTTTAGTTTATGCGTTACGCGCATTAAACACTGAAAATACTGCAATATTGTGGACAAGTAAACTTCACTTGTAATTAGTCTCTTATAAGCGTGGCGCATGAAGTAAAATTTCGAGTTTAGAAAAGCCCAGAAAATTTGTCTCGGGTCGCTGCGCGACCCTCGACAAATTTTCACGGGGCTTTTCTAAACTCGAAATTTTACTTCATGCTTAGTCTGGGAGTGGAAAACACTCGTTTGAAGCTTCAAATTAAAGTCTTTTACAAAAAACAAAGTATATCTGAAGATTTACAGTATATAATCGCGATATGTTTACTTAAGAGACTTAATGTATTTATAGTTTACTAATTGATTATTGTGTTTTATACTAAGTAATATTCAAGTAATATATTTATTCATAGCATTTTTCATTTTTGATTATTATCAGACATATCATCAGAATTGCATAATATCCGTTATAACGGATATTTTGAATCTCAGCAATAAAGAATGTAAACAAAATTTTAAAAATGTTTTATGTCTATTGTCACCTACAAACTTAATATTAATAATTAAATATTTTTTTTGGTAAATATTAAACCTTAGGCACTAATAGCTGAATGTGTGTTTTACAGCCTACATTTGTTGTTAAACTTAAAATACTTAGGGCCAGTTGCACCAAACACGTTAAACTTGTTCAACTTTGAACTTAAGTTCAAAGTGACATTAGAACAATAGGAACTGCCATCTTGAACTTGAGTTCAGCTTAAACCTGATTTCAACATTTCTGGAGCAACTGGGCCTTAAATTCTAAGTTGTGAGTGAAAACGAGTTTGCAATCACAACTTAAAGTTGTCAGTGAAAACTAATAATTTAATGAATAATGTTTTTGTTTTTAAATGAAGTGATTATTACACTAAAAAATAATGTTATTCCTTACTTCACTTTTTATTTGTACAAACAAAAATTTGTTTGTTATTGATAATGAGCGCTTTGTGTCTCGAAATGTACATCTACATTTCGAGACACAAAGCGCTCATTATCAATAACAAACAAATTTTGTTGTTGAGTTTGTTATTGATACTGAGCACTTCGTGTCTCGAAATTTACATCTAACGCTACAAATAAACAGTGAAGTAAGGAATAACAGTCTTTTTTAGTGTAATTTATTGAATGCTTGAAAGTAAAATCGAACATTAATATGTGTTTTTTACACAACTTGTTGCTAAACTTAAAATGCTTGAATTCTAAGTTGTAAGAGAAGAAGTTGAAAACACTTCTTCACTCACAACTTAGAATTTAAGCATTTTAAATCAAAACTTAAAAAGAAGAATTCTTACGTATGAATGAAACGATTTTTCAATCACAACTTAAAAAACTCAATTTATAAGTTGTGTGTGAAAACTAGTTTTCAATCACAACATAGAATTTGATTCTATTAAGTTTAGCAAAATATTAATGCTTAAATTCAGGCTGTAAAACTCAATCCTAAAAGTTATAATTTACAGGAGCGTAGTTACTGTGGAGTAGTTGGAGCAGATTGTTCCAGGTGCTGCAATTGGAATGGCGTAAAGTTTATAATTTTTTTATAAAAGTGTATTAACGTAAGATTAAACATAAAATTAAGCTGAGTTCGCTTTGAATCATAGAACTACATATCTAAGCAGAATATTTTGAGTTTTACAGAAAATCAGTGTTTTATATGCGTGGCGCATAAAGTAACATTTCGAGTTTAGAAAAGCCGGAAAATTTGGATTTGCAAAACCAAATTTTCAGGCTCTTCTAAACTCGAAAATTTACTTCATGCTTAACCCAGGATTGGAAACACTCGGAAGAATTAAGACTTCTTCCAAGTGTTTCCAATCCTGGGATTGATATTTAGAATTATTCAGTTTTTAAAATACAATCCATTTTATTTGTCAATGATTATTTTAGACTTTTACTTAATTTAATATTTGAATTATTAATTTTCATTGTGTTTATTTTAAATCACAGCATAGAATTTAATTCTTTCAAGTTTCCTAATATATTAATACTTAACACTTTGTGTGCCATGTCTTTCATATAGGAAAGACCGTGATATACCTGCAGAGGCCACGTCTTTCATTTCTGTAAGACAGGTACGTTTCTATTCAAGGCGATGTGATTTATATAAATGACGCCACAGTGTTTATTTTAGTACAAAGTTTTAGTACAAAATACATACAAATAATGGGGCCTCGGTGGCCGAAACCCAGAGGTCGCGGGTTCGAATCCCGTCCGGTGGAATCATTTATGAATGTGTTGTGGCATCCTAGATGTAATTTCGATATAGAATTGGGTAAAAAAACATTAAATATAGATTGATGGCTAATGGTCATAGTTAACAAGGCTAATAAAAAAAACCTTACAAATAATGTAAAATAACAGTTTATTCCCCAGCGTTATTTCCCCGATGACACCTTGGCACGCAATGTGTTAAATTTATGCTGTCAAACACAATCCAGATAATTATTATTACCAGGAGCCTAGTTACCCTGGAGCAGTTGGAGCAAACTGTTTCAGGTGCTCCAATTTTAATGGTTCAAAGTTTGTAAACTCTTTGTAAAAGTTTATTTACGTGAGATTAAACATAAAATCAAGCTGGGTTCGCTTTGAATCATAAAACGACATATCTAAGCAGTATATTTTGAATTTCTCAGAAAATCAGTGTTTTATATGTGTGACGCATGAAGTAAAATTTCGAGTTTAGAATAACCTGAAAATTTAGATTTGGTTGCTCCACAACTTAGAATTTAAGATACAATTTATTTAAGCAAAGTTTAAAACGACACAAAAATTAATAAAAATCATGAGATATTTAAGACGTTATTTCTTTGTCTCTATTTTTAGAATTAAAAAAATTGTAGAAAAATGTTGAAATCAATAAAATAAAAAAAAAATACAGGGAATTTTTCTTTGAGGTATACATATCACGATTTTTCGATGTAAATTGTCGGAAATTCGCTGTTTTATTAAAAACGTCTAATTTGAAGCCTCTAGCGAGTGTTTCCAATCCCAGATTAAGCATGAAGTAAAATTTCGAGTTTAGAAAAACCTAAAAATTTGGTTTGGTCGCTCCGCGAAGCAAATCCAGCAAGCAAGCAAATCCAAATTTTCAGACTTTTCTAAACTCGAAATTTTACTTCATGCTTAACCCAGGACTTAAAACACTTGGCAGAAGTTACAAATTAATAATTAGGATTCATTCACTTTTAATGATTTGATTTTTGCAAATACATCCATAACGTGTCACTGTTTGGAGCGGCTTTTGGGCTGGAGGCATCATTGGACCATACTTTTTTTAAAATGAGGCTGGTAAAGCAGTGACTGTTACTGGTGCTCGACATCGCGACATGATAACACAGTTTTTTCTGCCAAAATTGGATAATATTGATGTGGCCAATATGTGGTTTCAACAAGATGGTGCCACATGTCATACACCCCGTGAAACAATTCAATTACTGCATGAGACATTTCCTGGTCGTGTACTATCTCGTTTCGATGATCAGAATTAGCCGCCTAGATCGTGTGATTTAACACCATTAGATTTCTTTTTATTGAATTATTTGAAGTCAAAGCTCTATGTATGAAATTAAACGCTGCATCAACGAAATTCAGCCACATGTATGCAGAATGGTCACGGAAAATTTTGACAATAGAGTGCGCCTTGCCCCGGCTTCGCTCGCGCGCCCCGGCAAATCCATATTTACTGACTTTTTAAAACTCGTAATTTTACTTCATGCCTAACCCAGGACTTCGTAGAAGTTACAAATTTATAATTAGGATTAATTTACTTTTAATGATTTGATTATTTTATACTTTTACTTTATTTGATATTTGAATTATTAATTTTCATTGTGCCTTATACTATTTCAATATAATTTATTTTCGATTAATTTGATATACAACGATGGTCCAAATGAGTGTAAGTGTTAATGGTATCATAAATATGCATGTTCAACATCGAGGTTGCGTTATAAAAAATAATTAGCTGTAAACGCGAGTGCGTTGTTCCTGTTCCTGTTCTATTTGACGAATCAATATTGGCTCATGGCGGTGACCTATGAATCTCCTCCGGAGCTTTTTATTATTTATCGTAAACGCTTTTGACCCTTTCCAAACGTGCCGACCTTAATCAATATTTAAACATGTTTTCAGTTTCAAAGACACGATTCTACAAAAAAAATATTGTTAGAAAAAAGTAGCTTGTTTCAATTATTTGTGTTCTTAGGATTAACAGCTAAAGTTGTCCACTAAAAACAATAGCATATATGCTGCTAATATTAAGAAAACACATTTTATATATACAGGGTCCTGCAACAGTGTGTCGGGCTTTCCTAGCGCCATTCCCGTGAAAAAAACAAAAAATTGTTTCGTACAAAAAATTATTGATTTCAAAATATTTATGGCGTAAAATTATTTTCAAACATACAGGGTGTCCCAATTTTGCAGTATAACAAAAATATTTGTTTTTTTTAATGGAACACCCTGTATTTATTCAACTTTTCTAATGTCATTTTTCAACCTCTATATTGTTGTCCATTTAGTTTATTATTATGTTACAGTGTTGCCAATTTAGTACCATGCATAAGCAAGCTCAACTTTAAAAAATCGTAGCGACCTCGTTTTTTGAAGGTAAGAATAACTTTTAGCAAATATCTCAGTGTGGTTAATAAGCAACGTTTTATTATTGAGCAATTTAAATTTAGTAGTACAGGGTGTTCAGAGAAACATGCCAAACTTTGCAAATTTCAAAGCGGTAGAACCCATTTTTTTAAATGGAATGCTCCCTATTTTATGTCATTATTCAATAGGTCTTTTTCTTCCGTTCAATTTGATGGAGCATATCTTATGTCTAAACCCCATAGTTGTTGAGATATTCAATATTTTTCACAAAAGTATCCATTTAATTACATTTCTATGCACTCTAGTAGGCCATTCTGCGACGAAACAACTGTCAAAATGTAATGTAAGTGTCAGTGTGACATTTGATTATGTCGAAATTCGAAACGTTAATTTGTGATTTGTAAAGTGATTCTTCGTTTCGTGGTAAAAGTAGACAGCATATAATTACGATGAATTTCGAAAAAGACGAACTAGTCGATATGATTTTTGTATTAGGAGAGACTGATAGAAATTGTTTATTGGCGGCTAGAATTTACGCGACACGTTATCCCGACAGAAGACATCCGGAAGAGAAAAGTTTTAGGAACCTGCTCAATAGATTTATTGAAACGGGAGGTGTACATTACAGAAAACAAGAAAAAACAAAACCTATCACCAATGAGGAAAACCAATTTTCAGTGCTCTTAACAGCAACTGAGCATCCCAACTTGAGCCAAAAAGACATCTGTGAAGCAACCAGCATAAGCGAGAGGTCAGTACAACGCATTCTGAAGAAAAATCGATATCATGCATATCATATTCAGTTACATCAAGAACTGAGTAATACTGATTTTCAGTTTCGTTTCGAATTTTGTATCTGGGCAAGACTAAAAATACAGGAGGATCCTGCGTTTTTCCAGTATGTTTTATTCAAGGATGAGGCGACGTTCCATAACAGCGGATCTGTCAACAGGCACAATTTTCATTATTATTCAACTGAAAATCCGCATGTTATGAGACAAGTTGATCATCAGCATCGATGGTCATTGAATGTATGGGGAGGAATTATTGGAAACCATGTGGTAGGTCCACATTTCTTCGAAGGCCATCTAGATGGGCATATGTATTTGCACTTTATGCAAAATGTATTACCCGGGTTATTAGCTCATATACCTCAACATACAAGAAACAGGCTGTGGTTTCAACAAGACGGGGCACCTGCGCACTTCTCGCGAGATGTGAGGACATTTCTTGATGGTATTTTCCCCAACCAATGGATTGGTAGGAATGGAGCCGCTAGATGGCCTGCTAGATCTCCGGATCTAACAAAAATTGATTTTTTCTTGTGGGGATATGTAAAAGAAATTGTTTATAAGGAAGCACCAACAACCCCAATGAATATGCAGCAACGAATTGTTAATGCTTTTGCAAGTATTTCACCTGAAATGTTAGGAAGAGTGAATAGGTCTTTTCAGCGGCGAATTAATTTGTGCCTAAATGAAAATGGAAAACATTTTGAACATTTACTGTAGTATCGTTTCTCCTTTGTATTAATAATTTTGAAGTATTATCTGTATTTATTTATCTCACATTGACTTTTACTTACATTTTGACAGTTGTTTCGTCTCAGCATGGCCTACTAGAGTGCATAGCAATGTAATTAAATGGATACTTTTGTGAAAAATATTAAATATCTCAACAACTATGGGGTTTAGACATAAGATATGCCCCATCAAATTAAAGAGAAGAAATAGACCTTTCGAATAATGACATAAAATAGGGAGCATTCCATTTAAAAAAAAAATGGGTTATACCGCTTTGAAATTTGCAAAGTTTGGCATGTTTCTCTGAACACCCTGTATTACTAAATTTAAATTGCTCATTAATAAAACGTTGCTTATTAACTACACTGAGATATTTGCTAAAAGTTATTCTTACCTTCAAAAAACGAGGTCGCTACGATTTTTTAAAGTTGAGCTTGCTTATGCATGATACTTGGAGAAAAAAATTGTAAATTGACAACACTGTAACATAATAAAAAACTAAATAGATAAAAATGTAGAGGTTGAAAAATGTCATTAGAAAAGTTGAATAAATACAGGGTGTTCCATTAAAAATAACAAATATTTTTGTTATACCGCAAAATTGGGACACCCTGTATGTTTGAAAATAATTTTACGCCATAAAGATTTTTAAATCAATAACTTTTTGTACGAAACATTTTTTGGTTTTTTTCACGGGAAAGGCGCTAGGATAGCCCGACGCACTGTTGCAGGACCCTGTGTTTCTTTAAATTTATCATCTATAGTTGTGCACTGAAAAAGTTTCATTTAAATTAAAAAAATTACGAAACATACTGATAAAATAACAACATTTGTGAAATTTTAACAAAATAATAAACATTATTTTATCAAGAGTTTTGTTTGTCTTCAATATTTTTACAAGCTTCAGGATCATTTTAAAAATCAACTAGAAATGATTAAAATTGATTAAAAAACAGATTTAATTTAGCAAGGTTTAAAACGACACAAAAATTTATAAAAATCATGACAAATTAAAGACGTATTTTTAGAATAAAAAAAATCGTTTAGAAATGTTAAAATCAATAAAATGAAAAGATAAATACAAGGAAATTTTCTTTAAAGTATACATATTACGATTTTTCGATGTAAATTGTCGGACATTTGCTGTTTTATTGAAAACGTCTAATTTGAAGCTTCTAGCGAGTGTTTCCAATTCCAGAATAAGCATGAAGTAAAATTTTGAGTTTAAAAATGCCTGGAAATTTGATTTGGTTGCTCCACAACTTAGAATTTAAGATACAATTTAATTAAGCAAAGTATAAAACGACACAAAAATTAATAAAAATTATGACAAATTCAAGACGTTATTTCTTCGTCTCTATTTTTAGAATTAAAAAAATTGTAGAAAAATGTTGAAATCAATAAAATAAAAAAAAATACAGGGAATTTTTCTTTGAGGTATACATATCACGATTTTTTTTATGTAAATTGTCGGAAATTCGCTGTTTTATTAAAAACGTCTAATTTGAAGCCTCTAGCGAGTGTTTCCAATCCCAGATTAAGCATGAAGTAAAATTTCGAGTTTAGAAAAACCTGAAAATTTGGTTTGGTCGCTCCGCGAAGCGGAGCGACCAAACCAAATTTTCAGGTTTTTCTAAACTCGAAATTTTACTTCATGCGCCATACGTATAAAACACTGATTTAACTTGAAGTTCAAAATATACTGCTTAGAAATGCCTGAAAATTTGGTTTGGTTGCTCCACAACTTAGAATTTAAGATACAATTTAATTAAGCAAAGTTTAAAACGACACAAAAATTTGTTAAAAATCATCACATATTCAAGACGTGATTATTTTGTCTGTATTTTTAGAATTAAAAAAAAAAATCGTATAGAAATTTTGAAATCAATAAAATGAAAAGATACAGGGAATTTGTCTTTGAGGTATACATGTCACGATTTTTCGATGTAAATTGTCAAACATTCGCTGTTTTATTAAAAACGTCTAATCTGAAGCCTCTAACGAGTGTTTCCAATCCCAGATTAAGCATGAAGTAAAATTTCGAGTTTAGAAAAACCTGAAAATTTGGTTTGGCCGCTCCGCTTCGCGGAGCGACCAAACCAAATTTTCAGGTTTTTCTAAACTCGAAATTTTACTTCATGCGCCACGCGTATAAAACACGGATTTAACTTGAAGTTCAAAACGTACTGCTTATGTTTGATCACATGTTCATTAATTTTACAAATGTTGGTAGGAAATATGTGAAAGTATAAAAAAAAAATTTATATGTTTACTCTGAAATAATTAGAGCAGATAATATTCCATTAACATTAAAAATCTACACATCTAGAACGATTCTGGAAGTATTTTCTATTTTGGAAGCTTCTACTTTGTTATACATGTTAATTCAACAATAAAAACAATTTTAACTTTTTCTCCAAGTTAAATTCTAGAAGTATTTCTTTCAATTATTTCATTCCATCACATAACAAACAATTATTTTTATTTAAAACCTCGTAATAACACCTTTTAAAACAGCATCTCATTAACTCTCAAGCGAGTCAATCGACTATTTCGCCAACTCGTTTTTTTTGTTCGTGCCTAATGAAAAATAAAGAAAGAGAAGATTGCTCACTCCCCTCATTTCCTTGTGAAGCGAGTGAAAGCCTCCATTACATACACCTCAATTACATCTTTGTAATTACCATTTATCTATATTTTTTTGAGGTATTCTTAATGATCTTACACATCCCGTGTTTAAGTATTGATGCTATAAAATCTTAGTACTATATGTGTAAAATTAACATACTAGTGGAGTGGATGGGAGAAAATTGAAATAGAAATGGAAATTGATTGAAGAAAGTTATAGTTTTGAAGTGTTAATCCAAATTCAGTATCAATATTATGTTAATTTAAATTCAGTATACATTCAAATGTTTTATCAAGTGATCAATGAGAACCAAAATAAAGTAACAACAATAACATATTTATTGGCAGTTTAATATACTAAAATAACAGTATAACTTTAATGGGTATAAAGGGTGTCCCAAAATTTCTCACGTTAATTTTGGGACACCCTTTATACCCATTAAAGTTATTATTATTATTATAAGTTTGAATTAAATAGAACACACAGTTTTTAGTCGTTATATTTTTATTTTTTTATTGAATCATAAAGTACATAAGATAGAGTTATTTATAGAATAACACATCGGGCAAGCGGCTTTGATGGCACATACGCACTCTTCTGTCCGTGACCATTCTGCATACATGTGGCTGAATTTCGTTGATGCAGCGTTTAATTTCCTCCTGTAATGCACGAATTGTTATAGGCTTGTTGACATAGACCTTTGACTTCAAACAACCAAATAACAATAAATCTAATGGTGTTGAATCACACGATCTAGGCGGCTAATTCTGATCATCGAAACGAGAGAGTACACAACCAGGAAATGTCTCATGCAGTAATTGAATTGTTTCACAGGATGTATGACATGTGGCACCATCTTGTTGAAACCACATATTGACCACATCAATATCATCCAATTTCGGCAGAAAGAACTGTCTTTTCATGTCGCGATGTCGAGCACCAGTAACAGTCACTGCTTGACCAGCCTCAATTTCAAAAAAGTATGGTTAAATCATGCCTCTAGCCCAAAATCCGCACCAGTGACACGTTGTGGATGCATTTGTTTTTCGACAATCACATGTGGGTTCTCTGAACCCCAAACACGGGGATTTTGGTGATTAGCGGTGAAAATGGGCTTCATCGCTTAGGATTATTTTGCTCGAAAAATCAACAGTTCAATTATCCATTGAACGAACTCTCTTCGCTGTGCATGGTCATTAGGCTTCAGTTGTTGTGTTAATTGAATTTTGTAAGCATGGAGACACAGATCTTTTGTGAGTATACGCTGTAGAGAGCTTCTTGACATTTGCAATTCTTGTCCACGACGCCGAATTGATGTTCTGGGATTTTCACCAACACTCTCACGCACTGTTTCGATATTGACATTTAAAAGGCTTGTTTTGGTATAACACTATTCCGACTATATTTTGTATCAAATTTTCGAACTATGGCCGCCAAACTTTGATTATTTTTGAGATATTGTTCAATAATGAAAAAAAAGTTGTTGTATCGTGTAACGCTCCATTTTTACTAACCCTAAACTCTCAGCTGTCAAATTGTTTTTTTCAGGGTCGCCAACAATTTATTGCAGAAATGGCGGCAAATTCAAATATTGCGTTAATTTTGTAACACCCTTTCTGGTTATGGTTTTTTGGGGAATGCGCATTTCTGCACTGCACTTAGGCCTCATTAGGCTCATTGTGCTAAACACCCTTTATATGTTTAAATTGACAACAGTTAACCTGTTGACAAGTGAACTTTCTGCCAATATTTATATAATTTATTGATTCTAGTGGTACGCAATTTTTTGTAAAATGATAGTTAAGTGTTTAATTGTTTATAGATTGGCGTGTTAATAATTATGACTTTTAAATTTTGGTTAGATATTCGGATTTTGAACTTTAGAAAATAATGACAGAATTTAGAATATATTTTTAGAGAAAGTAATGTATTTTGAAAGAAAATCATTAATTATCAGTTTCACTGATTATAGAGTCTTCTACTTCGTTATACATTGTTGAGCATAAATAAAACACTGTTTATCACTTTGTTTGTACAACAATTGGTTTATTTGGTGACTATAGTTTCGATACTACACGTATCGTAGTATCGAAACTATAGTCACCAAATAAACCAATTGTTATACAAACAAAGTGATAAACAGTGTTTTAATTATCAGTTTGAGAATTAAACTTTACAATAAAAGTTATTTTTTTTCTACATTTTGTATATTTCTATCAATCACAGTAATAATTACAATATCTGACGTACAGAAATTTCCAATAAAGGAGTTCCCGATAAATCCTCAATTGAATTAATTCACGAAGACACAATAGCTCTGGAGTAACGGTAAAAGTGTGAACCTGGACGAAATCCGAGAGCACATGTCAATTTGATTTATAAGGCATTATTCGGCCTCGTCATCCATCAGATCATCTAGAGATTCCGAAGAAATAAACGGGAGGAACAATGGAGATAACAATCGGGAGGAGTTTCATAAATACTCTCAGCTACTTTTTTAGATTCTAACGAGTTCCTCATCATGAATTTTAAAAAATAAACAGGTGTTTTTTTCAAGAATAAACTGAGATTGTTAAGAAAGAAGATTTAGTTTGATGAAATAAACATATGTAATAGTTATTTACAAAACGAGTGCGGGAAAACAATTTTCCCGAGTGAACGCAACAGGCAAAAACAAACAACTACAAAGTAACAAGTATACACTTAAAATAACATTCTAGTAAGTAAAAATATTTATTTTTGTTTGCGTACATTTAGTAAATATTGTGTTGAGTTTCTTCCAATTTCTGAAACTAAATAATCGCCTTAATTCATGAATTTTATTTGAACATTTCGAATTGGGCTAAATAATTTAAAAACAATCGGCTGTGGTATTTTCATTTTCTTTGAAGTACGACAAAATGTATGATATTTTATGTAAGTTTTCTCAAACTTGAATTGGTCGATTCTATGTTATATACAGGGTGGCTGATTTTATAGTGTCTAGCTTATATCTGCCAAAATATCAAAGATACAAAAATAAGTTAAATATGAAACTGAAATGAAATATATTGGCTTTTGCCATTTTGTAGATCAAGTTTCGTATAATTTAATCTACAAAATGGCACAAGCCATTATTTTTCATTGCTCACCCATCTTCCAGAAAAAATCAAATGTATTTTTTTTAAATAATAGTAATACTTTTTCCCAACGGAAGAACCAATACAGGGAAAGATTAAACATTCGCATGTAAATATGTAATAAAAATTATTAGATTAGCAAAAATAATAATAATAATAAATGATACAAAATTAGCCAAAAAAACAATGCACCCCTTTACAAATGCTGGTAAGATTAAATTTTACACTCGACTTACCAACATCAATTGGAGTCTTCGTAATAATGTAAATCTAGACATTGGAACTAGGTTTGATTCATTTCTGGAAACTATTCAGGAAAGCATATACGATACTTTCCCGCTAAAAACTGTTATAGGAAAGCAAAATAAACTTAATATCAAATGATTTAATAACAATTTAAAGCAAATGAGGGAGACGTTACTCTTAATGCGCGAAGCATCCATAAGATGTCCCGAGCTTAAAAATTGCTACTTAGGCTATAGGAAATCATACCACTTTGCACTTAAAGATGCCAAAATAATAGCAAACCATAATTATTTGGTAAAGTCGAACTACACACCTAAATCCATGTGGAAATTAATAAATTCTAGTCAAAGTAAAACGAAGCCGGAAACAGTCTGTGATATAAAACCAAATGATTTTAATTATTTTTTCAGTAAAGTTGCGGAAACATTACTAAGCAGCTTACCACAGTCACGTGCTGATCCCATAAAACGGATGGTAGAATCTTGTAGGCTAACCAGCACACCATATTTTTTATTTAGGAAAGTGAGTACTAACGAAACAATAAAAAACCTAAAGAAAACGAACTGTAGGGACATGTATGGAATTAACGTGGATCTTCTGAAGAGTGTCGCGGATATAATTAGTGGTCCACTAACTAACTTAATTAATGCTTGTATAACATCTTGCATATTTCCAGACATTCTGAAGAGGGCCTGCATTATTCCTATACATAAAAAGGGCGATGTCTGTGAAATTAACAAGTACCGCCCGATAGCACTGCTACCTACAGTTTCCAAAATTCTAGAGAAAATTCTTGCCGACCAGATCAGAGAGTTTTTTGAAGCCAACAATCTATTTTCTAATATGCAGTATGGTTTTCGTAGGGGAAGGTCAACTTGTGGGGCAGTTATTGATTTTGCTGAGGAAATATTGAAGGGTCTTGAGGATGAAAAGTATTCCGTTGCGTCTTTTCTAGACCTTAGTAAGGCCTTCGACTGCATATCACATGATGTTCTCTTGCGGAAACTATACTGCTATAACTTCCTGCCATCAAGTTGCAAACTTATTAACTCTTATCTCACTGGTCGGCTTCAAATGGTACTGGTAGGGGAGAAGAGATCGACGTGCTTACCTATAAACAATGGGGTGCCTTAGGGTTCCATTCTTGGGCCATTGCTATTTCTAATCTATATAATTGATCTGCCAAACATATACAATAACTCGTCAGCTATTCTATACGCAGACGATACTACTACTATTACAAAATGAAATAGATTGGAGGTAGCTGTGGACCAAGATATAGAGGCAAACAAACTTACCCATGAATGGTTAACATCGAACATGTTGTCATTAAATAACAACAAAACAATAAAGGTGACATTTTCTCTTAAAACGTCGCTACCATTCCAAACAACCCACTCCAAATTTCTAGGTGTGCACGTTGACTCTCGACTGACCTGGAATAAACACGGAGACGCTCTTGCTGCTAAGCTATGCAGAAGTGTTTATCTGTTAAGAAGACTGAATAGTTCTTTGCCCCAGATCGCGCTTCGTTCAGCTTACTTTGCATTATCCCAATCTCACATCTCATATTGTATCCTGGCATGGGGTCATTCTAGGATAAGTACGAGAATATTTAAGCTGCAGAGAAGAGCTATACGAGCTATTTGTAATTTACCATTTAGAGATGACTGTAAACCCAACTTCATCGAGCAAAAAGTATTAACACTTCCGTGCATTTTTGCTCTTGAATACTTAATTTACGTGAGAAAAAATCTTAACAAATATCAGACTCACGATCAATTGCATGATCACAATACCAGACAAGCACTGAATATTTACCCACGCTGCCCAAGGTTAAAAAAAAACTCAAAATGGGATTAACTGTTACGGGCCCAAATTATTTAATATGCTGCCCGAACAAGTAAAAAGCTTACCGCTTAAAAAAATTAAATCCACTATTAAAAGCCATTTACTCACCAAAGCTTACTACAACATGCAAGAGCTGTTATCAAGCAATATTCAAGAATTAGATCAATCTTAATCGATTTTTTAATCATACTCTACACAAATTTTATTATTTAATTATTTTTAACGTGTTTTTTTTGTTTTGTATTGTTTTATATACACTTTTATTGTACTCTTGCAAAAACATAATTTTTAGATGTATTTGTGTACTCTAAATATTAATAATATTTTTAACGTGTTTTGTAATGTCTTATATACACTTTTATTGTGCTTTTGCACAAGCTTAGCTTTATATATATTGTGTAATATATCATGTATGTATTTTATTAACGGTATTATTAACTTGTGTAAACTTAATTTAACTGCACGAAATAAAGTATTAAAGTATTTAGATACTTAAAAATAAATGACAAAATGTAACATTGTGCAAAAAAAACTCGGGTAGCAGATTCAAGTTTTACCTAGTACGGTCACCAATAAATATTTAAATTTAATACTCTGTATATTTTTTGAAAATTATATAGTGATTCAATGTTTATTTGCAAATTCTATTTACAAAGGTGTATCACAAAAGGCTTCAAATGGAAAGTGTTTAATAAAACACTTAATGTCTGAAAATGTACATAAAAAAATCATAAAATGTACGAGGTGTGTAAATAAAGAAATAAGACTGATTTTTTTTAAATGTTTGTATTCGAATAGAATTACAATTCAATATTGTCTCCCTCAACATAACTTACTTGGGAAGCAACACACCACTGGAGCCGGTTCTTCCAGTCCTCATAGCAATGCTGTAACTCGGATACTGAAATTGCTTTCAACTGGTCGGTTACGATCGTTTAAATGCTTTAGAGCAGGGGTTCTAAACCTTTTTCAGGTCGCGGCCACCTCTCATAACTCCACGCCCCCCTCTCTGATTTTATTTGAGTTTTTTTAGTAACATTGAAACACTCTTATAGCCTTATTTTACTTCAACTACTCTTTAGGAAATCTGTCGTGTCCCCCTGATATCTTGCCGGGTTCCCCTAAGGGGGCGTGCTCCCTTGGTTGACAAACCCTGCTTCAGAACGTCAGAAAATGAGATTTCTTGAGGTGATTTTTCGATCTCGGGAAGAAGAAAAAGTCACAAGGATTCAAGTCAGGCGAACTAGGAGGCTGAGTATCCACAGGAATACTTTTACTGGCCAAAAACTCGTTTATTAAAATTGCCATTTTTGTGCAGGTTTTTCCTATCCCCAACCTATTGGTCAAAATCTTATGAACGGTGGTGTGAGTCAAATTAAACGCTTCCCCGAATCATTCTGACTGTCAACCGATGATCTAAACACACAAGGTCCTGGATTCAGTAGACATTTCAATCGATTCTTGGGGGTGAAGGTCTTCGTTGCGTAATTCATATTAAATCGACTCCCTTCCTTTTATAAATGCCATAAACCACCAAAAACCTAGACAATAAATTGTTTCCTTAGACCTGCTGAAGTTGTGCAAAAAGTTCCGTTGAACTGTGCTTAAATTTAAAGCAAAACCTGATAAAAAACCTTTGCTCGAAATTGATGTCGCTCATTTTTAGAAAAAACGTTTCACAAAAAAAAATGCTACAGACAATCAAATGACTAGCCAGTTTATAAATATCATATGTTCACTTACCGCCCCTCCAAGTCCCACATCCCAAATGTTGCCTGTTCGAATGCTACGTTGCCCAGTCTTATGACTTAATTTATACACCTCGTATACCTGAAAGACAAATTCCAAGTATTTATCTTTTTATTATATTGATTTCAACAATTCTATAGTATATTTATTACCAATTTCTTAGTTATAACACAAATTTGCAGTAAAATTGTGGTATATTGATTTTGTAAATAAATAAATAAATTTAAATTGATCGAAATGTACGAAAATTTACAGACATCGATGAAATTGTAACTGCATTTTCTCTTTGGTTGAAATTGTCAATATTTACGAATTTAATTGATTGGTAAATTTGTATGTATCAAAAAGCAAATGATTTTATTTGAAAAGTTTTAGAAAATGTATTATAATTGATTTTGATTATTTATTACTATTTGTTTATTAAATTTCACTATTTTCTACGAGTTCATCGATTTATAAAAGCCCATACATTTTTTCAATTTTGACGATTTTTCCAATCTTGATTTTTTTTAAACAATTTCAGTCATTTGTTAGTTGTTTCAGTTGATACTCGTTGTTTTTATAAAAACTTTTAATTTAAAGCTTCTAAGGTTGTTATGTATAAAACACTTTGCTTTAAAACAGTGTTTTAAACATGTTTAAAAACAGCCGTCGTATTTTAAACAGTTTTGTTTTAAACATGTTTTAAATCTTAAATTTGATTAAAACATGTTTTAAACGTTATTTTTTTCTAAAACGTGTTTTTTTATTATATTAAATTTGCTAAATCATATATTTTTCAAGATTATTTGTTTACATTTTTAAATTTTCACTAAATTGTTAAAGATATTTCAAATTACATTAATAAACTTAACATTTTATTACAATAAAATATCACAACTGTGTGTGCATTAATGTGATTTTTAAATACAGAGAATTTATCTTTCAGGTATACATATGCATACACTGTAAATTTTACGACATTCGTTGCTTTTTTAAAAGATTTCAATTTGAATCATTCAACGAGGGTTTTCCACTCTCAGACTAAGCATGAAGTAAAATTTCGAGTTTAGAAAAGCCTGAAAATTTGGATTGGCCGCGTAGCGAAGCGAAGCGGCCAATCCAAATTAGGCTTTTCTAAACTCGAAATTTTACTTCATGCGCCACACGTATAAAACACTGAAATATCGTAAAGTTTAAAATATACGGCTTTAGAAATCTAATATGTGATGTGAATAAAACGTAAGTCAAACTCTGCGCTGAACAAATTGTTTAAAACAGTGATTATAGGCAACCCAATAACTCTATCATCGTACATTAAGTTGCCTATAATTGTTGTTGTATGTGTGTGTTTTTGAACTTCACTGTAAATCAGTGTTTTTAAGCGTGGCGCATGAAGTAAAATTTCGAGTTTAGAAAAGCCTAATTTGGATTGGCCGCTCCGCTTCGCTACGCGGCCAATCCAAATTCTTAGGCTTTTCTAAACTCGAAATTTTACTTAATGCTCAGTCTGGGAGTGGAAAACCCTCGTTAAAAGCCCCAAATTAACCGCTTTGAAACGAGGAATTTCCTTACATTTAAAAAACGCTGTAATTATCAGGATATGTATACTCAAAAGAAAAATGCCCTGCATGTTCTGTTTTAAACAGATTTTAACCATGTTTTAAACATGTTTTTAATCGTTAATGTTTTAAACGCTGCTTCAATAAAAAAACACGTTTTGTTTAATATAACTGTTTGTTTTAATTAAAATGAAAAAAACGTTTTATTTTACAACACTGGGTAGCGTGTAGGGCTACGCGACTAAGTCGAATTTTCAGGCTGTTCTAAACTCGAAATATTATTTTATGCACCACGCGTATAAAACATATCCCTTATGTTTAATTCTCACTTCAATACATTCTACAAATATTTACTATTTACTTATATGTATACTTATACACCTTTTGTTGTAAATCTTAGATTTTGAGATATTATATTTTTCATATTTAATAGTCATTTTAATAACGAGGAAATAGTAAACCTTTCTTTATTAGTTTGCACCGGCCCCGCTTTAATTTGGGCCGGCCCTGGTACGCGCAAAATGCATTCATAATAAAACAGTCACAGACAAAGTGTCCTAATATTTATTTTGCTTAATCTATTTCTGACACTTAACACTCCAAATTACCCCAGAGTGCATAATAGCGCACGCGGTTTAATAATAATTTTACTAGGCCACATGACGCAATCAAATGTCAACGTCAATGACACCTCGGCCTCTGCACCAGCATCTCTTGCAACTGTCTAAATATAAGCACGTAAACATTGGAAGCCGGCCGGAAAAGATGGAAGGACAATGGCCGCAGCGCGCGGATTCGCGTGAGATTTCACTTTTCTCAATATCGGCAAACAAAACGAAAGACCCATCTTAATTATCCTTAATGGCCGAGCGACGCAACGAGTGCACACTAATTCACTTAAATTGCATCATTGTTGTTGATGGAGCCGATGCGCTAGTTGCGTGTGAGAAAAATAACCACGGCAAACAGAAAAAAAATGTGAAGATTATGGAAAAATTAAAGGTTTGTACTTACTAGAAGATGAAATCGGTTGTTAAGTTTGCACCCAACAGGCTAAAGGATTAACAAGAATAAAATAAGGTTTTAGCAGAATTTCAAGAAGGGGGGTACCTCAAGGATATGTGATGGGGCCAGTGGCGCAGTTAGGATTTTGTCTCAATACAATTCAATTTTTTTTTTTAATTTTTAGAAAAATGTAAATGTGTCTAAATTGGTGAAATCAGGCACTTATTATACCTGGTGTTCGATAAAAAAACGCCCAACGCCACAACTCTTGTATTTATTGACCGATTTTATTGAGCTACAAACCAAAGTTAATAGCCGTTTAGATACTCAAAAATGACATAAATATTGATTTTTTTCAATAGTAACTTAATTCCCAAATAATAGCCAACTTAAGATTTTTAAATAACTGCCTATAATTTTTTAATTTCATTACATTAGACATTATTTTTTTAAATCCAATAAAGCTCAATTTCTTGATTTTGTTCAATGTTTTGGTCGATTTTTTTTAAATTTTCTATTTAAACTTATATTTTTTAAAAAGTATAATTAGTGTGCCTTGCAAAAAAGTAACAATTGTCATTTATTGTAAGGTTATGCTATTAATAATAGCGAAACAACAAATAAGTACGTACCTACGTTACAACTTAATGTAGAATTAAAGTAAAGGTCAAATGTAAATAATTTGTTATTTCAATATTTCGATTATGACTGATTTTTTTTAAGTGTTTTTATAACTTTACAACATTTCAGTGTTTTATACGCGTGGCGCATGAAGTAAAATTTCGAGTTTAGAAAAGCCCCGTGAAAATTTGTCTCGGGTCGCTGCGCGACCCTCGACAAATTTTCTACGCGGGGCTTTTCTAAACTCAAAATTTTACTTCATGCTTAGTCTGGGAGTGAAAACACTCGTTCAAACTTTAAATTTAACTAGTTTATAAAATCAACGTACTTATTTGTTGTTATTTCAATATTTCGATTATGACTGATTTTTTTTAAGTGTATTTATAACTTCACAACATTTCAGTGTTTTATACGCGTGGCGCATGAAGTAAAATTTCGAGTTTAGAAAAGCCCCGTGAAAATTTTCTACGCGGGGCTTTTCTAAACTCGAAATTTTACTTCATGCTTAGTCTGGGAGTGAAAACACTCGTTCGAACTTTAAATTTAACTCGTTTATAAAATCAACGTATGTAATATAATAAATCATTCATTGAAATTATAGAAAACGATGCAAAATTTTACCCAAAATCAACTTTTAGAGTTAACTTTATAATTTGCTCGGCTTTTAATGGGCTAATATTGTATTCCTTAGAAAGACAGTATTTATTCAATATTAAAGTTGCATTTAATATAATAACAAACTGTGAATAAATCGACAAACATCTAGAAATATCGAAAATCTCGACATGTTGAAAATCTTGAGGGTCCACTCCCAGACTAAGCATGAAGTAAAATTTCGAGTTTAGAAAAGCCCCGCGTAGAAAATTTGTCGAGGGTCGCGCAGCGACCCGAGACAAATTTTCACGGGGCTTTTCTAAACTCGAAATTTTACTTCATGCGCCACGCGTATAAAACACTGAAATATTGTAAAGTTTAAAAAATACCAGCCTTTATATTGTTCGATTGGTTGACAAATTATGTTAAATCTTCTAATCTGATTATACATTCTAATTCTATTTATAAATTTTGATCAGTATTAACAGTCCAATTTTGTTTCAAGGCAAACTACATTTATTGCCAAAAAATCATGTGAACAAGATTTATTATACATTTTTTATCATAAATATTGAAATAAAATTAACACATCGAGCATAATTTTCCTTTGTAAATAGGCTTAGGTCTGTTGAGGAAATCAATAAATAAATAAATAAATAAATAATTGGATTCACAAAAACAATGTCTAATAAAATAAGAAAAGTAAATGCAATAATTTAAAAATATAAAATTGACTATTATTTGGCAATGAAGTTAATTTTGAAAAAATATATAATTAGTGTCAATTTGTGGTATTCAAACTGCGATTGACTTTGTTTTTTAGTTCATTCAAATCGATCAATAAATAACAAAGATATGGTATTGGGCGTTTTTTATCGAACACCCTGTATAATAAGTGCCTGATTTCACTAACTTAGACACATTTTAATTTTTCTAAAAAATGAAAACAAAAATGAAAATTGAATTGTATTGAGATAAAATCCTAGCTGCGCCACTGGCCCCATCACAGACCCTTGAGGTACCCCCCTGGAAACGTCAGATTCAATAATTGTGAAGTAAGAATCGACTGACATTTATGTAGTTAAATATTTTTTACTTAATATAATAATAATAGTAAACTATTGATGATTTTCAACTTTTTATTTTATTCACTACAATTGTTTCGCTACACTGTAGCTTCTTCAGGTGAAGAAATATAATGTATTATGTATTATATTTCTTCACCTGAAGAAGCTACAGTGTAGCGAAACAATTGTAGTGAATAAAAAAAAAGTTGAAAATCATCAATAGTTTACTATTATTATTATATTAAGTGATAATGGATTTTCAAAATATAAGTGCCTCAACAATCAACGAAATATTTTTTAGCTTCTTCAGGGCGAAAATATATTTCTTTGCTTCTTATATCCTAAAAATTGTATCCTATCCTATTGAACATTTAGCTTTTTATAAAACTGGTAAAATTTGGGTTTGATAGATACATCACATTTTTTATGTAAATAACCGTTTGATTCTACATTGATCTTTAAATTTTTACGCAACACCTTATCTGAGTTCTATATTTCATAAATGTTCATATCTATCTAGTTAATATATTTTAAACTTCTGTTTAAATCAGTGTTTAATACGTGTGGCGCATGAAGTAAAATTTCGAGTTTAGAAACGCTAAAAATTTGGTTTGATCGCTCCGCTTCGAGGAGCAACCAAACCAAATTTTCCGGCTTTTCTAAACTCGAAATTTTACTTCATGCTTAATCAAGGAGTGGAAACACTCGTTAGAAGTACATTTTAATTAAATAATTCAGCAGAAGAAATACATTTTTATATAAATAAACAAAAACAGTATTAAATTATACAAATAAATGAACTGTTATTATTTTGTTTGCTGAATTTACAAATTTTTCTTGTAAATCTTGTTTTCTATTGAAAATCCTACTTTATGTATCTTTTAAAAGGAGTGAAAACAATAAATTTTAATTGTAATTATTTATTTAAAATAATTAATGATTAACACGTTTAATCATTAGAAATTATGAAAGTGCAGAAGATGAATAGATAATATCCGAATGCAAAGAGCGTTGTTTAGAATTTTTTTGAAAACAAAAACAAAAATACGAAGAGTAAGAGTAGCTGGGAGTGCGTATATGAAATAGAAATCTTGTGAAGTGAAAAGATGCAATCATGAAAATGTTAAATCTTCACGAACGTTTATTGGGTTATTAGAACCTCAATTAAATGGTTATGTACAAGAGTCATAACAATTACTCATGCATATTTATCGAGTTGAAACACACGCTAAAGGCATTAAAATGAAATATTATGGAATTACTCTCTAAATTAAAGTTTTTATTCAAAGTCCTTAGCAGGGTATTTTTTGTTTCACCATTTTTTAGAAAAATTATCAATTATTTAAATTTTATATTAATTATGGAACTACAATTCAAAATAAATATTAAAATTGTGATTCTTTCCGCAATCTACTACAACTAATTTGTCTTGCAAAGTTTTTGTAAAATACAATAGTTGTATTAGATTGCATTGACGCAGCCAACCGTGAAGGGGTAGGCGTCATCATTGGGGCCGATGCGAATGCCCATCATGTTATCTGGGGTAGCTCGGATACTCAATAGAGGTGAGTCACTCCTAGAATTTATTCTCACTTCTAACCTCTCCATATGTAACGTAGGGAACTCCCCTAAATTCATAAATTCTGCTAGACTTGAGGTCCTTGACATCACGTTAGCTTCAGAATGCTCTCTTAATATCGTCAAAAATTAGAAGGTGTCGGAAGAACACTCTTTTTCTGACCATAGATATATCGAATTCAAACTCGATCTTCAAACGCAAGTATGCTCTAAATATGTAGATAAGAGGAGGACTGCCTGGATCAAGTATAGAACTGCCCTATCAAGTGCTCTACCATTTGAACAACCAACCATACCCTACACAAGGGAGGAACTGGATCAGATGGTGAAACAATTCTCCTCTGCCTGCAACAAGTCAATAGAAGCAGCGTCCCCAAGGGCGCTCAAGAAAGGTAAGGGCAAACCATACTGGTGGACCTTGGAAGTTAGCTCCCTAAGAAAGGAGTGCAGAAGACTATTCAACAACGCCAAAAACACCAACGAGGGGGCAGCCTATATGGATAGTCTCAGAAATTTCAAAAAGGCGATTAGAAAGGCAAAGCGATCGGCATGGACGAACTTCTGTAATCAAATAGAAGACACCTCACAAGCATCTCGACTACGCAAAATCCTCTCTAAAGAGCCAGTTGTTCAAGGTTTTGTCATGAAAGAAGACGGCAGTTGGACATGCTCATGCGAAGAATGGCTCGAACTTCTGTTCGACTCCCACTTCCTGGGAAAAGAACTAGGTGCGATAACTGCCACAGCTGACCTATATTCTCAATGCCCCCTCCAAAAGATAGTAATCAGAGAGAAGCTACTATGGAGCATCAAAAGCTTCAAACCTTTCAAATCGGCTGACGGTATTAGCCCTGTCGAATTGCAGGAAGCTCCGGACATTGTCACTCCTTGGTTGGAAACAATGTTCGTGGCTTGTCTCAAACTTTCCTACATCCCTAAAATGTGGAAAGAGGTGGAGGTTGTCCTCATCCCAAAAAGCGGGAACATTTCCCACACTAAACCTAAGGACTACAGGCCTATAAACCTGTCCTCAGTTTTGCTTAAAACGGTAGAAAGATTAGTTGACAGTTACATAAGAGAGCTTAGACCCCCATTTGTTATCAACCTTTCAACACGCATATACTAAGGAGAAATCTGTAAAAACAGCTCTACACTCCTTGGTAAGCCAAATTGAAGGAACTATGAGACATAGGGAGTATACAATGGTGGCCTTCCTTAGGAAGGGTATACAGAAAGGGACATCTCGAAAGGAACATCTCCTCCGCGAAAGGAACATCTCCAAACTTGGGAACTCTTGTATTAAGAAACGAGTTACCAAAGGTACCCCTCAAGGCGGTGTTCTACCTCCGCTTCTCTGAAGCCTTGCACTCAATGAGTTACTCCTTAAACTAGGAAACTCGGGGTGCAATGCTGTTGCTTATGCCGACGACGTGGCCATAACCGTTTTAGGTAAGCACCCTAACATAATGTCGCAACTAATACAGCAGGCATTAGCTAAAGTAACCAAGTGGTGCACAAGGTGTGGCTTAGGGTTCAATCTACAGAAGACTGAGCTAGTCCTATTCACAAGGAGGCACAGTATACCCTGCTTCAGACTGCAAACCATAAAGGGAGCGGTCTTGGAGATCAAAGACCAAGCTAGATACCTATCATCATCATCATACTGGACCAGAAGCTTAGTTGAAAACCCAACTCTCAAGAGAGAGTACGGAAAGCAACTGTCGTGCTGTACTCTTGCAATAGAGCGGTAGGTAAAAGATGGTGTATGAAGCCTAACATCACCTACTAGCTCTATAAAGCCGTGGTAAGGCGCATACTCTTCTACGGTGTCTTCATTAGGTGGACTGCACTCGATAAGAGAATCCACCAACAAGCATTTGGGAAGGTCCAAAGAATGGCTTCCCTCATGATCATGGGTGCCATAAGGACATCACCCTCTAAAGCGTTGAAAACGATTCTTAATCTGACGCCTGTAGATCTCCTCGGAAAGTAGATCGCAGTAACAACTGCCGTAAGACTAAACACTACTAGCAGGCTAAGACTAGGCACGCAGGGGCACACTAAAATCCTTAAGGAATTTGCCGGTGTTCTACTAAACATGACCGATGTCTCGCAGTGCCTGCTTTCGGCAATATGTTCTCTTCCCGGATACCCACTAGGATGGACTGGGAGGAGGACAGAATACCAGATATA
The DNA here is from genome assembly GCA_932526585.2 of Philonthus cognatus. NCBI lineage: Eukaryota > Metazoa > Arthropoda > Insecta > Coleoptera > Staphylinidae > Philonthus > Philonthus cognatus. The sequence continues at coordinate 20,537,039 of OW052243.1, forward strand.
GGCTCACTCAAAGCCTTCATGGACGGGTCTAAGAGTGACGATAAAGTAGGGGGATGGGTCTTCTGCGAGGACCTGAACCTCCGCATTTTCGTCAGATTGCCGAACCACTGTAGTGTTCTACAGGCGGAGGTAATAGCAACCAGGATAGCCGCAGAATGGCTAAAGGTAAATGGGACTTCTGCCAGTCAGGTCTGTATACATACCGATAGCCAAACTGCTATTAAATCACTAGCAGGTGTAGTCAGCACCTCGAGGGTGGTATCCGATGGCCGGAAGGCATTGAATGAGCTGGTGGCTCGGAAACAACTTCAGCGCATCTGGTTACCAGGGTATAGCAATAACCCAGGTAAGAACACAGGAGACGAGCTGGCAAAAAACGGAATGAAGTTAAACTCGTCCTCGATTAACCAACATCCAGGTATCCCGTTTGCGACAAGCAAGGCGATCCTCTATAATATTATTTCAAAGATCACCAATAATAGGTGGAGAAATGAGAGCACTTGTAGCACCGCCAGGCAGATATGGCCTCAGTGCGACAGGAAAAGAAGCGAGGCACTTATCTCTTTAAAGAGGGGTGAAATCGCTCAAACAGTAGGCGGGACACTGCCCTTTCGGCAAGTACGCTCAAAGGTTAGGAATTCCCTACAATTACTACTGCAGAGGGTGCCTTGATGAAGAAGAGGAGGAAAGCGTTATGCACTATCTCTGTCAATACCTTTCTCTAGTTAGAATAAGAGGTTCATACCTAGGCCGTTTGTACCTGGTTGAACTCTCTGACCTCAAGTCGCTAGATGTTAAGAAACTTTTAAAGTTTGTCATCAACTCCAAATGGTTCTCGTAACAGAATGGTTAAACCGTGGTATTACAATGAGCCCTCTTCGGGCTTAAGTGTGCGCCCCCATGTGCTGTGCAACCACTACAACCTAACCTAACCTAATATTGCAAAATGAATCGTACTTTTAATATTTTGAAATATTTTACAAGCAAATATTGGCAATTTCATTCTAACTATATCTAAAATAAAGTTTTAACTCGGACTTAAATTAAATTAAAACGTTACCGTGTTTTTTGTTCAGTTTTCATAATAATGATTGTAAATTAGTTAGAAAAATTGTTAACATGAATAAAATGATGGATAGGTGTCGTGTGCTTTCTACGAGATTAAGGTGTAGTAATTTGAGCGAGGATTAATCGCGTCTGCCGTGGATATTGGCGTTAAAGCACACAGCGATTAATCATCTTAGCGTTCTGGCGAGCCAAAGAAAATTGCATCTCTCGAGGTGTATTTATAAATTGGATACAGAGAAGAGAAGAGAACTCTTCTTTCGTGACGCCGTTTCTTTAGAAAGAGCCCATCCTAAATTTGGACACATTTTCGTGCGCGCGAGCAGAGCATCAATCAAAACTTGAGACTCTTCGGGTTCACGTAATTTTTGATTGACGGAATTATTTCACAAGTTAAGAATATTATTATTGATAATAATAGTAATAGATAGGAAACGTATAATAACTGTAATGACTGTAATAATAAATGAATAAATTTAAATATCTCAAAACGGATTTATGGCGACGTCATGAAAAGAAAGTTCAAAATAATTTATTTTGTATTGTAGAGTCTTCTACTTCGTTATACATGTTAATTTAACAATAAAACACTTTAAACTTTGTTTGTATAACACTTATCAATTTTTCGTGACTGCAGTTTCGGCAACTTTAGCTTGCCATTATTAATTGATAATGGCAAGCTAAAGTTGCCGAAACTGCAGTCACGAAAAATAAATGAGTGTTATACAAACAAAGTTTAAAGTGTTTTATTGTCAAAATAATTTGTTTATTATTTAAAAGTCAATACTTACTAATCTTCTGTTCAGGGCTTCGAACCGGAACTGAATCGTAAACGGAAAAGTGGAAAAAACCGTTATTTTTGGCGGAACGAAAACCGGAACTGAACCGCAAAAAAAAATCAGTTTATTTCGGTTCAAACACGGAAGTGAACACTTGGTTAGTTCTACAACAGTTTCTACTTTTTGCAATTTTTAAATCAAAACTGGTAGGGGAAATATTCATTTCGAGGTTCCCTCACTCGACTAAGACCATTTCTGATTTTTTTTTTCGTAGAAATTTTAGTTTTTGTACGTCTTTGAAAAAAAATTCTAATTTAGGTTGCATCTCGTTTTTTGTTAAGAATAAAAATTATAGAAATAATCAAATTTGACGAAAATAGTCAACACGAAAGAATAAACTTACTCTAAAATTAATAAACATTGACTGGTACCAGTCGCAATTTAAGTACTTCCACTGATTTTCAAAAGAATCAACTGTTTTGTTGACAATCGTTAGAGAAAAAAAAATTGACTTTGTCTTTAATCAGCAGATGAGGTCTTTACGAAAATGTCAGTTTTTCGGGTATAATGCCATTTTTATCTTTTCTGACGTAAACATCGCGACTTCGACGAAAAATATAGATTTAGTCAAAGTCAGATCAACATAAATATTGACAATTGTCAGTTTAATTAATACAGTCAATGCTTTTGAATGACAGTCAATGAATAGTGGTCCACAATTAACATACATGTGGTCAACATAATTGATTAATAATTAATTTTGTCAAATGAAAATCAATATTAAAGAGTAGTCAACAATCAGCATGATTATGTGGTCAACATATTAGATTAATAGTCAATATTGTCAAATGAGAGTCAATAAATAGCATGTAGTTACAATGTAATCAAGAATAGTCAATGTTGTTAAATGACAACATATGAATAGTAGTCAATAATCAGTATGTAGTCAACCAAATCGATTAATAGTTTATGTTTTTAAATGTTGTCGTCAAATGGCAATCAATATAGTAAAGGCTATCTTGTCAACTTGATATGACATTTAGTCCAATGTATCAAACTTGACACAAATCGACGTCAGGCGACTATTGTCAATTTGAGACAACTATTAATTGAAATATATTATTAGATGGTCATGTAATTGTTTTTCTTTATGAAACCTGCCACACACATTTTGATAGTTGTGACATATTTTAAACTAACAAGTGTCTTCCACTCCCAGACTAAGCATGAAGTAAAATTTCGAGTTTAGAAAAGCCCCGCGTAGAAAATTTGTCGAGGGTCGCGCAGCGACCCGAGACAAATTTTCACGGGGCTTTTCTAAACTCGAAATTTTACTTCATGCGCCACGCGTATAAACCACTGATTTAAAGTAAAATTGATAATACATACTGCTAAGATGTGACAGATATTTACTAAGATATAGCGAAAAAATGTATTATGTGAATATTTTGTAAATGGAATAATAATAATAAAAATAGAACAAATTTAGCTTGAGACGCTTCCATATTTTTAATATTTAAATGATCATATGACCTATAACGAGGGCAGTGCTATGATGGACACATCAACATTTTTTTTTAATATGAAATAAAAATGTTTCAAAAATTAAAACAATCACTTAGAGCTGAACCGAAACCCGCAAAAAAAACTGTAAAAAACCGGAAAACCGGAAGCGAACCGATATATATTTTATTAATTTAACCGAAAACGAAAACCGAAACGCAAAAAATAACGGTTTGAAGCCCTGCTTCTGTTATTCTAATTAAAGAAGTAGAAAATTGCCTAAAATTGTATAATGATAGAAGGAACTGAAAATATGTTTTTTTTTATTTTGACCCTTCTAAAACATAAAATATAGGTACTTAAGGTTTCTATAAAACTAACAAACATTAATGGTAATAAACATAAAACAAATGTCGAAAAATGTATTTCTTGTATTTCAGTCGCCTATTTCCAAAAACCCCTAAATCCATTTGAAAACCATGGAAATAAACGACTCATTTATTTACTACACATTACTTTTATTTTACTACGTATTCTGTAAGTAAATATTTATACAAGGTGCCTGTATTTCGTGGAAATGCATGGGGAACTCAGTTTTTTGAAGAAATAGAGAGCCGTTTAGGCAAAGATGCATATTTTATGACCCAATAATAATCTGATAACAAATTTGAAATATCTTCTATTGTTTGCGAGATTTTGTCAAAAAAATGATTTTTCGAAATTTCGTTTTTATTATTTTAAAATGCGTGAATTTTGAAATAATTACAACAGAAAATAATAAGTTAAGAATTTAATAATTACGTTATAAATTTAATACAACTCACTTTTAAGTTTTTTGCGTATTTTTTTTTTTTTTAGTGAGAGTATAATCGGAAATATTAAACTCAAAACTTCATTTCAGCAGAGTTATTTCTCATTAATGTGCGTCAGAAGTACAATAAATTCGGTTATTATTTATACATTTCCTATTCGAAAGTGTGCTGTCCCATTAGCGAAATTTTTATGGTTCCTTTATTTTTGGCATTCTTTAATAACACAGAATGCGGATAATTTGGGTTATATTTGTGAATGCAATAAATATTAGTCGAATTAGAAACAATAAGTGAAAAGAAGAACGGCTGGAATTTAAACAAAAAGTGAAAATATTTAGGTATTCTAATTTGCTAGATTTTATTAGATTTGCTTAAAAACAAAAAGTGAAAATGTTTCCATTGCGAAAATTGTTTCGATGTGGGTTGATATGGGTAATTCTGAATGTTGATCAAGTTATGTAAATAATAACACAATTACAATTTTTATTTTTAATGCAATTCACTTTTTTTTTACTTAAATTATTAAATACATACAAATATTCTTCATGTGTTTTTAATAGAAAACATAATTCATTATTTAAGTAATTGAGTAATGTTTCATTACTCAACATACAGTAATGGACAAAAATATATAGACAATTATATTTTATTCGATATATTTTGAGGGTATTCAAACATAAAATAAATAAACAATGAAACTATGTTGCAAAATAGAAGCAAAACATATTTTTTTTAAATATATCCATAAACTTATGTATTATTGTTAATAATTTATAAATTGCCTGGACAAAAATACATAGACATAAGTAAAAACATACTTATTATAACAATGTATATCAAAACTAAGATGATTTCTTTTTAATAATGTGTTTAGCATTTAGCAGGGTATCTCTAATTTTGTAATTACTTCCTGGCATCTTCTTGACGTTCAATGAAAATATTATTTTTGTATTATGCGCGCGAAATCAGTGTGTTCAATGCAGAGCGACCAAACCAAATTCAGACTCTTCTAAACTCGAAATTTTACTTCATGCGCCACGCGTATTAAACACTAAATTATTGCGAAGTTTAAAATATAAAGCTTTAGTCTGACTGCAGCAGTATTGGGAACTGGGAAAATTCCCTTTTTAGAGATCTTTTACCATAAGGGGGATTTTTTTCAATTTATGAGTTCATTTTAAAACTACAAGATCAAAGATGTTTCGTGTTCCACCCCATATAAATAAAAGTGCAAGGGATTTTTGTGATTAAAAAGGGGAATATGTTACAGTTTCATGAGGGTAAATCAATTTACTTCAGTTCCCAATGGTGGACCACAGTATAAACGTTTAGATATTTTATACCCATATGTGTATCATAAATAACTGTATGTTTTTGAATTTACGTGAAGCGATTATTACACTAAAAAAGACTGTTATTTCTTACTTCACTTTTTATTTGTATCGTTAGATGTACATTTCGAGATACAAAGTGCTCATTATCAATAAGAAAAAAACAAACAAAAAAAATTGATATTGATAATGAGCACTTTATGTCTCGAAATGTACATCTAACGATACAAATAATAAGTGAAGTAAGGAATAAGAGTCTTATTTAGTGTGTATCATAAATATTAAGAAACTCGCATAGCGCCATCTGTTAAAAAAGACAACTATTTGTTGTTTTATGCCCACGTTTGAATCTTACATGCTGAAAAAAAGTCATGGCGCCATCTGTTAAAAGAATTCAACTTTTGTTATTAGATATCCATGTCTGTGTCTTGCGTGTTGCAGTAGTTTACTGTGTCTGTGCCCTGTCAGGTTTTTCCAGCGCTCGGTGTGTCTTTCCAGAGTCCACTCTCTTACGCTTGCTCTTATTGACTTTTTGGGGATTGGTAGCATCGGTTCTGGTCCAATGTAGGGTCTACGTAATCCAATCTTTGCCAATTCGTCGGCTTTCTCGTTGCCATCCTTCCCTGTGTGTCCCGGCGTCCACCGTAGAGTTACGGTGTTTACAGTCGCCAGTTTCGTCAGGTTTTGAATGCACTCCCATGTTAGCTTAGATTGGATCTTGTAGCTATCAAGTGCTCTTAGAGCAGCTTGGCTGTCTGTGATGATCAAGATCATTTGCCTCCCATATCCCCATCGCAAGTTTTCCATAATACATTGGTTAATCGCGAAGATTTCGGCTTGATGTGCAGCTGCCATCCTCCCCAGAGACACAAAGATGTCACATTTTTGGGTTACGCCGTGGATCCCAGCGCCAGCTCCACCTTCTTTGCTTGATCAGTCGGTGTACCAGATCAAGGTTCCAGGTGGAGGGTTGCGCTTCTCCTTGTCCCCTTCACACTGTATTGTGAAAGGGTTATTAAGGGAGTAGCGTGGTATCATGTAGTCACTTCCCAATTATAGTAGAGGTTTGGTAACTACCTGTTCTATTCTGGAGTGGTTTTCTGTGAGGTGCCAGTTTCCAGTTATCCTCAACCTATATGCCCCTAGTCTGGCCTCACTTCTAACTACTAGATCTAGTGGCTGGAGGTTTAGTAGGGTCTCCATTGAGGCAGTTGGTGTTGTACGCAAAGCGTCAGTTATGCATGAGCAGGCTAGTTGCTGTACTCTAGAGAGAGCTGTCTGCGCAGTACTTTGTTCTACTTTCGGCCACCATATGGTCCATCCGTAAGTGATCAAGGGCTTTACTACTGTATTATATATCCACATAGTCATTTTTGGATTAGGCCAAATCTTTTTCCCATAGCTCGCTTTGTTGTCATTAGCGTCGTTTTTGCTCTGTCGGTTGCGTATTTTATTTGACGGTTCCATGTGAGTGTTGTATCTAGGTAGATCCCTAGATATTTAACCTTACTGGTAAATTGTAGAGTTTGGTTAGAGAAGGTTGGGGGTTTGAGGCCCACGCGTTTCCTTCTTTTAGTGATGACCGCAGTCTTTGTGGGGTTAACGCTCAGCCCCACCTCCCCACACCATCGTTCTATTGTTTTCAGGGCATTGTTCACGACGCCTGTTATGGTAGTTGGATATTTTCCCGTGATGAGAATGACAATATCATCCGCATAGCCCTGGGCGTAATATCCTGATTCGTTTAATAACGTTAGTAGCTCATCCACCACCATGTCCCATAAAAGAGGGGATAGAACGCCCCCCTGGGGACATCCCGGTTTGGCTTTTAAGCTTATTTTTTCATCATATTGTTCCGCAAGTACTAGTCTGTCCGTCAGCATGGATTGCAGCCACAGACTTATTGTGGTTGCGAAAAGGGCCCATTGGGGTCTAATTGCTGTGTCTAGGTACACACCCCTTTATGATCCAGATGTGGTTTCCACAGCGTGACTTTCGACTGCTCTTACGATCGTTCTGATAGAGATGTTGTCAAATGCTCACTCAATATCTAGAAATGGGGCCAGTGCCACTGTTTTGTTTTTCAGCGTGTTCTTTATCTTCACTACCAGTTGGTGTAAGGCAGACTCACATGATTTTCCAGCGTGATAGGGATAAAGCGGCCTCTCTAATAGTGAGGTTATCCTTATGTGTCTTTCAACTAGTTTTTTCATCGTTTTAAGGAGGAACAATGTGAGGCGAATTGGTCTGTATTCCTTTGGCTGGGTTAAGTCCTTCCCAGGCTTAGGGATAAAGACCACTTTGATTTTCTTCCAGGTAGTAGGCACGTGTTTCAGTGCCAAGCTCCCCCTGAAAAGATTGCATAGCACCGGTAGAAGATGGTCAAGCCCTTGCTGCAAAAGCACTGGGTAAATCCCATCTTGTCCTGGTGATTTATATCGATGGAATGTCCCAATCGCCCACCTGATTCGTTCAAAGGTTATAACTTTCTTTGAAATTTCCCAGTCTTGTTTTGTTACCGCCTTACTAGGGGTTACAAGCGCTGTGTGAATGTCTGCTTTGTTTTGCGGGATTTCAGATACGGGGAAATGGGTTTTTATAAGGATCTCCGCTGTTTCCTTACCAGTTTCTGTGAATTTTCCATCTGGTTTCTTCAGAGTTCCGCAAGAGGGGTCGGAGGTTTTCGCTAGGATTTAGTGAAGTTGTGGTCAATCTCCGAGCAGAATATCATTCAAGCCTGCCGGCGCGCCCTCCTAATCTCCTTTATAGGAGAACTTAACTTCTATGGTTTTGTACACAAGTAACAACTATACATGTTGCACAAATAGTTTACCGCCATCTTGTGTTAGAATACTCACCTTTCTGTTGTATATACATATACATGTTGAAAAAATGGAATAATGCCATCTATTGCTTGCCATTTTCAGGCTATTCTAAACTAGAAATGTTCATTTATGCGCCACGCGTATTAAGCACTGAACTATTGCGAAGTTTAAAATATAAAGCTTTAGTTTGACTGCAGCAGTATTGGGAACTAGGAGAGAAATTCCTTTTTTAAGGGGGATTTTTTAAATTTATAAGTTCATTTAAAAACTACAAGATCAAAGGAATTTCGTGTTCCACCCCATATAATTAAAAAGTCCGAGGAATTTTTCTGTTTAACAAAAGGTACATTTTACAGTTTCATGAAGAAAAATCAATTTACCTTAGTTCCGGGTACTGAACTTCAGTATAAACGTTTAGATATTTTATACTCATATGTGTATTATAAATATTGAGAAATTCACATGGCGCCATGTGTTGATAAAATACAACTTTCTGTAGTTTTATACCCACGTTTAAATCTTACATGCTGAGAAAATGTCATAGCACTATCTGTTAAAAGAATTTAACTTTTGTTATTTTGTACCCATGTCTGTATCATGCGTGTTGAAAAATGGCTATGGTGCCATCTATTACTAACTAAACTTTTATGGTTTTATACACAAGTTACAACTATACATGTAGCAAAAATGGCTTACTACTATCTGTTGTTGGAATACTCAACTTTCCGTTATTTTATACCCGTGTGTGTATCATACATGTTAAAAAATGGAATAGTGCTATTTATTGTTTAACATTTTCAGGCTATTCTAAACAAGAAATGTTCATTCATGCGCTACGCGTATTAAATACTGAATTATTGTGAAGTGTAAAATATACAGCTTTAGCAGGATTGCTTTATCAGTATATTTTGAACTTCACTTTAAAACAGTGTTTAATACGCGTAGCGCATGAAGTAAAATTTCGAGTTTCGAAATGCCTGGAAATTTGGTTTGGATGTTCAGGATGTTCTAAACTCGAAATTTTACTTCATGCTTAACCTGAGAGTAGAAAACATTCGCTTAAAGCTTTAAATAGAAGTCATTAAACAAATCAACGAATATCTAAAGATGTACAGCCTATACATACAGAGAGTTTTTTGTAACACCGAAAATTGATTTTTGTATATTCGATTTGTCGAACCAAAGCATTCAATACGTTTTGACACCTTTAATTTTGAGGTTATGTGTCAATTGGGTTGCCTACATCACCATTACAGATTGTAGCGAATCAATCGCAATCAACGCCTCAACTTATTTCAATACAAATTGTACTGAGTTTTTCTTTCATGTATACATGTCCTAAATACAGCGTATGTGCCGTAATCTTTAGATAATCCTTATTTTTTTTTTAAGAGTTCAATATAAAATTCAAAAACGAGTGTTTTCCGCTCCCAGACTAAGCATGAAGTAAAATTTCGAGTTTAGAAAAGCCTGAAAATTTGGTTTGGTTGCGTAGCGCGAAGCGCGGAGCGACCAAACCAAATTTTCAGGCTTTTCTAAACTCGAAATTTTACTTCATGCGCCACCGGTAGAACGAAGACATATACCGAAATTTAAAACACACTGCTAAACTTCATATTGAATCAGCATTTTGTACCGATGGCGCATGAAGTAAAATTTTGAGTTTAGAAAAGCCTGAAAATGTGGATTTGCCGAGCTCGCTTCGCTCCGCCCGGCAAATTCACATTTTCACGCTTTTCTAAACTCAAAATTTTACTTCATGCTCAACCTGGGAGTGGAAAACACTAGTTTAAAGCTTCAAATTGAATTATTTTAATAAACCGACTGTCAGAAAATGTACAACGTATGCATATGTACACTTAAAAGAAAAATTCTCTCTATAAAAATAAACATTAAAAATGTTGGGTGTTACATAAAACTCTCTGTATGTAAACCTTAACAAAAAAATCACTGTATGTATAACGTAATTTATTTTTTGGTAATTTTTTAATATATAATTAATTAATAATGCATTTATTTAACCCAAAAGAATTACAATAGGCCATTGACGGAGTTTTTTCAGCCGTTTTTAGTAATTTATTTCCTTGAAAACACAAATCGTATTACTCGTATTATTCAAATTAATTAATTATATTCGATTAATTTTAAACTATTTGTACTTTATTTCTGTTCAACTTAATATGTTCATTAATATGTAAGGATATTTATAAACAAAAAAAACATTCTCACAATCAACTCAATATCTATTAATAATTAAATCTAATAAATGAACCATAATTATGTCAATGAACCATCGTGTAATGATTATCCATGTAAATCGTGTATAAAAATGAAAGTAGCAAATTGCGAGTAATTTTATAATACACTCTAATTACGGACAATTTGTATGCATGAATGTGTGTGTGTGTGTGTGTTTGATATCTATTACCGTTATTAGAAATAATTATTTAATGCGGATGCCATGAATGCATATGTATATTCAAATCGGGATGAATCGCTCGAATTGCATTTCGTTTTCCGATCATTTTTTCGTGTTGGAAAAACGGGTTTTCGCTTTTATCAATCGTTTCCTGATTGGCGATTGATGATGGACGAATTGCACTTCCTTAATACGGAACGCACTTAGTGCACCTACGAAGATGTTAATGATGGATTTAGTTATGTAATAATTATGGTTATTTGGAATCTTGGAAAAGGTTATTAGTTTTGATTGCTGTAATCATAATCGCAAGAGGTGATTTATATTTATTGCATACAAATGCTAACATAATCAAATTATTCTTTTATTTTTTTTATCAATTTTGTTCTTGAAACTTGATTTACATTTTATATTCGCTTTATTTAATTTATTTGTGAAATCAACGGAAGCCGTTTACAAAAACACATACATATCAAGGCCGTACCAAGGGGGGATATGGGGGTTCAACCCTCTTCCCCGAAATTTTCAAAATGTTAAATTTTTGTATGTAAAAGCGGCCCGGAAACAGCAAAAACAATATATTTACTAGTAGAACCCCCTCGAAATTTTTGTATCCCCCCCCTGACTTTTTTTTCTGGCTAAGGCCTTGATACATATAGACATTATTTACCATAGTTTATTATTATTTTTTTAATTTATTTAACGATGGTCTACGATAGAATATTACATAAATTTTACAATAAATAACACATTAGACATTAGATAAAATATGAACAATAAAATATAAATACACATACATTTAAAACAACAAAATATATATATATATATATATATATATATATATATATATATATATGTTTGTCTATTATCCCTCACACGTTGCAATTACATTTATGTTTAATTTTTCGTAGGTTAAGTGGAAGATCAGTAACAGGTTAAGCTGACTGAACTTTGCCTACGCTTATAAGTATTTATTTTGTATTAATTTTTTTTATGACAAATAAAGGCATTTATTATTATTATTATTATTATTATTATTATTATTATACATATGTCATTTCTATAAAAGTGTGAGCCTGTATCGCAATGCTTTAAGGCTGTTTGCAAAAAAGTCAAAATGACTGCCTATCGTATTCGCGTGTCTTAGCATTCGCGTGGCTGCAAAGTTCTGTGCGTAGTCCGTCTTCCTGAAGGGAACATAGAAAACTGCACTTTCTCGTAACGTTCGAGGGGGTACGCAGATCCCTAGAAGAACGAGCAAGTCAGGGCAGTCTATAAGACCATTAAAGAGTTTGTAGACCAAGATAACGCCTGCGTTGAGACGTCTTACATCAAGCGTCGCAGAATCAAGAATTTCGGTATAGCTACCGGTTAGATTAAACTTAAATGAAATGAAGCTTATAAACTATTCCTGTACTTGCTCTATCTTATGTTTGTCAACCGCAGTGTAAGGTGACCATACGCTCGAACAATGCTCGAGGTGCGGACGAACCAAAGAGTTTTAAAGGGTACTTAGGGTCATAATGCGCTTGCATTTCTTTTTACGAACCCTAGCATCTGGAAGGCTTTAGATACTATATTAGATATATGCTAACTAAATGAGTGATTGGAAGTAAATGTACCACCTAAGTCTTTAATTGTAGTTACCCCAGCCAAAGATTTACTTAATATGGTATAATTATAGAGCAGGGGAGAAAGTCACCTAGAAAATGTGATAGCATGGCATTTTGAGACGTTTAGTGCAAGGTTATTGTTTTCACACCACCCGCCGAATGATTGTAAATCCCTTTCAAGTAACAAGGCATTGCTCAAGGAACGGGTCTTCATAAAGATCTTCATGTCATCGGCAAATAATAAGCACTTAGCATGATCACTCATCTCTAATCCACTCATCTCCAAATCCAACACTTGATGACATCGTTAATGAAAACATTGAAGAACAGGGGACCAAGGTGTGATCCTTGAGGGACACCAGATGTTAGAAGTGCAGAAACCAATACGCACAAGTTGTACCCTATTTTATATACGAGGGGGATTCGTAAAATAAGATTGCTGTTATCGGGGTGCGGGACGTCGCTTGCTGTTGTGCTAATTTTTATAAAGAGCATGAGTTATGCACTAACGACGTTCCTCCGTAACAACTCCGGTGGCTCAGGATTGGTCACACACAAAATAATAATAATAAATTGACTTAAGTAAATATCCTTGGTTAAATGGCATTAATTTTTATTGTATACAAAAAAAGTTGTTTGAATTTTGTATGAATTTAAATTAAATGAAATTGCCAATTCTTGGTTGCAGACAAACATTAAAAGTGCGATTCTTTTCGCAATCTACAACAAGTTAGTCTTACAAAGACTATATCAAACACTCATTGAAACAACTACTTCCCGGGCTAATACCCCGACGGACATTGAATTATACTACAAGTGTTTGCTGTTACATACAGTAACCTACTGCAAATGTAACAATTTTGGTCAAATTATTCAAGCCATCTATAGACGCGTTTCGAGATTTATCTCTCCTCAGTATAGCTTTGCCATTCCCTCTAAACAATAGATGGCCTGAACAATTTGACCCAAATTGTTACATTTGCAGTAGGTTACTGTATGTAACAGCAAACACTTGTTGTATAATTCAATGTCCGTCGGGGTATTAGCCCGGGAAGTAGTTGTTTCAATGAGTGTTTGATATAGTCTTTGTAAGACTAACTTGTTGTAGATTGCGAAAAGAATCGCACTTTTAATGTTTGAATTTAAATTGACTATTGTTTTGAAAAAACAACACTTAAAATTTAATAACAAGAAAAAAAAAGGACCAACAAAAATGAATGAAACAAATAAACACAGAAATACAATGATTAAGCTAAACAAACAATGATAAAATGAACGATGATAAAAATATATGAAATGAACAAATGAATGAAATTGAACGAACGTGATGTGACGATTCAATGAATAATGACACCGACAACTTATAGGTACGCGACGACTTACAAATGATGAAAACTTCACTTGATAAAACTTCGAACTTCACTTCATGTATCCTGAATGCGTTTTTGAACTTGATGTCTGGGGTTCGACTGACTTGTGATGACCGAATCAAGTTTTCGAACTGTACTGCCCTTCCTCTGTCTTCCGCTGTCTCTTATCTTCCCCAACCACCGCTGTCTTCACCCCCGCCATGTATCTTGGGGGTGACGGTGATTGGTCGAGAACGTGGTGGAAGAAGCAGAGGGTGGAGTTTTCATATTTACCTGAGGCCAAAAAGTTTTGGGCCTGTGGTTTTAGACTGCTCCGGCGTGTCGAAGTTTGTGCTGCAGATGTTACGACCATAAACCTTTGTTCTCGCTGTTTTTCCGAAATTTTGAGAAATTCCCAAAGGCTTTGTTTTCACGGTCGTAAACATCTACAGCGCGCCGTGGGTTTTATGGCGCTGGTCCTCGGGGGTGCGGAATTTTATGACCTTCCTCGGGGTTGTAAACATCGGCCGGTGCTGGTCGCGCTGTTAATGATGGGGTGGTTTGCAAGTCGTCATTGTTGGTGACGTTCGGGGGAATTCAATGTTGGACTAATTTACATATTTACAAGAAAAAAATATATACAAAAGAACATCGAATGAATGGTTACGAACTTGAGTCATTTGGAATTAAAATGATTATGAAATGAAATTAGCAAAACAAATGGAGTCCGATGTTTTCGCGAATGTGAATAAAATAATCAAGTTACGACGTTTTCGATAAAACGCCGGTAACATTGCCATGATTTTTAATAATAGACAGCTATATTTTTGTTCTTAGTGTTGTACATCATTTTAAAGCTCAAAACTTATGCTAATTTTCTAAATAATCGCCGTTTCTGTTCAAACACTTTTGCAGACGATTCTCCAGTTTTTCTATCCCTATGTTATAGAATTCTTCCGCCAATCCTTTGAGGAATCGAGTAACCTCTTCCTTGACTTCATCATCGGTATTAAAGCGTAAACCACCCATGTGTTCTTGAGTTTGATGTGAGACATGAGGTCGAGCGTTGTCATGGAGAAGCCTAACACAACTGGACAAATCTAACACCGCATTCCTATTTCAATAATAACAACAAAATTGATATTAAAAAAACTACCGAAGTGGAATAAATGCGATTAAAGTTCTTTCCCAATTTTTATTTTTGTTTGATTGCTTCTTGTAATTGAATTTTGTTACTAAATCACGTCCCATTATTTTGAAGTGCATTTTCCTAACAAAACAAAATGCATAAATAGGTGTGGTATTATTATTATTATAACAATTTCAAGAAGCACTCGTGCATGAGTTGAAGTTACGCTGTAATGATTCAGTTGTTATTTAGAATACCGATGGAAGGCTTCTTTGAGTAAAATCTCCTTTTCTATTTTTCTTCTCTATTTTAAATGAGAAGAAAAATAGAAAAGGAGACATTTAAAATAAAATTAGATCGATACAATGAGGTTAATTGATCTAAATTTGTTTGATTCTTGTTAAAATGACTTAAATAAAATTATGTATAATTTTTATTAGTGATGGGACGACTCGTGTGGGAATAATCGAATCGATTATTCAAATGATAATATTAATGATCATTCAGTTAGTAATATGAATAATCATTGAAATGGTTTTACATGGAATTTTTGTTGTTTGTATACATATGCACACACATTTTTAAAATAGTTCAATTTGAAGCTTTAAACGAGTGTTTTCCACTCCCAGATTAAGCATGAAGTAAAATTTCGAGTTTAGAAAAGCCTGAAAATTTGGTTTGGTCGCTCCGCGAAGCGGAGCGACCAAACCAAATTTTCAGGCTTTTCTAAACTCGAAATTTTACTTCATGCGCCACCGGTACAAAACACTGACATATAACGAAGTTTAGAACACACCGCTAAACTTTACATTGCATCAGTGTTTTGTACCGGTGGCGCATGAAGTAAAATTTCGAGTTTAGAAAAGCCTGAAAATTTGGTTTGGCCGCTCCGCGCTTCGCGCTACGCGACCAAACCAAATTTTCAGGCTTTTCTAAACTCGAAATTTTACTTCATGCTTAATCTAGGAGTGGAAAACACTCGTTTATAGCTTCAAATTGAACTCTTGAGAAAAAAAACAAATATCTGAAGATTTACAGCATATAATTGGGATCTGTATACTTAAAAGAAACTCATCGTTCTAGCAATCATTCAAATATTTGTATGAATGATAATAAATGTGTAATAATTTGTATAATTATTTAGGAATAATAATTAATTAATTAAAAAAGGTGAATTTGTTCAAAATAATGTTTATTATCTTTGTCAAAGGTATGAATTTCTATTGTGCTAAATGTGATACAATCTCTCTCTTTCTCTCTCAAAAATCACATATTTTTAGATGTATGTGCAATCAAGTACATTTGTTCTTTAAACACAAATAAATATCATTAATTAACTAAATAATATTCTACTTAATTTTATGTTAATACGTACATATGCTCTAGAAATAAAATATTTCTTTCCAAAAAAACTTTAATTTCAACACAGGAACTGCAACAATGTGTTAAAATTCCAAAAAGTATATAAATAATTCAAAATTAGAAAAAAATAAAGGATAAATAGATAGGAAGACTGTTATTCCTTACTTCACTTTTTATTTTTATGTTAGATGTACATTTCGAGACACAAGGTGCTCATTATCAATAACAAAACTTTTGTTATTGATAATGAGCACCTTGTGTCTCGAAATGTACATCTAACATAAAAATAAAAAGTGAAGTAAGGAATAACAGTCTTTCTATTTGTGATTAATCACTTCACGTAAACTCAAAACAATACAGTTATAAATAGATAGGTAATTCAAATCACCGTTTAATTAATCATTCGAATGATCATTTGAATGATCTTTATTATGATGATTCGAATGATAATTCGAATGATCAATTGAGTCATCATTCGAATGATCAATTGAGTCATCATTCGAATGATCAATTGAGTCATCATTCGAATGATCATTCGAAGTATCATTCGAATCATTATTTAAATGATCATTCGAATCCTCATTCGAATTTATTAGTAAAACACGATTAGTTTAAACTGGATTTATCACATGTTAATTTTTTACTAAAAAACTGGTCAAAAGATATTAAAGAACAATGGGCAAATTTGAGGAAATATGCCCGAGAGGTAGCGGCAGATAACAAGTTGATAATAATATTTACCATCAAAAATGACTTCGACCCCGTCAAGGTCAAGTCGATATTCAGTAAGCATCAGTCTGAAAAACGATAATTGCTCTTTTTCTGTTTTTAGCGTTCTACACGACACCTGTTGACATTTCAATCATGAACTAAACATTAGATAAAATATTGAGCTTCAGCAACGGTCCCTAAGTTTTTCGTTTGGTTTTTTAGAATTACGTTAGCTAGTTTTTCACTTTTTGAAGATGTCTTCATTAAGTTTGAATATTTGTTCTCGTACTAATTGTAACAATCGCCTAAATCGGGGCAAAACTGGATCTCAAGGATGGACATTAGTTGAAGGCGAGCGTGTTTCTAACAAATGTGTTTCTAAATCAAGAGATTGAAGTTGTTCAAGTTTGAGAACAAGCAGAGAGACGCTAAGCGCTGATTCAATTGTGATCAATATACGAAAAGCAAGACATTCGAAAGGTGTTACTGATAGCATTTTTTAATGTCAAGGAAAACAAGATTGTAAAGATATCAAGAAAAAGGATCTTTGCTTATTATACATGAGAACAGGAATCTTGGTTGACATTAGATCAAGAGCGTGCGTCAAACATTTCTATGAAAATGGTCAGTTTAACTTCGAAGAACTACCTCATTTGATACCAGCAACAAATGAAGCTCGACTCGACTCTAATTCAATCGTTCAGATACTAGACAGTTTCGTTAAATTGTTAAGATTAAAGGATGGAACCAGTGAAGCTTATTTCGATGATATTCAAGACGATTCTTTGCGATATGAAACTGGTTTGACTCGTGAACAGTTTATCTATTTTAGTGATCGTATTGGCACAACAAAGAAAGAACGTTTTTCATTTGGTTTATTTATGATGCAATTAAGACAAAATATGACGTCCGAAGCTCTTACCATTAAATTCAATCTCGATCGGCGAACGATCAGTAGAAGAATAGAGAAAGTACGAAACCTTTTGAATGAAGAATTTATACCTGTGCAATTGAGAACGACTGAAGAGAGACGTACGTTGCTAATAGACGATCAATCATCATTTGCAAAAGTATTATTCGAACAAGTAATAACTGATGTCAGCTCAAGTTGAATTGTCATATGCGACTCAACTTATTTGAAATGTGAGAAAAGTTCTATGACTTTCAAATCGATTGCTGGTGTCCATACAAAAGCTATAACTGTGTGAAACCTTTCATGATGGTCACTAGTTCAGGACGTATGGTATCTGTTGCGATGCCATATTTTTGTAAAAAGTCAGATAACCAGATATTAGTTGAGTTGCTTTAAACTGAGAAAGCCAAGCAATTCTTCAAACCTGATGATATATTTGTTTTAGATCGAGGATTTCGAGATGCTGAGAAATGGTTGCTAGAAAACCAATTTAAGGTTGAAATGATACCATGTGTTAGTAAACGAAGACTGACTGCACTTGAAAGCAATAGACAACGCTTCATAACAAAAACTCGATTTGTGGTTGAAACAGTTAATGGTCATTTCAAGAGCAAGTTCCATTATTTTCATGAAATCATCAGGAATACCAACATCGAACATGCGTCCCAAGATTTCATGGTTGCCTGTGCAATATATAATTATACTCGCAATTCAATTGAATCTGATCAAGGACATCAACTTGAATATTCCATCACTTGGTCTAACTTGTTTGGCATATGTAATCTATGCCAAACAAATAAGACGAAGTGATGGAAACAAAGAATATCAATGGCACCAAGTCCTGGTTTATAGAGAAATCGATGGAGCAACTAGACATACCATCACTTACGCTAGATCAGCTCAGATCATTTGCACTTGGAACTTATCAGCTTTGGCAAGCGCCGTCATATTATTTTTAAACTATTAAACATGATGGTTCAGTCAGGTATCGAGTTCTAAAAGACAATATTATTGACTACAATGATTACTTTGATATTGATAACTCTGACTATATTTCGATAAACTGTCGTTTGTTCTCAAGACAGAAGAAGAACAGAAACTATTATCAAAATGTACTTCTCAATTTGAACTGTTCTGATCTTGATCTGATTCTTGGTTATACATGCGGTTGTTTCGCAGGAAGTAGAACTGCTGGTTGCTGCAGTCACATCATGATATAGTATTTTTAATACCTATTTGGAAGTACCAGTCGTTTTAGTAACTTAACGTATGCGGCTTCTTGAACACACACACAAAATTAGGTTAGGAACTTGTCATATCAAATGACTGACATCTAAACCATTATTGTTAGGGCATTGGTGCAGTAACTTGATATTCAATATAACCAGTGGCGGCGTAGGATCACAACTATTAATTTATTTCATAATATGGAACATAATAATTTATATGAACGTTATGCTATTATAATACAACTAAAAGTTCCACAAAATATATGATACAATCCAGAAGATCCAAACACGTAATGGATTTTGAATTTAAACGGAATATGTCTGCAAACGTTTCGCTGAGCAAAACTCGAATTACTTTAGAAACTATCACCTGTTTTATTATATTATTATTTAAAAATTACGGATGCATTTGTCACAAATCCATTTTCATTGCATGCACAATAACGTATCCCACTTCCAGTTTTTCTAAAATTCCTGGATTTACTGCCATCTTGCCACATTCTTCTATCTATTTTGCTAAAAACCCACGTTTTATCCAGAAAAAGCAGTTTTCTTTTTTAGCAACTTGATATTTATTTTGAAATAAAATTCTCTTTAACCTGATTCCAGTCATTTCCAATACATGTTTTCTTCCGTCCTGCTATTTGAAGCTAAAGCCAATTTTCTTAATTCCTAAATATAAAGAACTTTTTAGGGTCTCAATTTCTGGTGATTCTTCCATAAATTGCCAGTAAATAGTTTCTAAAGTAATATGTTCCTTTGTGGCATACATTTTGCAAATCACTTCCCCTAAAAAATGCAGAGAATTCTTCGTAATTTAAGTTTTTCTCAGGGAAACGTTTTCAGTTGCTCTGTTTTCATCTTGTAGGTTGTATAATGTGCTTTGTGGAACTTTTAAGACTTTAGACGTTTTTTAAATTGCCTTAAATCGAGATCCTAATTCATTTTGAAAATAACTTACTACATTAAGCATAGGCTTTTTGGATCCATGGGAATATCGCAATTTAGTAGTGTATTTTTGCGTTATTTAATGACAGACATCAAACTTTTGACGTAACATCTAATTAGTAATCGACGTTCATTTTTGTTGGTAATTTTTTGTTTCATCTAATTCATGATTGATAAATAAGGATGGGGTTATTCAAAATAGTTATTAAAAATACTATAGTTATCTGGTATCTTGCACATGCTTGGAAAATTGACGATCTGAAGTCTCCTGCAGCAAATCTTGACTACTTTTTCGACAACTTAGCTCCAGTAGATGTTGGTGATGAAGATGATTATTAGTATGAATTTTTAATAGTGTTTATAATGACGATTAAATAAAATTAACAATTGCTGATTTTGAGACTGATGCTCAATGAATTTTGGGTTGACCTTAAAGTGGTCGAAGTCATTTTTGATGACAAATGTTACCATCAACTGTTTTACGCCGCCATCAATCGGGCATATTATCTGAAATTTGCCCATTGTTCTTTAGTGACTGCAAAATAAAGGAAACTAATTATTGTGAACGCGTAATAATTTTAAATTATTTTACAGTTGTAAATATTTCAAAACGTGAAAACTTTTTAAATCAAATCAAATGGTTTTTATTTAATTCCTATATGTGCTTATAAAAAAAACCTCCATCTACACTTTATAAAACAACTTTTAATCAATAAATAATGATAATACGACTATAAATTCTCGAAAACATATTTAACTATGATTTTAAAACAAATCGTTTGGTTAAATTTCACTAATATTATTAATATAATAATAATAGTAGTAGTGAAATTTATCCAAGTGTTTTCTTTTAAAATCAAATCAAGTGATTTTTATTTGATTCCCATATTTGCTTATAAAAAACTCTCCTTATAATTTTATACAACTTATATAATAATAAATATAAATGATAAATGACGACTATAAATTTCCGAAAGTATCACATATCCTTGTTTTCTAGTATTTTTCTTCGCACAAGAAAGAAAGAAAGAAAATCAGGTTTATACATTTTCCACGTGACGTCGACATCTGTAATGAAATTATCCGCGCGAGAAAACGCGTCAAATTTATGCGCAAACAGTTTACAACCGTTGTAAATTTGTTTCGTTTTTTTTTGTCAAGAGATGAAAAAAGCGCACGTCGGTTAATTCGTGAAAGCGCGCGCTGTTTACAACTCTCAATATTTTCGAGATTGGGACATTATTCGAGGCTTAACGATAAATTACGGCGTTTGGGTCAGACGAATTCCCTGACCTCTCTTCGTTAATAAAAATTTTGGGCGTAACTCAAAAATTCTGAACGGATTATAATGCTTTACATTAATTGAGAACAGTTTAATGCAATGTGATTTTTTATTGATTGAAAATTTTTAGAAGGGAACTTTCAAATAAAATCTACAGACTTTTTAATTAAAACTAATTGTGCGATTCTGTGTTTTTAACCTGTAAGCTTACAGATCCGTTAATCTATAGCTCAATAAAATCCGTAACTCCTGTACTTATAGATTTACTAAAAATGCAATTCTGGGCGCGAGTCTGTAAACTACGCTCGTACAGACGATAATTTGAACTACTCTTATAGAACCAGCTAACTTCACTCCTGTTATTTGCGTCGCAACCGTCACCTGAACATAACGTTCAGGTTAGTTTCCGTTGGAATTGAAAAATAGCGCAATTAAACCATTTATAAAAACTGGGGTAAGTTATAAAATAAATAAATAATAGTTATTTATTCCTAAAGTTGGTTAACTAACAAGCATTACATTTATAGAATGTTTTTCCTTTCTATTAATGTAAACACAAGGATGGTGATCATCAGTAACTCTAGAGTGACTTAATTTAATCTTTTTTTAAATTTAAGTTGGCTACACCCTTCAGGAATTGACATATAAAACGTTAGATATAATAATTATAATGTACATTTTCAGAGTTGCCAACCTAGAATATTGTCCATGGGACTATAGATTTTTTTTAATTGAACATACGGTATAACAAACCCATGCTTTACTTTATTCTTGTCTTCAGCTGTTGTTGGAAATTTTACACAAATATGAAAAAAATGTTGGGAAGTTACAGCACAAATTTCTTTGATTGCTTGACTTATACTGCTTTGGCTCATCGAAAGCCAGCTACAAGATCCAACAGAAGTTTAAAAGGACCCTACAACCAAGAAGTACAGTGTAGCAAAAACCTGCATGTAAACATATTTGATTTAACCCTAATTCAAAATTATTAAAATCCCTTTTTAGTGAAGGTATGGCGTTTGCATTTCTTGTTGGTATGTGGGGTTCCAAGAAATTTCTTAGATTAATTACACTCAGTTCAAGTCTAAATAGTTGTATGAATTGTCTTGGTGGCATCTCAAATGGATTTAATTCGTCCCTTTATGATTTCTTGGTCACTCATAAAATTTCTATTTTATTATATTATTAGTGTATTAGGTACTTGTTAATAATCCAAACTTACCTATTACGTTTCTCTTCAAGAAAAACTCCAACAAATATATTAATTTGTTCATTGTTCATTGTAATATCACGATAAATATCAGAGTTAATATTATTACATTAACCTCAAAATGCGCAAACTGTAAGCTTACGTGCACTGTCAATCCATCCGTAAATATTTACAAATCTGTAACGGTATTTACAAGAATCTGTAAGCTTTCCAGAATTACAAATTACTTACAGACTCGTAAAGTCTTACAGATATTACTTAAAGATCTTACAGATTAACGCAGAATTGACATATAAATTAGCTCCATTAAATGAAGAATTTTTCTTTGAAAGAATCCTTTTCCATAGAAACGAGGTATATGTGCGTGTAAAAACATTTATAGAGTATATTTGTATTTAAAAATCAATCTCCGAATAAAATGAATCATTAAGTTTTACATAACAAATCCAGACAAGCAATTAAAACGCAATCATTACTATCTTATGTGCATAGCTTTACAAAATTGTTTAATACTGGAAAGATTTGGAGAAAGTGTTATTTAAAAACAAAATGCGACAGCATTATGTACATATTTCACATTTCATAATTGACAAGCTAGTTTTTACCATTGTTCTTTTTAGACACGAATAATTGCCTCTTCCATTGTTTATAATGCGTCGCAATCAGATGGATGTCATCTCCTAAAACACTTAATAACATCTTGTTGCGCTATTACGTGAGCAGAGGCTCATAAATCATTTCTTTGATGATGAAATTTTAACGAACTTTGAAAGAAATTTGACGAAAAAGTGTCAGCTACAGAAGATTAGATATATCAAAAGAAAATAATATGACTGACAAAATGGTATATTAATCGAAATAATAATAGAAGTCTGACAAAAGTTGACATGTTCATGTTGAAATGATATTAATTTATCATTTCAACATGAACATGTCAACTTTTGTCAGACTTCTATTATTATTTCGATTAATATACCATTTTGTCAGTCATATTATTTTTTATTATATTAAATAATTTTAAGTAGTGGCATAGTAATTAATTATCTGAAATATATAAAATATGTTTAACAAAGATTTAATAAACATAAACACTAAAAAACACATATTTTTCACATTGTGAGTAGTTTCGACAATTTTTCTTTATCATTATCAAATTAATACCCTAAAATGACTTGTTTAAGATATTAATTTGATAATGATAAATTGTCGATACTAGTCACAAAGTAAAAAACAAAGTGATACAACAGTGGGTTACTACGTGTTTTTATTGGTGTTTTTTATACAAAATGTATCGCAAAGTGAAAATCACAATTAACTTCTTAAAGATATAGTACATTTCAACGAATACAAAATATTTCAATTTACCATTGTTAAAAAATTACATTCAATATTATCTTTTGAATCATTCTGTGTAAATATGGAGGTGTTGGTTGTAGGTGTGGATTGATTATTTTCGCCATGTAATAAAAGGAAATAACGAAATTAAAGTATTCAAGGTTAGGTAATGTAAGTGATAAGATATGAGTTTTAAAAAATAAATAATCAAACATTGGCTATTCTAGAGTTATACAATGATTTTTGTTTTTAAGTATAATTATCCCGATATATAAGCTGTAATTAGAAACAAGGTGAACATTTTCTTTTAGGTAAACATATGCATAAGCTGTAAATTTTCCGACATCCGTTGTTTTTCAAAAGAGCTTAATTTGGAACTTTTAACAAGTGTTTACCACTCCCAGACTAAGCATTAAGTATAATTTCGAGTTTAAAAAATCCCCGTGAAAATCAATAAAGAAAGATTCAAAGAATCAATTTTAAATCTCGATAGTTTTGCTGAATTTTGGCGAGGATTTTGTTTGAGAAATTTTAAAAATTGAACGAATCAATATAAAATATACAGGATTTCATTGAAAATAAATAAATTTGATATATTTTAGAGGACATTAAAATATCTTAAAACGTATTAAGACACTTCAATTTTCTTTAAAGTGCGAGTGTATCAAAATATATTAAATTTTTATGGTAAAATTTTATAAAAAAATTAATAAATCAAAATTTTGCATCGTGAAATATTTATTATTGTTTACATTTTTAATCACCTTTTTCATATTTTCTACAAATCCATAATTTTGTAAAAAGCATGAAATAGTTGTTTAACATTTAATAAAATACAGAAAATCAATATGTTTATTTAAAACACTTAAAAAAAAACAATGCTACAATTAATAATAGAGATTAGGGTTTCTATTATGTTTTAACAATAACTAAAAGCGTGTTTTCATTCCTTAATTAAGCATAAGGTAAAATTTCTAGTTTAAAAAAACCTGAAAATTTGGTTTGGTCGCGTAGCGCTACGTGACCAAACCAAATTTTCAGGCTTTTCTAAGCTCGAAATTTTACTTCATGCGCCACGCGTATAAATCGCTGAAATATTGAGAAATTTGAAAAAACACACATCATCGTTTTAGTAATAATAATACAGTGCGATCGTTTAAATTATGATTTAGAATAGGCGGCATTTTTTTTTTGTGCGGTTGCCCAGAATGCTAATTGAATGATGGAATGAATATATTTGAGGTTATGGTAAACTATGTGTTAACAGTCAGTAGTGCCAATCTAATTTAAAATTCAAAGCCTACTCTAAATCACGTTTTTGACGATCGCACGATATTATATAACAAGATTTAAGAAATTCTTGTTTGAGTTACGTGAAGGTTAGTTTAATAGTAATTAGTTAAGTTATTTCTTTATTCCTTTTACTTCACTTTTTATTTTAAACATGTTAGAAGCAATTGAAATGCACAAAAATAGGAATAACCTTCTAAATTTTGATTTAAGTCCTTTAAACAACCCACTTTTAAATTTAATTCCTTAAACTAGCCTGCCTTTATCTGATTTCAAATAAATCGCACTTGGTTGTGAAAATAGTTGTATTTATATTTTTATTTATTTACGAAAATGTCAATCAGTTTTTTCTATTGATAAAGGGTACATTGTACCCGAAATGTACATATAGAATTAAAATAAAAAGTGAAGTAAAAGGAATAAAGAAATAACTTAACTAATTACTATTAAGATTTAAGAAGATGAATAAAATAGAAAAATCAACTTGCTTGGAATACTTATTTAGTCAAAAAATGTAAATATTCGATTGACATTCCCAGACAACGAATGTCAATCGAATAATTTTATTTTTTTACTAAATAACAGAAGTATTTTTCCTTACAAGAATTCACTGAAAATTGTCTTATCAAAATTAATTATTAAATCAACGAAAAATGTTGTCAATAAACCAACATTCATTTTTAACAATGAATCTAAAAAGTTAATAATATATGGGGTGTCCCATTTAAAATAACAAAGTTGTAAGGCATCCAGGAATTATAGGACACGCTGTATATGCGAAAATAGTTTTACGAATGCATGCACCTTGTATCTGAAATTTTTTTCGTATTTTTAATATTAAGTTAACTAAATATACGTCATAACTTCCATTTTTCCAATTTTGACATCAAATTCGTCTTCAGCGACCTCAAAACCCACATATTCATAGTTTTGCGCGAATCCGCTTAATTTAAAGAAAAATTACCCACCATTTTATGTCCGCCATTATGAAGTTTTCAATTTCGACATCAAGTTCATCATCAGCACCGCCTAGAATATTATTGCACACAATTTGGTTAGTTTTTATAGACATTTAGTGATTACAGTCAGGTTTTTTAATAATTGATCCGACATACTGGATCCGCCATTTTGAAATCTTCAATTTTGATATTAAAATCGTAATCAGCGACTCCAAAAGCCATAATGCACTCATTTTGGTGGGTTTTTATAGACATTTTCTGTATGACCAGGTTTTTTTCTCATTCAGCCTACTGTGCGTCGTTAACTTAACTTAAACTTAAAATCGCTCAGTCGGCTGTAAATTGGTTGTATTATAACTATAAGTCATTTAGTGAACTATTTTTTTAAGCGTGATAGTATTTTGTAATTACATTTCTTTCTCGGCATTTCTTTATTGACTATTGCAACAATGACTATAAGTCTCTAAGTATAATTATACTTTATTTCGTGCAGTTACATTATGTTTACACAAGTCATAATACATTTAATAAAATACATGATAAATTACACAATATATATAAAGCTAAGGTTATGCAAAAGCACAATAATAGTGTATATAATACATTACAAAACACGTTAAAAATATTATTAATATTTAGAGTACACAATACATCTAAAAATGATGGTTTTGTAAGAGTACAATAAATGTGTATATAAAACAATACAAAACAAAAAAAACACGTTAAAAACAATTAAATAATGGAATTTGTGTAGATTATGATTAAAGAATCGATTAAAATTGATCTTTTTTCTTTTTTTTTTGGCTTTTGCCTGGCCTTAGTTGCTTTGACTATTGGCCAACATCAATTATTTATTTTTAACTTATATTATTTAATTTATAACTTATTTTTTAAGTTGTATTAACATATATTGGACGGCACAATACATTCACACCACACCCAGGGACACGACGAGTTATTATTTTTAAATAACAACTCCCCGTGCTCGGGAATCGAACCCGGTCTGTGGCTCGCCGAGCGATTTACCGTCCAGCGACGTTACCGCTCGGCCACCACCTACCCAGATTGATCTAATTCTTGAATATTGCTTTAGTAAGCTTTGGTCAGTAAATGGCTTTTAATAGTGGATTTAAATTTTTTAAGCGGTAAGCTTTTTACTTGTTCGGGCAGCATATTAAATAATTTGGGCCCGTAATAGTTAATCTCATTTTGAGTTTTTTTTTTACCCTGGGCAGCGTGGGTAAATATTCAGTGCTTGTCTGGTATTGTGACCATGCAATTGATCGTGAGTCTGATATTTGTTAAGATTTTTTCTCACGTAAATTAAGCAAATTAAGCATTCAAGAGCAAAAGTGCACGGAAGTGTTAATACTTTTTGCTCGATGAAGTTGGGTTTACAGTTATCTCTAAATGGTAAATTACAAATAGCTCGTATAGCTCTTCTCTGCAGCTTAAATATTCTCGTACTTATCCCAGAATGCTAGGATACAATATGAGATGTGAGATTGGCATAATCCAAAGTAAGCTGAACGAAGCGCGATCTGGGGCAAAGAACTATTCAGTCTTCTTAACAGATAAACACTTCTGCATAGCTTAGCAGCAAGAGCGTCTCCGTGTTTATTCCAGGTCAGTCGAGAGTCAACGTGCACACCTAGAAACTTGGAGTGGGTTGTTCGGAATGGTATCGACGTTTTAAGAGAAAATGTCACCTTTATTGTTTTGTTGTTATTTAATGACAACATGTTCGATGTTAACCATTCATGGGTAAGTTTGTCTCTATATCTTGGTCCACAGCTACCTCCAATCTATTTCATTTTGTAATAGTAGTAGTATCGTCTGCGTCTAGAATAGCTGACGAGTTATTGTATATGTTTGGCAGATAATTAATATAGATTAGAAATAGAAATGGACCAAGAATGGAACCCTGAGGCACCCCATTGTTTATAGGTAAGCACGTCGATCTCTTGTCCCCTACCAGTACCATTTGAAGCCGACCAGTGAGATAAGAGTTAATAAGTTTGCATCTAGATGGCAAGAAGTTATAGCAGTATAGTTTCCGCAAGAGAACATCATGTGATATAATAGGATGTTGTCATTAAATTACTCGATCGACTGTATATTGACATTTGTAACATTTTAAATCTTAATGAATTGCTTGACTGTCTTTGGACTCATAGGATTTTGTCATATTATATCGTTATTGACCGTGTTTTAACTATTGTGACTGTGTGTCACTTGATTGACTGTCTTTTTACTGTTAGGATTTTCTCTAAGTATGTCTCTCTATGGACTGTATTTCGACTATTGTGATATTATGATTAAGGGTAAGTGACTCTTAAAATCACTACTTTTTTCCGCCTAATCAGACTATGTATATACAGGGAGGGGCAGAAAAAGCTATCCGATTTCAAATCCCTTTTTCTCAGAAGAGGGAACAGGTAGAGTAGTGGGGTAAAAACCGTTAGAAAGCCGGTTTTATGCCATTTGTCATTAGTCAACATGCCTTGGTCTGGTGAACATCGTGCTTTTGTTATTGAGCGGTTTATCGAAAACGGCGGTTCGATAATTGCTACAGAACGTGCCTTTCGAATTCATTTCGGACTCGGGCGTCATGATCCTGTTCCACATCACGCTACGATTAAAGTGTGGGTGTCAAATTTTCGACAAACGGGTTCAGCATTGAAAAAGAAGTCGCCTGGACGTCCCAGGACAGCAACAGGACCTGAAAACGTGGTCAATGTGAGAGCCGCGATTAAACGTTCCTCGCGTCGTTCGGCACGAAAACATTCTCTCGCTTTGGCGATTTCCAACCGCAGTATTCGGCGAATTTTGCACCGGGACCTCAAAATGCATCCCTACAAAATGGTTGTTGCACAGGAATTAATTGAAACCTGTGTCGCGATCTCCGAGAACTCCCAATAGACGATGTTGTGATCTTCACGGACGAAGTACATTTTCACCTTTGTGGCGCCGTAAACAGACAGAATTTTCGATATTGGAGTGACGAAAATCCTCGGGAAATCCATCAGAAACCCACCCATAGCCCAAAAGTGACTGTGTGGTGTTCTCTTTCCCGCCTAGGCGTTTGGGGGCCTTACTTTTTTGAAGAAAATGGGCAAACCGTAACGGTCAACAGCGAGCGCTATTGTTTCATGCTGGAAAATTTTCTTCAACCCAAAATGGAAGAAAATAGCGTGGAAAATGTGTGGTTTCAACAGGATGGTGCAACCGCCCACACATCGCGACGATCAATGGACATTCTCAGGGAAATGTTTCCCGGACGCCTCATTTCTCTGAGAGGTGATATTGGCTGACCGCCGCGCTCACCGGATCTCACTCCATGTGACTTCTTCCTTTGGGGTTACCTCAAATCGAAGGTATTCCAGCATCGACCAAGGACCCTTCTTGCTTTATGACGGGAAATCGCTCGGGCAATTGAAGAAATTCCTGTGGAAATTACGGTGAAAGTCATGGAAAGCTACCGCGAGCTCCTAAATCAGTGTATCCGCTCCCAAGGACGACATTTGAGTAATGTGCTTTTCAAAACTTAAATTTAAAAATGGCATATAATTTGCGATATGTTAATAAAAAAATTTGTTTGTCAAGTTGAGTGGTTTTAATTTTATAACGTTTTGAAATCGGTTAGGTTTTTCTGCCCCACCCTGTATTGTAAACACTTTCCGTTTTGTATTCAGTTAGCTATTGATAATGGGTACATAGTACCCGAAATGTACATCACGCATCGAAAAGTGAAAAAGGAATATAACTGCGATTTAATTAAGTGACTTGAAATTTTTACGTAACTCAAATAATTTAATTAACACTATATCACTAAATGCCCGGTATTATAAAACGATTTATTCCCTAAATAAAATTTACTTTAGGAATAAATTAATTTATTCCAAAGATTTCGGTATTATAAACACAAAATAACTATATTTGGATAATAAATAAATCTCCCCAGTAAATTATTTGTTTGTTTATCTACCAAGTAAATTTTTTTCTGTAAATAATTTGACAGTCAAAATTGTATTATATTATTATAATTACTTTAGATTCTACTACTTGTATTTATTAATTTCATTACGGTTATCGTGTCTACCATATCATCCGTGTCAGATTTAAGTTCGCTCATAGTACCTTCCCTGACAGTGATTAATTCGAACCACAAGACATTCTAAGGAGTCGAAGACCTAAAGTTTTTCAAATCAGACATAACCAAGGATTTTTATACTTAAGCATACGCTTTTTAAAATTAGTTAAATTTAAAGTTTTATACGAGTGTTTTCCACTCCCAGACTAAGCATGAAGTAAAATTTCGAGTTTAGAGAAGCCTGAAAATTTGGTTTGGTCGCGTAGCGCGAAGCGCGGAGCGACCAAACCAAATTTTCAGGCTTTTCTAAACTCGAAATTTTACTTCATGCGCCACGCGTATTCAACACTGAAAACACTGAAATATTGTGAACAAGTGAACTTCACTTGAAATCAGTGTTGTGTCCGCGTGGCGCATGAAGTAAAATTTCGAGTTTAGAAAAGCCTGAAAATTTGGTTTGGCCGCTCCGCGCTTCGCGCTACGCGACCAAACCAAATTTTCAGGCTTTTCTAAACTCGAAATTTTACTTTATGCTTAGCCTGGGAGTGGAAAACACTCGTTTAAGTCTTTTATAATTTCTAATAAGCTTTCTTTTTCTTGTTCTGTGTAATTCTGTCCTATTCCACGATTATTCTCCATAATTATAAGGAATTATACTTAATTTCCAATTTGATTGTCTTTTATACTTAAGCATACGCTTTTTAAAATTAGTTAAATTTAAAGTTTTATACGAGTGTTTTCCACTCCCAGACTAAGCATGAAGTAAAATTTCAGGCTTTTCTAAACTCGAAATTTTACTTCATGCGCCACGCGTATTCAACACTTAAAACACTGAAATATTGTGGACAAGTGAACTTCACTTGAAATCAGTGTCTTGTACGCGTGGCGCATGAAGTAAAATTTCGAGTTTAGAAAAGCCTAAAAATTTGGTTTGGCCGCTCCGCGCTTCGCGCTACGCGACCAAACCAAATGTTCAGGCTTTTCTAAACTCGAAATTTTACTTCATGCTTAGCCTGGGAGTGGAAAACACTCGTTTAAGTCTTTTATAATTTCTAATAAGCATTCTTTTTCTTGTTCTGTGTAATTCTGTCCTATTCCACGATTATTCTCCATAATTATAAGGAATTATACTAAATTTCCAATTTGATTGTCAATTTATTTTGAAATATTGACAATTCAATTTAACAAATTGGTGGTTCAAGTTATGGCCACAATGAAAATGTATAATTTTGGTCTGTAATCTACTAATTAAATTATTTATTTCTAGATTTGCTATTTATTTGGTAGGTTTGCTTTATAATACGCAATTTTATTTGCCCATTAGTTTACTGGGTAAATAAATTTACTCCACATATAGTTATCTAATGATTTATTAATCGTTTATAATACCGGGCATAACTCAAATAAAATAAATGTAGTTTATTTTTAAACATTGTCGATATTTAAATCATCTTATTTTTAACGGGGAAAGCATAGCACTCTTCCCTTTAAAGATAAGATGATTTAAATATCAACAATATCTAAAACATTTATTTATAAAACAAAAAAGAAAATTCCATTACAGAAGCTCTAAGTTGACTTACATTTGTCTTAAGTAATAAAATAGTGATTTGTCCACCAATTCAAGAATTACATTTTTTGTGAATAGTTTTGGAATAAAAATAATATAAGTAGAATAAATTTAGTTTGAGCAACTCAAACTAAACTTATTCTACTTATATTATTTTTATTCCAAAACTATTCACAAAAAATGTAATTCTTGCATTGGTAGACAAATCACTATTTTTTTACTTAAGACAAATGTAAGTCAACTTAGAGCTTCTGTAATGGATTTTTCTTTTTTGTTTTATAAATAAATGTTTATTAACTCAAACTCAGTTTACAAAGAGAAAATCCAAGAAAATAAATCTTGAATAAAGAATACATAAATGATTACCTCCACAGATCTCATCCATTATCCATTAAGATAATATTAATGATAACCAAAGGAAAAGTTTAATTGAGCACAGAGAAAATGCAACTTCCCGCCTTCTCGCAAAACAAAACAACAACAGCAAAAACAAAACCATCCTCATCCTTCCACGAGAGGATACGCGCTGCATACTTAATACTTAATATTGCATCAGAAGAAATGATAATTGCTGGGGATATGATCATCATTCGATCTCCCGAAGGTTGTAATTATGCGGTAAGTAGACTAGAACCGATCAAAAACCAGGCTGGCCAATCAAAATACATAAAAACCTGAACCGTGTTACATCCACGGTATGATTGTGAGTGCATTTGAAATTTGAGTTTATTGTGTTCTCTTTCGTTCGGGTTGGGAATTTACTGTTATTGGATGCGGTTTGTGTTACGCGTTCCTGCGCACTTTTCTCGACCAGTTTTTGATTGATTGAAATGTGCGTTCATGTGTGAGAAAATTATTTATGAAGGTACTCTTCAAATTATTCTAATGTAAGGATAAGGACTTTTTCTAGGGTATTAGAAATCCTCAATATTTAGTAGCATTTTTCTGACAAATAAATATCTTTATAATTTTTGTTAATACCGTGCGATCGTTTAAATTATGATTTAGAGTAGGCTGCATTTTTTTTGTGCGGTTGCCTAGAATGCTGATTGTATGATGGAACAAATTTGAGGTTATTGTAAACGATGTGTTAACAGTCAGTAGTGTCAATCTTATTTATAATTCAAAGCCTACTCTAAATCATATTTTAAACCATCGCACGGCACAAAGAGGAGCTTACCCACTGAGCAAAAAACAAACAAATAATGTTATACGAGGGTTGCCTTTTATATTTCGGGATTAGAGAACAAAAATAAATATAAATCATTGAAAATCGCCTTATTGTTTTTCAAAATATTCCCCATTAAGATCTATACACTTTTGCATGCGTTTGAACCAATTGTCGAAGCACTTTTGCCACTCTGATTGAGGTATCTCCAAAACATGCATTCTGAACGCATCAACCGCTTCTTCAGGTGTCGAAAAACGTTGACCTCTCATTTTATTTTTTACGGGTGGGAATAAAAAGAAGTCATTCGGTGCCAAGTCAGGACTATATGGCGAATGACTCATCAAATCGATGTTTTGCGTGCTCAAAAATGCAGTTGTTTGAGCCGATGTGTGAGAGCTCGCATTGTCGTGGTGAAGAGTGATCCGTTTTCGGCGGTTGGTTTTCCTGATTTCTTGGATGACAACTGGCAAACAAATGGTTGTGTACCACTCAGAATTGACTGTTCTGTGTTGTTCTAGTGGTACGGTTGCGACATGTCCAGTTTTTCCGAAAAAACAGGCGACCATTTGCTTGGAAGTGCTTCGTGCGCGAACAACTTTTGTTGGATTTGGCTCATCTTGAAACACCCATACGGTCGACTGCTGTTTACTTTCGGGCTCATACGCGTAAATTCATGATTCATCACCTGTAACGATGTCATAGACGTGTTTCGAAGCACCGCAATCGTATTTTTTGAGCATTTCTTTGCACCAATCGACACGAGCCTTTTTTTGAGCGATTGACAAATTGTTCGAGATCCAACGCGAACAAATTTTGTTGAAAGTCAAATGTTCATGCAATATTGAATGTATGCCTAAAGTTGTCTCAATCTCACGATAGGTCACATGACAATCTTGCAATATTTGTTTGCGCACAGCATCAATGGTTTCCGGAACAACAACTGACTTTGGACGACCTCCACGAAATTCGTCTTGGAGTGAACTACGACCTCGGTTGAATTCACCATACCAGCGATAAACACTGGTCTTTGATGGAGCTTCATCGCTAAAAATTGAATTAAGTTCATAAATGCACTGTTGTTGAGTTAATCCACGCCGAAAGTTGTAAAAAATAATCGCACGAAAATGTTCACGATTTAATTCCATTCTTTGGCCGAGATTAATCTTTTAAGTTAGTGTAAACGACACAAATAACGCTCATATGTCAAAACGTTCTGAGTACGTATAACCTCAAAAATGTCAAACTTTACGATAGAGCTCTCAGTTGCCAGATTGCAACACTAGGGTTGCCCAATCCCGAAATATAAAAGGCAACCCTCGTATCAACATTGTAACAACATTTAATGTTGT
The DNA here is from genome assembly GCA_932526585.2 of Philonthus cognatus. NCBI lineage: Eukaryota > Metazoa > Arthropoda > Insecta > Coleoptera > Staphylinidae > Philonthus > Philonthus cognatus. The sequence goes on from OW052243.1 coordinate 20,571,286, forward strand.
ATTAATGTTTATAAAACATTACTTAAATGTGTTTGCTCAGTGGGAATGCTTATAGGAGATCTGGAAATCGAGTAGAAAAGGAGAGACTATGGTCAGGATGTGAAGTAAGGGTAAGACTGACGACTATCTACACCAATCACCGGTCTCGCTTCTCGATGCAGCATCCAAATGCGGTTACCAAATTTTATATAGAGACTGGCTAACTGGATATATATGAACTGTGACGGTACTAAATCGTCTTGCAGTTTACAGTACTGAAATTCTGTTTGAAAGTTTCAGTTTCAGTATTATAAATGAATAGTCATACTTTAATGTTTGTTATTTTATTCGTATGAGATTATTCAGAAATAATTATTCGTCATTTCATGTATTTGTATTTTTTTTAACTTATTTCATGTTTGATAATTATAAAGTGTTTAGGTACTTTCAATTCTCATTACAAATCAAAGAAAAAAATCGCTTAGAGGTAGTTTCTTACTTGGCTAGTGATTACAATTTCCATTTCTTCATTCCGAAATAGAAATTGGCAAATGGGAATTAAAGCGCAATTTCGATTACAGTCATTTGCACTCACGGCGAATCGTGCTCCACTATCATTTTCACTTGCGGAAATCGCCCGCAGAAATGTAAACATTCCAATTTGTGAAAATAATGAAATTGTTGAATTGTTAGTTGAAAAGTTGAGTAAATAATGGATTAAATAAATAATAAATGTGTTTAGTCAAATGGTTATTTCTGTTGGTTTTATTAACTAGTCCAGGCATGCTCAACCTGCGGCCCACCAAGCTTAAGAGGGCCAATTTTTGCTGGTTGTGTGTTTCTGGGATACGAGATGGCGCAGAAATAGCAAAATTCCAGAAAGTAGTTTTGACTATGTATTGGTTTATAGTGCCTGCCGAATTTTATCCCAACAAATAATAAAAATGATGAGTGCGGAGAGCGTTGTTTGTTTGTTTACACAGCGCCGTGCGAATAAATGAATGGGTATTGAATTACAGAAGACACAAGTAAATTGGATAAATATTCACGATTTTAATTTCTATCGTCTTACATACAACTGTATACCGAAACAGATGCCTTTTTAGTTTGATATTCTATATGAGTATATACAGGGAGTTTTTCTTTACTGTATACGTATTCTAAATTCAGATTATTTTCTTTAAATATTTAGTTATTTGTTGTTTTCTAAATTAAATTTAAAACGTTAAAAGAGTGTTTTCACTCCCAGACTAAGCATGAAGTAAAATTTCGAGTTTAGAAAAGCCATGTGAAAATTTGTCGAGGGTCGCGCAGCGACCCGAGACAAATTTTCTGGGCTTTTCTAAACTCGAAATTTTACTTCATGCGCCACGCATATAAAACACTAAAATACTGTGAACTTTATGTATATTTGAACCTTACTTGAAATCAGTGTTTTATACGCGTGGCGCATGAAGTAAAATTTCGAGTTTAGAAAAGCCCAGAAAATTTGCCTCGGGTCGCTGCGCGACCCTCGACAAATTTTCACGGGGCTTTTCTAAACTCGAAATTTTACTTCATGCTGAGTCTGGGAGTGGAAAACACTCGTTTAAAGCTTCAAATTGAACTCTTTCAAAAAACAACGGATGTGGGAAAATATACAGCTTATGCATATGTTTACCTAAAAACAAATTCCCCGTATTTATATTGTACATAAACAGTTAAATTCTGGCAGCATAATATATATATATATATATATATATATATATATATATATATATATTCATGTTATTTGCAACTGCATACGTGATTTAAATGATTACTATCAAAAATCATATATCATACAAAACTGTCGCATGCTGCACTCCCTAATTTGGTAAATTGCAATGAAGCACACAAAAGAAATAGATGCGAACACGAGAGGAGGTCTACTCTCTACGCTGGGTAGGCGACAGTTCAAGCTGCGTGTAATTTTAAGATATTACTAAAATAGCATGATGCTGCCTTCTATTTATTAAAAGCATAATTAAAATTTACATTGCTCTTATTGAGATTTCTAAGCAACGATTAATTTTATTTATTATTTATTTTAGATTAATCTATTTAATACAACATGTTTATAATAATTACTTTAATAAATTAAAGCAATATGAACAAGAAATAATGTTTTCTATGAAAGTATCGCACGGATTTATTTGATCATCTAAGAGTGTTCCATTAGTTGATTTATATATAATTTAAGATTTTTTTTTTAAAGAATAGTGTCAATTTATTCGCAAAGCTTCAATGCTCAATATGTATAAGTTTCAAATATCTATTTTTATTATTGTTGAAGATTAATCGTTGTTCGTTCTTATGGCCAAATAACATGTGAATTTCCGACCTTAAGTGGATGATGTACCAAACTTTTATATGAGACTTAATTATTGCAAAATGTTGGGATTTTTATAAAAAATATGGAATGGATGTTCCACGTAACGGTTTCTACTAAGAATATTCAGAAAGAACTAAATATTTTATTATTCTTGCTGTTTCGGTGTAAGTTCTGTATTAATGTTATTATTTTTAGTTTAAAGCTATTTTATTGTAGTAGTATAACTATATTGATCTGTGTAACACATTTGTATGTGATAAACACTAATAAAGCAACAAAAAAAATACCAGTGTACGTATTCGATTTGGCAAATATTCGCTTACCTTATTATATTCGTATACGTATTCGCATTCGTCTAATTTATTGCAAATATTCGTATTATAATTTTTTTTAAATTTAGTTGTATTAAGTTGAAATTTAATAATTAGTCTATACATGTTTTTTTTTACTGAACTAATGTTAAAATTTCATAAAAATAAACGATAAATGAAAAATACAATGTTTTCCGTATAGATATCCCTGCGCATATGCTGAAAAATGTTCAAGCATGATTCACATATGAAATAAGTAGTATATTTTGAAATTCACTTTAAATTAGTGTTTTGTACGCGTGGCGCATGAAGTAAAATTTCGAGTTTAGAAAAGCCTGAAAATTTGGATTGATCGCTTCGCTTCGCTACGCGATCAATCCAAATTTTCAGGCTTTTCTAAACTCGAAATTTTACTTCATGCTTAACCTGGGGGTGGAAAACGATCGTTTTAATCTTTAAATTGAATTCTTCTAGAAAAACAAAGAGTATCTGAAAACTTACAGCATTTACGTTGTAATTCACACGTATAATTTAAAGAATAACTGCCTGTTTAGATTATTTTCTGTTTCTAAAAAATAATAATAATTTACAGATATTAGTTATATTATTATAGTAATTTAATATTTTAGTATTTTTGTTATTATTTTTGTTTTTTTATACTTATTTAATATAGTTAATGTAAAATGCGAAATTGGTAAACATTAAATGTATATTTTCTAAATTGTATAATTATATTGTAAAATGTTTGTAAAAAGGCAAATCTATTAAATATATATATATAAGTAAATCTTTATTATTTGAGAAATTGTACATTACATGTAATATAATGATAATAAAACGACCGTAGGTCTTTCTGCCCTGGTTTTCTTTTTTTCTTCTGCCTTCGTTTAAGGTAGTTGGGCATTACGAATGGGTAGGGATTTATGAATGTAGTGAGGATATATATTCGAATAAGGTGATGGTTGGGTTTTTGAATTTAGGAGGAATGTCGGGATTTCTGGGGATGCACATTTGCTTGAGTAAGACATAATTATTGTCATTGCATGCGAATCGTTCAGCTAGGAATCTTGGTCTATCTTTAATGGTTATTATTTTTGTTGTTTGATAGAGAAGGATATATGACGGATTATGGAGAGGATTTTGGGGGTGCCAGAGTTTTGTAAGAGTACGAAGGGATGATCTCTCCGCAACTTCGAGGTTGTTAAGTGTGGATTTGGAGGGATCTATTAAATAAATATACTAAAATTCCACTAAACTCCTATTAATGTTTTACAAAACCAAATAAATATAATTTAGTAAAAAGAAAATAAAATCAATATCAAATATAACAAAAGTTTTGTAAAATAATAAGAACATAATTATGCATAATTATAAATGGTAATTTTTACAATGATTTAATATTTCTTTTGAAAGTTTATAAAAACTCCATGGCACAAGTTAAAAAAAGCTATTTGTCGATGGCTAGAACAATTTTCATTTTATCATGATTTCTTCTTTTTAAAAACTATTAATGATTTTGATAGCTAACGCCATCTAATGCTTCATAGATGCATCGTCAGTGACACGAATGCACAAAGTGCATATACAGGTCACTGTTTCGTCCACGAGCAAGCAGAACTCTGTTTGTGAAACCAGAAAACAAATATCAAAATTAAATTTGTGTTCAGTATTCAGAATACAGAAAACAAATATCAAAATTGAATTTGTGTTCAGTATTCAGAATACTGAACACAAATTTAATTTTGATATTTGTTTTCTGGTTTCACAAACAGAGTTCTGCTCGCTCGTGGACGAAACAGTGACCTGTATATGCACTTTGTGCATTCGTGTCACTGACGATGCCACTATGAAGCATTAGATGGCGTTAGCTATCGAAATCATTAATAGTTTTCACATATTGGCTTGAAATAGTCAGAAATGTTCAGTATTCCTCAGCACTGGGTCGGGACCACACTGAAGAGGACCTTGAAGTCCGAAACGCGTCCGGTACCTGGTGCCGGAATACTGAACACAAATTCAATTTCTTCTTTTTAATTTTAGAAAAAATGAATGAAATGCACAAACATCTTACTTTTCAACGAGTTACTTGTTGAAGCAATTTAATTTTTTTAGTCGTAATTAAAAACTTGACCTTTTAGAAAGTATATTTTTATTGAAAATAATATACAATTTCTTAGAATTTGGTTCAAAATGTATGAAAGCTGGTTGAGATAATTAACTTTGCTTTCAAAAATATCATTCATCGTTTAAACACATTTTGTCCTAATTTTCTATTTATTTAAACTTTCAAATCTTTCAAAATTGAATTTGTGTTCAGTATTCCGGCACTAGATACCCACAGACGCGTTTCGGACTTCAGGGTCCTCTTCAGTGTGGTCCCGACCCAGTGCTGAGGAATACTGAACATTTCTGACTATTTCAAGACAATGTGTGGAAACTATTAATGGATTTCGATAGCTAAAGCCATCTAACGCTCCATAGTGGCATCGTCAATGACACGAATGCACAAAGTGCATATACAGGTCACTTTTTCGTCCACGAACGAACCAAAATCTGTTTGTGAAACCAGAAAACAAATATTAAAATTGAATTTGTGTTCAGTATTCCGGCGCTAGATACCCACAGACGATGCCACTATGGAGCGTTAGATGGCGTTAGCTATCGAAATCCATTAATAGTTTTCACATATTGGCTTGAAATAGTCAGAAATGTTCAGTATTAATCAGCACTGGGTCGGGACCACACTGAAAAGGACCTTGAAGTCCGAAACGCATCTGTGGGTATTTAGTGCCGGAATACTGAACACAAATTCAGGTTTAATATTTGTTTTCTGGTTTCAAAAACAGAGTTTAGCTCGTTGACGAAACAGTGACCTGTATATGCACTTTGTGCATTCGTGTTATTGACGATGCCACTATGGAGCGTTAGATAGCGTTAGCTATCGAAATCCATTAATAGTTTTCACATATTGGCTTGAAATAGTCAGAAATGTTCAGTATTAATCAGCACTGGGTCGTTACCACACTGAAAAGGACCTTGAAGTCCGAAACGCATCTGTGGGTATTTAGTGCCGGAATACTGAACACAAATTCAGGTTTAATATTTGTTTTCTGGTTTCAAAAACAGAGTTTAGCTCGTTGACGAAACAGTGACCTGTATATGCACTTTGTGCATTCGTGTTATTGACGATGCCACTATGGAGCGTTAGATGGCGTTAGCTATCGAAATCCATTAATAGTTTTCACATATTGGCTTGAAATAGTCAGAAATGTTCAGTATTAATCAGCACTGGGTCGGGACCACACTGAAAAGGACCTTGAAGTCCGAAACGCATCTGTGGGTATTTAGTGCCGGAATACTGAACACAAATTCAGGTTTAATATTTGTTTTCTGGTTTCAAAAACAGAGTTTAGCTCGTTGACGAAACAGTGACTTGTATATGCACTTTGTGCATTCGTGTTATTGACGATGCCACTATGGAGCGTTAGATGGCATTAGCTATCGAAATCCATTAATAGTTTTCAAACCTTGTCTTAGAAACATTTGAGGAGACTTATAATTTCTCTATAAAAAAAGTTATAGGTCCATTATTTCTATGTAAATTCAGTGATTTTCATAATATATAAAATTACTATATACTTACAATTTTCAAACATTTTACGAGATTTATTAATTCTTCAGAAAAAAATTATAGGACCATTAGGTCTAAGTAATTTCAGTGATTTTGATAATATATTGACGAGATTTATTAATTCTCTATAAAAGAAGCTATAGGTCCATTATTTCTACGTAAATCTGAGTAATTTAATTTTGTATATTATATTTAAAGTATTGCAAACTAAGAGAAAAGCTTATCCTCGCGAATTCAAATAGTTCTGAAACTGAAATATTCAGTGATTTTCATAATGATTAATTAAACTGTTGATTGCTTACATTTATATAAACGAGACTTGCCAAATTTAGTGTATTTTCTCTTTATGATACAGCTTATCATAAAGAGAAAATACATGATGTAATATCAAATAAATTCTGTATAAAGTAAGATAAAGTCTTATAAATTACTTTTTTTTTATTTTAAAAATCATTTTAAATATTTGCTACAATTACTTAACTCTTAAAAACCCGCTATGTTAAAAAAAATGTAAACACTTATTTATTTATTCAAATACATTTAAAATAAAATTAAGTATTTAGTTTTATTTCCTTTTTTCAGATCTTCATATTTATTACAGTGTTTAATGCTATTAAATCGAGTGTTTCCACTCCCAGATTAAGCATGAAGTAAAATTTCAAGTTTAGAAAAGCCTGAAAATTTGGTTTGGTCGCGTAGCGAAGCGAAGCGACCAAACCAAATTTTCAGGCTTTTCTAAACTCGAAATTTTACTTCATGCGCCACGCTTATACAACACTAAACTATTGTGAAGTTTAAAACATTTCTCTAAATCAGTGCGCTAAAGGAGTATATTTTGAACTGCACTTGAAATCAGTGTTTAATACGCGTGGCGTATAAAGTTAAATCTCGAGTTTAAAAAAGCTTGAAAATTTGGATTGGTCGCTCCGCTTCTCAGAGCGACCAATCCAAATTTTCAGGCTTTTCTAAACTCGAAATTTTACTTCACGTGCCACGCTTATACAACACTAAACTATTGCGAAGTTTAAAATATTTCTTTCAATCAGTGCGCTAAAGGAGTATATTTTGAACTTCACTTGAAATCAGTGTTTAATACGCGTGTCGCATAAAGTAAAATTTCGAGTTTAGAAAAGCTTGAAACTTCTAACGAATGTTTCGACCCCTTGATTAAGCATAAAGTAAAATTTCTAGTTTAGAAAAGCCCGATAGTTTGGATTTTGGCGCTGAGCGAAGTGAAGCGCCCGGCGAATCCAAAACCATTGATTTAATGCAGGGCTTGCCAACCCATATTACTTCTAGTGTCAAAACTAACACTTAAAATGTTTCAAGGGCCGCATCTTTTGCAAGATCAATTTTTTAATGTTTTATTTTTTATTCAGAAGTGTTAAAGACTTGCTTTCGCATTTTTGACAATTTTAAAATATTTCTCTAAATCAGTGCACCAAAGCAGTATATTTTGAACTTCACTTGAAATCAGTGTTTAATACGCGTAGCGTATAAAGTAAAATCTTGAGTTTAGAAAAGCCTGAAAATTTGGATTAGTCGCTCCGCTTCGCAGAGCGACTAATCCAAGTTTTCAGGCTTTCCTAAACTCGAAATTTTACTTCATGCTTGGCGGAGCGACCAATCCAAAATTTTAGGCTTTTCTAAACTTGGAATTTTACTTCGTGCTTAAACATAGAGTGGAAACACTCGTTAAAACCTTAATGAACTAGTAAATGATATTTTAATATCAATATGCATTAATTTCTATTAAATATTAAAAGTGTACTTACTTTTAAAATATACATAACTATTCTGGAATAGAAATCTGTAAAGAAATGTATTTACGAATGAATAAGAATGTGAATGTAGTAGGCATGTACAAAGTGAATAAATTTCGATCTGCGCGCACCTGAGAATGAGACTGAAAAGTGCCATAAAATTTTCCTGAATGGTGAATAATTTACTTAGTTGAATTGGCTGTAAGTATTAAGCGAGCCAGCGGGAAACGCCCATTCTGGTAAAACGTACCGCCGTTTACGATTTCGCGGTCGTAAAATCTGTTAGCCAACTATAGCCACACACAAAGTAACTACTTCACAAATCACACACAATATTTGGTTTTTATAAGAATTCATTTAAGAAATATATTAATTGGTTAATTTAATAACATAATACTGGGTGCGGCGGGTTCGTTTTCAAAATGTATATTAAAAAAATGCAACAAATAGTTTTGAATGAATTATACTTTATTTTCGAAAGTTCATTTTTCTGTAAAAAATACTATTTTATTTAAATGACTGCCTCGACTGGATTTGCAGTAGCCCATTCTGTCGACCTAATTTTTCAGTTTATTTTCCATCGTTTGAGCCTCAATTTCACCAAGAGCTACTTTAATTGCGTCTTTTAAAGTCTCAATCGTCTCTGAATCTTTACATAAATTAAACTAGCACTGGGAATTTGTATATTCGCGGATATTCAAATACCAAATACTTATATTAAATCTATCACTTTTTCGCATATTTAATTAATTAAGCTATTTGAGTATTTAAATATTTCAATCTCATGTATTGTATGTATTGTTAGAATACATTCAATACATGAGATATTGTTAGAAAATGTTTAATATATTTACTAAAACTAAACAATTTATAAATTAAAATAGTTTATTTGTTCAAATATTTGACTTATTTGAATGTTATATATTTGAATATTCACGAATATTTAAATTTCCAGCCCTAATTTAAACCAAATACTTGTGCAATCACTTAAGACTGAAATTATACAAGAACGTTTTCTAAATATTGATTGATTTCGAAATTTTTTGAATGTTATTAGATCAAAATATACTGCTTAGGTTTGATCTCATATTAATTAGTTTTACAAATGTTTACATGGAATATGTAAAAGTATACCTAACCCCTTAAGGATCATTTAATTTGAGAGTTTTGGGGCAATTTTTTTTTATTTCTTACATAAATATTACAAGTTCATGCAGTTTTGACTATTATTAATATTTAAACATTTTTAGTGACGTAACTTTTAATTATTTCCAAAACAGTTATTTTTTGTGTAGTGCAAGGATTTTATTTAAGAAATCCTTATAAAGTTTTATATAAAGTTATAATAGACGATTCTGCAAAAATTAATGTTTTTTTTTTCATAACCTTCTTAAAAATTAATCAATAGTTTTATTTTCGGAATATACAGTAAAGTTTTCGCTATAAAAACTGTTTGATGGGCCATTGTTGTAGTAGATTTTGTTTAGAAGTTATTTTAGTTTGAAACATTGCATAATGTTGTCTCGTCAAATCTGGCCAAACCTATTAAGTCTATAGGTATTTACGTTAATAATGGTGCAAAAATCTGTCTACTTTAAATTTAAAGATTTCAATGTAAACTGGTACTCATTTCTTAAATTAAATTATTGTAATATTTAATAAAACAATCAATTTTTCGCTATCTTAGTAAGTGACAAACATCTGTCTAATCGTACAGACAAGCCCAATAAAAAAGAAAGTCCGTGTCAAAACAGACAATATAATAATTTTGTGTAAAAGCGGAGTCCGTTTACAAAGAAAATTTATGTTAATTAAGTGTTTCTGGCCGCTCGTTAAACCATATATTTTCGAGGTTACAAAAGTTTCACGATTTTACTTTCTGAAATCCGAACAACACAAACGGCCTCTTGTTGTTCACTCGGCCACCAAAAATAATAATATCCTTATAACGGCTTCCTCCGCGGACATAATTGACAGCCGAAATGACTGGCTATCAAAGCGTTAAAACGAAATTATCATCCCACTCGCAATTTTTTTTTCCTGTCGAGAATACATTTAGAATAGGTATTCGTAATAATCTAGAAAATACGAATGCGTTGAATTTTCCACATAGTAAAAGAAAATGAGAACATTAACCCATTAACGGCCACGTAATTGTAGAGTTAACTCTGAACGTTGATTTTAGGTAAAATTCTGCACTTTTGTTTTATTATTTCTATAAATGACTTATTGTATTACATACTGTGATTTTTTCTTTTTAAATATACATAATGTATACGCTGTAAATTTTCAGGCACTCACCGATTTTATATAAATACGTGCAATATTAAGTTTAGAACGACTGTTTCCACTCCCAGACTAAGCATGAAGTAAAATTTCGAGTTTAGAAAAGCCTTAAAATTTGGTTTGGTCGCTCCGCGAAGCGGAGCGGCCAAACCAAATTTTCAGGCTTTTCTAAACTCGAAATTTTACTTCATGCGCCACGCGTATAAAACACTGAAATATTGTGAAGTTATAAATACACTAGCATTATTTATTTTAAATGAGTAATAATCAAAAAATGTAAATAACAAAATATTTATCTTTTTCTTCATACATTTTCAAGTCAGGTCAAATAATATAATATATCAAATTAACTTATTTATTAATTTAATTAACAAACAATTAATAAAGTTGCGTGTACGCATCAATGGCGCTTAATAGGTTAAAGATAGTAAAATTCATATTAGAATGAAATAATTCAGTAGTAGTAGTAAAAATGTTTATGTGAATTTATTCTAGATATAAAAATCCTAAGATAGATTTTTAGTTATAATTTAAATGAAATTCCAGACTTACTGTATCTACACCTAAAAATACAGTAATTGTGGAATTTCAATTATATTTGAAAAAAGCTGACTATTTAGCAAAGTGTTTTATTTATAAGTGAAATTTCAGATATGAAAATCGAATTGATGTTTATTTTTAATTTATATTAAACTCCAGAAACACTGTATTAAGTAAATGTAAATACGGTCATTCTAAAACTGAATTTTAATTAAAAAAATAGTGATGTGTCCATCACAGCACCTTCCCCTTCACCTAAACAATTGATAATTGACATACTAAACTTATTTCACTTGTCAATCGGTTCAAGACCATTTCACATTAAATCAGCGTTTTGTGTGCATGGCGCATCAAGTAATATTTCGAGTTTAAAAAAGTCTAATTTGGCTCGGTCGCGCCCGACTCATATGAATCTTTTTGTCCGTAATTGAATATTTCTTCATCCGAAGAGGTGCTGGTAAAATTTGACGAACTTGAATTCATGATTATTAACGCTAACGGGTATTTATATCGACAACCGTCACTGTAATTTAACCCCATAATTAGACGCGTCAAGTTAAATCGCCACTCAAATTGTTACAGGGAGAAATTTCGTCAGTTAACGCTAACGGGTATTTATTCGCTAAACGACATTTAAACTGGTTGGTAATACTGCATATTCACTCTTAAATGTCATATAAGCTTAAATGCCCTTTGAAATGTGTTGATAATACCGGGCGTAACTCTATTAATCGGTTAATTTTGCACTATTTTTACTTTCCCCCGTATGTAATACAAAAAGAAAGTATTGTTTTCGTGAAAATTTTCGAATCAAAAATTTTTGCGGAAATATCCGTTTTGAGGTCCCCTGAGTCGAATAAGACCATTTTTGAAAAATGTCTGTCTGTGTGTCTGTGTGTGTGTCTGTGTGCGCTGTACCGCAAAAACCGCTAAAGATATCGAAATGAAACTTGAAACTTAAGCTTCTTGTTACAATCAGAAGAACTGAAAATCTTTTGGTGAAAATCGGAAAACCGGAAGTGGTACTTTACTCGTAGCGTTTTTCAGTTTTTTCAGATTTTTTCAATAAATGTTCATTAAACAAAAAAATCTTTCAAATAAAAGTTGTAGATAATAACAAAATGAAGATGTATTGTTCATTTACTTTTTGTCATAGCACTCTTAGTTTTTGAGATATTTAATAAATAGTGTTTTTTATCTAGTCATTGATTTGTGTCAGTATGTGTGTTGATACAATTGGAAAATGTTTCAAATAAAAGTTGTAGGTAATAAAATATTAAAGATTTTTTGTATCTTCACTTTTTGTCATAGCATTCTTAGTTTTTGAGATATTCAATAAATAGTGTTTTTTATCTAGTCATTGCTTTGTGTCAGTATGTGTTGATCCAATTGAAAAATGTTTCAAATAAAAGGTGTAGTTATCAAAAAGTTGAAGACATTTTGAAAATAATAATGCTACAAATATTTTAAAAGTGATTTAATACGCAATTTACGGGGGAAAGTACTATGATGGACACATCACCATTTTTCAACCACATTTTGTCCATTTTTCCTTTCTTATAAAGGTGACGAGATTTTTAGAAGTAAAAATTGCAAAATTGAACATACGATGTAACCTGCAATGTATGTATTCTCACGAAACATCGTAAAAATATCTGTACAAAATCCTAAAACATGCCCCACATTTCAAAACCGGACATTGTACATTATTTTATTTAACCATAATTAGAGAGAACACAGCGGAATTGTTGCCGTTACGAACAAAACGAAACAAACCGAAAAAAAAATATATATAAAACATTTTCATACTCCCATTGTGCGGCTAATTGCGGGGTACACTTTCTAAAACCCGAAACTTATATCAAAAAGGAAAAGTATATTAATTTTTTCCCGGTTTTATTGTTTGTGACTCGGCCCAGCCTTTATCCGATCGGAACCGTTAATTTGGAGAGCATTGTGGTGTTCACAAAGATTATAGACTAATGGCAGAATTCACTTTCTTTGTGAGTTCCTATTGATTTTTTTTAGGAACCTTTAATTTAGAGTATTGTGTGTGTAATGTAAAAATTGCCGGTTGGGTTTGGAGTTTGATTGAAAGAATTGGATTATTTTTTTCTTATTCAACTCCGAATCGGATTAATCTAAATTAATGGTTTTGGAAATGGGAATAGAGCGAAAGTGAAAATAATTGTTGATAACTTTGATTTAAAATATTGATATTTTGATAATTTAGATATATCAACAATTTATTGTTAATTTTTATTTATTCGTTGTTTTCATAAGTGTTAGATTTGAAGCTTCTAGAGAATGTTTAAATTCCTTAATTAAGCAAGAAGTAAATTCCAAAAACAGTGGAAACACTCGTTAAAAGCTCTAAATTGAATGCTATTATAAAATTTATGAATGCCTAAAATTTGACAGCGTATATATCCAGATATGTATATTATCACCCTATTAGCTCTGGAATTTTTCTGGTGCCCAAAAAAATGTTTTGTACACTGCATATTATTTATTACTATCTTAGATATACAAAGAGTTTTTCTTATAAGTATACATATTTCAATATACTGTATACGCTGCAAATCTTCAGATATTGTTTTTACAAATATTTCAAATTGAACTTTGAAACGAGTGTTTTTCAATCCCAGATTGAGCATAAAGTAAAATTTCGAGTTTAGAAAAGCCTGAAAATTTGGTTTGGTCGCGTAGCGAAGCTAGTTCATGCGCCACGCGTACTAAACACTGATGTTATATGATGTTTAGAACACACGTTTTTAGCATACTGCTTGAGTAGACTATTTTGAACTTCAACTTCAATTAGTGTTTTATACGCGTGGCGCATGAAGTAAAATTTCGAGTTTAGAAAAGCCTGAAAATTTGGTTTGGTCGCGTAGCGCTACGCGCTACGCGACCAAACCAAATTTTCAGGCTTTTCTAAACTCGAAATTTTACTTCATGCTTAATCTGGGAGTGGAAAACACACGTTTAAGACTTCAAATTAAACTAATTAAAAAAAAAAAAATATCAGAAAAGTTACAGCTTATGCATACATATATGTATATTTAAAAGAAAACTTCCCACTATTTTTACCAAATTTTAGTGGTGGCCAGGGTTGTTAAAGAAAACGTATTTTTCATTTTAATTAATCGAAACAGTTTTTTTTTAACAAAACGTGATTTTTCATTGAAACACCTTTTAAAACATTAACAATTAAAAACATGTTTAAAACGTGTTTAAAACAGTTTTAAAATGTGTTTAAAACAGGTTTAAAACGTGTTCAAAACAGGTTTGAAACGTGTTTAAAACAGGTTCAAAACGTGATTAAAACAGAACTTACAGGGCATTTTTCTTTTGAGTATACATATCCCTATAATTACAGCGTTTTTTAATTTGCGGGAATTCGTTGTTTCAAAGCGTTTAATTTAAGGCTTTTAACGAGTGTTTTCCACTCCCAGACCAAGCATGAAGTAAAATTTCGAGTTTAGAAAAGCCTAAGAATTTGGATTGGCCGTGTAGCGAAGCGGAGCGGCCAATCCAAATTAGGCTTTTTTAAACTCGAAATTTTACTTCATGCGCCACGCTTAAAAACACTGATTCACAGGGAAGTTTAAAAAACACACACATACAACAACGATTATATATAAATACATATATATATATATATTCAATGACCCGCTCTACCCGCATGGATGTGGGGTTTTGTGTTTGTCTTATTTTTATTTCTTTATGAATTCCTTCCAGGTCTTTCGGTCTTTAGACATTTTTATAGCTTCTTGTCGTATGATGCCTCTTTTCTCTAGTATCGCGATTATTGTTCCTTCCCATGTCTTTCTTGGTCGCCCTCTTTTTCTCTTTCCTTGTGCTCTAGCTTCCCATACTTTTCTGGTTTGTGCGTTTTTGTCCATCCTCTGTAAATGTCCCCACCATCCTAATTGTCTCTCTTCTATGTATTCCTCTATACTTCTTATTTGTAGTTCTTCTCTTATTCTTTCGCTCCTCATTTTGTCCATTATTGTGACGCCGTACGCTCTTCTCAGATATCTCATTTCTACTGCTCTTATTTTACTTTTTTGTCTTTCATTCAGTATCCATGCCTCACTTCCATATGTTAGTACTGGTCTATATATAGATTTGTATACTTTTATTTTTGTGCTCGTCTTAATTTCCCTTTTTCCTGTTATATATTTATTCAGGGTTTAGTACAATTTGTTTGTATTGTTTATTCTGTTATTTATATCCGCCTCTTGCATACCTGAGTCTTGTATGATCACTCCTAGGTATTTGTATTGTCTCACTTGCTCTATTGTATTGTTCTCTATTTTAATGTTCATTTTTATTTCTTGGTCAGATATTGCCATCACTTTGGTTTTCCTGATGTTCATTTTCATTCCATACTTTTGTAATGTCTTACTCCATATTAGTAACTTTTCCTGGAGTTCTTCTTGCCGTTGTGCTATTATTGCAATGTCATCTGCAAATGCACATTGCTGTATTCCAATTCTTTTCATGTCTCTGTAACCAATGTTTGTAGGTCTTGTTTCGTTGTTAACTTCTCTTATTATTTGGTCCATGTATATTATGAATAACAACGGGCTTAGGCTTCCTCCCTGTCTCACTCCTTGTTTGGTTCTAAATTCTTCCGATTTTTTGTTTCTAGCTATTATTATATTTCTTGTTTCTTTGTAAATACTCTGTGTCACCCTTATTAGTTTCTTATTGACGTTCATTTTTCTTAGGCCATCCCAAATTTTTCTTCTTGGCTATTATCGAATGCTTTTTCCATATCCAGGTATGCTATAAATATAGAGTTCTGTGTTTCCAGTGTCCTATTGATTATCGTTTTCAGTGTAAATATGTGGTCTTGTGCACTTTTCCTTGGTCTGAATCCGCTCTGTGCTTCTGATATTTTGTTTTCTACTATTTTTCTGATTCTGTTTTCTAAAATTTTTTCGTATATTTTTGTTGTCGTACCAATTAGTGTAATGCCTCTATAGTTGTTACAATCTGCTTTGTTCCCAGCTTTGTATATGGGCACTATCATTCCTATTTCCCACTCTTTTGGTATTTTTTCTTCTTTTCACAGTCTATTCATCAGTCTCCATAACTTTTTCTTTCCTAAATTTCCCATTTTCTTAATCATTATATCTGTTATTTTGTCTACTCCTGGTGCCTTTCCACTTTTTAATCCTTTGATTACCTCTTCTACTTCTTGTTCTGTTATGTCGTCTTGTGGTGTTTCTGTGTCATCTCTTGTTACATCATCTGCTTCTTGGTTTGGCTCGTAGTCTCGATTCAGTAGTTCTTCGAAGTATATCTTCCATGTTTCCATTGTTTCTTTCCCCGTCATTAATAGTCTTCCTGTATCGTCTTTTATTCTTATATACTCGTCTTTCTTGTCATTTCTTACGTTCTTTAATGTCTTGTAGAATATCTTCTGGTTTTTATTTGCGTTTTCTTCCATCTTGTTTCCAAATTCTTCCCAGGTCTTTTGTTTTTCATTCAGTATCATTTTCTTTGCTTTGATTCTTTCTCTCTTTGGCTCGTAGTCTCGATTCAGTAGTTCTTCGAAGTATATCTTCCATCTTTCCATTGTTTCTTTCCCCGTCATTAATAGTCTTCCTGCATCGTCTTTTATTCTTATATACTCGTCTTTCTTGTCATTTCTTACGTTCTTTAATGTCTTATAGAATATCTTCTGGTTTTTATTTGCGTTTTCTTCCATCTTATTTCCAAATTCTTCCCAGGTCTTTTGTTTTTCATTCAGTATCATTTTCTTTGCTTTGATTCTTTCTCTCTTGTATTCATCATAGCTGCTCTGGGTCCTCGTACTAAGGTATTTCTGCCATTTTTCTTTTTTACTTTTAATTTGCTCTCTTATTTCCATTGTCCACCATGCTGTTTGCTTCTTGTACCTGCTTTGTTTGTTTGTCCCACATACTCGTTTTGCTGCCTCTATTATTATTGTCTTTAGTGATTCCCATTATTCGTCTATACTTTGCATTTTTACCTCTGTTAGCTCATTTATTGCCTTACTTATTTCATCTTCATATTTTCTAGCTACATCTTCCTCTTTTAATTTGTATGCTCTTATTACTTCATCATATGATTTTTCTTCACCTTTCCCTTTAGCCTTTCTTGTTTCTTCTTGGTCAATTTCTCCTATTAGTAGATAGTGATCACTTCCTATTTCATATCCCCTTCTAACTCTTATATCTCTTATCTTTCTTCTGTTTATCCTTTCTGTTATGATGTAGTCTATTATTGATCGCTCGCCTCTGCTTAGTTGTTCCCTTGTATACTTATGGTTTTCTTTATGTTCAAAAAACGTGTTACTTATTATTAGATCTTGTTCTATGCAGTATTCAATAATTCTTGTTCTGTTATTATTTCTATGGTCTCCACCATGTCTTCCCATAACTCCGCTGCATTTCTCATCTCTTGTTCCTACCCGTCCATTAAAATCACCCATTATGTATATCTCGCCTTTCGCTTTTTCTGTTTCTTCAGTTAGTTGTTTCCAAAATGTATCTTTGTTTGCTTTAGTATCATCCTCATTAGGTCCATACACCCCTATTATTGTCATTGTTGTATTCTCTTTTTTTATTTTTTATTCTTATAACAAGCATTCTTTCATTTATTGCTTCCCAACTATCTCTTTCGTGCTCATGCTTTCTGTGTATTAGACACGCTGTTCCCGCTGCCGCTCTCTGTTCGTTCGCAACTCCACTAAAAATTACCGTATGCTCATTTTCTGTTCTTTTAATTTCTTTTCCTTTCTTCTTTGACTCTGTTATGATTAATAAATCCAGATTTGCTTTTTCGAATTCATTTTCTAGTTCTTGTTCTTTACCTTGTATGCTTCTCACATTCCATGTTCCAATTCTCCATCTGTTTGTCTTTGTCTTTTCAGTTTGTCGCATGTTTCTTTTTCTTGTGTCCTTTATCCTTGCCGTTGTTGTCGTTTTACTCATATTTTCAGTTTCTTTTTCTTTTAAGCTTCTTTTGTTCAATGTACCTATTTTTATTTCTTTGTTCTCGATTGTGTTTGTTTTGACATGTTCAGGTTTTTGTGTATTATCTTGTTTGTGTACCTTTTGTTCTAGTCTTTTGGTTGTTCGATGGGCATCATCCCTTTAAGATTCGTATCCCATTTATAGCTTTGTCCGTTAATTAACATCTTTTGATACCCTGTTTTAACTTGTTTTTCCTTACTTATTTCTTCTTTCGCAATATTTCTCTCTCGTTTTTTTGTGAGATCATTGTCTATGTACATTTTCTTACCTCTCAGTTTATGTTTTGCTTGCATAATTTCTTGCATTTTTTCCCACGATTCTATTTCCACCATTATCATATCTTCATGTGTGCCCTTGTTAATTTTTATCACTCTGTTTACGTTTGTTTCTACATCAAGTTCTTTTTTTCATTAATTGGTCTACTTTAATTTTTAAATTTTCTCCATCATTGAGTATCAGGCCTTTTACTACCACGTTTTTCTTCTTTTTCTCTTTTTCATTTTTCTCTACATAATCTTTGAGTCTATCAATTTTATTTTTTAATGTGATTTTCTCTTGTTTCCATTCTGTATTATTTCTTTTTATTTCATTTCTTAATTCCGCTATTTCATTTCTCAACTCTTTATTATTATTCTTTAATTCTTTAATCATTTCTTTCATCATTTCTTTTAGTTCAGTAAGTTCTGTCGAATTACTATCCATGATTTTATTTATATTATTTGTTTGTTTGGCTTGTAGTGTTAATCTTTCCTCTTCAATTTTTCTCTGCTCCGGTAATCTTAATATTATCTTGCTGTTATTAAATATGTTTTCCTCGTTTTCACCGTCCACGAAACCTCTTTTTCCGCTCATCTGTTTATTTATACAATACGCTCGATTTCAGTCTGCCGGTTGCCGCGCGCAGTGGATTTTCCAAATCCACTCCGTGCGATCGGTTATTCGAAATGCCCGATTATAAGCAACCTAATATACGTTAGAGTTATTGGGTTGCTATAATCACCGTTTTAAATAATTTGTTTAGCTTAGAATTTGACTCACGTTTTATTTACATCTACATATTAGATTGCTAAAGCCGTATATTTTAAACTTTACGACATTTCAGTGTTTTGTTGTACGTGTGGCGCATGAAGTAAAATTTCGAGTTTAGAAAAGCCTAATTTGGATTGGCCGCTCCGCTTCGTTACGCGGCTAATTCAAATTTTCAGGCTTTTGTAAACTCGAAATTTTACTTCATGCTTAGTCTGGGAGTGGAAAACCCTCGTTTAAAGATTCAAATTGAAATCTTAAAAAAAATCAACGAATGTCGTAAAATTAACAGTGTGTGCATATGTATACCTGAAAGAAAAATTCCTTGTATTTAAAAATCAAATTTATGCACATACAGTTGTGATATTTTATTGTAATAAAATGTTATGTTTAATAATCTAATTTGAAATATCTTCAACAATTTAGCTAAAACTTAAAAATGTAAACAAAAAATCTTAATGAAGTATTAAATATAATTTAGTAAATTTCAGATAATAAAAAAAAAACGTTTTAAACAAATTTAAGATAAAAAACATGTTTAAAACGAAACCGTACAAAACACGACGGCTGTTTTTAAACATCTTTAAAACACTGTTTTAAAACAAAGTGACTTAAACATAACAACCCTGGTGGTGGTAAAGGCCACTATCGGGGCCGAAAGGGTTAAAAGAAACTTTTCTTGAATATTTATGTAATACTAAATGTAGATAAGGTTAATAGATTGAATTAATAAATTAACTTTAGAGGAAAGCACTTTTAACGCTTTAGTTATTCTTGCTAAAGTGGATTATCTTCTTCTGCGTGCTTAACGACTTTAGCTTTCTAGCTTCGCTGGCGAGGATTTTTAATTTATTTCTCAATATATTTTTTGAAGGTTGTGACATTGCATGTTGATGGAAAATAAGTCCTTGCAATTGACACATATACTCGTATTAATTTAATAACACGTCTTAGAAAACAGAAAAAGGATGTATTAAAAGTCGATTAAGAAAAATAGGCAATTTAACAGAAGGGAAATTTCAATTATAACTCCAATTATTTCCATTCTTTGACGATGGCATAATGAGCCGGAGATCACGCCCAGGGGAAAATAACACTCGCATTAAATCAAATTCGTTTACGAATCGGGGTTAATGTTACTCTTATTTTCAATTCAAATTTATGTATTTCAATAACACATTAATATACTGCACTCGATACTTAGTATTAGTAATGATAATTAGATATAATAATTTCATGATATATCGTATGTTCAATAAAAAAAAACCTCTAGTGCCATGGAAAATATTGTAGGTTGGCAACTCTAAAATTATACATTATAGTTATTACGCCTGACGTTTTATATGTCAATTCCTAAAGCGTTTAGCCAACCTAAATTTTAAGAAAGAATAAGTCATGGCACTCTAGAGGTTTTTTTTAATGATCATACGATATAATAAAATAAGATATTTCTAATAACTATTACTGAATTTAGAACTAACCCTTTATGTAACTCCAAAAATTACACCTGATAACGTTCTCATCATTATTAATAAGTATTAAAAATGGGTCATTCTATTAGACACATTTTAATTTATCTAAAGCGTTGATCATATTTTATTTATATACCACCCCTCCCCCCTAAGACGAAATTCTAGCTGCGCCACTGACTGCTGCTATTTACATATTATAAGTATGCATAAAATTGCCGAAATTATAATACAATATAAAATGATTTTTTGATAAAATCTTATATTTATATTATCTTTGTCTAATTTTCTTCATATTAGATGGTTATTAGATAAATAGGTGATAATTTGAGTGTATTCTCATGAGTGTTGGTACTTTCTTCTTGTGATAAAAGGCTATTAAAGTGGAAAGAAAGTACCGAGATCGGGATTACACGAGTCGGATCACGATGACACGCCGGAAATTTATACACCGTACGTGACTGGGGCTTTATAATTAAAATTTGAAAACATGACGTAAATAAATAATGGCAGGACGGCCTACATTCGTACCTGCAGTCCGTGCCATCCGTCCAATAACCGCCGAAAAAAAATATATATAAAGAACAAACAACAGTAATCGAAAAACGTAATTTTAATTATATAAAATTTAAACGCATACATATGTATTCAGATATTAAATATTATGGTATATTTTTAATTTAATCTACAGTTTATATAGCCAGTGGCGGATTTGCGATTTTGCCGCCGGTAGGATAAAATATTTTGCTGCCTATTCTCAGTAGGGGGGGCATTAGATGACATTTTTAATAATAGATATATTCTTGATATTAGACTACGTTTCTTGACATTAAATGACATTTTTCACATTAGATGTTACTTTTGATGAACAGTGATCTCTTTTTAGTTTTATAATATTTTTGATGTTGACATTAATTGACATTAGATGACAGTTTTCACCTTTGATATTTTTTTATTTTTTTACATTAGTCAACAATTTTGAATTTTGGTATTACATATTTAGTATTAGATGACAATTTTTCTATTATTAAATAACGTGCTTGACATTAATACTGGTTTTAACAGAAATTTTCGTTTTTGTAAGAAAATGTCAAACTGTCGCGTACTGACATAAAATGATAATTTTGACGTGAATTGATTTCACCAACACGCCGAATTTTTGACGTTTTTGATATTTTTTACGAGTTCTATTTTTTACGAGTTGTAATTTTTTTTTATATACAGGGTGCGGCAAGGAAACTTACTGATTTGAAAGGTCAATAAAAAAAAAATCGGGAAACACTTCAGAATTTTATAAATTAAAAGTACCGAAATCTTCGAAAAACCATCAGCATTTTTTAAATTAGTAGAAATCTTAGAAATTTACGAAAAGCTTTAAAAATCAACTAAAATATTGAAATTTCATTAAAAATTGTGAAAACTTTGATAATTAACTAAAATTTTAAAAATTAATATTTTCAAACATCTAAACGAGTGTCTTCCACTCCCAGACTAAGCATGAAGTAAAATTTCGAGTTGAGAAAAGCCCTAAGAAATTCGGGCTTTTCTCAACTCGAAATTTTACTTCATGCGCCACGCGTACAAAACACTGATTTAAAGTGAAGATGTCATTTCAAATTGAGAAATATTACGATAGCCAACTGTCATAATAATCTAAATGTCATGTGACATTATAAGATAAATCTGACATTGTAAATTACATTTGATTGTTCTATTTCTATATCGTTTGTGATTTTATATTTTAACTTTATTAATTTTGTAATTTGCAAGGAAGTTTTTTTCGTTAATAAATAAATAAATAAATTGAGTAAAATTTTGAGCTTAAAAAAGCCTGGTCATTTGGTTTGGTCGCTCCGTTCTTCGCGCTACGCAACCAAACCAAATTTTCAGGCTTTTCTAAACTCGAAATTTTACGTCATAATCAACCCAGGAATGTAAACATTCGTAAAAAACTACAAATTAGACGAATACAAAAAAAGCGTCTTTAATTCGTGCTAAAATTACGAGATAATTACATGATAAGTTAAAATTATTAGCCACAATATATTTAATGATGCATTATGCACATGCTGCGTTTAGAATCGTACATATTTATTTATCTTGCACATTATAATGGCAGTAAAGTACGTTGGCAAAACGAGTTTTAACGCAGGCCATAAATTCGAGGTGTTTATTCGGCGTTCGGGCAGTTATACGAGAAAACGTAAAAATGTTGCTACACACCAACACATACACACACAAACATTTTTGCGGTGCGTTTGTCCGGCCCGTAATATATGGACGTTATTTATTAAATACCGTATTATTTAAAGAGATTTGTAGAGTACAGGCCTGACCTTTACGCACTGTGTATAAATTATCATCATGTAATACAACGCGAATAAAGTGGAATGGTTTGTTGTGAGATCGTGAGAGTTATCTTAAAATGACTCTTTAAGAAATGTCGAATTAATACTATAAATTTGTATTTTTTTTTCTTCAATATAAATGTATGCTTGTTTATTTAATATTAATCTACTCAAAATCCTCAAAAAGTGTTAATTTTACACGTTTAAAAATATATTTTGTTATTTAATGACTACTGGTGGATGCGCCGGGCAACGCAATTACATACAGGGAATTTTTCTTTTAAGTATAGATAGATAGATAGATATTCGTAGGGGTGGCCTCATTGGCCTGTACCACCGCGACCTTTGCAGATCTATTGTGGATCCCTATTATCCTAGACGACGTGCTCGAGCTTCGCTTCTTTGATTAGTTCTATTAACCTTGACAGTGAGCCTTGGGTGTAGCTCTCTGCGCTTGGTTTAGTGTTGCCCAGCTTTAGGTATCTAACCCTTGCTAGGGCCTCATATTGGCACAGGAAGTGGAGAGGATCCTCCTCTTCTTCCTGGCGGAATCTACATATTGTATCCTATGCCAGACCTATTTTTCTCATGTGTTTGTTGAGTCTACAGTGTCCTGTCAGTAGACGTACTATAGCTTTAACCGTGCTTCTCTGTTGGTTGAGAAGATCGGTCGTAAAAGCCGGCGATTGTTTTTTCAGGAACTGTTTCGCCTGCCTCTGCCCTGGTGTGTTCGTCCACCAGGCTTGAGTTTGTGTCTCCGTCCATTTTTTTATGGATTTTCTGACTGTGGTTTTTGCAATACCGCAGGAGGGTTCCGGGCCAATGAATGCGCTTGAGGAGCCTTGTTTGGCCAGTTCGTCTGCTTTATCGTTCCCTTGATGACCCTTGTGTCCTGGGACCCATACCATTGTCACTTTTCTGCGACCGCCCATTTCGTTGAGAGCGCTTATACAGTCCCACACTAGCTTGGAATCGATCTGTGCGGTGCTTAGTGCCCTTAGCAGCGCATGGCTGTATGAGAAAATAGCTACTGATCGACTTTTGTTGTCTTGCCTTGCTATTTCTCCAATGCAGAGGTGGACCGCGATCGCCTCTGCCTGGAACACGGTGGTGTCCCTCGCCAGACTGACTGAAATCTTTGTCTCGGGTTTTGTGCTGTATATTCCGGCTCCGACTCCTTCATCTGTCTTTGAGCCGTCAGTATACCAGTTTGATTTCGCGTTGGTAGGTGGGCTGTTCTCCCAATCTTCCTTCTGCGGAATCGTCACTTTGTATTTCATGTCGAAATTATATTTCTTGACCATGGCATCGCTTGGCATTCCTGTTGTAGGGTTTGCCTTTAGCTCGTCTTCTAGCCTTTGGTACTTTTTGCCTTGTGATCGGTTTATGGGAGCCTGTCCTCGCATTAGTCTGTATGTTACGGCCCTGGCCTCCCCTTGTATGAAGATGTGCAGTGGTGGTAGGTTCAGGATCATTTCCAGGGCTGCTGTCGGGGCTTCTGTGAATCTGAGGCATGCTAGTCTTTGTGTGCTGTTCAGGAGCCTTATAGCCCCCTGTTGCTCCTACCTTGTCCGTCACACTACTGCCCCGTAGGTTATCATGGGCCTGATCACCCTTGTATATAACCAAAGGGTCATTTTGGGATTGAGCCCCCAGTTTTTCCCGCATATTCTTCGACACCTTCCCAATGCCATTGAGGCTTTTTTGGCGGTTCTCGTGATGTGAGTCTTCCACGTCATTTTGTTGTCGAAGATTACCCCTAGGTATTTCGCCTCCTTAGCGAAGGGAATTTTTGTGCCCCCGAGTGTCGGTGATCTTAGACCCTCTAGCGCTCTTCTTTTTGTAAACACGACAATCTGTGTTTTTTCAGGATTGAACGTCAGTCGTTCCCGTCGACACCAGTTGTCTACTATGTTTAGGGCTCCTTGTGTTCGTTGTGAGATAACTCCTGCGAACCAGCCTCTGATGACTATGGCCAGGTCATCCGCATACCCTAGGCAGTGGATGCCTTCTTCGGACAGTTTCCTTAATAAGTCGTCCACAAGAGTTGCCCATAGCAGTCGAGATAGAACCCCTCCCTCCTCCTCCTAGAGTGGATGTAATTGTCCTTTCCTCCAGGCTAGAGGGCTAGAGTCTTGGCGAGACGCCTTTTCTTGCTTATGCCTCTATAAGCGAGTTGGTTGTGACATTGTTAAACGCCCCTTCTATATCTAGGAATGTGACTATAGCAATCTCTTTGCCCTCTATTAACTTTGTGATGAGCCTGTTTAGGTCGTCCCAGCGCCGAGTCCGTAGACTTTCCTGGCTGATAAGCGTACTGACGGTTACTGAGGGGATCTTTCCCCAGTATCTCGTCTCGTAGGTATCTGTCGACCAGTCTTTCCATTGTTTTCAGTAGGAATGCAGAGAGGCTGATGCGTCTGTAAGACTTCGGTGTTAAATCTGCTATTCTACCTACCTTAGGTAAGTAGATTACCTTTACACTTTGCCACGCCCTTGGTACGTGTCCCCATGCCAGACAGGCTTTGAAGATCTTTGTTAGATGCGGCACCAGCTCCTCTATGCCCTTCTGTAGCAGGATGGTATAAATGCCATCCATCCCAGCGGACTTATAAGGTTGGAACCTGCTTATCCACCATCTGATTCTGCTTGGTCTTGTGACCTCTGTGGCTAACCTCCAATCATTTCGGTCTGGCTTTTTTCTCCTTTGCCCGGGATTTTTGCGTATGCCCTCCTCTGACAGGATTGTTGAGGCTAGAAAGTGGACTTTTAGTAATTCCTTGAGACTTTCCTCATTTGTTTCAGTATAGGTCAGATTTTCTGAGGAAACCTATCTCTTTTGCAGCACTTGCATCCTTTGCCAGAACTTTGTGGATTTCCGAACATGCCGGAGTGTCGATTAACTCCTCGCAGAACTTCCTCCACGAGTCTCTTTTGGCTTTTCGGATTTCTTTGTTGTACTGGGTAAGCTTTTCCTTATAGGTGTCCCAATTCTGTGTGCTTTTGGCCCTATTGAATAGCCCTCGAACCTGGGCTCTTAGCTTTTCAAGGTTCTTGTTCCATAAGATTGTGCGACAACCCCTGTGTCGGGTTTTTTTCTGGACAGTTTTCCAAGTATGCCGTCTTGATGGCGTCATTTACTTGTTCCACTGCTAGTTCTAGCTCCTCCACCTCACTCACCGGTGCTGTTCCTCCCCGGAGAGCCTCCCTGAGCTTTTAAGTATACATATGCATGCGCTTTTTCAAAAGAGATCAATTTGAATCTTTAAACGAGTGTTTTCCACTCCAAGGTTAAGCATGAAGTAAAATTTCGAGTTTAGAAAAGCTACGCGACCAAACCAAATTTTCAGGCTTTTCTAAACTAGAAATTTTACTTTATGCGCCACGCGTATAAAGGACTGATTTATTCAAAATTTAGTTCAAAATGTCCTGCCTAAGTATAATTTTACGTTAATATATATTAAGCAATTGTATTTCGTGCCAATCCTACAAAATTCAAGAGTATTGCTTGCAATTTGCTTTCGGATTTTATTATTTAATTATACTTACATATCCCAATTCAAATTACTCTAATTTTTGTAATAGCTTAATTTTTTTATTGAATATTAAACGAAAATTGAATTATTCTTAGAAAATCTGGGTGAATTTTTCCAAACACGAAATTTCACTTCATATGCTTACAGGATTGGTAAATAAATCGTTTTTTTCATTTTAATTAAATCAAACAGTTTTTTTTTACAAAACGTGTTTTTTTTCATTAAAACAGCGTTTAAAACATTAACAATTAGAAACGTTTTTAAAACGTGTTTAAAACATGTTTAAAACACGTATAAAACGTGTGTAAAACAGAACATACAGGGCATTTTTTTGAGTATACATATCCCGATAATTCCAGCGTTTTTTTAATGTGCGCGAATTCGCTGTTTCAAAGCGGTTAATTTGATGCTTTTAACGAGTGTTTTCCACTCCCAGACTAAGCATGAAGTAAAATTTCGAGTTTAGAAAAGCCTAAGAATTTGGATTGGCCGCGTAGCGAAGCGGAGCGGCCAATCCAAATTAGGCTTTTCTAAACTCGAAATTTTACTTCATGCGCCACGCTCAAAAACATCAATTTACAGTGAAGTTAAACAAACACACACATACAACAACGATTATAGGCAACCTAATATACGCTATAGTTATTGGGTTCCCTATAATCACTGTTTTAAACAATTTGTTCAGTGCAGAATTTGACTCACGTTTTATTCATATCTACATATTAGATTGCTATAGCCGTATATGTTAAACTTTACGATATTTCAGTGTTCTATACGTGAGGCGCATGAAGTAAAATTTCGAGTTTAGAAAAGCCTAATTTGGATTGGCCGCTCCGCTTCGCTACGCGGCCAATCCAAATTTTCAGGCTTTTCTAAACTCGAAATTTTACTTCATGCTTAGTCTGGGAGTGAAAAACCCTCGTTTAAAGATTTACATTGAAATCTTTTAAAAGAACAACGAATGTCGTAATATTTACAGTGTATGCATATTTATACCTGAAAGAAAAATTTAATTTAATTTAAAAATCATATTTATGCACACACAGTTGTAATATTTTATTGTAATAACATGTTGTGTTTAATAATGTAATTTGAAATATCTTTAACAATTTAGCTAACATTTAAAAACGTAATCAAAAAATCCTAATGAATTAGGATAAAATATAATTTAGCAAATTTAAGATAATAAAAAAACGTTTCAATCAAATTTAAATTAAAAAATATATTTAAACAAGTTTAAGATTTAAAACAAAACCGTTTAAAACACGACGGCTGTTTTTAAACATGTTTAAAACACTGTTTTAAATCAAAGTGTTTTAAACATAACAACCATGTATGCTACACGTGTTTAATACTAAAACATTAATATATTATGAACAAGTGAACTTCACTTGAAATCAGTGTCTTATACGCGTGGCGCATGAAGTAAAATTTCGAGTTTAGAAAAGCCTGAAAATTTGGATTTGCAGGGCGCGACTCGCTTCGCTCGTGCGCCCCTGCAAATCCAAATTTTCAGGCTTTTCTAAACTCTAAATTTTACTTCATGCTTAACCAGCGAGTGGAAACACTCGTTAGTAAACGACCGATTAAAATTGACCGATTTTATAAAAACAACGGATTCCTCAAATTTTAGCAAATGCTGTATATTAGGATATTTTCTTGAATTAATTTCTCATCTGGCATTTGGTTAAACATATTAGACTATGTAAAGTTATTGAGGGGATATATATACTTAAACAAAAAAATACTTGTGTGTTATTAAGTCTATTAAAAAGGCTGTAAAATCACTCAAAAAAATAGTACTTAATTGTTATTAGATAGCCTTGTTTCTTCTTTTTTTTTTTTTACTAAGATAATGAATTCATTTTCTATTAAAGGTTAGCTAACTTAAATTATAACGAACGTGAAATAATGTATCATTTTTCTTAATCTCAATTATATCTTGTGAAAGTTTGTTGAAAGAAAAAAAAAATGGTTCGAGATAAAAGGCGCTCCCTAGATTTTGGACAAAGATTAGCAAAAAAAAAAACGCGATAATAATTCGAGTGGATTTATAACATTTATAAATAATATCTTGATGAAATGCATAGTTCATTAAGTCGATTGGAGTGAAGATAAAATCCGCGCACAACAAGAGCAATCGTTCGTCTTCTCTGCGATACAAATTAATAGGAAATTTAATCACTGGATTTAATGTACCGGAAAATGGTTCAATAACGCTGCAATTTAGATTTTGTTGCGATAAAACGATGCAAATATAAATAAGCAATGTTTTTTTTGTGTACCTGTGTTCAGGATTAAATCGTGAGAAAATCATTGAGATTGAAAAAATAAAAAGTAGTTTTAATTTCAAATGTTTATTGCGTCATTCAAAATATACTTAACGTAGATTAATCCTGAAACATTAAGGTTTAATCTACTTGAAATAGATTTTGTATTTATGAATGTATCTAGGCTGAAACTAATACAAACAATTTTTAAGCGGAGTTAGATATTAATTAAAGGGGATTTGCTAACTTTTATTAAATAGAATATAATTTTTGTTATATTTATTAATTTCAAATTCTTCTAACGAATTCAATTTACGGCTGTTGTTACATTCTTACAAAATTTTAAATTTAGAGTTATAGTTAGGTAAGAATTTACTATACACCCCGTGGGTATTATAGATAAAAATGATATTATTTGAAAGTACTCGACGAGTACTAACTAGATATGCAATTCATTTCGACCGAAAATATTAAATAAATAATAAACTTTAGTTTGAAAATTTTGAAAATATTGAGTCCTAGCAGTATGTAAAATAATCATCGTGCGCAAAGAGATTTACGCAATTTAGTCTATTGTCTATTAGAATATTCAACGTGAGTAAACGTGATTTTTTTCGGCGAAATATAGCTGTTGACACAAACTAGAATTCAGCCCAAATGAATTTCCAAGAGTGTACTAATTTATGTCAGTTATTGTATAAATCCATATGAGTCCAAGTGTAATGTGCTAATGTGTTATAATCGTCATCCGGTTAAATCTAACTTTAAGTTGAAGTTAGATTGAAGTCTTTAACAAACATTTCTTTTGACTTCTCCAATGCCTCCAGTGAAGATTGCAATGGGTAACAGCAGTCAGTGAGGTTTTATCACAGTTCATATATATCCAGTTAGCCAGTCCCCATATAAATTTTGGGTACACGCGAATGGGAGCAGAGCGCTGGATGCCAAATTGGTATATATGGCTGCCTATATACACCAGTCTGGCTTCCTGGGGTCGGTCGGTTACGACTATTTTACTCCAGATGTCGCGAAATCAAGTCTCAGAGAGAGAGTGAGAGAGAGAGACAATTTCTTTCTCCCTCTATTCCGCGCTTCTCGTTGTATCATATTCCAGATGTTGATTTTTCAATCTTGAAAACACGTTTTTTTTTTCTTTTAAAGAGCTAAGGATGCGTGTTACATTCATTCATGCGTTTCCTCCTACAATTTTATTTTCTGCGTTATTAGAGAATAGATTTTATGAAATTATATGTGAACGTTGTAAAATTCATTAAGTATTATTTATTTTGTACAAAAAACTTAAAATACAAAACTGTTTAACTTTTGATAAAAAGTAAAACAAATACATCAACATTTTATTAACTAATCAGATCAATCCTATTGATCAGATCAAATCTACTGATCGATAAGGGTTTCTTTTTTAATTAAAGGGGTCAGTGCAAAATGCAGTTGTCATTTTTTTTTAGTTTTTGAATTATTACCGTTTGAAGTTTTTAACCCATTAAGCGCCGTTGATGCATAGACGCAATGTTATTATTTTTTGATAATTAAGTTACTAAATAAGTTTATTTGATATATTATATTATTTGACCTAAATTGAAAATGTACCAAGAAAAATTTAAAAATTTTGTTATTTAAAGTGTATTATAAATACTTCACAATATTGCAATGTTTTAAACGCGTGGCGCATGAAGTAAAATTTCGAGTTTAGAAAAGCCTAATTTGGCTCGGTCGCTCCGCTTCGCTACGCGCCCGAGCCAAATTTTCAGGCTTTTCTAAACTCGAAATTTTACTTCATGCTTAGTCTGGGAGTGGATACACTCGTTCTTAACTTCATATTGCACGTTTTTATTTAAAATCGACGAATGCCTGAACATTGACAGCGTATACATTACATTGTTGAGGCACTAATTTTTTGAAAATCCATTATCACTTTAATATAATAATAATAATAAACTATTTATGATTTTTAACTTTTTATCAAATTCACGTATACATTATGTGTATTTAAAGAAAAAATTCACAGTATGTAATGCAATAAGTCATTCATAGAAATCATGAAAAGAAGTGTAGAATTTTAATTAAAATTAACTTTTAGAGTTAAAATTGCTTGGCCGTTAATGGGTTAAAATAGTTTTAAATATACTATGTGTCCCGTTTCAAGGCGCATTGTATGTTTCATGTAAAGATTTCCAATGTAATTGTAATTTGAGTTTGTATCGCTTATTGAACCAAAACGATTATAATAAAATTAAAATCATTTCTTTACCTACTAGCAGTATTTTCGAGGTATTATTTTTGAGTTCTCCTCAGTTTCATTTGAAATATAGCTTAAAAATAGTGAACGATTATACGAAAATAAAATCGTCAAAACAGTAGTTGCTACGAAAAGTCAGTGTTTGGCATCAAATTTATTAAAACACAAAGCAATAATAATTCAACATGAGTGTTTATTCTGCAAAAGAAAAAAATCAGATCCCAAAATGGACTCAGTATATATTTTAATCACGATGCGTATTTTATTAAATGAACCATACTTTTAATAAATATTACAAGTTTCAGAAATTTGTGGTTTTTGCACTGACTACTTTAATTATCCGTTTACTTTGAACGATTGTTACATGATTAACTTGTACTTTTCCGATTGAAATTTTATAAACGCTTATTGTGTGCCATTTGACCAACACCGACAACACTCAGCGAGCACTAAAATTTTACCTAATTTTTGGATTAAATTTTATGGCATCCGTCGTGCGGCTGCATGGGGATAATTTAAAAAAGAATAAGCAGAAATATTTTTCGATATTCTCAATACTTCCCGAGATACACGAAATGTTATATAGAGAAAGTACAAATTATATAGAAATCATGAAACTTTATAATTGAGAATATTATCAAAAACTGTGAAACAAACAAACTTGTTAAATCAAGTAATTAGTCACATTAATAACATTATAAATTTTACATTTTAATAATTATTACCGACCTCATGGCTATCTTTTTTTGTACGGAAATATACGTTTTAGGGTCCCAGGAATCAGAAACAAGTGTTATCGATATTATTTGAGATAATTGGCTCAAATATTGAAATATGTTGAAAAGTCTCGTTAAGTGATGATAATCAAAAACATTTAGAAAACAACAAGATGTCTTTTAATAGAATAAGTATAATAGATTTTCCCTGAGAAGTGTAATTGCAAAAATTATTGAATACTCTATTTCCAGTTTACAATGTTTTGTATGTCAGGTTAATTCAATTATTTCAATGGTTTTATTCTTAGTCAGATTACATTTACAAAAGGTACCGATGGGATTATGTTACAGACTAAATAGGTAAGTAAAAATAATTCAAAATGATTTAAGAAAACCCGATCAAAAAGTGTCTAACTAAAATATCGGTTAGTGATAAACATGATAAGAAATTACCGAATTCGATTCTGCGGATATGGATTAAATGTGTCAACAGTAAATAATCTTTTTAAATCCCAAAATATTTATGGTTTTAGAAGGTTGCGGATTATCTGTAAGTTGCAGTGGTATTGCTCCTGTCGCGCAATACTTGAGGGTATACACCATAATAAAAACGTGGTCGAAAAAATGCCTACAAATAGGTAAAAACAGATAGATCACTTCGAAGAATTTGATTTTTCATCCCTTCTATAAAGCTATCCCCACTAAAATAATGAATATTGTCCAAAAAGAAAATAGTCAAGGAAAAGAGTTAATTCGATATTCATACACGTTATTCAGAGTATAAATGGATGAAACGGAACGTAGCATTTTTAATGTTAATTTCTCAAAATTAAAATATTATCTTCCCTAATTATTTCAGGGAAATTATGATATTCATTTGGTTAGAGTAAAAATATACACAGCTTTGCTATTTATTGCATTTTTAAAAACCGGAGTGTCATGAAATTAAACAAGCAAATGATGAGGTGTTGATTTGTTGGCTTTTTATTTAAAATATATTGTTGATTTTGTGTTACACTTCGATCAATTCTGTATAATTGTTACTGAATAAAAAAAACGAAAAAAACTGCTTCTAAAATATCGTTAATAAATAAGAAAACAGTTATATGTATATTTAATATAGTTTTTTAATATTTGTTAGTTTTTTGTATATATGAATGTATATATGAATCTATATTGCTATGTTTTTAGTTTTGTGTATTCGTAAATAATTTATCTATTTTATTGAAATAATTTCTGTTTTTTTATTATCAATTCCAATTAAAATACCCATCAAACATTTTTCAAATTGATTTTTTCATTGTAAAAAGATTTTTGTATTTATTATCTAACTTTTGAATAAAAAATGTTTACTAACATAAATATATTAAAAATCTATTAATTTTTAAACACGTTTTTATTAAAAATATATATAATAACTAAAAATGTTGGAAATATATTTATATTTTACATTTTTTCATTGTAAAATGACTTTGTTTATTTATACAAATTATGAATATTTGAAACAATAATTTATAAATCTAATAATTTCAACAATTTTTTTATTAAAAATATATAAAATAACTAAAAACGTTGAAAATATATTTTAGAATTGTTAATTTCATTGTAAATTTGTTTTTATAAAATATATTCCCGAATTTTATAAATTGGAACACGCTTGAAATCTCAAAATAAAAGAAATATTTTCGAATAGACTTTTTGTGGTGATAATAAATTTTATTATTCGTCTACCACAGTTCATATACAGGAAGTTTTCCGTTAAAGTATGCATATTTCAAATTCACCTTATTTTCTTTAGATCTGTAGATATTCGTTGTGTTTTTAAAAGAGTTCAATTTGATGCTTTAAACGAGTATTATCCTCTCCCAGACTAAGCATGAAGTAAAATTTCGAGTTTAGAAAAGCCCCGTGAAAATTTGTCGAGGGTCGCGCAGCGACCCGAGACAAATTTTCGGGGCTTTTCTAAACTCGAAATTTTACTTCATGCGCCACGCGTATAAAACACTAAAATATTGTGAAATTTAAGTATATTTGAACCTCACGTAAAATCAGTGTTTTGTGCGCGGGGCGCATGAAGTAAAATTTCGAGTTCAGAAAATCCCAGAAAAATGTACAGTGTATTCTGTATATTGAGTTATTTATACTTAGAAAACTGTCTTTATAACTAATCAATAATATAAATTATTTGCCAAATTTGGTACATACCAAAGTTTTAATTGAATTTATGAAGAAAAAAAACAATCAAGATAAAAATATTATCAAATGAATTCTTTAATATAAACTCATTGAATTTTATTTTTTGATTTTTAGTTAAATTTTAGGTTTATTTAGGAGCTTTTTAAATATATCTGATTCCCAAAGTCCATAATTTTGAACACGCTGGAAATCTGAAAATAAAAGAAATGTTTCGGAACAGTTTATTTTTTCTGAAGGTCATCAAATTTATCATCGTACAAGTGGTGCAGACGGGATCAAATTACACGACGAAATAAGAGCGAGCGCGTTTGTGTGTGTGTGTGTGTGTGTGTGTGTAGACGCAACCGGAGCAGTTTTCTCTAGAATACTTCTACCTTTACTCTATTCATAAGTAGATGGACCCACTTCCCTACCACAGTCTCTCCTTTTCTATCCTCGAAAACTCGGAATCCAGTTCTCCCATAAGCATTGTCTACCCTTGGTTTTATACAGGTTTCTAGTCAAAATTTTTAGGTTGAAAAAAGTGAACTTTTATCATTTTCGTAGTGAATTTATAAATTTTAATTGGTAATATATGTCAATACAGTGTGAATCTATATTATAATGCATGTTATTCCACGGAGTGTAAAGTAAAGTCGAGCCTACAGTTATGTTCGTATCTGGAGAATCCAGAGAAGTGTGCTGCTAGAGAAAAACCCTCAATATTTAACAATGGAGTTTCATCAGGCTTGAGCCAATGTTCAGTAAAACATAATACGTTAAAATGTTTATCAACACAAACTGTCTCGATTTCGGATATTTTAGTTTTGGACTGCACATTTAAACATGCAATATTCAAAATTGTATTATTTTTACTGTTCTGTGTGTCCTTACAATTATTTGTTACCTCTACTTTATACGCTCTCGATTGTGATCTTTTTGAAAATGTTGATCAAATAACGGCTTAAACATTACACCACGAGGCGAAAAATCGGCGGTTAACAGCATTTTTTTATACATCATAGGCAGCGTAATTTGGAATGACTTATATTTGCCTGATTTAACCCTCTCAGCCCTAAAATGTTTCTGGTGCCAAAAAATGTTTTGTACACTGCGTAGTATTTATTACTATCTCAGACATACAAAGAGTTTTTCTTTTAAGTATACATATCCCAATATACTGTATATGCTGTCAATCTTCAGATAATCGTTGTTTTTACAAATATTTCAAATAGAACTTTCAAACGAGTGTTTTTCACTCCCGGATTAAGTATGAAGTAAAATTTCGAGTTTAGAAAAGCCTGAAAACCCAAATTTTCAGGCTTTTCTAAACTCAAAATTTTACTTCATGCTTAACTAAGGAATAGAAGCCTTTGTTAGAATCTTTAAATTAAACTCTTTTTAAAAACAACGCATGCTTGAAAATTTACAATGTATATGTCTAGGTATTTATACTCAAAAGAAAAATTCCCTATTTCTTCTAAAATATATTTTATTTGAATTATGGCTATAATTAACTTTTAATTAAAATTAATTAATATCTCGTGAACCGTATTACCAACAAGAAATTAATAATCTCGACTTCCCGAGGGAATAATTAAAAAAGGCCAAGATAATATTTTCAAAAAAATATGTCAACGCAGTTAGTCATTACGCTTGTACAGAAAAGGCAATGAAAATCGATTTATGGCAGACACCCTAATTACACATGCAGGCGCGTATAAATCACCGTAAGTAAGTTACCACCTGTCCAAAAAAAAACCCTAACCATTGAATAATTTATGCACATTGCGTCCCCCTTTTCTTCTTTCCTGCTCATCCACAAACATACGCATATACACACCATCACATACACACACACACACACACGCATACATCCGAATAACTGTTGCCTGTCTGAACATACCGTAAATTAATTAGTAATCTTCAGTCACCGCACAGTGCAATTGTTAATTTACAAGAAAAGTGTGAATAATTTTGAAGCGACTGAAAGAAGATTGATAATAACAACAATTTCGTGGCAATTTGCGTTGTTGGCCAGATGGAGTGATTAATAATGGCAAATCGGTGTTTACCGAAATAACGATGTGGTATTATGCGGTGAAGGAAGAACGGTTAGCCTTTTTTTCCTTTAATTAGTAACACTTGAAGACCCTTAGTCATTAATAAGGATACGGTTTTTTCGCGATAATTACTTGGCTAACTTTCTGCAAGACTGCGTTAATGCTAATCACGTTAATCAATATCATTTAATAACAATGATTGAGGGAGTCTAGAAGTTCAAAAATAAACTTGAGTACATTTGGATGCACCTACTTAAGTTAATTTAACTTTAAATGTCAAAACAAGCGAGTCGTGACACTTGAAATCTTTTGAACAATTTGTGGCCAAGATGACATTTTACCTTCAACCTGACATTGTTGGCCTTTTCGATCAATTTTTACGTTTAACGTCAATTTTGTCCACACAACACAAACCGAAAAAAAGTGATATTATCAAA
The DNA here is from genome assembly GCA_932526585.2 of Philonthus cognatus. Lineage (NCBI taxonomy): Eukaryota > Metazoa > Arthropoda > Insecta > Coleoptera > Staphylinidae > Philonthus > Philonthus cognatus. The sequence continues at coordinate 20,607,459 of OW052243.1, forward strand.
GTCATAATTGTCATTTAATCAATATCGTCAACTGTAATAATGACATTAAATCAATGAATTATTAATGTTATATATTTTTTACATAAATGTATTAAAATTATTTCGAATTTCTCCGGATGCAAGTCCGAATAGGAATGCGTGAAAGTGATGAATAATACCGAAAAAGGACAGGATTCGGCGAAACCATCTTGCATTTGATTGATTGTCGGGCTAATTAAGTTTTTATGAAAAAACAAAATAGAAACAAACCTTCACGAAAAATCAGTTTAGTTTGGCTGACAACGCATTAGCTCTAATTATAACTTATCTCGTAAAAGCCAAACATGATACGTAAAATGTTTTTTTGCCAATGATAATCACTTTCGATTTTATACTGTTATTCTAAAACTGAAAAGTGATCATTATGTATTTAAGTTGGTTCTGTTAGGTAGTTAAACAAGTTGAATAACCAGCCTTTTAATAATATTTAATAATCTTATTACCGTTTGAAATATGACGAGGAATGTAAATGTAAATATAAGTTTAAATATAAATGGAATTTCTAGTAATTACTTGCAAAATATTTCAAAAATATTCTTTATGGGATCTACAACCAATAAAAGTTTGTTTGTATATTATGTTATGAAAAATGCGTTTATTTTAATATTCGCGCTCTTTCTGTAAGTCATAGAACTTACAAATGCGCGCGAACTTTAAATTAAATATTCGGGGTCCGTTTACTCTCAGCTCAATTCAATGAAGCGACAACATGTGCTTTACGGGATCTACAACTAAAAGTTTGTTTGTTGATTTTATAATAAAATCTGCGTATATCTTAAATTTCGAGCTCTTTCTGTAGGTTATTGAACTTATAAATGCGCTAAAATTTTAAAATAAAAATATTGTCGAATTTCAATATTGATTTTTTATCATTTTTATGAACTTTCAATTAAATGTCGGTCTATGAGAAACTGGGACCAAAAATACCGGTCCGCCACAGAAAATAGTTTAGGAAGCGCTGCTTTATAAAGCGTTAAATCTCACCTTTAACAAATATGGCAATTAATCATTTAGTGCTAATAATAATCAATATTTTTTTAATTCATTTTTGAATCTAAAATTTGAATAAGTATTTCAGCACACAGAGTTTGTATTTATAAGTTGTAAGAAAGTGATTATAATAATTAATAGACACAACAAATCCATCCATATAATAACAAAATAATTGATTGATAATAAATTCACGAAAGGATATACACACGAACGGCCAATTAGCATAATCCGTCCTCTCTCGCTTTAATGATTTAAATACTTTCTATTGATGCGATGGGAAATAAACAGAGCTTTTCGCTTAGATTTAGATGTGTGTGTGTGTGTGGATTAGGAATTCGCATTTTCTTTGGCATTTCTCTGATCGAACGCACATTTCGATCCAATAAAATCCAGACCGATTAGAGAAATGCCGTCCGTATGTTGCGTTTTGTGGAACGGATTCGCGCTCGAGTTTTCTCTTCACTTCATCAATCTTGAAATTGCTCGAATTATCGCAGTTTGTATCCGATTAATATGCATTTGAATAATCGCTTAAATGCGCGCCGCGCCGGTTGGGAAAATGTAAATTGATTTATATTAATTCTTGTAATAATTCATTTTAAATTATATTATGAAGGTAATTAGGCTGAAACTAAACCATTTTTGAGCGGAACTAAAGTTATGGGGATTGCGCTACGCCACTAAACCAAATGTTTAGGCTTTTCTAAACTCGAAATCTTACTTCATGCGCCACGCGTATAAACCACTGATTTCAAGTGAAAATCAAAATGCACTGCTCTAGAATACTACTTAAGCAGTATATTTTAAACTTCAAGATATGTCAGTGTTTTATACGCGTGGCGCATAAAGAAAAATTTCAAGTTTATAAAAGCCTGGAAATTTGGATTTTCCGACCACTCGTTTCGCTCGCGCTAATTTTTTAGGCTTTTCTAAACTCTAAATTTTACTTCATGCTTAATCTGGAAGTGGTAAACACTCGTTCTTTTAATAATTTGTTCTAATAATTGTTTACTCGTTCTTCTTCTAATTTTGTATTCTGATATAAAAAACACAAATGTACAGTACATTTGTGTTTTTATCAGTTTTTGAGGGGGGATTCGACTTAGTAATATGTTACATATAATATGTATTTTTCTAAAGTTCTTCAAAAAGAAGTACCAAAAAGGTATTATTTTTCACTTAGATGGTAAATAAATAAAATAAAATTAATAACCAATTAATAATAACTTGATTTAAAGCCCTTGAAAATGTTATCATATTTTGATATTCTATTGGAATTTTATTCTATTGGAATTTATTATGTTCCGCATAACTTACGGTTTGATATCATGATCTCTAATGTAAGTACGGTTTACCGTCATTTTAACAGTCTCTATTGCTCATTTATAAATGGTTCTCTGCGTGTTCCTCTGTTTTCTCATTTCTGGGTGATAAATTTGGTTATAGAATTCCGAAAGTAGCCCTAACACTTCTTTCAAATTTTTGAGTTCAGAATTATACCACTTCAATTTATTAATTGTGGGCGCTGATTTCACATTTTTTTCAGGCAAAGCAAATTTGAAATGTTTGAGAAAGATGCAGAGAAAAAGGTCAAAACATTTGTTTCCATCGATTGTCTCAATAATGAAGTTCCAGCTCTCTCTTTCCAAAGGACAAATGTCATTTTTTCTATAGTTACTGAAGTTACGCTTTTTAAATTTTTTATAGCACCGATATGGAATAGAATACCTCTATGGTAGTACGTTTGGATCAGTGTAATTGTTTTTTTTTTTTAAAGGTGGGAGGAGAAATACATTTACGTAGGAAGTGTCGGACTCCATGCGGCTACCGTCTAAAACCCCTCTTACAATCTCTTAGGACACCAACTCGGAATCGATTACCACATTACTTTGGGTTAGGCCTTGCAACCTGCCACGTTGGCTCTTCTTTAAATGTATTCTTGCCGTTTTTTTACGTAGAACGTCCTTCACAAATGTCGCTACTAATTTCCACCGCCTTTCATCCTCCAACATTTGCCTGACGATGTTGTCCGGTGATAAGTGGCCAAGCTCTTCCTCCACTAGACTCCTTTCTGCTGTCCATCGCCTACAGGTAAAAAATGTGTGTTCTGCGTCATCCCTTTCATACTCACAGTACTGACATGTCGGTGCTACTATTTTTCCTACCCTATGGAGGTAGGAACGAAAGCAACCGTGCCCTGTCAAGAACTGCGTGATGAAAAAATTTACCTCTCCATGCTTTCTTTCAACCCAGGGTATGTATGGCACCAGTCTCGCAGTCCATCTGCTCTTGTCTTCCGTGGACCATGCGTCCTGCCATTTCGCCAAGGTACGTGCCCTTTCCTCTCTGCTGGCTTCTTTGCGACCTATTTCCGCCTTCCTCTGGTATACGGTTTTCTTCTCTATCGCTAGCATCCCAATGGGGATCACTCCACCGACAGCTGCCTCAAAAACCGATATGCGCAGGTTACTCTCAGGGCAGCCTTCCGTTGCACAGAGGCTATACGCTTTCTGTATACTTCGATGTGCATCTTGTCTCCCCATATTTCCGCTCCGTACAGCTAGATAGATTACGCGGTGGTCATGAGCAGGCGGCGCTTACTGGACTTCGAACCTTGGGTATTGGCCATGATCCTACTCAAAGATGTTGTCACCGATGCTGCCTTCTCTGCTACTCGGCGGATATGCTCGCTAAACGTCAGCTTGGAATCGACAGTTATTCCAAGGTATTTCGCTGCTGGTTTCGTTATCACAGTCTCCTCCCCTACTAGCATGGGAAGTATGGTTGGGATCCTTTTTGTGAGAATGACAATTTCTGTCTTAGCGAGTGCTTATGAGAGTCTATATGTTGTCATCCATTTATTCACCCTCCGCATAACTTGATTTAATTTCAGCTGGGCTAATTCGACTGTGCGGGCTGCTACCAGTGCGGACTATGTCGCAACATCGTCCGCATAGCCGACCAGGTGCGACTCCTCGAACATGCTCAAACGCAAAAGATCGTCATATGCGATATTCCAAAGATCTGAGCCTAGTATGGATCCTTGTGCTGCCCCCGCCGTTACTTTTCGCGTAAGAGTGTCTTCTGTAGTTTGGAAGGTAAGCGTTCGCTCATTGAGGTTATGACCAATGATACGAAATAGGTATTTAGGGACGCTAAATTTTCCTAATGCCTCCAGCATATCGTTCCGCTTAACCGAGTTAAAGGGTCAAGTCCAACGTGACTAGGAGCACTATTTTTCGAGAGTAATAGTTGTCTTCTTCTGCGTTCTCCACAGATTCTACTTCTTCCCGAACAGCGTCGACGGTAGATCGCCGATTCGGAAGCCGTATTGTTGGTCAGAGAGGTCGCCAGCCTCTCGGATTGCCGATAGGAATCGTGGTTGCAACATCTTCTCCAGGACTTTACCCGCCGTATCTAGCAAGCAAAGGAGCCGGTATGATGACGGCGCTAGAGCATCTCCTTTACTCTTACTGATTAGGACGAGACGCGCAACCTTCCAGCGGGAGCAGAAGACTCCTGCTTTCAGGCAGGTATTATACATCCTCAGTAAAAGCTCAGGATACGCCCGGCATGTGCTCTTCAATGCCTCGTTAGGGATACCATCACGTCCTGGAGACTTCCCGTTTCGAAGGGACGTTGTTGCTATTTGTAGCTCTTCTTCGGTAAACGGCGGAATTTCACTGACATCTGTCACTGTCAGGTGTGACGGGAACAGGGTGTCGATGATATCTGTCATTTTCTCTGCGTCCATAATAGCGCTTGGGCCGCAGGCTTTCAGTTTCTTGGTTACAATCTTGTAGCCAAGGCCCCAAGGGTCGTTGTTTATTTCTTCTCCCAGCTTCCTCCATTAATCGGCCTTTCTCCGATTAATGGTGTGCCGAAGTACTTTTTTGGGCTCTGCTGAGAGTCGGTTTGCCTCTTGTCTAGTTATGTCTCTTTGCGCTTCGCGCCTTAGATGGTGACAAGTCTTACGCAGGTTGCTAATCTCTTGGGTCCACTAGTAGGCTGGTCGCTTATTGTGTTTTGGCTTTGTAAAAAGCATTGACGCGTCACAGGCTTTACGAAGAAGATTCATAGTATCTTTGCTGACGCGCTCTGCTTCCGCTCTGTTTATAACTCCTGTATCAGGTGCTACTAGTAACAAGCCGTTGCAGGGCTGCAGCCATACTGGTGTCATCAAGTTTCTTAGCATTCCAACGTCTTCGCCCGTAAGAGTTTTATTGCGATAGTCTGGGGCCAGTCTAATTGGTAGCGAGATTGTTTATGCAGTTATTACAACGTGTTGCAGAATTGACTATAAATTTCAAACCGTAAACAAAATTAATTTATTTGTGTCATTGTCATTGTAACGAACATTAAAATCAGCGGCTAGAAATGCGTACATACTGCTAAGTTTTATTCTATCCAATGCCATAGTGAGAATGTGTATGAATTTTGCGATGGTGCCGCTAGATCTATAAACTGGTACAATAGCATTATTTTGAATATTAATCCCTACAATTTCACAATCTTCTCGGACGACAAAGTATTAATATTTAAGGGTTAATATTCTAGATTGTTTTTAATTATAACTAAGACTCCTTCACCCGATGATAACTTTCAGGAAAATTCCATAGCAAGGTGAAAATTTGAAATTATGACTGCCATGTCCTCATTATCTACCAACCATTGTTCACATATTTATAGTATGGATATATTAACCGATTTATCATTGGGCCCGTTCATCAAAATGTTCAACATTCAACATGTTTGGATTTTTTTTTTTTTGGCTTTTTGCCTGGCCTTGGGAACTTGCCCATTAGCCATCATCAATGTTTATTTTTGTATCAATCAATTAATTTATTACAGTTTTTTATTATTTAACTATTCATTCGGACAATCACACATATTCATACCACACCCAGGGTCACGACGAGATATTATTTTTCAAATAAAGTCTCCCCGTGCACGGGAATCGAACCCGAACTTGTGGCTCGCCGAGCGATACAGCCCGGCGACGTTACCGCTCGGCCACCACCTGCCCCAGATGTATGGATTTGTTTGTGATGTATGTTGCTATCTAATGAACGGTACTTCGGTCGGTCTATTTTGTATGATTGCAAAATCCCAAACACGTTCACGATTAACAATCCGGTCATCAAGGAATTCACTAACACTTGGCAGTAATCTCCAAACTGCTGTCTCCGATGAACGGGTCCATTAACAATTATGTCAATTTTATTTAATTTCCATTTGAGGGATTGCGTATTTGAAAATAGAAGGTATGTATTTTCGTTCATAACTTCGGAGATCATAAGTTTTTTTTGGAGAAGACGTAATAATGGCGCCACTTAAAACTATTCCATGTGTTGATTTTCAATAACTTTAAGTATACATATCCCAATTATGTGTTGTAGATTTTTAAATATTCGATATAAAGAAAACACTTAACTTTTTTATACCACTTTTTATTTTTATGCAACAAAAGTGGTATAAAAAAGTTAAGTGTTTTCTTTATATCAAATTGAATATGTACTACGAAGTGAACGCCTTAAAGATTTAAGTTTTAAATATTCGTCGTTCTCTTAAAAGAGCTCAAGTTTAAACGAGGGTTTTCCACTCCCAGGTTAAGCATGAAGTAAAATTTCGAGTTTAGAAAAGCCTGAAAATTTGGTTTGGTCGCGTAGCGCGAAGCGCGGAGCGACCAAACCAAATTTTCAGGCTTTTCTAAACTCGAAATTTTACTTCATGCGCCACGCGTATAAAACACTGATTTCAAGCGAAGTTTACTCGTTCGCAATATTTTAGTGCTTTCAGTGTTTAATACGCGTGGCGCATGAAGTAAAATTTCGAGCTTAGAAAAGCCTGAAAATTTGGTTTGGTCGCTCCGCGCTTCGCGCTACGCGACCAAACCAAATTTTCAGGCTTTTCTAAGCTCGAAATTTTACTTCATGCTTAGTCTGTGAGTGAAAAACACTCGTTTTAAGCTTCAAATTAAACTCTTAAAAAAGCGTATGCATATGTATACGCAATAGAAAATTCCCTGTATGTATACTTAATTTAATTCCCTGTATGTTTTATCCTTTGTTCATGAATTGTTATTAGAATTAGTTTACTAATATTGTACTTAACACGTGCTATTATTTTCTTAATAAAGATTATTATTATTTTTAAACATAAGTTAGCACTCCTTGATTAAGCATGAAGTAAAATTATGAGTTAAGAAAAGCCTGAAATTTGGACGACATACAAATTTACGCTAAACTCGAAATTTTACTTCATGTACAAAACATTAATTCAATGTGTTCAAACAAAAGTTCAAATAACAAATATGTTCATTTTTGTTTGTTGATGATTATAATTAACTGTATGTTTTTTTCAATAAATCCAGGAAATGTTACTTTTTATTTGACTAAATCAAAATTGAAATGTTGAAATCATTAGGAATAAAAATAGTAAAGTTGAAAGTTGGCTTAGACTAGTAACGGAAAAAAAGTTGCTTATTTGGAAACTTGTAAGCTAACACATTTTAGGATTAAATGAACTGAGATTATTTAAAACTTTATGAAATCCGTTTTGGTGTCTGAAAACAAGCTAGCGATTAAAACCAAAAATAAAGAAGTTCGATGTTTCATTGTTCTTTAATTTGTGCATCTTAAATAATTAAGGTTATTATCAGAAAACATTTATTTACAAGCAAGACCATAGCTAGAAAAAGAAATCGGGGGGGAGTATACATTTTTTTTTGTTTTTTGGGGGCGGGTTACTGGTAAAAATGTTGTTTTTACGCTTTTACATACAAAAATAAACGTTTTGAAAATTTCATTTTGGGGGCGGAGGGGGGGTGAACCACCATATCCCCCCCTTGGCTACGGCCTTGTTTACAAGCCTTATTTAAATATGAATATTTTAAGTTCAAAACTATTTGAATTTAAGAGAATACACTTACGCTTCTTTTTGTTTGCAAAACTTTAAACATAATATATAAAATTATGAATGTCAACAATGATCTTTTTGAAATAATAATCGGCATTTTAATAATCCTCAAAACTTGAAACTCACAAACAAATTCAGTTTCCTTAAAAGCCTTTAATTAACTATTACAAATGAAATCGCGCGAGTGATTTATTTCCGAATTTTTGTGAATACGGCGTGAAAGGAGCGAGTGAAAATGGAAAGAAGACGGGGAAGACCGTTAAATAGCGAAAAACTTTTTAATTATACGTTGCGCAAGAAATTATAGGCTGGACGGTCGAAATTCGTGGATACACTCTAGCTGGCACACAGTCGAAGAGAAAATGAGAAATGAGAAATCACGACGACGTGCGAGATGATAAAGTGTTTCGTTATTTGTGCCGGGAATTGTTTTCAAAACGTAATTATCTCCCTTTCTACTAGGAGTTTTATCAAAAAGCGGATGAAGATGATTTCCAGACAAATCTCATTAATTTTATTGCGAGCATTTGCTAATACAACTAAAACGTGCTAACTCTTTACAATTTTCTACTAACATAAATATACAGTGAGGATTTTTTTCGCTGAACATAGGTTTCCTATGTTCAGATTTTGAAAGTCCATGTCAGTACATTGTTTCATTTATTTCTCGGTAAATCATCTTAATACAATAGGAGAGTTAATGTTTGAGCTGGAATAGTTGACACTACCCTTAATGGACCCTTTCTTTATTGAGGGCAACCTAACTGCTAATACATTTTTGGAACTTCTTCTAAGAGACATTATACCACAACTACGATTTTTCAATATGCAGAACGCATGGTTTCAAATGGACGACGCTCCACCACATTCCATAGGCCCTGTTTCCTGAATGAAACCTTTCAGGATCGCTGGATTGGAAGATTTAGACCCATAGCTTGGCCACCTGGGTCGCCCGATTTATCGCCAAGCGATTTCTTTCTTTGGGGTTATCTCCAATATAAAATCTGTAATAATATAGCAATAGAGAGTACAGAAGAACTAAAAAAGTACAGCCTGCAATGAAATAAATCCAGTTTTTTTTCAATACTGTACAAGGATTTTACAATCGCTTGGTATATTGATTGGAGCAGGAAGATGGTCACTTTGAGCATTTGTACTAAACCTAAAATAAAATATCAGTCCCTTCAAAAGCATAAATAAAATATCTGTAAGTTTGGTTGCCTAATCCGTGAAATTAATGAAATAATGTATTGACATGGACTTACTAATACTGAACATAGGAAACGTATGTTCAGCGAAAAAAATCCTCACCGTATACATTTTAAAGGTCTAATATCATATGACAATAAAATTAAGGCTTTTCTCCTATTTTGACGTATTTCCATGTCTTTGTCGTTTATGTATATTCATTTATATATTTCCTCTCTTACACTGAAAATAAATATTATTATTATATTAATATATTTCTACAAAACTCAATTTAAAATTCAGTGAAATAAACCAAGTGTTTTAATGAAAGCTCTACTATAAATTTATTTAAAAATGTTGATGTTTATTTTGAAACTGAATTAATTTAATCATCTGTTGATTGAAGTTCTAAATCAAGATACATAAAGAAATCAAAATTGAAAGAAATTTAATCAAGAATCTTCATTGAGGCTCATTTTTAACGCCTTTTCTTAAATTCAATTAGATTTATTATCATTACAATCGTCATTATCAAGAAGTTCTTTATCAGCCTTGCCTTAACGATATGCGTGAAGCTAGATGTATCTAGATTCATTGATATGCATTTCAAAATATTATCACTGAATGAGAAAATGATTCCTCGTGACATCAACACATTCTTAACTAACCGCACAAAAGGTGATGAGATGAAACGTAACGTTGAATAGATGCGTATGGGTGTATCGTTGGTTTACAAGTAAAAATCATCAAGTGCTAGTGAACTAATATCTTTAACCTGATATACAGGGTGACCCATTTTAATGTATCCACTGGAATATCTCGACATGTATGCATCGTACAAACAAATATTTCGAACAAAAGTTTACTGGTTTCGAGGGGGCCATCCTATCCTATGAAATTTTCTTAACCCCCACCTCCCAGGGGGTGGGATTGGGGGGCAACTTTGAAATCTTAAACAGGAATTCGGATTCTACACCAAAAATTATGTATGTTTTATCCGAAATATTTTTTTGATTTCGTGATAGATGGCACTGTAGTCGCAAAATCGAACATGGTCCCGGTAAACCTAAAGAAATCTGCTGTGGTCAAGTACCGACCGCAAATTAAAATAATATAGGACTACGAAATTCGTTATTCCAATGACTTATTGAAGTTAATTTGTACAAAAAAATGTCCGCTACTGGTAAAATGATTTTTTTCAATTTTGTCGCTTAATTAAAAATAATTCCTATAGGCCTAAAAAAATAAAAAATAGCATACACATAGTAGAAAAAATAAGGACATTTTTGGTAGCAATAAAACAAAATTTACTAAAATTCGAATCCTATGCGCTATTTTGAAAAAAATCTAATTTTGGCGATTCTACCGCCATCTATCAGAAGTTAAAAAACCCTGGAAGTAAACTTTACATACTCTTTTTCATATAAGTCCACGTAAAGGCCGTTTTTTAGGTTTATGGGCAACGTTTTCATTTTCCGACTACAGCGCCATCTATCACGATTTTTTTTTATTTTTGGATAAATTCTACATCATTTTTGGTGTAGAATTCGAATCTGAAATAAAAAATAGGGGTTCCTATTAAAGATTTCAAAGTTGCCCCCCTTTTCCTGTCACCCCCACCCCCCAGGGGACGGATGTGAAGAAAATTTTACAGGATCGGATGGCCCCCTCGAAACCATTAAACTTTTGTTCGAAACATTTTTTTGTGCGATGCATATTTGTCAAGATATTACTGTGGATAAATTAAAATGGGTCACCCTTTATATTAGCCTTTTTTTTTTGGTATTGATGAATAAGAACCAAATTGGAGACTTTTTTTCGACTTTTTCTGTTGTGAATCGTTATTTTCACCTTACTTTTTCTTGAATTTGTTCCTAAATTTATTTTAAATATACAGATAATTTTTCTTTTAAGTATACATAATGCATACGCTGTAAATTTTACAGCATTCGTTGTTTTTACAAAAAGTTCAATTTGAAGCTTTAAACGAGTGTTTTCCACTACCAGATTAAGCATGAAGTAAAACTTTGAGTTGAGAAAAGCCTGAAAATTTGGTTTGGTTGCTTCGCGAAACGGAGCGGCCAGACCAAATTACTTCATGCTCAATCTGGGAGTGGAAAACACGTTTGTTTGTTGGCTTCAATTTAAACTCTTTTCAAAAACAATGAATATCTGAAGGTTTACAGCATATTCAGATATGTATACTTTAAAGAAAACTCACTGTATGTATGTATGTAAGATATTTCTTCACTTTAACAAAAATTAGACTGTTTCACTCACTCACTCACTCATATTATTATGCGATGTTAAAGATATGTAATTCTAAATGTTCTATTACACACATCGGCATTGTTTTGTAATCGTAAATTTGTGATTGCCGAGGAGATGAATTGAGAATTTTTGGGCATTATCGTTGCATTGTTTCGTAAATTGGGCGTAATTTATTGTTTTGCGTGGAATTAAATGAATTCCCGCACGCACTGGCGTTTTGGTGAGAGAAAAGAAATACGTGTCCAATTATGTACAGTTTAATCATGCGAGATATTTATTTTATAGTCTTTATTTCGCCGGCGCCTCTTTGAATAAAAAAAAATATTTTTTATTCATTGTCCATTGAACAAGAAAAGTTTCAATAAAGAGGGTTATATATTATCTATCCTCTTTGGTTTAAATAACGTTTAATCGACATTAGAACAATATGAAACGTTTCTGTAATATTAAAAATATATACAAGAAAGGTTTTAACGAATAGGATATTATAATATAATATCGGGGGCAGGTAAACTTGCTAATTTGAAAGGTCAATAAATGAAAAAGTATTTCACATATCGATTTTATTTTTTTTATCGTATTGTACACATCCTGAATTTTTGTTTCAAGTGGTTTGAAAAATGACATCTGACAAATGGCGGCCCTCATTAGCGATACACTGATCCACCCGCTTTTTGAAGTTTCGCTCCACTCTTTCGAGCATATCGACGGGAATGTTGGGGATGGCTTGGCGAATGTTGTCCTTCAAGTGTTGCAGGGTCCGTGGTTTGTCATTGTAAACAATGGATTTGAGATATCCCCACAAAAAGAAGTCACAGAGAGCCAAATCGGGGAAGCGCGCTGGCCACGGTACGTCACCCCTCAAGGAGATTAGGCGCTCGTGGAAGTGTTCCCTCAAAAGTTCCATTGAAGTTCTCGTTGTGTGTGCCGTGGCTCCGTCCTGCTGGAACCATACGTCCCCAAGTTCCATTTTTCAAGTTGTGGGAGAAAAAATGCCGCATGCCTCACCCTCTCGACGTTTTCAGGTGTCATGGAAGTCCGTTGACCTCCAGGCCCTTTTTTGCCACACTGCCACTTTCCCCGAATGCGTCCACTCACGAAACGATTGATTGCCGCCAGGAACGGGACCCGTGGGATGAATATTGAACCGAGTTCGGAAGGCACGTTGGGTGGCAACCACCGAACGGCCATTGGAAAGGTAGGCCTCGACGGCAAACGCACCCTCCTCCTTTGTCTAACGCATGACGACAACTGGCTTGAGCGGTAACAAAACTTCAAGACCCCGTCTATCGAATGAGACCCTCCCTAACCCTTTCTGACCACGTCTCGCTCATTGACGCCCAATTCAAATCAGCAAGTTTCCTTGCCGCACCTTGTATATACTCATTGGTTTAAATAACGTTTATTCAACATTATAACAACATGAAACGTAACTGTAATATTTAAAAAATATTACCTAAATATGGTTAGTCATTGGGAACATACACTTAAATAAATACATTTTTAATTTCTATTACTCTTAATTATTATTATTATTATTATTCTTTATTTTTCCCAACAGATATACATGTATCCAATTACAGGGAACTTAATCTAATATAATGCTATGTAACATAATTTTAAATCATACATACAGTGCGCAGAGAAAGAAGAGAAAAGAAAAAAAAAACAAACTTAAAGCCTAAAGATTTATAACAATATCACTGGTACCGATAAGTCTGACATTATTTCGATGAGGGATTTTCTGGTATCTACGAAAATATCTACTCTATTATTTAAACTATTAAACCTTCTAATCATTTTTAAAACGGGTGAATTAAAATGAGCTAGCGTATTGGCATGTGGTTGAAAAAATAGGTTATTACTGCGAGATGTTAGTCTAGGAACCTGAAACTTTAGCTTACCTAGGATGTTAGGGTCATCAATATCGTAATTTACTACCCCATATAAAAATAGAATTGAAGATTTCGTACGCCTGTCACTTAATCTTTCGACATTAAATGTTTGTAAGAGGTTATCATATGTAATGGATACAGATGGATATTCCTTAAATTTTTTAAAAAACAACATTTTCAAAAACTTTTTTTGAATTGCTTCGATTTTACTTACAGTATTTTCGTAGTAAGGTGACCAAATAACAGAGGCAAATTCGAGGTTAGAACAAACGTATGAAAAATACAATTTTTTTAAAACGTCAATATTATGAAAGTCCTTACAAGTGCGATGGAAAAAGCCCAAAAGTTTGATACTTTTGTCACAAATCTTATTTATATGATCATTAAATGTTAACTTACTCCTAAATCTTTAATCGAGTTTATACGTTCAAATAATACATTGTTAATACCATAATCATATATAACAATATCTTTTTTACGATAAAATGACATGCATTTACACTTTGATAAGTTCAACGATAATCCATTTACCTCACACCATTTCTGAATGTTATTAATATCTTCCTGCAACCGAATGCAATCATCCCTGGACTCAATGATATTAAATAATTTCATATCATCTGCATATAGGAGCACGTTACACCGAATTACCTCACCAATATCATTAATGAAAATGAAAATTGCGGGTAACTGATTAAAGTTTGTTTAAAACAAATTAAATAGTGTTCAAAAAATTAATGATACAAATTAATGAGTTAAACATATCCTTTGATCTTTTGTCCAACTTTAAATTATAATAATAATAATAGTACTTGATTTTCCAGCAGATAAATACAAAATATAAAAACGAATTAAAATTAATATCGACTTTCTGCAGATAAATATGTATATATCTAATTACAAGGAAAAGTTGTCTTAAATATAAGCAATTGAAAATACAAAAAATATATGGATTTAGAAAAATAAATTATATAAAGAGTATGTAATATTATATGTATATTAAATAATTTATTAATCAAGCTCGCTCAATTCAGCAACTTTAAAATAATACGAGTATTATTAATAATTTCCCTAATTATTATCGTTATGAGACAAATTTTGTCTTCTAACGATTATGCATGCTGAAAGTAAGTAAGGCTTAAGGCTTAACAAAATAAGTTAATTTGTTGAATTGTATTATTTGGCCTGACTTGAGAATATGTGAAGAAAAATGTAAATATTATGTTATTTAAATATTTCGATTATTTCTCATTAAAAAAAAAAAAAGTATGTGAAGAAAACACTTAACTTTTTTACATTCTATTCTATTTTTATAAAATAAAAGTGGTATAAAAAAGTAAAGTGTTTCCTTCATATAAAATTGAAAATGTACCACGAAGTAAACGCCTCCAAGAATTAAGTTTTAAATATTCGCTGTTTTCTTAATAGAGGTCAATTTGAAGTTTAAACGCGGGTTTTCCACTCCCAGGTTAAGCATGAAGTAAAATTTCGAGTTTAGAAAAGCCTGAAAATTTGGTTTTTTTAATGTACTCAAATGATTTACCCAACTATATCACTGAGGGTGAGGTTGTCATGTTTGCTGATGACACTGCAGTACTAATCACAGCAAATGACATTGATGAAGCCAGAATAAAAGTAGCTAATGTATTGTCGCAATTTAGTAAATGGTGTAACATAAATAAATTAATTGTTAATGTTGATAAAACGGTAGTAATGCGTATGTCTAACATATATAACAAGTCTGACTCAATTTGCTTTAATTTCGAGGGTAATGACATAAAAACGGTCGACTCAACAAAATATTTAGGGATAAGTATTGACCAGCATCTACAGTGGAATAGTCATATTGAATTTTTAGCTTCAATAATGAATAAATCTTATTATTTAATATCTAGAATAAAAAATCAATTTCATAAAAACTTCATCGTAAACATATACTATGGACTTATAAAGGGTGATCAACAATGATTGTAGACAGATTAAATTTCCCGCCGAAAAATCTGGGGAATTTGATCGCTCCAAGTTCATGCCAAGGAAAAATTAATAAACAGTAATTCGATTTGACATTAGCAGCGTCGTGCGTCGTATTTTGCCATTGTGTTAATTCATTCTTCGAATTAAGTTATTTTTCATTCTGTTTAATATACATCAGTTCTTATCAGGACTACTTTGTATAAGTCTTTGTTTTGTGGTAAGTGATTTGCTGTTTTTAAGGTTAGAAAATTAGAAAATTTAAGTTTAATCCTAAATTTACAGAGTTTAAGAGAATTCGCTTTTGTTTACCGTGATGTTTGCACCGCAGCATGATGCTTTCATCCTGAAGGCTCATTATCGAAGTGGAACTATGAATTAAGATAGCACATGGACATACTTGTTACAATCGTGTCTGAATCAATTTATTCAAGCCTTTCCCGATGTCCACATTCCTTACAAAACATTTTCCTCGCATAAAACCCGCATTGTTGACCGTTTTGAGGGAGAGTTGTATCTGTAAGGGCAAGTCAGCTGGAAGACAGCCTATCTTAACAGAAGAGGTTGTTGGCTACAACAACGACTTGAACAAAGCCCAACAAAATCTTTAAAAAAACTTTCAGCTCAAACGAGTATGTTCTTAATTTTAAGGTGCGCACAAATTTTAATGTTTAATCCTTTTACAGGAGTATCGTATGGGAGTTGCATAAAAGCCGCAAAAAAAATTCTGCATTTGCACCCGTACAAGGTATCGGTAGTTCAACAACTTCAGCCACTTGATTTCAAAAAAAGAATTGATTATTGCAATTGGTTTAATCAGAATTAAAATGATAATGGTATGTTGGACAAGACCTTTTTTACTGACGAGGCGTGGTTTCACTTGTCAGGATATGTGAACAGCCAAAACTATCGTACGTGGGCTACAGAAAATCCTCATACTTTTATTGAAACGGATTTACATCCACAAAAAATTGGTGTTTGGGTAGCAATTTCGAGACGTCGGATAATTGGCCCAATATTTTTCAACGAAATAATCAATGCGGAGCGCTACCGAACACTCATTCTAGATGAATTTTTGAATCAATTGCATGATGACGAACAGATAATGGGTTATTTTCAGCAAGATGGAGCCACTCCTCATACTGCGTTGGCGACATTAAATTACTTGAGGGAATTTTACGATGATCGCTTGGTAAGCGACGGATTATGGCCACCACGCTCGCCAGACCTCACTCCGTGCGATTTTTATTTATTCGGGCATTTAAAACATAAGGTTTTTAAAAATCGAATGCATACCCTAAACGAGCTTAAAGCAGCAATTGAAGAAGAGATAAGGAACATAAATCCGGAGGAGCTTCAACGAGTATTTCAAAATAAAAAAGCAGGAGCGTATTCCCGTTATTGTTGGATTAAGCAATTCTGAATCATTGGGGATGGGCGTTAACATAAATAATTAAAACCGTAAGATTATATAATATTTCAAGTTTTTAAGCTATTGCGTATTCTTTTAATTAAGTCTGTAGTCAAACACATTTAAATCCAGGGTGTCTACATCATTTCTCTTTATATCTTCCTAGAATTTGTGAATGATCTTCAAGTACTATGCATGAAACAGCTACGGACGTGGAGATTTTCTTCACACGGGGCGAGGAGCATACTTCCATGGAGTATGTTCCCATTGCTGTTGGACCAAGCAATTCTAAAATTCCATCTAGTCACAAAGTACGATCCCAGAACATAAAATAATGTCTTGAATTCAATTACAGGGTTTTTCTGTTGCATTTCACTATTGATCAAATGAGATTCACCCTATCCCAAATATCTTTCACCTTGTCAAATATATGTCAAAAGATTTCGCCTGCAATCTTTAAAAGGTATTTGTTTAATTAGTACAAAAAATGGTAGTTTTCGGGACTAGCGAGAAATTGTTAGGCCCGAAAACGATTTTTTGTACGAATTGAACATACTATTTTTTCTCCAACCTTTGAATTTTTAAAAAATTAAAAACTTTTTTTTTCAAAAAAAATATGTATAAGTATAAGAAATGTATTCACTATAAAACAAAGTTTGAGAAACAATTATAAGCATTTACATATTTAATTATTTTGAACTATTAACATGGATTGTTATATTACAATTTGACTAATTCGAACAATTTCGGAGCTGAATTGGAGCACCTGAACTTGCAACTATTAAGTTCATTTGCTCCAATTAAGTTCTGCTTTCAGTTATGTTTGAAACAAAGGAAGGAAGGCAACAGCTGTGGTGCTAGGTGAATTCAAGTCAAAAATTTTGTTTGCAGTTTCCAATTTGTTCGAAATTGAATAGTCTATATAGCCCTCGGCCACAGTACTGGACTGCCAACCTCCATGTCTTTTTAAGGCAGTTAAATCGGCACCTGCGTTAACCAACAGCGTGGCTGAAGTGCGTCGCAAGCAGTGGCCTGTGTAGGTTTTTAAATCCAACAAATTTAAAAAGGTACCAACTTCTTGCGCAATCGACTCCAATTTATGAACTCCTACAACCTGTCTATGGCATTTACCATTTTGGTATTTAATAAAAAAAACGACTGTCGCCCTTTACTTGACTATGCCTCAATCCTTTATCACAACCCCCATCCTACCACCCTAAAGAATTCGCAAGTCGCCGAAAGATCGGCCCTTAGAGTGTTGACCAAAATCCGACACCCCAAAACCCCCTACATAACCCATCCAATACCCTACTTTATGAACTAACAGCAGTCACTCCCATCGAAACCCGACTATCACAATTAGCTGAAAAATTCGCCTCAAATCCTATCCTCTACAATCTCCTTCACCCTTTATGTATCCCTCGAAACCAAAACATCACTCCCAAGCGTAAACGTTTCACCATCACCATTCATGATGTCAGTAATCATCTGACAGACATTGGACGACACTAACAAACAAGAGGTTTTTTACACAAGAACGAACAAGGACAAACAATTAAAATTCAGGTAGAAAGACCAATGGTCGATAGCCAATTGGCAGAAAAATTTATTTGTTATTTTAGCCATCAGAATTATTTTTATGTTAATTATTTATTGTACAATCTGCCAATAAAGATTTATATATATATATATAAAAAAACGAGTTTCCTTCATATTGGGAAGGCGGAGAGCAATATATTTTCTATAAAGGCCTAAATATATGTCGCCAGTGACTGAAAATGATTTCGGTTTCTTCGTTTTCGTGTTTGGAATCCGTATTCATATTGCAGACCCTAAATCGTCGATATCTGCTATGTTAATTTTTGACATTTCATCGCGCCGGAGTGCTCCTGTTATGCCAAAAATGAGCCCAATCTGAAAATACAAACACACTGAATAAACTAAGATAAAATTAATACATAATTAACCATTCTTACTTTAATCATTAAATATTTATTATCAGGCGCTTCAGAAAGAAATTTATTAATTTCTTCTTTCGTCAAGGTTTTCGATTTTTTGGGTTGATATCCATCTCTCTTCCTCTTTAAAAATGGTATAAGTTTGGGATACTTTTTTATATCAATACCATTAATAGTTGCCTTTCACATGGAATAGTGTCCCCATAAAGTGGATGGTTTCATTTTAGTAGATAAGTCGTAAAGATGTGCAATCAACACCAGGTCGCCAGCATCGGCGACTATTGAGGAATATTTGAATTTAAGGCGTTTTTCTCCCAGTATTTCGCTTTCTCCTCGGCGGCCTTAACCTACAAATCCTACTCCACTCCAGACCCATTCGAATCCATATGATTCTGTAAGTACACATATATAGTTGACCGATTCACTAGATGAGAGGGCGCATATGTCGGAATTTTAAATTTCCCGCAATTTTTAACGGGCTCGTTTTCAATCAACGGCTGTCAGATCCGTTAGATCTGAAGTCACAAAAATGCCGATAGGACGAAATCGTCTCGAAAGGAGCGATAATAAATATAAATAATTAAATGTTAACTTATTATGTATTATTTTAAATTAGTCTACAGTCAAACAAATTAAAACCAGGGTGTTACTGCATTATTTCTCTTTATATCATCGTAGCATATGTGAATTATCTTCAAGTATACGAAATACGGATGGTCGTGGATACTTTTATTATACTGAACTAGGAGCATTTTTTCATGCAGCGTATTCCCGTTATTGTTGGATTAAGCATTTCTGAATCTTTGGGGATAAGCGTTAACATAAATAATTAAAACCGTAAGATTATATAATATTTCAAGTTTTTTAACTATTGCGTATTCTTTTAATTAAGTCTGTAGTCAAACACATTTAAAACCAGGGTGTCTACATCATTTCTCTTTATTTCTTCCTAGAATTTGTAAATGATCTTCAAGTACTATGCATGAAACAGCTACGGACGTGAAGATTTTCTTCACACGGGGCAAGGAGCATACTTCCATGGAGAATGTTCCCATTGCTGTTGGACCAAGCATATCTGAAATTCCATCTAGTCCCAAAGTACGATCAAAGAACATAAAATAATGTCTTGAATTCAATTACAGGGTTTTTCTGTTGCATCTCACTATTGATCAAATGAGATTCACCCTATCCCAAATATCTTTCACCTTGTCAAATATATGTCAAAAGATTTCCCGATTTACGAAATGAATTTCAGTATACACCAAATACGTATCCCTTTAATATTTTTGCTGAACATGTTTGCAGTAACAATAACTTTCTTCTGGGAATATTATATTTGTATTTATATATACAGGGAGTTTTTCTTTTAAGTATTCCAAATTTAATCTATTTTCTGTAAATCTTTAGATATTCCTTGTTTTTTTAAGGTTAATTTAAAGCTTTAAATGAGTGATTTCCACTCCCAGACTAAGCATGAAGTAAAATTTCGACTTGAGAAAAGCCCCGTGAAAATTTGTCGAGGGTCGCGCAGCGACCCGAGACAAATTTTCTGCGCTTTTCTAAACTCGAAATTTTACTTCATGCGCCAAGCGTATAAAACACTAAAATATTGTGAAATTTATGTATATACGAATTTGAAGTATGTGTTTTATACGCGTGGCGCATGAAGTAAAATTTCGAGTTTAGAAAAACTCGAAATTTTACTTCATGCTTAGTCTGGGAGTGGAATTCAATCATTTAAAGCTTCAAATTGAACTTTTAAAAAAACAAGGAATATCTAAAGATTTACAAAAAATAGATTACATTTTGAATACTTTAAAGAAAAACTGTCTGTATATATAAATACAAATAAAATATTTCCAGAAGAAATTTATTGTTACTGCAAACATGTTCAGCAAAAATATTAATGGAAAAGTATTTGGTATATACTGAAATTCATTTCGTAAATCGGAAAATTTTTTGACATATATTGGACAAGGTGAAAGATATTTGTGATAAAGTGAATCTCATTTGATGATTAGTGAAATGCAACGAAAAACCCTGTAATTGAATTTAAGACATTATTTTATGTTCTCGGATCGTACTTTGTGACTAGATGGGATTTCAGAATTGCTTGGTCCAACAGCAATGGGAACATTCTCCATGGAAGTATGCTCCTACCCCGGTGTGAAGAAAATGTTCACGCCCGTAGCTGTTTTATGCATAGTACTTGAAGATCATTTAAAAATTCTAGGAAGAAATAAAGAGAAATAATGTAAACACCCTGGTTTTAAATGTGTTTGACTGCAGACTTAATTAAAAGAATACGCAATAACTTAAAAACTTAAAATGTTATATAAATTTACGGTTTTAATTAATTATGTTAAGGCCTATCCTCAAAGATTCAGAGTTGCTTAATCCAGCAGCAACGGGATATACTCCATGAAAAAATGCTTTTAGTTCAGTATAATAAAAATATTCACGACAATAGGTATTTCGTATACTTGAAAATCATTCACATGTGCTACGAAAACATAAAGAGAAATTACGTTGTAACTCCCTGGTTTTAAATTTGTTTGACTGTAGACTTATTTAAAATAATACACAATAGGATAAAATTTAATTATTTATATTTATTAACGCTCATCTCGAGATGATTTCGTCCTATCGGCATTTTTGTGTTTTCAGATCTAACGGAGTTGACAGCCGTTGATTGAAAACTAGCCCGTTAAAAATTGCGAGAAATTTAAAATTTCGACATATGCGCCCTTCCATCAAGTGGGTCGGTCAACTATATATATGTACTTACAGTATCATATGCATAGATTAAATTAGATCGACGACTCCCGGGGGGCACTAGGTATCGTGAGTTTAGTCGCCGACTCACTCGATGCGGGGGCGCTGCAATAAAAAATGACGTCATTAGGTGCGGGGAGAGGGCTACATGCAGACCCGAAAATTTACTTCATGCTTAGTCTGGGAGTGGAAACATTCGTTTAAAGCTTTGAATTGAACTCTTTTGAAAAAGAACGAATGTCGGAAAATTTACAGCTTATGTTTACCTTAAAGAAAAATGCACTAGTATGTAGTATGTAACACTACTTACGCCAGCATCCATTCTCCGGATAAGGAGTCCTCTTATTTCATTTCTAAGATGCCTTTTTTGAGGAACTGCAGCCATTTTGTTGAGAAGTGAAATGTAATTGACAAACTGTGATAAGGTTTTGACATATAGCGAAATATATTGTTTCTCCAACCTCACGAATATGTCACTAAATTATCAAGTTACCTAGAACAAAAAATAGCGCATTTATGGATAGAGTACAAATATATACGTAAAACGTCCTAGTAAAAAAAAAACGCCAGGACAACTGATAGGCTGGTGAATATAAGCTGTTCATTGTGGTCCAATAAGAATAATAGAGAGAGCGATATATTTTCTATAAATGCCTGAATATATGTCACCAGTGACTGAAAATGATTTCGGTTTCTTCGTTTTCGTGTTTGGAATACGTATAAATAATGCAGACCCTAAATCGTCGATATCTGCTATGTTAATTTTTGACATTTCATCGCGCCCGAGTGCTTGTGTTATGCTAA
The DNA here is from genome assembly GCA_932526585.2 of Philonthus cognatus. NCBI lineage: Eukaryota > Metazoa > Arthropoda > Insecta > Coleoptera > Staphylinidae > Philonthus > Philonthus cognatus. The sequence continues at coordinate 20,629,682 of OW052243.1, forward strand.
AAATGAGCCCAATCTGAAAATACAAACACACTGAATAAACTAAGATAAAATTAATACATAATTTAACATTCTTACCTTAATCATTAAATATTTATTATCGGGCGCTTCAGAAAGAAATTTATTAATTTCTTCTTTCGTCAAAGTTTTTGATTTTTTGGGTTGATATCCATCTCTCTTCCTCTTTAAAAATGGTATAAGTTTGGGATACTTTTTTATATCAATACCATTAATAGTTGCCTTTAACATGGAATAGTGTCACCATGAAGTGGATGGTTTCATTTTAGTAGATAAATCGTAAAGATGTGCAATCAACACCAGGTCGTCAGCATCGGCGACTATTGAGGAATATTTGAATTTAGGGCGTTTTTCTCCCAGTTTTTCGCTTTCTCCTCGGCGGCATTAACCTACAAACCCTACTCCACTCCAGACCCATTCGATTCCATATGATCCTGTAAGTACACATGTATAGTTGACCGATTCACTAGATGGGAGGGCGCATATGTCGGAATTTTAAATTTCCCGCAATTTTTAACGGGCTCGTTTTCAATCAACGGCTGTCAGATCCGTTAAATCTGAAGACACAAAAATGCCGATAGGACGAAATCGTCTCGAAATGAGCGTTAATAAATATAATTAATTAAATGTTAACTTATTGTGTATTATTTTAAATCAGTCTACAGTCAAACAAATTTAAAACCAGGGTGTTACTGCATTATTTCTCTTTATATCATCGTAGCATATGTGAATGATCTTCAAGTATACGAAATACGGATGGTCGTGGATACTTTTATTATACTGAACTAGAAGCATTTTTTCATGGAGCGTATTCCCGTTGTTGTTGGATTAAGCAATTCTGAATCTTTGGGGATAGGCGTTAACATAAATAATTTAAACGGTAAGATTATATAATATTTCAAGTTTTTAAGCTATTGCGTATTCTTTTAATTAAGTCTGTAGTCAAACACATTTAAAACCAGGGTGTCTACATTATTTCTCTTTATTTCTTCCTAGAATTTGTGAATGATCTTCAAGTACTATGCATGAAACAGCTACGGAAGTGAAGATTTTCTTCACACGGGGCAAGAAGCATACTTCCATAGAGAATGTTCCCATTGCTGTTGGACCAAGCAAATCTGAAATTCCATCTAGTCACAAAGTACGATCCCAGAACATAAAATAATGTCTTGAATTCAATTACAGGGCTTTTATGTTGCATCTTACTATTGATCAAATGAGATTCACCCTATCCCAAATATCTTTCACCTTGTCAAATATATGTCAAAAGATTTCCCGATTTACGAAATGAATTTCAGTATACACCAAATACGTTTCCCTTTAATATTTTTGCTGAACATGTTTGCAGTAACAATAACTTTCTTCTGGGAATATTATATTTGTATTTATATATACAGGGAGTTTTTCTTTTAAGTATTCAGAATTTAATCTATTTTCTGTAAATCTTTAGATATTCCTTGTTTTTTTAAGGTTAATTTGAAGCTACAAATGAGTGATTTCCACTCCCAGACTAAGCATGAACTAAAATTTCAAGTTTAGAAAAGCCCCGTGAAAATTTGTCGAGGGGCGCGCAGCGACCCGAGACAAATTTTCTGCGCTTTTCTAAACTCGAAATTTTACTTCATGCGCCACACGTACAAAACACTAAAATATTGTGAAATTTATGTATATACGAATTTGAAGTATGTGTTTTATACGCGTGGCGCATGAAGTAAAATTTCGAGTTTAGAAAAACTCGAAATTTCACTTCATGCTTAGTCTGGGAGTGGAATTCAATCATTTAAAGCTGAAAATTGAACTTTCAAAAAAACAAGGAATATCTAAATATTTACAAAAAATAGATTAAATTTGGAATACTTTAAAGAAAAACTGTCTGTGTATATAAATACAAATAAAATATTTCCAGAAGAAATTTATTGTTACTGCAAACATGTTCAGCAAAAATATTAATGGAAAAGTATTTGGTATATACTGAAATTCATTTCGTAAATCGGGAAATTTTTTGACATATATTTGACAAGGTGAAAGATATTTGTGATAAAGTGAATCTCATTTGATCATTAGTGAAATGCAACGAAAAACCCTGTAATTGAATTCAAGACATTATTTTGTGTTCTCGGTTTGTACTTTGAGACTAGATGGGATTTCAGAATTGCTTGGGCCAACAGCAATGGGAACATTCTCCATGGAAGTATGCTTCTACCTCGGCGTGAAGAAAATGTTCACGCCCGTAGCTGTTTTATGCATAGTACTTGAAGATCATTTAAAAATTCTAGGAAGAAATAAAGAGAAATAATGTAGACGCCCTGGTTTTAAATGTGTTTGACTGCAGACTTAATTAAAAGAATACGCAATAACTTAAACACTTGAAATATTATATAAACTTACGGTTTTAATTAATTATGTTAAGGCCTATCCTCAAAGATTCAGAGTTGCTTAATCCAGCATCAACGGGATATACTCCATGAAAAAATGCTCCTAGTTCAGTATAATAAAAATATTTACAACCATGGGTATTTCGTACACTTGAAAATCATTCACATGTGCTACGAAGACATAAAGAGAAATTACGTTGTAACTCCCTGGTTTTAAATTTGTTTGACTGTAGACTTATTTAAAATAATACATAAGAAGTTAAAATTTAATTATTTATATTTATTAACGCTCATCTCGAGATGATTTCGTCCTATCGGCTTTTTTGTGTTTTCAGATCTAACGGAGTTGACAGCCGTTGATTGAAAACTAGCCCGTTAAAAATTGCGAGAAATTTAAAATTTCGACATATGCGCCCTCCCATCAAGTGGGTCGGTCAACTATATATGTGTACTTACAGTATCATATGCATAGATTAAATTAGATCGACGACTCCCGGGGGGCACTAGGTATCGTGAGTTTAGTCGCCGACTCACTCGATGCGGGGGCGCTGCAATAAAAAATGACGTCATTAGGTGCGGGGAGAGGGCTACATGCAGACCCGAAAATTTACTTCATGCTTAGTCTGGGAGTGGAAACATTCGTTTAAAGCTTTGAATTGAACTCTTTTGAAAAAGAACGAATGTCGGAAAATGTACAGCTTACGTTTACCTTAAAGAAAAATGCACTAGTATGTAGTATGTAACACTACTTCCGCCAGCATCCATTCTCCGGATAAGGAGTCCTCTTATTTCATTTCTAAGATGCCTTTTTTGAGGAACTGCAGCCATTTTGTTGAGAAGTAAAATGTAATTGACAAACTGTGATAAGGTTTTGACATATAGCGAAATATATTGTTTCTCCAACCTCACGAATATGTCACTAAATTATCAAGTTACCTTGAACAAAAAATAGCGCATTTATGGATAGAGTACAAATATATACGCTAAACGTCCTACTAAAAAAAAACGCCAGGACAACTGATAGGCTGGTGAATATAAGCTGTTCATTGTGGTCCAATAAGAATAATAGAGAGAGCGATATATTTTCTATAAATGCCTAAATATATCTCACCAGTGACTGAAAATGATTTCGGTTTCTTTGTTTTCGTGTTTGGAATCCGTATTAATAATGCAGACTCTAAATCGTCGATATCTGCTATGTTAATTTTTGACATTTCATCGCGCCGGAGTGCTCCTGTTATGCCAAAAATGAGCCCAATCTGAAAATACAAACACACTGAATAAACTAAGATGAAATTAATACATAATTTGACATTCTTACCTTAATCATTAAATATTTATTATCGGGCGCTTCAGAAAGAAATTTATTAATCTCTTCTTTCGTCAAAGTTTTTGATTTTTTGGGTTGATATCTATCTCTCTTCCTCTTTAAAAATGGTATACGTTTGGGATACTTTTTTATATCAATACCATTAATAGTTGCCTTTAACATGGAATAGTGTCCCCATAAAGTGGATGGTTTCATTTTAGTAGATAAATCGTAAAGATGTGCAATCAACACCAGGTCGCCAGCAACGACGACTATTGAGGAATATTTGAATTTAGGGCGTTTTTCTCCCAGTTTTTCGCTTTCTCCTCGGCCGCCTTAACTTACAAACCCTACTCCACTCCTGTCCCATTCAAATCCATATGATTCTGTAAGTACACATGTATAGTTGACCGATTCACTAGATGGGAGGGCGCATATGTCGGAATTTTAAATTTCCCGCAATTTTTAACGGGCTCGTTTTCAATCAACGGCTGTCAGATCCGTTAGATCTGAAGTCACAAAAATGCCGATAGGACGAAATCGTCTCGAAAGGAGCGTTGATAAATATAAATAATTAAATGTTAACTTATTATGTATTATTTTAAATTAGTCTACAGTCAAACAAATTATAACCAGGGTGTTACTGCAATATTTCTCTTTATATCATCGTAGCATATGTGAATGATCTTCAAGTATACGAAATACGGATGGTCGTGGATACTTTTATTATACTGAACTAGGAGCATTTTTTCATGGAGCGTATTCCCGTTATTGTTGGATTAAGCAATTCTGAATCTTTGGGGATGGGCGTTAACATAAATAATTAAAACCGTAAGATTATATAATATTTCAAGTTTTTAAGCTATTGCGTATTCTTTTAATTAAGTCTGTAGTCAAACACATTTAAAACCAGGGTGTCTACATCATTTCTCTTTATTTCTTCCTAGAATTTGTGAATGATCTTCAAGTACTATGCATGAAACAGCTACGGAAGTGAAGATTTTCTTCACACGGGGCAAGAAGCATACTTCCATAGAGAATGTTCCCATTGCTGTTGGACCAAGCAAATCTGAAATTCCATCTAGTCACAAAGTACGATCCCAGAACATAAAATAATGTCTTGAATTCAATTACAGGGTTTTTCTGTTGCATCTCACTATTGATCAAATGAGATTCACCCTATCCCAAATATCTTTCACCTTGTCAAATATATGTCAAAAGATTTCCCGATTTAAGAAATGAATTTCAGTATACACCAAATGCGTTTCCCTTTAATGTTTTTGCTGAACATGTTTGCGGTAACAATAACTTTCTTCTGGGAATATTATATTTGTATTTATATATACAGGGAGTTTTTCTTTTAAGTATTCCAAATTTAGTCTATTTTCTGTAAATCTTTAGATATTCCTTGTTTTTTTTAAGGTCAATTTGAAGCTTTAAATGAGCGATTTCCACTCCCAGACTAAGCATGAAGTAAAATTTCGAGTTTAGAAAAGCCCCGTGAAAATTTGTCGAGGGTCGCGCAGCGACCCGAGACAAATTTTCTGCGCTTTTCTAAACTCGAAATTTTACTTCATGCGCCACACGTATAAAACACTAAAATATTGTGAAATTTATGTATATACGAATTTGAAGTATGTGTTTTATACGCGTGGCGCATGAAGTAAAATTTCGAGTTTAGAAAAACTCGAAATTTTACTTCATGCTTAGTCTGGGAGTGGAATTCAATCATTTAAAGCTTTAAATTGAACTTTCAAAAAAACAAGGAATATCTAAAGATTTACAAAACATAGATTAAATTTGGAATACTTTAAAGAAAAACTGTCTGTATATATAAATATAAATAAAATATTTCCAGAAGAAATTTATTGTTACTGCAAACATGTTCAGCAAAAATATTAATGGAAAAGTATTTGGTATATACTGAAATTCATTTCGTAAATCGGGAAATTTTTTGACATATATTTGACAAGGTGAAAGATATTTGTGATAAAGTGAATCTCATTTGATCATTAGTGAAATGCAACGAAAAACCCTGTAATTGAATTTAAGACATTATTTTATGTTCTCGGTTCGTACTTTGTGACTAGATGGGATTTCAGAATTGCTTGGTCCAACAGCAATGGAAACATTCTCCATGGAAGTATGCTCTTACCTCGGTGTGAAGAAAATGTTCACGCCCGTAGCTGTTTTATGCATAGTACTTGAAGATCATTTAAAAATTCTAGGAAGAAATAATGAGAAATAATGTAGACGCCCTGGTTTTAAATGTGTTTGACAGCAGACTTAATTAAAAGAATACGCAATAACTTAAACACTTGAAATATTATATAAACTTACGGTTTTAATTAATTATGTTAAGGCCTATCCTCAAAGATTCAGAGTTGCTTAATCCAGCATCAACGGGGGATATACTCCATGAAAAAATGCTCCTAGTTCAGTATAATAAAAATATTTACAACCATAGGTATTTCGTATACTTGAAAATCATTCACATGTGCTACGAAGACATAAAGAGAAATTACGTTGTAACTCCCTGGTTTTAAATTTGTTTGACTGTAGACTTATTTAAAATAATACATAAGGGGTTAAAATTTAATTATTTATATTTATTAACGCTCATCTTGAGATGATTTCTTCCTATCGGCATTTTTGTGTTTTCAGATCTAACGGATCTGATAGCCGTTGATTGAAAACTAGCCCGTTAAAAATTGCGGGAAATTTAAAATTCCGACATATGCGCCCTCCCATCAAGTGGGTCGGTCAACTATATATGTGTACTTACAGTATCATATGCATAGATTAAATTAGATCGACGACTCCCGGGGGGCACTAGGTATCGTGAGTTTAGTCGCCGACTCACTCGATGCGGGGGCGCTGCAATAAAAAATGACGTCATTAGGTGCGGGGGGAGGGCTACATGCAGACCCGAAAATTTACTTCATGCTTAGTCTGGGAGTGGAATCACTCGTTTAAAGCTTTGAATTGAACGCTTTTGAAAAAGAACGAATGTCGGAAAATTTACAGCTTATGTTTACCTTAAAGAAAAATGCACTGTATGTAACACTACTTACGCCAGCATCCATTCTCCGGATAAGGAGTCCTTTTATTTTATTTCTAAGATGCCTTTTTTGAGGAACTGCAGCCATTGTGTTGAGAAGTGAAATGTAATTGACAAACTGTAATAAGGTTTTGACATATAGCAAAATATATTGTTTCTCCAACATCACGAATATGTCACTAGATTATCAAGTTACTTAGAACAAAAAAATGGCGCATTTATGGATAGAGTACAAATATATACGTAAAACGTCCTAGTAAAAAAAACGCCAGGACAACTGATAGGCTGGTGAATATAAGCTGTTCATTGTGGTCCAATAAGAATGAAGCTATATTCCAATAAGAATGAAGCTATATTATGGGCACATGACACATTTATAAGTAAAATGGCACAAGTCACATATGTTGATAGTGAATTGCCTTCTACACCACCAAATATTATAGAATCAGCGAATAATGCCACATTAGAACTGCTTCCTACCAAATCAAGAGAGGTGTACGAGAGTTCCTATAGGCGATTTATGGAATGGAGAGAACTTCAAAATGTGTCGTCTTTTTCAGAAAATGTGTTGATTGCATATCTTTACGATTTATTTACCAAAATGAAACCATCTACTTTATGGGGACACTATTCCATGTTAAAGGCAACTATTAATGTGAAAAATGGTATTGATATAAAAAAAGTATCCCAAACTTATACCATTTTTAAAGAGGAAGACAGATCGATATCAACCCAGAAAATCAAAAACTTTGACGAAAGAAGAGATTAATAAATTTCTTTCTGAAGCGCCCGATAATAAATATTTAATGATTAAGGTAAAAATGTTAAATTATGTATTAATTTTATCTTAGTTTATTCAGTGTGTTTGTATTTTCAGATTGTTCTCATTTTTGGCATAGCAGGAGCAATGCGGCGCGATGAAATGTCGAAAATTAACATAGCAGATATCGACGATTTAGGGTCTGCATTATTAATACGGATTCCAAACACGAAATAGAAGAAACCGAAATCATTTACAGTCGCTGGTGACATATATTTAGGCATTTATAGAAAATATATCGCAACAATTTCAACATTTATTATAAAATTAGGGATGCTAACTCTACGTTTATTAAAAATACACGAAACCTTAACTTACTTCAATTTACTTTGTTTATTTAATTAAAATTGTAAAAATTTTATATATAGTTATGATTAAATATTTAATTTATTTTGGGAAAAAATGTTTGCTACGCCAATGGAAAAGTAATCTAGGGGATTTTCTTTTCATATAATCAGTTGTACCAACATTTTTTGGCGGGAAATTTAACCTGTCTACAATCATTGTTGATCACACTGTGGGGACAGTCATGTCAAACAAACCGATTATTTATCTTACAAAAAAGAATTATTCGCTTAATGTTCAACTTAAATTACTTAGATTCTTGCAAAATGGTTTTTATTCAAGAAAAGATTTTAACACTACCTTGCATTTACATTTTAAAAATGTTATGTTATATTTACTCAAATAAATCTACTTTCATAAGATATTGTGACATTCATAGCTACCAAACTAGAAATAAAGAGATTTTTTTTTTTTCCACATGAGGTGGTATCGCTTAGCGTCCCTGCACTACGGTCTCCGTGGTTCTTTTGTGCTCCTCTGGTTGTTTTACTCCCTGTATATTCCTGTGTATTCTAAGAAGTCCAGGAGTTTGGGCCAGGGGATGTTCTTGAGCTGTTCTTCAGGAAGCACGGGCTTCCCGAGTTGCTCCGTGCGTTGCCGTTTATAGGCTTCGCATGTGCACAGTAGGTGTTGGGGAGTTTCCTCTTCTTCCAAGCACCCACGGCATAGGGGGCTTTTCTTAAGACCCATCCTATGTTTGTGCTTATTCAGGTCACAGTGCCCAGTAACTAGTCCTGTGATTTTCCTTAGTTTCATTCTGCTCAGTCCTGACAGCGCTAATGCGCTATCAGGTACCGGGCCATCTAGGAAGAGTCTCGTGTGCCTCATTCCCATTTGGTTGTGCCATGCCTTTGTATGCTCCTCTGCTAACTTGCGTCGGATTATTTCCTTTCCGGTTTCATGTGGTATTCCGAAAGCGGGTTCAGGTCCTATAAATTCACCTGTTGCCCCTTGTTTGGCCAGCAAGTCGGCCCCCAAGTGTCCAATAATTCCTTGGTCCTTGGGTATCCATACTAGCTGTGTTTTTGTTGTTGTCGCCAGTGCGTCCAGCCTGTTTATGCAGTCTATAACCAGTCTGGACTGAACTATCGGCGAGGCTAGCGCTTTTAGGGCTGCCTGGCTGTCCGACATAATGGTAATTGGTCCTTTGTTGAGTCCCGACTCCATTATGTGGTGGGCACACCAGTCAATGGCGGCCACTTCAGCCTGGAAGATGGAGGCATGTTTCCCCAGAGCAACCGTGAATTGTTTGCTCCGGTTACAGCCTCCATAGAGAAATTAGAAATTAGTATCATACTAACACACACATTCATTCTTTGGTAAAGCTCCTCAGCAAGCCGGTATTAACCTGTATAACAAACTTCCAGAGTCGCTAACAGGATTGACACTAAGTAAATTCAAGTCCAAATTAAAAACTTGTCTCCAAATAAATGCATTCTACAGTATAGAAGATTTTGAACATTTTAATCATTCGGAAATAACTTAAAATTATCCAACTGACCAAATTTTATTTATTATTTAATACATGCATATCAACATTTTAATGTATCACTGTAATCAAATGTGATTATACTCTGTAGTTTATATTGTAATATTTTATTTCTACTTATTTATATCATATATATATTTCTTTGGCGTGTCTAATATTGTAAAATTAAACAATGAAGGACTAATAAACAATTTGATTTGATTTGATTTGATTTGGTTTGGTCGCGTAGCGCTTCGCGTTACGCGACCAAACCAAATTTTCAGGCTTTTCTAAACTCGAAATTTTACTTCATGCGCCACGCGTATAATACACTAATTTCAAGCAAAGTTTACTCTTTCACTATATTTCAGTGCGTTCAGTGTTTAATACGCGTGGCGCATGAAATAAAATTTCGAGTTTAGAAAAGTCTTAGAAAAAATTAACTTATTTTCAGCGTATTTTTAACTTTACAATATTTGAGCGTTTTACACGCGTGGCGCATGAAGTAAAATTTCGAGTTTAGAAAAGTCTGAAAATTTGGTTTGGCCGCTCCGCTTCGCGGAGTGACCAAACCAAATTCTCAGACTTTTCTAAACTCGAAATTTTACTTCATGCTTAGTCTGGGAGTGGAGACACTCGTTCTAAACTTCAAATTGAACGATTTTATAAAATCGACAAATGCCTGAAAACTTACAGCGTATACATTATGCATATTTAAAAGAAAAATTCCGGGTATGTAATATAGTATAATGAGTCATTCGTAGAAAACATAAAAGGAAGTGCTGAATTTTACCTAAAATCAACTTTTAGAGTTAACTCTGTAATTACTAGGCCATTAGAGGGTTAATGGAATCCTAAATAAAATAAATTATTATTCATAAAACGCTAATTGAGGAAGTTAATGAAAACCAATAATTTAATAACATTTTTTTTCAATCACTTCTTTAATCCGCATAGTTTTAAGATTTTGCATTCAGGTAATAAGGGATACACAGTAAATCTAAAAGAAGGCCTAGAGATTACCAGGGCCATAAAAATGGGGAAAAACATAGTAAACGACAACGAGGAGATTTGGAAGTCCCCAATTTCGACTTCCCTTATTACCTGGAACAAAAATATGTATATATACCTAGACAATAATTTTTTGTGTACATTCCTTTAAAAATGGTCTAACAAACCGAAACTAGTCAAAATAAAGTTTTAATTTCTTAAACAATACCAAGTGTTTTTAATTTAAATAGCTTTACATAATTTAATAACATTCAATTATTATTGCCCAACGTAAAACCTTAGGTTTAGAAGTAAAATTCATTAGGTGCTGTTAACTTTATGTCCACCTAGTTTGTTGTATATGTAAAACAACGGACGTGACGATATACTTTTTGTACGGTTATATCACGTAGCGCCATCTAGCGCTTTGCGTTGAAAGTATAACTACGATCTATAAAACTGTAGTTAGAAAACTCTTTTTATTTAGAATGTGAAGTGATTTTTTGTATCGCTTAAATAATTTTTATTCATATAAAATAGGAAGTATTGATATTTGAGAATACACGGTTGTAAAATTAAAGAGGGAACTTACAATGTAAACAGATGTACAGAGTGATAACAGTGAATATTAAATGTAGCATTAAGTAAATAAGGTTGGATGGCGCTACTATACGTAAATTTTTTTTGTAAGTATACATATACCGATGCATACGTTGTAAATGGTCATGTATTCGTTGTTTTTCTAAAAGTGTTTAATTTGAACCTTCAAACGAGTGTTTCCACTCCTTGATTAAACATGAAGCAAAATGTTCAAGCTTTTCTAAACTCGAAATTTTACTTCATGCGCCAGGCATATATAACACTGATTTAACGTGAAGTTCAAAATATACTGCCTCAGCAGTACATTTTAAACTTCAAAATATTTCAGTGTTTTATATCAGTATATACGGTGAGGATTTGTTTTAGCTAAACATAAGTTTCCTATGTTCAGTTTTTGAAAGTCCATTTCAATACATTGTTTTTTTAACAACTGCTGTAAAATTTTTTGAACTTCTTCAAAGAGACATTAAACCACAACCACAAGCCTTTAATATTAAGTACGCATGGTTTCAAATGGACGGCGCTCCACCACAGGCCCTGTTACACGTTTCCTGAATGAAACCTTCCAGGATCGCTGGATTAGAAGATTTGGACCCATAGCTTGGCCACCTCAGTTATCTCCAATCCAAAATCTACAATAATATAGCAATAGAGAGTACAGAAGAACTAAAAAACAGAATAAGTACCGCCTGCAATGAAATAAATCCAGTTTTTTTAAGAAATACCGTACAGGGATTTTACAATCGCTTGGCATATTGCTTGGAGCAGGAAGGTGGTCACTTTGAATATTTGTACTAAACCTAAAATAAAATTTCAGTCCCTTCAAAATCATAAATAAAATATCTGTAAGTTTGGTTGCCTAATCCGTGAAATTAATGAAATAATGTATTGACATTTACTTTCTAATACTGAACATAGAATCCGTATGTTCAGCGAAAAAAAATCCTCGCCGTATATGTATGATGCACTAAAAAGAAAAACGTCTGTTTAATTAAAATTTCTATAATTTACAACCATTTTTGACGAATTAAATTATTTTTTTGGCATTAAGGCAATGAAAACAAGAAAAGATTTCCAAATGTTTAGATATATAAGTATTGTGAATCAATAATTTGGTTTTAATTAAAAAAAAATTGTTATGTAGCCCAAAAATCAAGTCAATTAATTAAAGGCTAATTTTATGTAAAAATAATTTTATTAGAGTCACTTATTAAAAATAAACGCTTTAACTAAATGCACTTTTTTATTAAAGAGCTTAAATTTTGCTAATTAAAGAAGATTATGATTACCTCAATAAATATAATTAAGATTACAAAATTTAAGGACTGATTAATACATTGCTCCTGACATTTCATTTTAGGTTTTGAGTATTAAGCTAAATTTTAGTAACCAAAAAGGTAAATATTTTAAAATTTACGCCACTTTTATTCAATTTCCCAATCTAAACCCACTGAACAAACACCCTTAAGTAATGTTTTATCAACATTAAAATAACGTTTAATGTTACTACAATGTTAATATAACGTTATTTGTTTGTTTTTTGCTCAGTGGGAAAATTCCTTGCCTCCCGGAAATAAGAGTAATTATTTGTATTTAACAAATACAGTGCGTAAAAATGGTGCATGCGCTGGGACAACGTTAGATATATGCAACCTAATATACACGAATTGCGTATCTTATATTGCATATAACATTAGCTATTCTTCTGGAGAAATTGATTTTTATTTAAATTTCAACATAAAATAACAAAATATTAAATAATAAAGATGAAATTAAAGAATATTTCATTTTCAGTTTAATATTTCAATTACAGAATCAGATTGTTAAAATATAGTATGAATAAAAATTTTCTCTGTATATTTTTGGTTTATTTGGCACTTCAACAACAATGATCAATTGCTTACATCGTTACGTATAGAAAGAGATACATACAGGGAATTTTTCTTTAAAGTATACATACATGTTTTTTATAAGGCTTGAATTTGAATCTTTAAACGAGTGTTTTCCACTCCCGGACTAAGCATGAAGTAAAATTTCGAGTTTAGAATAGCCTGAAAATTTGGTATGGTCGCGTAGCGCGAAGCGCGGAGCGACCAAACCAAATTTTCAGGCTTTTCTAAACTCGAAATTTTACTTCATGCGCTACGCGTATAAAACAATGATTTCAAGTGAAGTTTAAAATATACTAGTAAAGCAGTATGCTAAAGACGTACATTCTAAACTTCACATCAAATCAGTGTTTTGTACGCGTGGCGCATGAAGTAAAATTTCGAGTTTAGAAAAGCCTGAAAATTTGGTTTGGTTGCTCCGCGCTTCGCGCTACGCAACCAAACCAAATTTTCAGGCTTTCCTAAACTCGAAATTTTACTTCATGATTAGTCTGGGAGTGGAGAACACTCGTTTAAAGATTTAAATTGAACTCATTTAAATAACAACGAATGTCGTAAAATTTACAGCGTATGCATATGTACACTTTAAAGAAAAATTCCCTGTATCTTTGTTTAGAAATTTACATTATATACGTTTCTAATAAAACACGATTTAATTTCCTTCCTTCACTTATTTATTTTTATTGTTAGATGTACATTTCGAGTACCATTTTCAATAACTGAATCCGCATTCAGTTATTGAAAATGAGTACATAGTACTCGAAATGTACATCTAACAATAAAAATAAATAAGTGAAGGAAGGAAATTAAATCGTGATTTATTAGTGATTTATTACTTCACATAACTCAAAACAAATAGTGATTATATACGTTTAAACTTAATTTATATATAGCTTTAACAAGGTAATAGGTTAGTCTGTCTGGGTTATGCAGTCTTTCTGCCTCATTATTACTTATTTGTAGATAGTTTTTATATACAGGACAAAACAACCGTAAACATTCAAAGGGTTAAGGGGAATAACCAAATGAGTCCCAATTTTGAAAATTTACAAGGGAACAAAATTAAATGTCAGAACTCTTTGTTTTATGGGTTATTTGTTTCTTTCGTCGTGAATAACTAGTGATATATTTGTTTGTTTCTCGTTTGGTTTGCCTAGGAGAAAATACTTGGTCTAAGCTACACAATCCCCATATAAAACTAGGTTTTCATAACTGACTGACTATTGATTATAAATAACCCTTCTTTAGGGGAAAAAACAAATGAGTCCAAAAAGTACAGAAAATCGTGTTTGACCCCTCAAACACGATTTTCTAAACCCTTTGCACTCATTTGGTGTTTCCCCCAATTAAGTGTTGTTTATAATCAATAGTCAGTTATAAAAACCTAGTTTTATGTATTAATAACACTAGGCGACAGTCATTTTGTTAAATGAACAACTGCTGTTGATGTTTATGTATTTTGCTATACATTAGGCTTTACCGTAATCAAAAACCATAATAGGTAGTTGACCATGACCTTTTATGGTTAGATTTTCTGTAATTTTACCTAATTTGTTTGCGAAATTTCGATAAGAAGGTTTGGTCGCTCCGCGCTTCGCGCTACGCAACCAAACCAAATTTTCAGGCTTTTCTAAACTCGAAATTTTACTTCATGCTTAGTCTGGGAGTGGAAAACACTCGTTTAAAGATTCAAATTGAACTCTTTTAAAAAACAACGAATGTTGCAAAATTTACAGCGTATGCATATGTACACTTTACAGAAAAATTCCCTGTATCTTTATTCAGACATTTACATTATATACATTAAAATTTAATTTATATACAGCGTAAACAAGACCTATTAGTCTGTCTGGGTTATGCGGTCTTTCTGCCCCATCATTACTTATTTGTAGATAGTTTTTATATACAGGAAAAAGCAAAACAAACTTTTATAATTTTATTGGATGTGTATGTGTGTACGTATGTAAATATGTATATGTGCATGTATATATATATATATATATATATATATATATATATATATATATATACCAAATAAGAAATAACAGCGCATTAGGTCATGATGTAAAAGGTATTTTTTATCAAGTGAGTGTGCAAAGAGGACAGAAGACGACGACGATCGTTTCGCTCATTTTATGAGATCCTCAGGCCGCCACATCCATCATCCCATACACACTCACTTGATATGTAGAAGTTGTATATATATACTGACTTCGCTAACGATAAGCCGGTATTGACGTCAGTATTTATAAATGCTACTGCATTGATAAGGGCATTGATCTCATTTTGCTTCTACAGTTATTGTCGGTTTTTAGTTTAGTTTAAACCTTTATACCGGCCTGAGGAGCTCATAAAAAGAGCGAAACGATCGTCGTCGTCTTCTGTCCTCCTTGCACACTCACTTGATAAAACATAACTTTTACATCATGACCTAATGCGCTGTTATTTCTTATTTGGTACTTATAGGCAGGTCGTTAATTCTAATTTATTTAATAATATATATATATTAAATTTCGAGTTTAGAAAAGCCCCGTGAAAATTTGTCTCGGGTCGCTGCGCGACCCTCGACAAATTTTCTACGCGGGGCTTTTCTAAACTAGAAATTTTACTTCATGCTTAGTCTGGGAGTGGACAACACTCGTTCTTAGAAGTTTCAAATTGAAGGATTACTCTAGATTACTAAGTTTATTACCGTTTTACAAAGGCTACAGCTCAAAGGACCAACCATGGTCTTCGCAGAACGAAGGACTACAGGGAAGCGAAGTTTTTTTACAAGAAAACAACGAATATCTGAAGGTTTACAGCATGGATAGGAAAGAAAACATCTAATTTTGAAAAAATATCGAAGTTAGGTTGGTTTACAGTACATTTTTTACTTCACCTTAAATCAGTGTTTCATACGCGCGGCGCATGAAGTAAAATTTCGAGTTTAGAAAATCCCCACGAAAATGTGTCTCGGGTCGCTGCGCGACCCTCGACAAATTTTCTACGCGGGGCTTTTCTAAACTCGAAATTTTACTTCATGCTTAGTCTGGGAGTGGACAACACTCGTTTGAATTTTAAATTTAACTCTTTTAAAAAATCGACGTATGTAATATAATAAATCATTCATTGAAATCATAGAGAATGATGCAAAATTTTACCTAAAATTAACTTTTAGAGTTAACTTTATAATTTGTTCGGCTCTTAATGGGTGAATATTCTATTCCTAAAAAAAACCGTTTTTATTTAATATTAAAGTTGCATTTAATACAATAACAAACTGTGAATAAATCGACATAAATCTAGAAATATAAAAAATCCCGACATGTAGAAAATCTTGACGGTCCACTCCCAGACTAAGCATGAAGTAAAATTTCGAGTTTAGAAAAGCCCCGCATAGAAAATTTGTCGAGGGTCGCGCAGCGACCCGAGACAAATTTTCACGGGGCTTTTCTAAACTCGAAATTTTACTTCATGCGCCACGCGTATAAAACACTGATTTAATGTGAAGTTAAAAACGCACTGAAAACCAACCCAACTTCGATATTTTTTCAAAATTGGATGTTTTCTTTCCTATCCATGCTGTAAACCTTCAGATATTCGTTGTTTTCTTGTAAATAAACTTCGATTCCCTGTAGTCCTTCGGTCTCCGAAGACCATGATTGGTACTTCGAGTTGTAGCTTTTGTAAATTGGTAATAAACTTAGTAATCTAGAGTAATCCTTTAATTTGAAACTTCTAAGAACGAGTGTTGTCCACTCCCAGACTAAGCATGAAGTAAAACTTCGAGTTTAGAAAAGCCCCGCGTAGAAAATTTGTCGAGGGTCGCGCAGCGACCCGAGACAAATTCTAAACTTGAAATTTTACTTCATGCGCCAGGCGTATAAAACACAGATTCAAAATGAAGTTCAATAACACATATATCATCATTAATTAAAATCATTATATAATCAGATATTTAGTCGGTAAATGAACATGTTTGTTAATAGAAACTGATGGAATAAAATATTACTGGTTGCAAATAATAGATTCAAATTTATTTTTAAAGGATTTGTATCCGTGATTTAGAAATGAGGGTTCGAATCTTTGATTCGAATTATATTTTTCACTTACGAATCCTTTATTCGAGTATTCGTGATTCGAATCATATTAGGTGATTCGGATTCGTGATTCGAATCATGTTTTTGGGGATTCATCCCAGCTCTGGTACTAAACACGATGTGCATTTTATTTTTAAATGAGATTTAGTAGTTTTTTGCCGTCAAGTTATCAAATACTTCTATAAACTTTTGGGGAAAAGCGGCAGAATTCAAAAATTATAGTTCTGTTTTTTAGCCAGAACTTTATTTAAGTTAGCCAATATTTCGCTAACATTTTTGTATTTATTTATTTTGTTTTAACTTTGCCCTGAAGAAGCTGAGAAATGGTGAGCGAAATATTGGCTAATTAAAATAAAGTTTTGGCTAAATAATAGAACTATAATTTTTGAATTCTGCCGCTTTTCCCCAAACGTTTATAGACGTTTTTATTTTTAAAATCATATTACAAAAAATAGCATATCATAGTACTTATTCCAATGATAGATTAGCGATCTTTTTTCGTTATTAATCGATTTATTTATGTATAAGTGTACGCTGCACAAATGGTGAATGCGCCAAGTACAATCTTGATTATATGCAACCGAATATACAGAGATTACGTATCTTATATTGCATACAGCATTAGCCGCTTCCTACAAGAAATGTATTTTATTATGTTGAATTTTTAGCGCACAAATGTGTTAATAGTATATCATAGTACTTTTCCCAATGTATATATATAAATAAATATATATATATATATATATATATATATATATATATAATTAGCCATCTTTTTCCGTTAATAACCGATTTATTTAATTTATTTATGTATAAATGTAGGCTGCACAAATGGTAAATGCGCCAGGTACAACGTCGAACACATGCAACCGAATATACAGAGATTACGTATCTTAGATTGCATACAACATTAGCTGCTTTCTACAAGAAATGTATTTTATTATGTTGAATTTAAACCTAAATAATCTTAGACCTTAGTGTATTATTTCGAAACTATATTGGACATGTCGATGGCTCAGCGCACAAATGTGTTAAGTGCAGTTTTTAACTAAAATTAGTTAAGTATGCCATCTCATACATTAAGTTCAGATGTATGAGCCAAAAACGTCACTTAACACATTTGTGCGCTAAGCTATGTATGTTTTAATACTTTAATAGAGTGTACTAAAACAGTATATAATATACTTTGCAATATTACAGTGTGTGGCCCATAAAGTAAAATTTCGAGTTTAGAAAAACCTGAAAATTTGGATTTGACGGCGCGACTCGCTTCGCTCGCGTGCCGGCAAATCCAAATTTTCAGGCTTTTCTAAACTCGAAATTTTATTTCATGCTTGACCACGGATTGGAAACACTCGTTAGAAACGTATTATCATCCAAACTTAAATATTTTACTTAAACAACAAAGTTATAATAAAATAATTAATTTATTATATAAATTTAAAACGACTTAACCTCTTGTGAAGTTGCTTAAAAAATATGCTGTTCGCACTACTAATATTCGTTGTTTTTGAAATTTGGTGTGAACAAAAAACGCCATTTAATCAATCTACAGTACAAACAAGAATAAAATATTCATTATTCTTGTTAATCAGACGTTTCTATAAAATATTAAAGTTGCGATTTTTAATTAATTTCCCATCTGTGACAATAGAAATTCAAATACACAATTGACCCGCAGTCCAAACATAACAATTGCATTTTGTGTGAAAAAAAAACGTAATTTAAAACAAAACAAGTGTTGTTTTGTTTCATTTCCCGTCGAACTGGATAGAGAGAAAAAACAAGCAATGTAACAGTTTAATGAACAATCAAAATAGGTGAAGTTTATAGGGTCGAGAATCACACGCATTTTTATTTGCGTCTATTAAATTAAATACCAACGTAGTCATTATTTCAATAGTGTATAATTAGAAATTGAAATGGAAATATTATTTTTTCTGTACATTGCAAAACAAGCCTGCTTTAGTGTTTTTGTTTTCAAATGGTTTACTCAATGATGAATTTTTTGAAATTACAGGGCTATTTAAATAGAAAGAACAGATTTCAAACATTTATTCCAGCCAAACTACAAAAGGTAGAACTATACTTCCAACGTTCCTGGACAGACAAAAGTTTAAAATTTAAACATTCCAGGCAGAAGTTCCAACCACGGACGCATTAGCGCTGTTACTTATCATTTTGATTGTCTGTTGTAAAATGGCGATACAACAAGAAAAACCATTTTATGTGCTGCAATTAGCAAAACTAGAGTCCATTATTTAAGTTAAACGTGCTTTCTACTGCCTCGTCATAAGCAGATTTACCAGTGGCATCGAAAATTCGTAGATGGTTGCATCTGCAAATAGAAAATGACGGGACATCCACGCACATCGAATGAAAATGTCGAGCGAATTCGTACAGTTTACGAAAGGAGCCCAAAAAAATCCATAACACGGAAGTCACATGGTGCCAATATTTAATGCATAAAAAAAATGATTTTTTTTTTCCAGGAACGTTGAAATTGTGTTTCTATCTTTTCTAGATTAGAAGAAATAAATGTTTCAAAACTATTCCTTTCATTTTTGAATCACCCTGTACTTTTTTACCATCTTTAAAGGAGCCGTTCATTTTGAAAGTGACCTAAGTCTATTTCTCAATTTATTATTGTAACAGCATTTATGATTCGAGGTTTTCCGTCATAAACAACAATTTGTGGCTAAATATATTCAAAATATTTATTATATGTTTTGAAGACACTTAACCACAAATTGTTTTTTTGTGATAGAAAAAATAAAATTATAAAGGTTACTACAGTCAACATTAAAAAATTGAGAAATGGACTTATGTCACTTTCAAAATGAACGACTCATCTAAAATTGGCAAGAAAGGCATTGTTTTCATGTTAATATTAAATAGATTTAAGCTATAAACTTTAAAACATATTAAAATACGAAAATGTTAGTATAAACTGCAAACAATAAGTCTTAATTAATAGGACTTCTAATTTTATATATTATATTTAATGTTTTGCAAAACTCTAAAATTCAAACAGTTTTAAATGCCGCTAATAAATTTAATAAAATATTTATATAATCATTATGAGACTGGGAATAAATCACCTTAATTCAACAAATTTAATTTAATTTAATTTATTTATTTACGGAATCTCCAAATTAAGCAGGCTTGTTATGTATAATACACTTTGTTTTAAAACAGTGTTTGAAACATGTTTAAAAACAGCCGTCGTGTTTTAAATGGTCTTGTTTTAAACATGTTTCAAATTTTAATTTGTTTAAAATATGTTTAAAACGTTTTTGTTATTATCTCAAATTTGCTAAATGATATTTTATACTACTTCATTAAAATTTTTTGTTTACGTTTTTAAATGTTAGCTTAATTGTTGAAGATATTTCAAATTACATTATTAAACATAACATTTTATTGCAATAAAATATCACAACAGTGTGTGCATAAATTGATTTTTAAATACGGGGAAATTTTCTTTCAGGTATACATATGCATACACTGTAAATATTAGGACATTAGTTATTTTTTTAAGATTACAATTTGAATCTTTAAACGAGGGTTTTCTACTCCCAGACTAAGCATGAAGTAAAATTTCGAGTTTAGAAAAGCCTAATTTGGATTGGCCGCGTAGCGAAGCGGAGCGGCCAATCCAAATTAGGCTTTTCTAAACTCGAAATTTTACTTCATGCGCCACACGTATAAAACACTGAAATATCGTAAAGTTTAAAATATACGGCTTTAGCAATCTAATATGTAGATATGACTAAAACATGAGTCAAATTCTGCGCTGAACAAATTGTTTAAAACAGTGATTATAGGCAACCCAATAACTATAGCGTATATTAGGTTGACCATAATCGTTGTTGTATGTGTGTTTTTTGAACTTCACTGTAAATCAGTGTTTTTAAGCGTGGCGCATGAAGTAAAATTTCGAGTTTAGTAAAGCCTAATTTGGATTGGCCGCTCCGCTTCGCTTTGCGGTTAATCCAAATTCTTAGGCTTTTCTAAACTCGAAATTTTACTTTATGCTTAGTCTGGGAGTGGAAACACTCGTTTAAATATTCAAATTGAAAAAAAACTGTTTCTTTTAATTAAAATGAGAAAATACGTTTTTTTAACAACCCTGAAATTAGGTAATTTCATTATAGTTTTTTTTAAGTTAAGATTAAAATGCCTTAATTCGTGAATTAAGCAAACTTACAAAATTAGGCTGATGTAATAATAGTAGAGTCAATAATTCTTACATAAATTAGTAAAGACAGAAATTACTCATTTATGTAAAAACTATTGCCTGTACTACTAATAAATCAGCTTAATTTTGTAAGTCAATTTAATTCATTAATTAAGTCATTTTCATGTAAACTTAAAAAACTCCAATGAAATTACTTAATTTATTAAATTGAGGTGATTTATTCCCAGTCTCATAATGATTATATAAATATTTCATTTCCCCAAAAAAGATTGCCGAAAAAATTGCGAAATTAATTAGCGGCATCAATGACGCGTTTAATAATAGTGTTCGAATGGAAAAAAAAGAAAATTACAAATGATCTCTTAGGTCGTAATGGAAACTGGAACACTCGGGCGAGAAGAGAGCGCTTACGTAATCTGATGAATTATCGCCGAATATTATTTTGATTTTTATGTTGTCACTCGGCAACTTTTCTAGGTGTATAATTAACGTTATAGAAAAGTTGCCGAGGTAGAGGTAAATGTGTGGAAATTTAGCTATAAATGTTTTTATTAGTAAACGTTTTTAATCAATTTTATAATCTGTTATAAAATATAATGATTAAGTAAGGTGATAAATAATCCATTCAATGAATGGATTTGCTATGCGTATAACTTAGTTTTTTGTTAATTAAAAGATACGTAGTTTAAAATTATTAGAATGGCTAATTTGAAATTAATAGAATAGCTATGAAAATTAAACAAATATTTATTTATGCATTTAAAATTAATAAAACGGCTATAACCAAATGCTTGAAAATCGACGAAATATTAATTTATGCTCTGATATGTTTATAATTTATAAATGTACAGTAAATCAGTATATATTCCACTTCATCGGAAATCAGTGTTTTATACGCGTGGCGCATGAAGTAAAATTTCGAGTTTAGAAAAGCCTGAAAATTTGGTTTGGTCGCGTAGCGCTACGCTCTACGCGACCAAACCAAATTTAAAGGCTTTTCCATACTCGAAATTTTACTTCATGCTTAATCTGGGAGTGGAAAACACTCGCTAGAAGTAAATTTCAATCAAATAATTTAGCAGATACATTTTCACAAATATAAACAAAAATCAGTGTGACGTAACCTCGAAATTACTTCAAATTGTGAAGTTAGAACACATGAATATGCGTTGGCGGGTTTATTTTATTAAGAGTTTAAAACTAACTCTTTGTTATATAAACACCAAATGTTGGTATCGCATTTGTACAAGTTTAGTAGAAATGAGATGTTTTTAATCAAATTGGGTGGAAAATATAACCTAGAGCTAGCGCCAACAGAATATGACAAAAATTAACTAGCATCTTTTTTAAAAAGATACGCAATTTAAAATTAATACAATGGATAATTTAAAATTAATAGAATAGCTATGAAAATCAAACAAATATTTATTAATACGTTTAAGATTAATAGAACGGATATAACCAAATGCATGAAAATCGACCAAATATTTATTTATGCTCTGATATATTTATAATTTATAAATGTACGGTAAATCAATATATTTTAAACTTCACTGAAAATCAGTGTTTTATACGCGTGGCGCATGAAGTAAAATTTCGAGTTTAGAAAAGCCTGAAAATTTGGTTTGGTCGCGTAGCGCTACGCGCTACGCGACCAAACCAAATTTTAAGGCTTTTCTAAACTCGAAATTTTACTTCATGCTTAATCTGGGAGTGGAAAACATTCGCTAGAAGTACATTTTTGTAAAATAATTCAGCAGATACATTTTCACAAATATAAACAAAAATCAGTGAAACATAACTTTGAAATTACTTCAAATTTAATTAGAGTGAAGTTGGAACACATGAACATGCGATGACGGCAGTGATGGCTCGTCAGGGACGGCAGGGTCGGCCCGGCCGTACCGTTAAAAAATTATAAATTTTTATTTTCTGTGAAATAAATGCTGCACATTTTTAATAATTAATATATAACAGGCCAATCGGTAGTAATTTTAATACGCACTCAGTATATAGTGGATAAATGCGGGAATTTATTTTCATGTAATATATGTTTAGTCAAGGGTAGACAATGCTTATGGGAGAACTGGATTCCGAGTTTTCGAGGATAGAAAAGGAGAGACTGTGGTAGGGAAGTGGGTCCATCTACTTATGAATAGAGTAAAGGTAGAAGTATTCTAGAGAAAACTGCTCCGGTTGCGTCTACACACACACACACACACACACACACACACACACAAACGCGCTCGCTTTAATTTCGTCGTGTAATTTGATCCCGTCTACACCACTTGTACGATGATAAATTTGATGACCTTCAGAAAAAATAAACTGTTCCGAAACATTTCTTTTATTTTCAGATTTCCAGCGTGTTCAAAATTATGGACTTTGGGAATCAGATATATTTAAAAAGCTCCTAAATAAACCTAAAATTTAACTAAAAATCAAAAAATAAAATTCAATGAGTTTACATTAATGAATTCATTTGATATTATTTTTATCTTGGTTGTTTTTTTTTTCTTTATAAATTCAATTAAAACTTTGGTATGTACCAAATTTGGCAAATAATTTATATTATTGATTAGTTACACAGACAGTTTTTTTAAGTATAAATAACTCAATATACAGAATACACTGTACATTTTTCTGGGCTTTTCTAAACTCGAAATTTTACTTCATGCGCCCCGCGCACAAAACACTGATTTTACGTGAGGTTCAAATATACTTAAATTTCACAATATTTTAATGTGTTATACGCGTGGCGCATGAAGTAACATTTCGAGTTTAGAAAAGCTCCGAAAATTTGTCTCGGGTCGCTGCGCGACCCGAGACAAATTTTCACGGGGCTTTTCTAAACTCGAAATTTTACTTCATGCTTAGTCTGGGAGAGGAAAACACTCGTTTAAAGCATCAAATTGAACTCTTTTTAAAACACAACGAATATCTACAGATTTAAAGAAAATAAGGTGAATTTGAAATATGTATACTTTAATGGAAAACTTCCTGTATATGAACTGTGGTAGACGAATAATAAAATTTATTATCACCACAAAAAGTCTATTCGGAAATATTTCTTTTATTTTGAGATTTCAAGCGTGTTCCAAATTATGAAATTCGGGAATATATTTTATAAAAACAAATTTACAATGAAATTAACAATTCTAAAATATATTTTCAACGTTTTTAGTAATTTTATATATTTTTAATAAAAAAATTGTTAAAATTATTAGATTAATAGATTATTGTATCAAATATTCATAATTTGTATAAATAATCAAAGTCATTTTACAATGAAAAAATGTAAAATATATTTCCAACATTTTTAGTTATTATATATATTTTTAATAAAAACGTGTTTAAATATTAATAGATTTTTAATATATTTATGTTATTAAACATTTTTTATTTAAAAGTTAGATAAATACAAAAATCGTTTTACAATGAAAAAATCAATTTGAAAAATGTTTGATGGGTATTTTAATTGGAATTGATAATAAAAAAACAGAAATTATTTCAATAAAATAGATAAATTATTTACGAATACACAAAACTAAAAACATAGCAATATAGATTCATATAAACATTCATATATACAAAAAACTAACAAACATTAAAAAACTATATTAAATATACATATAACTGTTTTCTTATTTATTAGCGATATTTTAGAAGCAGTTTTTTCGTTTTTTTTTTTATTCAGTAATAATTATACAGAATTGATCGAAGTGTAACACAAAATCAACAGAATATATTTTAAATAAAAAGCCAACAAATCAACACCTTATCATTTGCTTGTTTAATTTCATGACACTTCGGTTTTTAAAAATGCAATAAATAGCAAAGCTCGGCGGGTATATTTTTACTCTAACCAAATGAATATCTTAATTTCCCTGAAATAATTAGGAAAGATAATATTTTAATTTTGAGAAATTAACATTAAAAATGCTACGTTCCATTTCATCCATTTACACTCTGAATAACGTGTATGAATATCGAATTAACTCTTTTCCTTGACTATTTTCTTTTTGGACAATATTCATTATTTTAGTGGGGATAGCTTTATAGAAGGGATGAAAAATCAAATTCTTCGAAGTGATCTATCTGTTTTTACCTATTTGTAGGCATTTTTTCGACCACGTTTTTATTATGGTGTATACCCTCAAGTATTGCGCGACCAGAACAAAACCACTGCAACTTACAGATAATCTGCAACCTTCTAAAAACCATAAATATTTTGGGATTTAAAAAGATTATTTACTGTTGACACATTTAATCCGTATCCGCAGAATCCAATTCGGTAATTTCTTATCATGTTTTTCACTAACCGATATTTTAGTTAGACACTTTTTGATCGGGTTTTCTTAAATCATTTTGAATTATTTTTACTTACCTATTTAGTCTGTAACATAATCCCATCGATACCTTTTGTAAATGTAATCTGACTAAGAATAAAACCATTGAAATAATTGAATTAACCTGACATACAAAACATTGTAAACTGGAAATAGAGTATTCAATCATTTTTGTAATTACACTTCTCAGAGAAAATCTATTATACTTATTCTATTAAAAGACATCTTGTTGTTTTCTAAATGTTTTTGATTATCATCACTTAACGAGACTTTTCAACATATTTCAATATTTGAGCCAATTATCTCAAATATTATCGATAACACTTGTTTCTGATTCCTGGGACCCTAACACGTATATTTCCGTACAAAAAAAGATAGCCATGAGGTCGATAATATTCTCAATTATAAAGTTTCATGATTTTTATATAATTTGTAAGGGCCCGCCGTGGCCGAGCGGTTGAGCCGCTGGTTTCGCCAATCGTTCACGGCGGTGATCTGGGTTCGATTCCCAGCCGGGGCGAGTAATTTTTCTAACGAAAAATATTCGTCCCGGAGTCCATGGGTGTGTGTGAATGTGTTGTGACGTCCAAATATATAGTTATAGGTAATTAGCAATAAGTTAAAGAAATAAAAAACAAATACAAATATAAATAAAGTGATGTTTAATGGGCAAGTTCCCAAGGCCAGGCAAAAGCTAAACCCAATAAAAAAAAAAATATATATATATAATTTGTACTTTTTCTATATAACATTTCGTGTATCTCGGGAATATCGAAAAATATTTCTGCTTATTCTTTTTTTAAATTATCCCCATGCAGCCGCACGACGGATGCCATAAATGTTAATCCAAAATTAGGTAACATTTTAGTGCCCGCTGAGTGTTATCGGTGTTGGTCAAATGGCACACAATAAGCGTTTATAAAATTTCAATCGGAAAAGTACAAGTTGATCATGTATCAATCGTTCAAAGTAAACGCATAACCACAAATTTCTGAAACTGTTAATATTTAGTAAAAGTATGGTTCATTTAATAAAATACGCATCGTGATTAAAATATATACTGAGTCCATTTTGGGATCTATTTTTTTTCTTTTGCAGAATAAACACTCATGTTGAATTGAATTATTGCTTTGTGTTTTAATAAATTTGATGCCAAACACTGACTTTTCGTAGCAACTACTGTTTTGACGATTTTATTTTCGTACAATCGTTTAATTTTTAAGCTATATTTTAAATGAAACTGAGGAGAACTCAAAAATAATACCTCGAAAATACTGCTAGAAGGTAAAGAAATGATTTTAATTTTATTGTAATCGTTTTGGTTCAATAAGCGATACAAACTCAAATTCCAATTACATTGGAAATCTTTACATGAAACATACAATGCGCCTTGAAACGGGACACATAGTATATTTAAAACTATTTTATCCCAATTACGGCCAAGCAATTTTAACTCTAAAAGTTAATTTTAATCAAAATTCTACACTTCTTTTTGTGATTTCTATGAATTACATACTGTGAATTTTTTCTTTAAATACACATAATGTATACGTGAATTTGATAAAAAGTTAAAAATCATAAATAGTTTATTATTATATTAAAGTGATAATGGATTTCAAAAAATTAGTGCCTCAACAATGTAATGTATACGCTGTCAATGTTCAGGCATTCGTCGATTTTATATAAAAACGTGCAATATGAAGTTAAGAACGAGTGTATCCACTCCCAGACTAAGCATGAAGTAAAATTTCGAGTTTAGAAAAGCCTGAAAATTTGGCTCGGGCGCGTAGCGAAGCGGAGCGACCGAGCCAAATTAGGCTTTTCTAAACTCGAAATTTTACTTTATGCGCCACGCGTATAAAACATTGTAATATTGTGAAGTATTTATAATACACTTTAAATAACAAAATATTTTAATTTTTCTTGGTACATTTTCAATTCAGGTCAAATAATATAATATATCAAATAAACTTATTTAGTAACTTAATTATCAAAAAATAATAATGTTGCGTGTATGCATCAACGGCGCTTAATTGGTTAAAAACTTCAAACGGTAATAATTCAAAAACTAAAAAAAAATGACAACTGCATTTTGCACTGACCCCTTTAATTAAAAAAGAAACCCTTATCGATCAGTAGATTTGATCTGATCAATAGAATTGATCTGATTAGTTAATAAAATGATAAGTTGACGTATTTGTTTTACTTTTTATCAAAAGTTAAATAGTTTTGTATTTTAAGTTTTTTGTACAAAATAAATAATACTTAATGAATTTTACTACGTTCACATATAATTTCATAAAATCTATTCTCTAATAACGCAGAAAATAAAATTGTAGAAGAAAAGCATGAATGAATGTAACACGCATCCTTAGCTCGTTAAAAGAAAAAAAAACGTGTTTTCAAGATTGAAAAATCAACATCTGGAATATGATACAACGAGAAGCGCGGAATAGAGGGAGAAAGAAATTGTCTCTCACTCTCTCTCTGAGACTTGATTTCGCGACATCTGGAGTAAAATAGTCGTAACCGACCGACCGCAGGAAGCCAGACTGGTGCATATAGGCAGCCATATACACCGATTTGGCATCCAGCGCTCTGCTCCCATTGGCGTGTACCCAAAATTTATATGGGGACTGGCTAACAAAATCGGCCAGCTGTATATTTTCAGAATATAAAGATTAATGCAAGCGCTACGTCGCCACGAGTGCAGTTTCTATCGTTACATTTCCGCTCTATTAAAGATTAAAGCACTTTTGTTAAATTAGGTTAAAATTCTCCAAGAGATCGACTGCGATTGTCAAAACTGATGTAAAGTAATAAATAAAGACAGTTGAGAAGCGTAGCTCGGTTATTTTAAGGTTAAGGCAATTTGCGGATTCGTAATCTACGGTGAATTCTAGCATCATTTCATGTAACATACAGTGAAGTACCATTATACAGGGTGTCCCCGAATGGTCTGTACAACGCTCTACCACATATTCTCTGAAACAAAATAAGACGATTTAACTAAACTTATCTCTATCCAAAAGTGGTTCCTAAGCCATATAGGGAGGCCTCAAAGATATTATTATTTTTCAAATATTTTTATTTTGGACTTAGGTAAGAAAACCTAATTTGGCACATTTAATTACATTGATACCATGCACTTTTTGCGATATGTTTCTTTATCCTACGTTTAAAGTAAGTGGTCAAACTAGGACCATTGACTTCTTAAGATACCTAAATATTTTTATTCAACAGGTCAAATCATAAGGAATACTTTTTTTCTGCAAGATCATTCAATTTTACGTATTTTTTGTCTCTTATAAAACCTTGCTATTTTCCCCACAAAAATATATTTTTATTTGTCAAAAAAAAGTAATAAAATTATGAACAATATTTTGCTTCTCAAAACAATTAACAAAGTAGAAATAAAGATAGGTACCTAACAATAAACACAAATTTATTAGTTTCACAACAAATGTTCAAACTGATTGCCATTTTCAGCAATACAACAATTTACAAATTAAAATGGCCACGTTGTAAAACACCAACATTGTTTTTAACTGTTTGAAACGCATTCTGTATTCGCGCCCATAATTCGTCGTGCGTATTTATGGGCTTACCATAAACAATACATTTAATAGTTCCCCACAAAAAAAAAGTCCATTGGGGTGATATCCGGGGAACGTGGAGGCCAAGGCACTGGTGCGTCATTGCCTCTCCTAATCCATTTACCGGGATACTTTTGGGTTAAAAAAGTACGCACTGGTAAAGTGAAATAAGGTGGAGCCCCATCATGCATAAACCACATATCACGCCTAAGTAAAAGCGGCACATCCTCCAGTAAGACTGGCAATTCCTGAAGATGTTGTAAGTACTGTTCTCCGTTTAAATTTTGTGGTAAAATTACTGGTCTTACAATAATATCATTTACTAGCCTCGTAGATGGCTTAGGAACCACTTTTGGATAGAGATAAGTTTAGTTAAATCGTCTTATTTTGTTTCAGAGAATATGTGGTAGAGCGTTGTACAGACCATTCGGGGACACCCTGTATACTTATTAATTATTATAATCCTGAAAATTTGATTTATAATTGCACTTTTCGACATTCAGATTAAAATAACTCGAAAAGTTTCAATGGGGTATTTTTACATTTTTACATATTCAGAAATAGCAATGTTTTCTGAAGATACATACAAAGTTTCATAAAGATCTGACCCACAATTTTAAAGTTAGGATTTTGTTAAATTTTATAATCCATGAAACTTGATTCATAACCGCACTTTTTGATTTTCAGGCGGAAATAACTCGAAAACTATGGGGTATTTTTCAGTTTTTACATTTTCAGATAGAACAATATTTTCTGAACACACTCAAAAACTTTTCTTAAGATCTCACCCAAAATTTAAAAGTTACGCTTTTTAAAATTTTTCTTATATATAAAATTTGATTCATAACCGCAATTTTCGACTTTCAGACGGAATTAACTTGAAAACTGCCGATGGGGTATTTTTCAATTTTCACGTGTAGTAAAAGAAAAATGCTATTTAATATACTCACAACAATTCAT
Organism: Philonthus cognatus; assembly: GCA_932526585.2. NCBI lineage: Eukaryota > Metazoa > Arthropoda > Insecta > Coleoptera > Staphylinidae > Philonthus > Philonthus cognatus. The sequence continues at coordinate 20,659,742 of OW052243.1, forward strand.
AAATATCTTGTACAAACATTTTCATAGTACAAAATATTTGATTTATAGCTGCACTTTCTGAAATTCAGACAAAAATAGTTAGACAACTATCGATGGGGTATTTTTCACATATACTAAAAAAGCAATGTTTTCTTGTCATACTCAAAAAAATTCATAAATATCTTATGCAAAATTTTATGTTATGATTTTTTTATAATACATAAAATTTGATTTATAACCGCCATTTTTAACATTCAGATGAAAATAACTCAAAAAAGTATTTTTAAATTTTCACATATTCTGAAAGGGCAATGTTTTCTTAACATCCACGTGTTTTAAAATGAACACCTGATAGTTCATTTAAAAACACAATCGAGAAGGCGTTGTTTATTTGATAGAAGAAAATGAAACAAACAAGTGAAGTCGCAACTTAATTTACGTTTTGTCATATCTGACATAAATGTCAGATTGTGTTAAAACAAAACAAACAAAAAACAACTTACCTGCTTATTTTCCTTCGTGTGAGTGCGTGCTGAAATACCGAATAAAATAAAGATTAACATTGACAGGAGCGACTGACAAGTTCACCTACTTCACAATGTTTTGAAAATTTCATAACCAACTCCATCGTCTTTGTAACTGAACACGTGATATTATTTAATTATTACCACACTCAAGTGTGATATTAATTTTGTTTACTGATACTTAAAGTGCATTCAATTTTTGTTTACTACATTTAATAGTGGTTAGAAACTAAATTTAGTTTTTCTATATTTAGAATTTTACTAATAAAAGTGCAGAAAAAAAATAACTAACCCTTTACGTAACAACAAAATTTAAATGTCTGATAATTCCAGAAAAATCCAAGCGAGATATTACAGTTTTTATTACTAATTAATTAAATTATTCATTTTTTCAACAAAATCTGAGGATTTTCAAGTTATTCAATAACACATTGAATTGAAATTTCAATATTTGCTAATAAATAGAAACTAAATTATATTTAGAATTTTAGAAAAAAAACTAACCCTTTACGTACCTTCAAAATCTTTTAATTATCGAACGATTTTTCAACAAATTTTGAATGTCGGATAATTACAGAAAAATCCATCTCGCTTGGATTTTTCTGTAATTATCCGACATTCAAAATTTGTTTACAGTTTTTATGACTAAATATTTAAATTATTTATTTTTTCAAATAAATCTAAGGATTTTAGAGCTATTCAATAACATATTAAATTTTCGCAATATTTGAAAATAAATATCTTCATGCATTGAGCGATTTTTCAACAAAATTTTAACTTGATCAAAATTAAAAGAAAAAGAGAAACTGGAAGCTTCCATTTCTTTTACTTTAGTGCTAAATTCATTATTAGAAAACCCCAAAACAGAAAAAAATGCCAAGTGCTCTACGTAACAAAAAAAAAAGTTTGGGAGCCTATGACCTAAACAATAATTTCCCATTGTATTACATACGGGAAAAGTACAAAATATTATAATAGGACAAAAAAGATTGCTAAGCATTAACTTATTTAAAATAATTGGGCTATAATTTAAGTAGTTTGCTTTTTCGCTGCAAGAATTGTGTTTAGTGCAAGCTCTCAAAGTTAAGACTTTCTTTTAAATCAAAGTTTTCAGTCAAATTGAATTTAAGTTGGACGCAATAATTTTTTTATAATTTTAGAGGGGTTTTTCACTTATTTGAACGACTGTTTTCCACTCCTTGATTAAGCATAAGGTCGAATTTAAGGTTTAGAAAAGCCTGAACGTTTCAAATTTAGGCGTTACTAAACTCAAAATTTTACTTCATACGCCACGCGTATAAAACACTGAAATATCGTGAGTTTCTTCGACTACTAGAGCAATTTTAATTACCATTCAGGTTCATGTCGAAATTAAGATTCTTCCACATCCACGCAATTCCAAATATTCACGAAAACGCGCAGACCTTTTAAAAAAATATATTAACTCAAATCTCGCACAAGCGCGCGGTCTGACCTTTTCAATTACGACGCAATTGACACTCGGATTATTTTTTTTTTATAATTAGCGGCCCAAATGCCTTCGGATCGATCAACTCCTGCGCGCGCCTTTGATATTCGTCCTACTTAGCGCAATTTGGCTTAAAAATGTCTACCGCGTAAAAATCATTGTTGGCCGGAGAAAATCAGGTTTCTGCGCGATGGCCGTGGTTTAATAAGTTTAACAAGGACTCTTTCAATTTCCAATATCGGGTACAAGCAACAATATTGTGAATATTGTGAGAGCGAGAATTAGAGCGTTTGTCTTTGGGCGATTTACGTAATTTTATGTTTAATTAGATAAACTAGTCTAGCACATGTTTAAATAGTAAATTGTTAGAAACAGGGTTGACATATCTGTGATTTTTTCACCATACCTGGCGTTTTATACTTTTGAACTTAGACTACTACAGAGTAATTATTTGACGAGAATTTAGCCATATTTAGATATGGCTAAATTCTCGTCCTTAATTTGAAGCAGAGAAAATGTAAGACCTTTTAAAATAAAATATAAATTTGAACAGCGACTTTATTCTTTATACGTGGTATATCTACAAAGTAAGTCTCGTTTGACTGGTTAAAGAAAACAAATACATATTTAAACAAAAAAATTATACTGAAAGAATCTCTGTACCTTAAACTATTGTTCGGTATAACTCCCACCATTTTATAGGCACTTATCATAGCTAGGCACAAGCTTTTGTATTCCCTCAATATAAGAAAGTGCCGCCTGTAATATCAACTAAGTAACAACATGTCATTTGATCTCATCGTCATTGTTAACCTCTTGCCACCAACTTATAGAGAGGGCAGAAATTGTACACTTTCGGTTTTCATAAATCATTTCTTCAACTGCAACAACCAGTTAATTGCTGGTCAAACATGAATGCTCACTTCGTTCGTCATCATGCACATTATCAAGTCTTTCGCATCCTCCATTGAAAATGTAATTAGTGATTCAATGGTAGGAGATAGGTGAAAATGCCCTTACCATTGAATTACTATCACATTTTCTCCATACACCTTACAGATCTCTTATTGAATGTGGACTGGTTTACTGTTCTTTGCACTGAGGAAAGGAAGTGCAGACCTTATCTCACAAGCAGCGGGATTTTCAATTTTATTCGCCATTTCAAACAAGCACCACCAAACATTCTTAACACTCAGCTAACTCATATTAACGTCATCTTCTTCTTAATAAGTTATATTAATATTGTGATTGGTTTGTCAGTAGTAGTAGGTTCTACAGTAGTAGTTGGTTCTTCAGTAGTGGTTGTTTCGTCAGTAGTAGTAGGTTCTACAGTAGTAGTTAATTCTTTAATAGTGGTTGGTTTGTCAGTAGTAGTAGGTTCTTCACTAGTAGTTAGATCTTCACTAGTAGTTAGATCTTCAGTAGTGGTTAGTTCATCAGTAGTAGTAGATTCTTCAGTAGTAGTTGGTTCTTCAGTAGTGTTTGGTTCGTCAGTAGTAGTAGGCTCTTCAGTAGTAGTTAGTTCTTCAGTAGTGGTTGGTTCGTCAGTGGTAGTAGGTTCTTCAGTAGTGGTTTGTTTGTCAGTAGTAGTAGGTTCTTTAGTAGTATTCTTCAGTAGTATTCTTCAGTAGTATTCTTCAGTAGTAGTTAGAACCAAATTTTAAGGCTTTCCTTAACTCGAAATTTTACTACATGCGCCACGCGTATAACACACTCATTTAAAGTTGAATTCAAAAATAAACAAATACATCTATAATTAGAGTAACACGGAAACAGATATTTAGTCTGATATCAATGATGCTCAGTGTTAGTAATAAATATTTATATTTTGAACATTTTTGTTAAAAAAAAACAACTGGTAGCGATATCAATCTTAATGGTTTAAAAAAAATCAAAAAAATCAAATATATTTTTGTTCACGACAATATTATAATACGTGCATTATTTAATTTTGTGAGCAGCATAAATGAGGTGCCAACATTCAATTTCATTAAACACAGCGTGTTCAATATGGTTTAAACCACGCTAATTCGCGTTTTGATTGGTTCAAAGAACGCGATTTATGATGACGTCAGTTACAAGCTCTATTACACATTCAAATCATGAAACCGCAATCTGTCAACATTTATCTGTCAAAGTATTACAAAACAAAACAGACCATTAAAACTGACGCGTGTTGTTTTCAATCATTTTCTGTGGAAAAATGGACAGTTTGCTATCTACTTCATTAACACTCACTCCATCGAAGATAAGAGAGGCTGCAGAATTAGCGTCTGCTAATTTACTACCCGAAAAATCTCGATAATCATATTTCACAGTGTATGAAAGTGGAGAAGTGAAAAGAAAGTGTAGATAATGTGCTACGTTTGTCCGTAACTAATAATAATGATGATGTAAATTTAAATGTTCCAGGTTTAACTGTCAATAATTTTCACGACATTAAATTTCATAAATAAATATTGTAAACATTGATATGTTAGTATTTAAATTCGAATCATATTTTTCTCTTACGAATCCTCTATTCCAGTATTCGTGATTCGAATCATATTAGGTGATTCGGATTCGTGATTCGAATCAATTTTTTGAGGATTCATCCCAGCTCTGATAGGTATTAACAAATAAGATGCATTAATAAATAGTATAACACATTTATTATAAGCTTATATGAAATATCCTGTATACATTCTCTCGCAATTTGTGTAATTTATCGAATAGATACAAGATTTTTTAAACGATTTATTTTAATTGAAAGTATAACCTAAATCTGATTTAATTTTCATTTCTAATTAATATGCAAGAATAAGGTTATTTTTCTTTTAAAACGCTGTATAATAAACAAAAACTTTAAGAACCTTAAATAGATAGATAATTGTAGGGGTGGCCTCTTGGCTGTACCACCGCGACCTTTGCAGATATATTGTGGATCCCTGTTATCTTAGACGACGTGCTCGAGCTTCACCTCTTTGATTAGCCCTATTAATCCTGACAGTGAGCCTTGGGTGGGCGCTTGGTTTAGTGTTGCCCAGCTTTAGGTATCATTGGCATAGGATGTGGAGAGGGTCATCCTCTTCTTCCTGACAGAATCTACACATCCTATCCTCTGTCAGACCTATTTTGTTCATGTGTTTGTTGAGCCAACAGTGTCCTGTCACTAGACGTACTATAGCCTTAACAGTTTTCCTCTCTTGGTTGAGAAGATCGGTCGTAAAAGTCGGCGATTGTTTTTTTGAGAAACTGTTTAAAACACTATGTAATGTAATGTAACCTTACTCCTGCACATTATTCACAAATAAAAATTAAATTATTTCTAAGGGTACTTTTAATAAAATAAATGATTTAGCAAAATTAACCTTTAATTTATAATATTTACGTTAACGTCAACATTAAACGAATTATTATTCGAATTTATAACGTTAAAAAAAATTCCACCTGATTTATCTATACTTTCCACTGGCAGACTTGTAGATTCATAAATAGTCACTGGCATGTCGGTAATCGTTATTGGTTCTTCAGGAGTGGATGGTTCTTCAGGAGTGGATAGTTCTTCAGGAGTGGATAGTTCTTCAGGAGTGGATAGTTCTTCAGGAGTGGATGGTTCTTTGGTAGTAGTATAATAATCATCTTCAGTAGTGGATGGTTCTTCGGTAGTAGTATAATAACCATCTTCATTAGTAGTATAATAATCATCTTCAGTAGTGGATGGTTCTTCGGTAGTAGTATAATAACCATCTTCATTAGTAGTATAATAATCATCTTCAGTAGTAGTATAATAATCATCTTCAGTAGTAGTATAATAATCATCTTCAGTAGTATAATAATCATCTTCAGTAGTATAATAAGTATAATCAACATTCAAAGCTTTGAAGACTTCATTACCTGCAATCATATATTTTTACTTTTAAAAACTTCCAGATCACAAGGAAAACACAAAATATCTTGTTAAAACGCAGGAAATATAAGATTTTTATAAAAATCCACAAAGATGATTAGGAACTATAGATAAATTAAAGTTCACAAATGCTTTAACAATTTATTATTACAAAATTCTACTTAATGTATACCCAGAAACCCAAATATTATCTTATAAAAAATTAATTGAGTCGCATTATTAAGCCATCTAAATGTTGATCCCAAGCTGAAAACTTTCTGTTATGTATCTGTTCTCTGTATTTATTATTTAAATAGATTTTATAAAATTATATTCTATAAATATAGATGATTAGTTGTAATCTTTAGGATACCTTATCCGCTGTATATTATGTTCACATTGTATTAAAATTTCAAACAAACCAGTTATCATAACTATATATTGTTATAATTTATACCGTGCGATCGTTTAAAACATAATTTAGAGCAGGCTTTAAATTTTAAATTAGATTGGTACTACTGACTGCTAAGATATAGTTTACCATAACCTAAAATTTATCCCATCATTCAATTAGCATTCTAGACAACCGCACAAAAAAATGCTGCCTAGTTTAAATTAAAATTTAAATGATTGCACGGTATAATTGGGTAATTAAGTGATTTATGAAATTTTAATCTTTAAATCATTACCGATTAGAAAATGCAGTTTCTTCATAATTATCAAAAACTATTGGCCTGAGAGTATTTAAATTGAACCCTGTAAATAGCAATTATGCAGGAGATAAAAACGTTTTGTAAAGATTCAAGTATAATTAACCGATTTATAAGCATTTTAATATGATCATTTGAAAATGATCGAATTAAAATGCTTATAAATCGGTTAATTTTACTTTACAATACGTTTTCATCTTCTGCATAATTGCTATTTAGTGACATGGATTTAACTTCAATACTTTTAGGCCAATAGTTTTTGATAATTGTAAAAATCTATATTCTAATCGGTAATGAATTGAAAGTTAAAACTTCACAAATTATTTTATTGCCTAATTATTTATATCACTACAACGTATAGTTGTGATAACTACACTGGTGTGTTAAAAATGTTGATACAATAGAAATATAAAATGCAGTCGTAAGGGACTTTGATTCCTACCTTTATTTGGAATGACGACAGGCATTGAAACTGAGAGCGAGAAAAGCGCAAATATCGACAAAAACTTGAGCGAAATCATCGTTGCTGTATATTGCTATAAACTGACTATAAGCTAAAATATTGTTTCACTTAAATAGATTTGTTTTTAATCACGTACGAGCCACCTGATAGATAAATTCAACGATTGATATAATTAATAACGAGAACGAAATTAAGGTATCTTGATTGACTTGCAATGTAGGTACATACGATTCTGCTTTCTTTATCGGCTCTCGAGTTAAATCGATATCTAATCAAATTCCGACTGTTTAGTATTCAAAATTTTTCCAATTTTAAATAATGATGAAAGTTTATAACAAACAAGTGTTATAAAATATAAAACTTGTAACGAGTGTTTCCACTCCCAGATTAAGCATGAAGTAAAATTTCGAGTTTAGAAAAGCCTGAAAATTTGGTTTGGTCGCGTAGCGCGAAGCGCGGAGCGACCAAACCAAATTTTCAGGCTTTTCTAAACTCGAAATTTTACTTCATGCGCCACGCGTATCAAACACTGAAATATTGTGTAGTTTAAAATATACCGCTCAAGCAGTGTGCTTAAGCACTATAATTTAAACTTAACGTTAAATCAGTGTTTGAAAAGCGTGGCGCATGAAGTAAAATTTCGAGTTTAGGAAAGACTGAAAATTTGGTTTGGTCGCTTCGCTTCGCTACGCGACCAAACCAAATTTTCAGGCTTTTCTAAACTCGTAATTTTACTTTATGCTTAATTAAGGATTAGAAACCCTCGTTAGAAGTTTCAAACTGTACTCTATTATAAAAAAAAACAACGAATGTCTGAGTATTTACTAAGTATGCATCTGGATATGTATACTTTTTAGAATAGTTATCTGTACAACATTATACCAAAACACCAAGTACTAAGTTCCTTTTAAAAAATAGTTTTTAAAAATAATAGAAAATTCTTGTAATGTAATAAAATGTATGAAAAATACAATATTGAATAAAGAGTTTGAACTCTAAATAGTTAAGTGCATGTTTTTTATTTACTTACTAGAAAAAAAATTGATTAAATTATTTCAGTATTTTTTAATATAATTATTTACGTAAATAAATGAAATATCATTAAATTGTAAAAAAGATGGTTACTTATACTGATGGGAATTTAATAAAAACTTACTATGTTTTAACCACATTCACATCATATGATTTAATATCTTAATTATTATGGTCATGTCGTTTAAAATCTATGATAATTATTTTTGGCATTGAATACATTTAAATATTGAAGAGATCAGTGCGTGTTTGTAAATGCGGAAGGTATTACGAGTGTTTAAATTAATAACATCTCCAAATATTCAAAAGAGGTAATTGAAGAATTAAAAGGAGCAAAATATTTCGTAAATATTTGTGTCTGCTCATAAATTTGACGCTAATAAATTCGCGCATTTTCTTAGAAATTGCGTCAGATTTTGACAAGTCTTCCTTGTTTGAAGAAAGAATACAGAAAAAAATTATATAACATATAAATATTTGATTGGTTAGCACATTCCTATTAATCCGGTATTATCAGTGGACAGAGAAATATGTTCAATTAATTTTGTAATTTTATTCCTCGCAAACAAAGTTATTAAATTAAAAAAAAAAAATTTTTAAAGACATTTTTTCCAAACAACTAAATGGCAAAGAAATTCAATGAAATAAAGGGTAAATATCTTAACATTGGACAAAACTCATAAATTTTGAATAACAATCATTATTTTAAAGAAAAGCGTCAACACGAACAAACATTACAAAATGTCAAATTAGCACAAATTGATATAAATTGTACCAAATCAAAAGTAAAAAATTGACAATTTCAACAACAAATATGTCAAATAAATAAAACAAGCAATAATGCGCAAACTTGACATGTACATTTTAAAAGAGTATAATTCGGTTAATTGAACAATAAAATACAAATAGCAATAAAATGTATAATATCGAAAAACAAAAATTCATTAAAATTAACTAGAATTATAAAAATCTAATATCTTCAATATCAGTTTTTTTGGTTAAATCGAAGCGCCAAACACACGAAATGCCATCGACATTTACATGTAATGGTGAAGTTATCTCGAATACTGACGAAATTGTCAAAAATTTTGCAATTTTTTTTTGGTTCTGTTTATCAAACTAATACTAATATATCTCATATGACTTCTACCTCTCAAGCCATCTACACTCACATCAGTGAAAGCACCCCTTCAAGTTTAAATATAACCGATATCTTAGAAGCCCTATCAGCATTGAAGGCCAATAATCGTCCTGGACCAGACGGGTTACCCACGTCCCTATTTAAAAGCTGCGCATTTGCGTTATGTCGCCCCCTTTGGCTTCTTTGTAATTTTCTCTGACGACCGGTGAATTTCCTGAATGTTGGAAAAGTGCTTTCATAACACCTGTTCATAAATCTGGCGATACAAAACACGTAATAAATGATCTCCTATCTCTATATTATCAGTCGCACCTAAGATCTTTGAGATGCTTGTTACTAAACGCCTCACTACTGTGTTGCAGCCAATTATTTCCACAAGCCAACATGGTTTTAGAACTGGCAAATCCACAACCACAAATATTTTAATTTATGAGTCATACATACACGAAGCTTTCAAAGAAAAATGTCAAGTAGATGCTATCTATACCGATTTCTCGAAAGCTTTCGATTCTGCTGACCATTAACTATTAATTTATAAATTGCGGCTTACTGGCATTCACGGTTTATTTCTGCAATGGATCCGTTCTTATATATCAAATAGGGTACAACTTGTGCATAATGATTTCTGCACTTCTAGCCCCATTCAGGTAACATCTGGTGTCCCTCAAGGATCACAACTTGGTCCCCTGTTCTTCAATGTTTTCATTAACGATATCATCAAGTGTTTCACTCATGCTGAGTGCTTATCATTTGCCGATGACATAAGGATCTTTATAAAGACCCATTCCTTGAGCGATGCCTTGTTACTTGAAAGGGATTTACAATCATTCGGCAGGTGGTGTGAAAACAATAACCTTGCACTAAACCTCTCGAAATGCCGTGCTATCACATTTTCTAGGCGACTTTCTCCCCTGCTCTATAATTATACCATATTAGGTAAATCTTTCGCTATCGTAACTACAATTAAAGACTTAGGTGTTACATTTACTTCCAATCTCTCATTTAGTTTGCATATATCTAATACAGCATCTAATGCCTTCCAGATTCTACGGTTTGTAAAAAGAAATGCAAGCGAATTCAGTAACACTTGGACCCTAAGTACCCTTTACAATTCTTTGGTTCGTCCGCACCTCGAGTATTGTTCGAGCGTATGGTCCCCTTACACGGCGGTTGACAAACATAAGATAGAGCAAGTACAGGAAAAGTTTATAAGGTTCATTTTATTTAAGTTTAATCTAACCGGTAGCTATACCGAAATTCTTTCTGCGCTTGATTCTGCGACGCTTGATATAAGACGTCTCAACGCAGACGTTATATTGGTGTACAAACTCTTTAATGGCCTTATAGACTGCCCTGACTTGCTCGCTCTTCTAGGGATCTACGTACCCCCTCGAACGTTACGAGAAAGTGCAGTTTTTTATGGTTCCTTTAGGAAGACGGACTACGCACAGAACTCTGCAGCCACGCGAGTGCTAAGACATGCGAATACGATTAGCAGTCATTTAGACTTTTTTGTAAACAGCCTTAGAGCATTTTTTTATATTTTATTGTTCAAATTTTATCTCTAATATTTAATGTATTATTTATTGTAATATTGATGTAATATTCTATGGTAGACCACCGTTAAATAAATAAATAGATAAATAAATCAAAAAAATACAAAATTTTGCAAAATTTACTAAAATTGTAGTAAATATTAAATATAATTATTATTTGGTTTTACGATTCCAATGTTGCAAATTTTAACAGCGGTGTTCAGGAATTTTTCTTATAAGTATTTATATTCTAATACCATACGCTGCACATTTTTAATTTGAAGCTTTTAACCAGTGTTTCGAATCCCAGGTTAAGCATGAAGTAAAATTTCGAGTATAAAAAAGCCTGAAAATTTGGTTTGGTCGCGTAGCGCTGCGCGACCAAACCAAATTTTCAGGCTTTTCTAAACTCGAAATTTTACTTCATGCGTCACGCGTATAAAACAATTAAATATTGTAAAGTTAAAATTACGCTTTTTGTGTTTGATCTAAAGTTAACACATTTTACAAATGCGACTAGAGCAATTTCCTTTGGGGTATATACATTTTTTGTTGTAACTCTTGGATTTAATTATATTAGTATCATATTAGTATCAAATCGTGATTTCAATGACATTAAATAGTATTAAAGTTACTTAACATTATTTTTTATTTTTTGCTTGGCCATTTGCGGGAGGGGGGGCGGATAGTTTGTAACAATTCATTATTAAAAATTTAATAGCTAAGGGTGTTACTTGGTGAAATTCCATATCAACACTTTTAGTAAATAACACACTTGGTTAAGATTTCAGTGTTTATTAGTTGACACTGCAACAATTGTATCACCACACAGTGGCTTTATCAGGCAGATGAATAATATTATTCCAATATCAGGTACAGACAACAATATTGTGAATATTGTGAGAGCGAGAATTGGTGCGTTTGTTTTTAGGCGATTTACGGAATTTTATGTTTAATTAGATAAACTAGTCTAGCACATGTTTAAATAGTAAATTGTTAGAAGCAGGGTTGACATATCTGTGATTTTGTCACCGTATCTGGCGTTTTATAATTTTGAATTCAAACTACTACAGAGTAATTATTTGTGATTTAGATATGGCTACATTCTCGTCTTTAATTTGAAACAGAGAAATGTATGACCTTTTAAAATACAATATAAATTTGAACTGCGACTTAATTCTTTATACGTAGTATATCCATAAAGTAAGTTCCGTTTGACTGGTTAAAGAAAACAAATACATATTTAAACAAAAAAATTACAGTGAAGCAATCTCTGAACCTTAAACTATTGTTCGGTATAACTCCCACCATTTTGTAGGCATTTATCATAGCTAGGCACAAGCTCTTGTATTCCCTTAATATTAGAAAGTGCCGCCTGTAATTTCAACCAAGTAACAACATGTCATTTTATCTCATCGTCATTGTTGAACCTCTTGCCACCAAAACTCATTGAAAGAGCAGAAATTGTACACTTTCGGTTTTCATGAATCATTTCTTCAGCTGCAACAACAAGTTCATTACTGGTCAAACATGAACGCTCACTTCGTTCGTCATCATGCACATTATCAAGTCCTTCACATCATTAATTGAAAATGTAAAAAGTGATTCAATGGTAACGAGATAGGTGAACATTTCTTTAAGATTGAAGCACTTATCACATTTTCTCCGTACACCCCACAGATCTGTTAATGAATGTGGACTGGTTTAACGTTCATTGCATTGAGAAAAGGAATTGCAGACCTTGTCTTTCAAGTAGCGGAATTTTCAATTTTATTCGCCATTTCAAAAAGCATCACCAAGCGTACACAACACTCAGCTAACTCATATTACAATCATCTCCTTTTCACTAAGTTATGGTAAATATCGCGCATACGCGAAAATCCATTCGCAGCACTGCGATTGCAAAAACTTCAAATGAACTTACTTTCTAGATACACCAAATATTTATTACACATCCGTAACTAAAATTTTGCCAATAATAAAAGGTAGCTGCTTTTGAACTATATTGAATCAGTGTTGTATACACCCGGCGTATAGGGTAAAACTTTGGGTTAGCAAGAGCCTGAACTCTCGTATATCTAAACAGCGATACATCATACCCTAATAAAACATAATGTTGCAATACCATTTATCCTTTAATATTTATTTTAGGTGCATCAATACTAGAATTATTATTCGAAATTATAAAGTTAAAATAAATCTTATTATTGTTAACATTTCCATCTATATTATCTGTAATTTTTGTAGTTTTTGTTGGTTCTTTCGGGATGGTTATTGGTTCTTCAGTAGAAGTTGTTAGTCCTTCAGTTGTGGTTTTCAGTTCTTCAGGACTACTTGGTTCGTCAGTAGTAGTAGGTTCTTCAGTAGTGGTTGGTTCATAAGTAGTAGTAGGTTCTTCATTAGTGGTTGGTTCGTCAGTAGTAGTAGGCTCTTCAGTAGTGGTTGGTTCATAAGTAGTGGTAGGTTCTTCAGTAGTGGTTGATTCGTAAGTAGTAGTAGGTTCTTCAGTAGTGGTTGGTTTGTAAGTAGTATTAAGTTCATCAGTAGTGGTTGGTTCGTAAGTAGTAGAAGGTTCTTCAGTAGTGGTTGGTTCGTTAGTAGTAGTACGTTTTTCAGTAGTGGTTGGTTCGTAAGTAGTAGTAGGTTCTTCAATAGTGGTTGGTTCGTAGGTAGTAGTAAGTTCTTCGGAAGTTGTTGGTTCGTTAGTAGTAGGTTTTTCAGTAGTGGTTGGTTCGTAAGTAGTAGTAGGTTTTTCAGTAGTGGTTGGTTCGTAAGTAGTAGTAGGTTCTTCAGTAGTGGTTGGTTCGTAAGTAGTAGTAGGTTTTTCAGTAGTGGTTGGTTCGTAAGTAGTAGTAGGTTCTTCAGTAGTGGTTGGTTCGTAAGTAGTAGTAGGTTCTTCAGTAGTGGTTGGTTCGTAAGTAGTAGTAGGTTCTTCAGTAGTGGTTAGTTCGTAAGTAGTAGTAGGTTCTTCAGTAGTGGTTGGTTTGTAAGTAGTATTAGGTTCTTCAGTAGTAGTTGGTTCGTAAGTAGTAGTAGGTTCTTCAGTAGTGGTTGGTTCGTAAGTAGGAGTAGGTTCTACAGTAGTGGTTGGTTCGTAAGTAGCAGTAGGTTCTTCAGTAGTGGTTGGTTCGTAAGTAGCAGTAGGTTCTTCAGTAGTGGTTGGTTCGTAAGTAGCAGTAGGTTCTTCAGTAGTGGTTGGTTCGTAAGTAGCAGTATGTTCTTCAGTGGTGGTTGGTTCGTAAGTAGCAGTAGGTTCTTCAGTAGTGGTTGGTTCATAAGTAGCAGTAGGTTCTTCAGTAGTGGTTGGTTCGTAAGTAGCAGTAGGTTCTTCAGTAGTGGTTGGTTCGTAAGTAGCAGTAGGTTCTTTAGTAGTGGTTGGTTCGTAAGTAGCAGTAGGTTCTTCAGTAGTGGTTGGTTCGTAAGTAGCAGTAGATTCTTCAGTAGTGGTTGGTTCGTAAGTAGCAGTAAGTTCTTCAGTAGTGGTTGGTTCGTAAGTAGCAGTAGGTTCTTCAGTAGTAGTTGGTTCGTAAGTAGCAGTAGGTTCTTCAGTAGTGGTTGGTTCATAAGTAGCAGTAGGTTCTTCAGTAGTGGTTGGTTCGTAAGTAGCAGTAGGTTCTTCAGTAGTGGTTGGTTCGTAAGTAGCAGTAGGTTCTTCAGTAGTGGTTAGTTCGTAAGTAGCAGTAGGTTCTTCAGTAGTGGTTGGTTCGTAAGTAGCAGTAGGTTCTTCAGTAGTGGTTGGTTCGTAAGTAGCAGTAGGTTCTTCAGCAGTGGTTGGTTCGTAAGTAGCAGTAGGTTCTTCAGTAGTGGTTGGTTCGTAAGTAGCAGTAGGTTCTTCAGTAGTGGTTGGTTCGTAAGTAGCAGTAGGTTCTTCAGTAGTGGTTGGTTCGTAAGTAGCAGTAGGTTCTTCAGTAGTGGTTGGTTCGTAAGTAGCAGTAGGTTCTTCAGTAGTGGTTGGTTCGTAAGTAGCAGTAGGGTCTTCAGTAGTGGTTGGTTCGTAAGTAGCAGTATGTTCTTCAGTATTGGTTGGTTCGTAAGTAGCAGTAGGGTCTTCAGTATTGGTTGGTTCGTAAGTAGCAGTAGGTTCTTCAGTAGTGGTTGGTTCGTAAGTAGCAGTAGGTTCTTCAGTAGTAGTTGGTTCGTAAGTAGCAGTAGGTTCTTCAGTATTGGTTGGTTCGTAAGTAGCAGTAGGTTCTTCAGTAGTGGTTGGGTCGTAAGTAGCAGTAGGTTCTTCAGTATTGGTTGGTTCGTAAGTAGCAGTAGGTTCTTCAGTAGTGGTTGGTTCGTAAGTAGCAGTAGGTTCTTCAGTATTGGTTGGTTCGTAAGTAGCAGTAGGTTCTTCAGTATTGGTTGGTTCGTAAGTAGCAGTAGGTTCTTCAGTATTGGTTGATTCGTAAGTAGCAGTAGGTTCTTCAGTATTGGTTGGTTCGTAAGTAGCAGTAGGTTCTTCAGTAGTGGTTGGTTCGTAAGTAGCAGTAGATTCTTCAGTATTGGTTGGTTCGTAAGTAGCAGTAGGTTCTTCAGTATTGGTTGGATCGTAAGTAGCAGTAGGTTCTTCAGTATTGGTTGATTCGTAAGTAGCAGTAGGTTCTTCAGTATTGGTTGGTTCGTAAGTAGCAGTAGGTTCTTCAGTAGTGGTTGGTTCGTAAGTAGCAGTAGGTTCTTCAGTATTGGTTGGTTCGTAAGTAGCAGTAGGTTCTTCAGTAGTGGTTGGTTCGTAAGTAGCAGTAGGTTCTTCAGTATTGGTTGGTTCGTAAGTAGCAGTAGGTTCTTCAGTAGTGGTTGGTTCGTAAGTAGCAGTAGGTTCTTCAGTAGTAGTTGGTTCGTAAGTAGCAGTAGGTTCTTCAGTATTGGTTGGTTCGTAAGTAGCAGTAGGTTCTTCAGTATTAGTTGATTCGTAAGTAGCAGTAGGTTCTTCAGTATTGGTTGGTTCGTGAGTAGCAGTAGGTTCTTCAGTAGTGGTTGGTTCGTAAGTAGCAGTAGGTTCTTCAGTAGTGGTTGGTTCGTAAGTAGCAGTAGGTTCTTCAGTAGTGGTTGGTTCGTAAGTAGCAGTAGGTTCTTCAGTATTGGTTGATTCGTAAGTAGCAGTAGGTTCTTCAGTATTGGTTGGTTCGTAAGTAGCAGTAGGTTCTTCAGTAGTGGTTAGTTCGTAAGTAGCAGTAGGTTCTTCAGTAGTGGTTGGTTCGTAAGTAGCAGTAGGTTCTTCAGTATTGGTTGGTTCGTAAGTAGCAGTAGGTTCTTCAGTAGTGGTTGGTTCGTAAGTAGCAGTAGGTTCTTCAGTAGTGGTTGGTTCGTAAGTAGCAGTAGGTTCTTCAGTATTGGTTGGTTCGTAAGTAGCAGTAGGTTCTTCAGTAGTGGTTGGTTCGTAAGTAGCAGTAGGTTCTTCAGTATTGGTTGGTTCGTAAGTAGCAGTAGGTTCTTCAGTAGTGGTTGGTTCGTAAGTAGCAGTAGGTTCTTCAGTAGTGGTTGGTTCGTAAGTAGCAGTAGGTTCTTCAGTATTGGTTGGTTCGTAAGTAGCAGTAGGTTCTTCAGTAGTGGTTGGTTCGTAAGTAGCAGTAGGTTCTCCAGTAGTGGTTGGTTCGTAAGTAGCAGTAGGTTCTTCAGTAGTGGTTGGTTCGTAAGTAGCAGTAGGTTCTTCAGTATTGGTTGGTTCGTAAGTAGCAGTAGGTTCTTCAGTAGTGGTTGGTTCGTAAGTAGCAGTAGGTTCTTCAGTATTGGTTGGTTCGTAAGTAGCAGTAGGTTCTTCAGTAGTGGTTGGTTCGTAAGTAGCAGTAGGTTCTTCAGTAGTGGTTGGTTCGTAAGTAGCAGTAGGTTCTTCAGTATTGGTTGGTTCGTAAGTAGCAGTAGGTTCTTCAGTAGTGGTTGGTTCGTAAGTAGCAGTAGGTTCTTCAGTAGTGGTTGGTTCGTAAGTAGCAGTAGGTTCTTCAGTATTGGTTGGTTCGTAAGTAGCAGTAGGTTCTTCAGTAGTGGTTGGTTCGTAAGTAGCAGTAGGTTCTTCAGTATTGGTTGGTTCGTAAGTAGCAGTAGGTTCTTCAGTAGTGGTTGGTTCGTAAGTAGCAGTAGGTTCTTCAGTAGTGGTTGGTTCGTAAGTAGCAGTAGATTCTTCAGTATTGGTTGGTTCGTAAGTAGCAGTAGGTTCTTCAGTATTGGTTGGATCGTAAGTAGCAGTAGGTTCTTCAGTATTGGTTGATTCGTAAGTAGCAGTAGGTTCTTCAGTATTGGTTGGTTCGTAAGTAGCAGTAGGTTCTTCAGTAGTGGTTGGTTCGTAAGTAGCAGTAGGTTCTTCAGTATTGGTTGGTTCGTAAGTAGCAGTAGGTTCTTCAGTAGTGGTTGGTTCGTAAGTAGCAGTAGGTTCTTCAGTATTGGTTGGTTCGTAAGTAGCAGTAGGTTCTTCAGTAGTGGTTGGTTCGTAAGTAGCAGTAGGTTCTTCAGTAGTAGTTGGTTCGTAAGTAGCAGTAGGTTCTTCAGTATTGGTTGGTTCGTAAGTAGCAGTAGGTTCTTCAGTATTAGTTGATTCGTAAGTAGCAGTAGGTTCTTCAGTATTGGTTGGTTCGTGAGTAGCAGTAGGTTCTTCAGTAGTGGTTGGTTCGTAAGTAGCAGTAGGTTCTTCAGTAGTGGTTGGTTCGTAAGTAGCAGTAGGTTCTTCAGTAGTGGTTGGTTCGTAAGTAGCAGTAGGTTCTTCAGTATTGGTTGATTCGTAAGTAGCAGTAGGTTCTTCAGTATTGGTTGGTTCGTAAGTAGCAGTAGGTTCTTCAGTAGTGGTTAGTTCGTAAGTAGCAGTAGGTTCTTCAGTAGTGGTTGGTTCGTAAGTAGCAGTAGGTTCTTCAGTATTGGTTGGTTCGTAAGTAGCAGTAGGTTCTTCAGTAGTGGTTGGTTCGTAAGTAGCAGTAGGTTCTTCAGTAGTGGTTGGTTCGTAAGTAGCAGTAGGTTCTTCAGTATTGGTTGGTTCGTAAGTAGCAGTAGGTTCTTCAGTAGTGGTTGGTTCGTAAGTAGCAGTAGGTTCTTCAGTATTGGTTGGTTCGTAAGTAGCAGTAGGTTCTTCAGTAGTGGTTGGTTCGTAAGTAGCAGTAGGTTCTTCAGTAGTGGTTGGTTCGTAAGTAGCAGTAGGTTCTTCAGTATTGGTTGGTTCGTAAGTAGCAGTAGGTTCTTCAGTAGTGGTTGGTTCGTAAGTAGCAGTAGGTTCTTCAGTAGTGGTTGGTTCGTAAGTAGCAGTAGGTTCTTCAGTATTGGTTGGTTCGTAAGTAGCAGTAGGTTCTTCAGTAGTGGTTGGTTCGTAAGTAGCAGTAGGTTCTTCAGTATTGGTTGGTTCGTAAGTAGCAGTAGGTTCTTCAGTAGTGGTTGGTTCGTAAGTAGCAGTAGGTTCTTCAGTAGTGGTTGGTTCGTAAGTAGCAGTAGGTTCTTCAGTATTGGTTGGTTCATAAGTAGCAGTAGGTTCTTCAGTAGTGGTTGGTTCGTAAGTAGCAGTAGGTTCTTCAGTAGTGGTTGGTTCGTAAGTAGCAGTAGGTTCTTCAGTATTGGTTGGTTCGTAAGTAGCAGTAGGTTCTTCAGTAGTGGTTGGTTCGTAAGTAGCAGTAGGTTCTTCAGTATTGGTTGATTCGTAAGTAGCAGTAGGTTCTTCAGTATTGGTTGGTTCGTAAGTAGCAGTAGGTTCTTCAGTAGTGGTTGGTTCGTAAGTAGCAGTAGGTTCTTCAGTATTGGTTGGTTCGTAAGTAGCAGTAGGTTCTTCAGTATTGGTTGGATCGTAAGTAGCAGTAGGTTCTTCAGTATTGGTTGATTCGTAAGTAGCAGTAGGTTCTTCAGTATTGGTTGGTTCGTAAGTAGCAGTAGGTTCTTCAGTAGTGGTTGGTTCGTAAGTAGCAGTAGGTTCTTCAGTATTGGTTGGTTCGTGAGTAGCAGTAGGTTCTTCAGTAGTGGTTGGTTCGTAAGTAGCAGTAGGTTCTTCAGTAGTGGTTGGTTCGTAAGTAGCAGTAGGTTCTTCAGTAGTGGTTGGTTCGTAAGTAGCAGTAGGTTCTTCAGTATTGGTTGATTCGTAAGTAGCAGTAGGTTCTTCAGTATTGGTTGGTTCGTAAGTAGCAGTAGGTTCTTCAGTAGTGGTTAGTTCGTAAGTAGCAGTAGGTTCTTCAGTAGTGGTTGGTTCGTAAGTAGCAGTAGGTTCTTCAGTATTGGTTGGTTCGTAAGTAGCAGTAGGTTCTTCAGTAGTGGTTGGTTCGTAAGTAGCAGTAGGTTCTTCAGTAGTGGTTGGTTCGTAAGTAGCAGTAGGTTCTTCAGTATTGGTTGGTTCGTAAGTAGCAGTAGGTTCTTCAGTAGTGGTTGGTTCGTAAGTAGCAGTAGGTTCTTCAGTATTGGTTGGTTCGTAAGTAGCAGTAGGTTCTTCAGTAGTGGTTGGTTCGTAAGTAGCAGTAGGTTCTTCAGTAGTGGTTGGTTCGTAAGTAGCAGTAGGTTCTTCAGTATTGGTTGGTTCGTAAGTAGCAGTAGGTTCTTCAGTAGTGGTTGGTTCGTAAGTAGCAGTAGGTTCTTCAGTAGTGGTTGGTTCGTAAGTAGCAGTAGGTTCTTCAGTATTGGTTGGTTCGTAAGTAGCAGTAGGTTCTTCAGTAGTGGTTGGTTCGTAAGTAGCAGTAGGTTCTTCAGTATTGGTTGGTTCGTAAGTAGCAGTAGGTTCTTCAGTAGTGGTTGGTTCGTAAGTAGCAGTAGGTTCTTCAGTAGTGGTTGGTTCGTAAGTAGCAGTAGGTTCTTCAGTATTGGTTGGTTCATAAGTAGCAGTAGGTTCTTCAGTAGTGGTTGGTTCGTAAGTAGCAGTAGGTTCTTCAGTAGTGGTTGGTTCGTAAGTAGCAGTAGGTTCTTCAGTATTGGTTGGTTCGTAAGTAGCAGTAGGTTCTTCAGTAGTGGTTGGTTCGTAAGTAGCAGTAGGTTCTTCAGTATTGGTTGATTCGTAAGTAGCAGTAGGTTCTTCAGTATTGGTTGGTTCGTAAGTAGCAGTAGGTTCTTCAGTAGTGGTTGGTTCGTAAGTAGCAGTAGGTTCTTCAGTATTGGTTGGTTCGTAAGTAGCAGTAGGTTCTTCAGTATTGGTTGGATCGTAAGTAGCAGTAGGTTCTTCAGTATTGGTTGATTCGTAAGTAGCAGTAGGTTCTTCAGTATTGGTTGGTTCGTAAGTAGCAGTAGGTTCTTCAGTAGTGGTTGGTTCGTAAGTAGCAGTAGGTTCTTCAGTATTGGTTGGTTCGTAAGTAGCAGTAGGTTCTTCAGTAGTGGTTGGTTCGTAAGTAGCAGTAGGTTCTTCAGTATTGGTTGGTTCGTAAGTAGCAGTAGGTTCTTCAGTAGTGGTTGGTTCGTAAGTAGCAGTAGGTTCTTCAGTATTGGTTGGTTCGTAAGTAGCAGTAGGTTCTTCAGTAGTGGTTGGTTCGTAAGTAGCAGTAGGTTCTTCAGTATTGGTTGGTTCGTAAGTAGCAGTAGGTTCTTCAGTAGTGGTTGGTTCGTAAGTAGCAGTAGGTTCTTCAGTAGTGGTTGGTTCGTAAGTAGCAGTAGGTTCTTCAGTATTGGTTGGTTCGTAAGTAGCAGTAGGTTCTTCAGTAGTGGTTGGTTCGTAAGTAGCAGTAGGTTCTTCAGTATTGGTTGGTTCGTAAGTAGCAGTAGGTTCTTCAGTAGTGGTTGGTTCGTAAGTAGCAGTAGGTTCTTCAGTAGTGGTTGGTTCGTAAGTAGCAGTAGGTTCTTCAGTATTGGTTGGTTCGTAAGTAGCAGTAGGTTCTTCAGTAGTGGTTGGTTCGTAAGTAGCAGTAGGTTCTTTAGTATTGGTTGGTTCGTAAGTAGCAGTAGGTTCTTCAGTAGTGGTTGGTTCGTAAGTAGCAGTAGGTTCTTCAGTAGTGGTTGGTTCGTAAGTAGCAGTAGGTTCTTCAGTATTGGTTGGTTCGTAAGTAGCAGTAGGTTCTTCAGTAGTGGTTGGTTCGTAAGTAGCAGTAGGTTCTTCAGTAGTGGTTGGTTCGTAAGTAGCAGTAGGTTCTTCAGTATTGGTTGGTTCGTAAGTAGCAGTAGGTTCTTCAGTAGTGGTTGGTTCGTAAGTAGCAGTAGGTTCTTCAGTATTGGTTGGTTCGTAAGTAGCAGTAGGTTCTTCAGTAGTGGTTGGTTCGTAAGTAGCAGTAGGTTCTTCAGTATTGGTTGGTTCGTAAGTAGCAGTAGGTTCTTCAGTATTGGTTGATTCGTAAGTAGCAGTAGGTTCTTCAGTATTGGTTGGTTCGTAAGTAGCAGTAGGTTCTTCAGTAGTGGTTAGTTCGTAAGTAGCAGTAGGTTCTTCAGTAGTGGTTGGTTCGTAAGTAGCAGTAGGTTCTTCAGTATTGGTTGGTTCGTAAGTAGCAGTAGGTTCTTCAGTAGTGGTTGGTTCGTAAGTAGCAGTAGGTTCTTCAGTAGTGGTTGGTTCGTAAGTAGCAGTAGGTTCTTCAGTATTGGTTGGTTCGTAAGTAGCAGTAGGTTCTTCAGTAGTGGTTGGTTCGTAAGTAGCAGTAGGTTCTTCAGTATTGGTTGGTTCGTAAGTAGCAGTAGGTTCTTCAGTAGTGGTTGGTTCGTAAGTAGCAGTAGGTTCTTCAGTAGTGGTTGGTTCGTAAGTAGCAGTAGGTTCTTCAGTATTGGTTGGTTCGTAAGTAGCAGTAGGTTCTTCAGTAGTGGTTGGTTCGTAAGTAGCAGTAGGTTCTTCAGTAGTGGTTGGTTCGTAAGTAGCAGTAGGTTCTTCAGTATTGGTTGGTTCGTAAGTAGCAGTAGGTTCTTCAGTAGTGGTTGGTTCGTAAGTAGCAGTAGGTTCTTCAGTAGTGGTTGGTTCGTAAGTAGCAGTAGGTTCTTCAGTATTGGTTGGTTCGTAAGTAGCAGTAGGTTCTTCAGTAGTGGTTGGTTCGTAAGTAGCAGTAGGTTCTTCAGTAGTGGTTGGTTCGTAAGTAGCAGTAGGTTCTTCAGTATTGGTTGGTTCGTAAGTAGCAGTAGGTTCTTCAGTATTGGTTGGTTCGTAAGTAGCAGTAGGTTCTTCAGTAGTGGTTGGTTCGTAAGTAGCAGTAGGTTCTTCAGTAGTGGTTGGTTCGTAAGTAGCAGTAGGTTCTTCAGTATTGGTTGGTTCGTAAGTAGCAGTAGGTTCTTCAGTATTGGTTGGTTCGTAAGTAGCAGTAGGTTCTTTAGTAGTAGTTGGTTCGTAAGTAGCAGTAGGTTCTTCAGTATTGGTTGGTTCGTAAGTAGCAGTAGGTTCTTCAGTAGTGGTTGGTTCGTAAGTAGCAGTAGGTTCTTCAGTAGTGGTTGGTTCGTAAGTAGCAGTAGGTTCTTCAGTATTGGTTGGTTCGTAAGTAGCAGTAGGTTCTTCAGTATTGGTTGATTCGTAAGTAGCAGTAGGTTCTTCAGTATTGGTTGGTTCGTAAGTAGCAGTAGGTTCTTCAGTAGTGGTTAGTTCGTAAGTTGCAGTAGGTTCTTCAGTAGTGGTTGGTTCGTAAGTAGCAGTAGGTTCTTCAGTAGTGGTTGGTTCGTAAGTAGCAGTAGGTTCTTCAGTATTGGTTGATTCGTAAGTAGCAGTAGGTTCTTCAGTATTGGTTGGTTCGTAAGTAGCAGTAGGTTCTTCAGTAGTGGTTAGTTCGTAAGTAGCAGTAGGTTCTTCAGTAGTGGTTGGTTCGTAAGTAGCAGTAGGTTCTTCAGTATTGGTTGGTTCGTAAGTAGCAGTAGGTTCTTCAGTAGTGGTTGGTTCGTAAGTAGCAGTAGGTTCTTCAGTAGTGGTTGGTTCGTAAGTAGCAGTAGGTTCTTCAGTATTGGTTGGTTCGTAAGTAGCAGTAGGTTCTTCAGTAGTGGTTGGTTCGTAAGTAGCAGTAGGTTCTTCAGTAGTGGTTGGTTCGTAAGTAGCAGTAGGTTCTTCAGTAGTGGTTGGTTCGTAAGTAGCAGTAGGTTCTTCAGTATTGGTTGGTTCGTAAGTAGCAGTAGGTTCTTCAGTAGTGGTTGGTTCGTAAGTAGCAGTAGGTTCTTCAGTATTGGTTGGTTCGTAAGTAGCAGTAGGTTCTTCAGTAGTGGTTGGTTCGTAAGTAGAAGTAGGTTCTTCAGTATTGGTTGGTTCGTAAGTAGCAGTAGGTTCTTCAGTATTGGTTGATTCGTAAGTAGCAGTAGGTTCTTCAGTATTGGTTGGTTCGTAAGTAGCAGTAGGTTCTTCAGTAGTGGTTAGTTCGTAAGTAGCAGTAGGTTCTTCAGTAGTGGTTGGTTCGTAAGTAGCAGTAGGTTCTTCAGTATTGGTTGGTTCGTAAGTAGCAGTAGGTTCTTCAGTAGTGGTTGGTTCGTAAGTAGCAGTAGGTTCTTCAGTAGTGGTTGGTTCGTAAGTAGCAGTAGGTTCTTCAGTATTGGTTGGTTCGTAAGTAGCAGTAGGTTCTTCAGTAGTGGTTGGTTCGTAAGTAGCAGTAGGTTCTTCAGTATTGGTTGGTTCGTAAGTAGCAGTAGGTTCTTCAGTAGTGGTTGGTTCGTAAGTAGCAGTAGGTTCTTCAGTAGTGGTTGGTTCGTAAGTAGCAGTAGGTTCTTCAGTATTGGTTGGTTCGTAAGTAGCAGTAGGTTTTTCAGTAGTGGTTGGTTCGTAAGTAGCAGTAGGTTCTTCAGTAGTGGTTGGTTCGTAAGTAGCAGTAGGTTCTTCAGTATTGGTTGGTTCGTAAGTAGCAGTAGGTTCTTCAGTAGTGGTTGGTTCGTAAGTAGCAGTAGGTTCTTCAGTAGTGGTTGGTTCGTAAGTAGCAGTAGGTTCTTCAGTATTGGTTGGTTCGTAAGTAGCAGTAGGTTCTTCAGTAGTGGTTGGTTCGTAAGTAGCAGTAGGTTCTTCAGTAGTGGTTGGTTCGTAAGTAGCAGTAGGTTCTTCAGTATTGGTTGGTTCGTAAGTAGCAGTAGGTTCTTCAGTATTGGTTGGTTCGTAAGTAGCAGTAGGTTCTTCAGTAGTGGTTGGTTCGTAAGTAGCAGTAGGTTCTTCAGTAGTGGTTGGTTCGTAAGTAGCAGTAGGTTCTTCAGTATTGGTTGGTTCGTAAGTAGCAGTAGGTTCTTCAGTATTGGTTGATTCGTAAGTAGCAGTAGGTTCTTCAGTATTGGTTGGTTCGTAAGTAGCAGTAGGTTCTTCAGTAGTGGTTAGTTCGTAAGTAGCAGTAGGTTCTTCAGTAGTGGTTGGTTCGTAAGTAGCAGTAGGTTCTTCAGTATTGGTTGGTTCGTAAGTAGCAGTAGGTTCTTCAGTAGTGGTTGGTTCGTAAGTAGCAGTAGGTTCTTCAGTAGTGGTTGGTTCGTAAGTAGCAGTAGGTTCTTCAGTATTGGTTGGTTCGTAAGTAGCAGTAGGTTCTTCAGTAGTGGTTGGTTCGTAAGTAGCAGTAGGTTCTTCAGTAGTGGTTGGTTCGTAAGTAGCAGTAGGTTCTTCAGTAGTGGTTGGTTCGTAAGTAATAGTAGGTTCTTCAGTAGTGGTTGGTTCGTAAGTAGTATTAGGTTCTTTAGAAGTGGTTGGTTCGTAAGTAGTATTAGGCTCTTTAGTAGTAGTTGCTTCTTCAGTTGTTACTTCATCAATATTTTTTATATTTTTATTGACCTTATTCACTTCATCCCTAAACATGTATCTTTCTTTCATGAACTGTTTCAATGCATCCTTGTCAATTGTATTATTTTTACTATTGGAAACCCCTAGGTTGCAAGAATAAGACAAAGTCAACAAAATATTTAGATTTCGATAAAAATTAACAAAGATAATAAAGAACTATTGACAAATTAAAGTTTATAAATGCTTTAATAATTTATTAATACAAAATCCAACTTAATGTAGGAATGTATACGCTTATAAATGTAAGAAGTTAAGCCCTTCTATAAGCACATTTTGTTCTTATGAAATAAAAATAGAAATGAAATGAAATAAATCGAAAATTAAAAGAAAGGTCTTTATTATACAGGTTATAAACAATAAGAAGTTTTGTTTTTAAAGCGATACATTTGTGTACAGCCTAAGTTAGTATCATTATGTATTTTTATGCTTTCTGTTTTACATATGTTTTTTGACCCTGTAATGGGACTTACAGTTTGGCTAAGTAAATAAATAAATTTTACTGATGACGCCTTTATTTCTGGTAGGTAAACGGGCTAACGAGCAGCTCCTGCAATTTTTTAGTTATTACGACCACTAAAATTTGTTCGATTCTTATGAGAATAGCTATTGCCATAAAATTTATAACTAAAGAACTACACAACATAACTAAAAAATCCTACGTAGTTCGGAAGCTATTGTCATAATTTCATAAATAATCGGAAAAAAATATTTGTTCAGCCCTACTTTAGAATTGCGGTAGGTGTCGTCCGCCTGTATACAAACCAGGCGTCAACGGAAAATGCTATACAGTTGCTATTTTGCAATGTATCGCTTTAAAAAGAATATAGTTTATTACTTGTATAATGAAGACCTTTGTTCAAAGTTTCGATTTACTTCATTGTTCCGCTGGAATAACATATTTTGTATAGTTAAATATTTACTTGTTTGTATAAGAAAGATAATTTTTCAAAATTCTGATTTATATCAGCCTGAAAAAATTAACAAAATATGCCGATATTTTTCTGCCGTTAGCTCTCGAATTTTCAAGAAATGTCTTTATTACTCGGTCTTAATCGAATCATAATAAAAGCATGTAAATGTTCATCCCCAGTTGAATGGCTTATTAGTCGTCATATACTTTCTGTTTTATTTTTTTAATTTAATATATAAATTTATTTTAGATAATTTTTATTCTGTCAATAAAGATGATATATACTGCCTTTCAAAAAAATCAGAACACAAAGTATTTATTGGATGATTTTAATGAAATTTACAGAATTTGATCATGTAAATGAACTGCATCGATGATCAAAAAATCAATTGTTTTGGTTACTATTTAATGGTATTTTTCCTTGATTTCACCATTATGAAGAGCTGCTGATTTTTTAATGTAATTGCTTCTAATATCCAAGTAGCCTCTGAGTAGTTTGACGTTTCAGTTTGTAAAACATAAAAAGATGCCCCGTGTTCGTCGGCGTGCACAATATCATCATCTAAGTGAATTTGAAAGGGGTCGCATTATTGGAATGCGAGAAGCGGGTTTTTCGGTTCGTGCTATTGCTGAAAGGGTAGGCCGTAGTGTATCGGTGATCGTACGCTGCTGGTCTAGATGGTCCGAAGCTGGGGAGAATCGACGTAGACTTGGATCAGGACGTCCAAGAAGCACCACTGAGCGTGAAGATCGAGCTCTTCGTCTTGCAACTTTAAGGGACAGATTTACAACGGGCATTGGGAAATGACTGGTTGGCTCTAAATGGCCAAAGAGTATCCATGGCTACTGTTTACAGAAGAATCCGCAGTTTTGGTATAAGATCCTACCGTCCACAATTATGTCTACCTCTTACTCCGCAGCATCGCAGAGCAAGACTTGATTGTTGCAGGGAAAGACAACATTGGACCCATGAATGGAATAACATTATCTTCAGCGATGAGTCTCGGTTCTGTTTATGGGCTCATGATGGTCGCAGAAGAGTGAGAAAGACATACGGTTTGGGGGGCGATAGCATATGGTAGTCGGTCTCCTCTAGTTTTTTTAGAAGCAAGTCTTAACGCGATTCGGTATATTGACAACATTTTACGACCAGAACCCCATTTTTCAGCAAGATAATGCTCGACCTCACACAGCGGCCATTACAAGACAGTTTCTTGATAGAGCCGAAATCAATTTGTTACCTTGGCCATCTCGTTCTCCAGATCTATCGCCAATAGAACATGTTTGGGATATGATAGGTGTTAGAATAAGTAACTTACAGCGCCCCGCTAACACTGTAATGGAACGTAGAGGTCAAATTATCGAAGTTTGGAATGAAATACCCCAAGTCGATATTGACAGCCTGATTTCTAGCATGCTTCGACGTGTTAATGAGTGTTTGGGAAATCGTGGAGGCCTAACACATTATTAATTTTTATTCATTTTTTTTTTGTTTTTCAAGTTGATTTTTTGATCATCGATACAGTTCGTTTACATGATCAAATTGTGCAAATTTTATTAAAATCGTGCAATAAATACTTGGTGTTCTGATTTTTTTGAAACGCAGTATAGTTGTAGTCTTAGATCTTACCTATATTTCTGTAATTATTGTTTCTGATAACGATAGGCATTGAAACGATCATCCCGCAAAGCGCAAATATAGATAAAAACTTGAGCGAAGTCATCGCTGCTGTATATTGCTATAAACTGACGATGTGTAAAATAATTATTTATCTTAAGCTGTATTTATTTTTAATCACGTGAATCATGCAATAGATACATTTGTAGATTAAACCAGGGTATTTACACAGGATTATTATTATAATTTTTATCGGCGCTTGAGTTAAATTGATATCTATTCCAATTCATATATGTAGTTTAGTTTTGAAAATATATCCAATTTTAAGTAATAACAAAGTTTTATAACAAAAAAGTGTTGTAAAATAAAATAAAGATCGAGTCAAACGCGTTGTATATTTGTAAAAATAGTCAAAACATTTCAAATATATCAAAATAGTAAATACAAATGTCATTTGTCGTGTTAAATGTATGGATTTATTTATTCCTAAACAGACAAAGGACATTTTAAGCTAGATTTAGATTTATTAGTTGGCTTAATTAGTGTTGAATAATTAATATAACAAATAATAAAATTCATATATTATTTACAACATTATAAATGTCTAAATAGTAAAAATAAAATCAGTATCGTGTTAAATATGCAAGAACCTTGAAAAAAGTAATGCATTGGTAATGTCATAAAATACGTTAAGTGCTATTACCATATTTTGTCTGTTTATTTCAAGTTTTCGTAATTTTTTTT
This sequence comes from Philonthus cognatus, assembly GCA_932526585.2. Classification (NCBI taxonomy): domain Eukaryota; kingdom Metazoa; phylum Arthropoda; class Insecta; order Coleoptera; family Staphylinidae; genus Philonthus; species Philonthus cognatus. The sequence continues at coordinate 20,687,283 of OW052243.1, forward strand.
AATTTATATGTAAAAAACAAGTGATAGGTCCATTATTTGTATATATAGTATGTTCGGTAATTTTCATGTTGATTTATATTTTTTTACATTTTTACAAACTTTTGCTCAATTTCGTCGATTTTCTTTTTATGAAAAACGCATATTTAAAAATGTAATCGAATTTACAAAACAAACCAGTAATATATAATTTGATTACCTTTTTTAATATCTATATATTTATTAGTGTTCATTAATATTAAATCGAGTCTTTGCAATCCTTGTTTAACCATAAAGTAATATATTAAGTTTAGAAAATCCTGAAAATTTTGATTTTTCCGGCAGTAGTGACCAAACCAAATGTTTAGGCTTTTTTAAACTCGAAACTTTACTTCGTGCGAGACGCGTACAAAACACTGGCTTTAAGTGAAGTTTAAAATATACGTCTTTACTATATTTATTGCCTTAGTAGCATACTGTGAACTTCACAATATTTCAGTGTTTTAGACATGACATAAAATTTTGAGTTTAGAAAAGCCTGAACATTTTTAGGATTTTCTAAGTTCGAAATTTTACAATCTTTGAGTGGAAAACACTCGTTTGAAGCTTCAAATAAAACCTTTTAAAAAAACAAGTAATATCTAAAGATTCACATCACATACGCTGTAAATTGGGATATGTATACTTAAAAGAAACACTCTGAGCAATTAATAAATAATTTAAATTTTAATATTTATGAACAAGAATAATCGTCAAGAATTTGATATATGGGATAAATATCGATATATATCCGATATTTTCATATTTATATAAATATCATATTTCCAAACTCTGCTTTTTTTAGTAGTTTTATTTGAAATTGTCACCAATATTTCGGTATTTTCCTCGAAATGTTTCGAGTACCTTTTTCCACGTACTTATGTACATCAGTCTTTTTCTTCATGTCATGACAATGCAAGCTTGCGCATTCACAACTTATATTATAATAAATATTTGTTTTTTGTCTTTTTGGAATAATGAACAAAGATTAATATTGTTATTACGTGTATTATTATTAAAATTAATTATAAGCAGTTAAAAAGTTTATATCTGTATTCGTGACTTATGTAAAGATTGTTATAATAGTAATAAAAAGCGGTTAAATTCCTTTCTTCACTGTGTTTATTTAAGTACAGTATGTACGTTTTGGACACTAAATGTCCATTATCAATAGTTAACTTTTTTTATTACTAGTTAAAAAGTTAGTTTATAAGAAACAATTATATGCGATCGATGTTTCAATCTTTGTGACCTATAAAACCTTTTTTTAAGACCTATAATGAATCAATTTTTTGCCTAAAAGTTACAACTTTTGAAAAACAGAAAAGAAGAAAACCAATTGAATCAGTTAGAGGCAAAGGGGTGTAAGTGACTATTACATGTGCCGAGAAATCCAGTTTTAAAGTTCAAGTTATATTAAAACTAACAAACAAAATAGCAGAATGACTCATGCTTAATCTAGTTTACAGAAAATATACTGGGTAGCAGTACCTATCTTCTGGTTCTGGTTCTTTAGGGAGTGCGCATTTATGCACTGCACTTAGGCCTCATTAGGCCCATTGTGCTTCCTCCCGTCGATTGCTTAGCCAGCTACCTGGTTTAGGTAGTCTAGCAAAGCTGAGGTGGGTAGATTCCTTATGTAGGCCATTGTAGGCCATCTTTCACCCAGTAAGGAGCCTCTAGTTGACGAGAGTACCGAGCAATCGCTGAGAATGTGTCCGGCAGTCTCGTCTTCCATGTTAGACCCTCTGTAGGATGGAGAGTCAACTATCCTGTATAGGTGTGCGTTTAACCTGCAGTGGCCAGTCAGTTCAGCAGTTATGCGCCTAAGGTTCCCCCTGGTCAGCTGCAGGTACTGTTTTGCTGATCTCTCTTTGGGATACAATACAACTTAGAGAGCTTGCAGCTCTCGATGTCATACCAACACTTCCTGAATTTCTCCAGTGTGTTGGTTTGTACCATATTATACAGGGACAGAGGCGCACTAGCGGCTCCGGTGAGAGAATGTCCATCCCAGCCGCTGCTCTTGCCAGTGCGTCAGCTCTCGTGTTACCGGTGTTCAAGTCGTGCCCCTTCACCCAGCAGACTACAATATTGTTATACATAGCTACTTGCCTGAGTTTTCTGTGGCACTCTAATGTTGTCTCTGAAGTTGTATGTGATTTCTTCAGAGACAGTAGCGTTTGCCTGCTGTCCGTTAGGATCAGTATGTCTTCATTTAACACTTTGCGGTTTATGATGTTCTCAGCCACAAGTGTTATACCCATCGTCTCTAATTGTGTGACGGTGGCATGCTTTCCCATCGGGACCTTTGTTTGGATTTTCAGGGTCCAGGAGAAGACTACAATCCCTGATCTGTCCATCATTCTGGATCCATCTGTGGAAATCCTTATGGCCGACTCTCTCATATGTTTAGTGTCGGTTTACAGTAGTCAGTGCCAGCCTCTAAAAGAGGTATGTCTTTGCACACACTCCTCCAAAGGTGTCCTCTGACTTCCCCACAGCGGTTACTGTTTCAGATCCCACTGCCTTGAAGGCGAAGTATGGTCACCACGGCCTCCTTCTCCACGTGAATATCAAATGGCGGAAGGCATAGCATGACCTCCATCGCCATCGTTGGAGTAGTGTGCATGGCACCTGTTATGCTTAGACAGACTGCCCGCTGCACTTGCGAAAGTCGCTTCCTTGTAGGTTTTTCCTTTTGTCGGTTTTGATGTTGATGTGCTTCTTCCAGCTCAGTTTCCTGTCGAGAGTGATGCCCAGGTATTTCACTTTGTCGCGGTACTGCAACATCGTATTCAATAAGTTTGGTGCTGTTTTCGTCACCTTCCTTTTCTTAGTAAACAAGACCATCTCCGTCTTGGTAGGGTTGACCGATCATTGCACCACCGCGAAACTGTATTTAGAGCTCCTTGCATTTGGTCGCATAGAACGTCGTCAAATTTTCCACTTACAATTATGGCTAGATCATCAGCATAGGCTGTCACACAGAAGCCTAGTTACTGAAGTTGTTCGAGAAGGCTGTCTAGAACGATGTTCCATAGTAGGGGTGATAAGACACCTCCTTGTGGACAGCCTCTGTCAATTTTACAGGTGATCCGTTCCCCACCCTGTTCTACTGTGACTATACGGTTGGCCAGTGCATTGCCAATCCAGTCACACATTTTAGGTGGTACTCCACGCTTGTTAAGCGCATTTCTTATCTTCGGTATGGTCGTTTTATCAAAAGCGCCTTCAATGCCAACAAAAACACCCAGGGCGGATTCCTTGATATCCAGTAATCTCTCAATCCTGCTCACTACGTTATGTAGGGCAGAGTCGGTAAATTTTCGACGTGTGTATGTGTGTTGTGACATTGTCAGGGGTTGTCTAGTTAAAGCTGTCGCTCTTATGTGCCATTCACAAATTCTTTCCTGCGTTTTCATAAGAAACGAATAAAGTGTGATAGGCCTATATGCCTTGAGAGCAGTGTAGTCAGCTCTGCCAGGTTTCGGTATGAATACTACCCTAGCTTGTTTTCAGGCCTTTGGGGCATAACCCAGCGCCAGACTGGATCGGAACGGCATCACTACGGGCTCAAGCAGTATTTCCCGTCCCCACTGTAGCAGGGCGGAAAGATACCGTCCGGCCCGGGTGCTTTGAAGGCGGAAAAGCTGTTAATTGCCTTTAGGGTGTTTTCTTCATTTATCACTTCATGGGCTAGCTCCTAATCTTCTGTTGTTCCTGCAGTGATTCCAGTTTCCCCTCTGGCTTGCCTAGAAAATATGGTGCAGCCAGGGAAGTGAGTCTTTAGCAACAGTTGCAGACTCTTCAAGAGGTCGTCGGTCATATCGCCGTCCTCCTTTCTCAGGACTCCCACAGACTGTTGGTGGTCTTGTGATAGAGTGCTTTCGCAGAAAGCTCGCCATGGTGCTCTTTGACATTGCCTTATGAGTTTTTTGTACTCTTTAAGGAGGGCGTTGTAAAAAGCCCAGTCAGAGCTCTGTTTAGAGCGCTGAGCTCTATTATATGCTTTCCTGGCCTTATCTCTGAGGGAGTCGAGATCTTGGGTCCACCACGGGGTAGCTCTCCCTGTTGTCTCCGACCTCCTTTTAAGTAGGCAGGACAATTTGTAAGCCTTAATTATCTTTGCCTGCACTTCTACCGCAAGGAGGTCTAGGCTCGCGCAGTCCTTAGGGTACTGTGTATTTATATCCCGCAGCCCCTCACCGAGGTGCACAATGTATACATCCTTATCCGTTTGTCTCGGATTTCTGTAGGGTTTGCTAGGACTCGTCTTTAGGCCTATATAAAAAGTAACCCATCTGTGGTCAGACATGGACGCTTCTTGACTGACCTCCCATTTGTCTATTTTATTAGAGATACTTAGGCTAGCTATTGTGATATCGATCACCGTCTGGCTGCGAGCGTTCACGAAAGTAGGTACCGTCCCGCGGTTAAGTATCTCTATATCGTTACTTATTAAAAAGTCATGCAAGGACTTGCCTCTATTATCTAAAGTCCTGCTCCCCTATGCGATATGGTGCGAATTTGAGTCGCAGTACCTATCAATAAAACCTCTATATCTCATTGCTAGTTAACAAAAAAACTGTTCCCCTTGAATGTACTCTATTTCTTTTCAAATTTGCACTGAAGATTACACCAAAAAGAAAATCAAAAATTGATCTGATGCACCTAGTAGCAAAGTGGTGTACTTTGCTTCTAGGTGACATATCATATCAATTTTTGATTTACTTTTAGGTATAATCTTTATCAATCAGGAATAATTTAACGATTCGTTATTATACATTAAGTCCAAAATTAACATAATTCATTTGAACACATTGCTCCGTACACTTAAAATTCCGGAATTAGATAAATTTACTCATCAATCTAATATTTATACATTATATTATTTTTTTCTGTATTCTTTCTTCAAACAAGGAAGACTCTCGTCAAAATCTGACGCAATTTCTAAGAAAATACGCGAATTTATTAGCGTCAAATTTATGAGCAGACACAAATATGTAAGAAATATTTTGCTACTTTTAATTCTTCAATTACCTTTTTTGAATTTTTGGATATGTCAAATTAAACACTTGTAATACCTTCCGCACTCACAAATACACATTGATCTCTTTAATATTTAAATGTATTCAATGCCAAAAATAATTATCATAGAATTCAAATGATATGACCATAATAATTAAGGTATTAATTCATTTGATGTGAATGTGGTTTAAACAAGTTTATGTTAAATTCCCATCAGTATGAGTAACCATCTTATTTTTAATTGAATGATATTTTATTTATTTACGTGAATAAGTATACAAAAAAATACTGAAATAATTTAATCAATTTTTTAAACAGTAAGTAAATAAAAAACACGCACTTAACTATTTAGAGTTTGAACTCATTATTAAATATTGTATCTTTCTGATAATCATTTTATTACTTTACAAGAGTTCATTAATTCTGTATTATTTCAAAAACAATTTCTTAAAAGCAACTTATTGCTTGGTGTTTTGGTATAATGCTGTACAGATAACTTTTCTTAAAAGTATACATATCCAGATGCATACTTAGTAAATACCAGGGTTGTTAAAAAAACGTTTTTTATTTCATTTTAATTAAAACAAACAGTTTTTTTTATCAAAACGTGTTTTTTTATTGAAATAGCGTTTGAAACATTAACGATTAAAAACATGTTTAAAACGTGTTTAAAACACGTTTAAAACGGGTTTAAAACAGAACATACAAGGCATTTTTCTTTTGAGTATACATATCCCGATATTTACAGCGATTTTTAAATTTACGGGAATTCGTTGTTTCAAAGCGGTAAGTTTGGGGCTTTTAACGAGTCTTTTCCACTCCCATACTAAGTATGAAGTAAAATTTCGAGTTTAGAAAAGCCTAAGAATTTGGATTGGCCGCGTAGCGAAGCGAAGCGGCCAATCCAAATTAGGCTTTTCTAAATTCGAAATGTTACCTCATACGCCACGCTTAAAAACACTGATTTACAGTAAAGTTCAAAAGTACACACATACAACAACAATTATAGGCAACCTAATATACGTTAGAGTTATTGGGTTGCCTATAATCACTGTTTTAAACAATTTGCTCAGCGCAGAATTTGACTTACGTTTTATTCACATCTACATATTAGATTGCTAAAGTCGTATATTTTAAGCTTTACGATATTTCAGTGTTGTATACGTGTGGCGCATGAAGTAAAATTTCGAGTTTAGAAAAGCCTAATTTGGATTGGCCGCTCCGCTTCGCTACGCGGCCAATCCAAATGTTCAGGCTTTTCTAAACTCGAAATTTTACTTCATGCTTAGTCTGGGAGTGGAAAACCCTCGTTTAAAGATTCAAATTGAAATCTTTTAAAAAAGCAACGATTGTCGTAAAATTTACAGTGTATGCATATGTATACCTGAAAGAAAAATTCCCTGCATTTAAAAATCATATTAATGCACACAGAGTTGTGACATTTTATTGTAATTAAATGTTAAGTTTATTAATGTAACTTGAAATTTCTTTAACAATTTAGTTAAAATTTTAAAATGTAAACAAAAAATCTTAAAAAATATAATTTAGCAAATTTAAGAAAATATAAATAACGTTTTAAACAAAGTAAACATGTTTTAATCAAATTTTAGATTTAAAACATGTCTAAGACAAAACCTTTTAAGATACGACAGCTGTTTTTAAACATGTTTAAAACCTTGTTTTAAACATAACAACCCTGGTAAATACTCAGGCATTCGTTGTTTTTTTATAAAAGAGTACAGTTTCAAACTTCTAATGAGGGTTTTCAATCCTTAATTAAAAGAAGAGCAATATATGTGTAAAAAATAGTCAAAAATAAAAAAAAGCAACAATTACCATAGAATTGCCTGCATTTACATTGAATTAAATATATTTTAAGATTAAACTCGAAGTAATTTAATTATGATTAAAATAAAAAAGAAATGTATTTCAAATAAGTTGATTTTCAGTATTAATTCAAGACAATGTAAGTTCTTCTAACTATCGATTATTTGTTCGATTTTTTTAAACTTGTGCTGTGGAGTTTGTATACATTTTCCTAAGAGTAATTAAATTTAGTAATGACTTTATTTTTTTAATTGATATTTTACAATGTTTTATAGAAATTTACTCGAATTACCATTAAATTCGACAACATTTCTATAAAACATTATTCTAAAATATCAATTAAAAAAATAAAGTCATTACTAAATTTAATTACTCATAGTATTTTTTTTATTATTTAGTATTTGTTTTTTTTAAATCTCGATTGGTTATGTTTGAGGAATTTTGTTTTATTAATAAATTTTTGTTGAATTTTAGAATTTAGGCTAATGTTTCCCAATTTTTATTAAAATCTGAAGTTTGAATTATTTTTACAACAAAAATAACATACAATAAAATATTTTTTTATATTAAAATTATTGCAAACTAAAAGCGCAAGCTAATTTTTCAAAGTAGTTTTGAATTCGAAATATATTTATTGAATAACATATTAATTTACAATTTAATTCAACAAAATTTTAATATAATAATAATATTAAATATTGATATATAAATTGACAACAGGCTAACGATCTTTTTGTTCATCAATTTATATTTCATTATTTATTAACGAAGTGTGCTTAAAATATACAAAGATCGAAAATAGTCGATGAAGGTTTTTCGAATTTTGGTTGGTTCTTTTGGTAATAAAAGAACTTGGAAATGTTATCGAGACAACTTAAGACAATATCCATTAAAACAACTACTTCCCGTGCAAATACACCTGCGGATATTAATTTATACAATGAAATATTTAAAATCTGATTTGATTTGATTTGTTACAACGCTATATCAAAGTATACGTAACATTTAGGTCAAATTCTCTTTAAACCAACTGACAAATAAAAATATGCTTCATATTTTAAATATAAAAAATACCATTTGCAAAAATTGATTATGAAATTAAAACATGAAAAATTAAAAATAGATTAGAATTTGCAATGGATTTTTATATGCATATTATATTCGACAATCATAATCAATTTTTTTAAATGGTATTTTTTGTATTTAAAATATTTTTATTTGTTAGTTGGTTTAAAGAGAATTTGACCTAAATGTTACATATATAGTATCTTCAATAAAATAAAACCTCTAGAGTGCCATGGAAAATATTGTAGGTTGGCAACTCTGAAATTATACATTATAATTATTATGTCTGACGTTTTATATGTCAATTCCAAAATCGTGTAGCCAACTTAAATTTTAAAAAAAGATAAAATCATGGCAGTCTGGAGGATTTATTTTATTGAACATACGGTACTTTGATAGAGAGTTGTAACAAATTAAATCAAATAAGATTTTAAATATTTTATTGTATAGATAAATATCCGGAGATGTATTTGCACGGGAAGTAGTGGTTTCAATGGATATTTATTGTCTTGAGTTGTCTTATTAATTAGGACATATTGTTAACATTTTACACAAAAGACATTTTCATATAAAATTACGATTTAATAAATTTACAAATGTTTATTTTGAATAATTCGAACGTCCAAGGATTTTTTTTTGAAATGTATAAACACTAAAAAAATCACTGTATGCATCTTAAATAACAATCACATTTCCTTATTCACTCTATGCACTTATAAAAGTACTTCAGTACCTATTGTTACGTAAAATGTACTCGAGTACTGAATACATGTACTCGAGTACATTTTACTTGTACTCGAAACAACTCTGCTTACAGAATTCATATGTTGAACATTCTGTTCGTCAATTAGATAAATCAGAGATATCGGCCACTTCATTGGATCTTTTGAAATTAATTAAATTATTAATGTAATTAGAAGTGCATTGTAAGTGCTAAACAGGCGGTCTGTTATCGATATTTGTAGTTTAAAGAATTCTCTTTGGATATATAAAGAAACGTCAATATTTACACTAGGTACATAAAGTGTTACAAAACGCTCACGCAATTATCGACTTCTCCAACGAGGCCCGAGGAGGCGACTTGCTCGATTCAGATTGTACTCATAAAAGTACTTAAGTACCTATTGTTACGTAAAATGTAATCGAGTACTAAATACATGTACTTGAGTACATTTTACTTGTACTCAAAACAACTCTACTTACAGAATTTATATGTTGAACTTTTTGTTCGTCAATTAGATAAATCAGAGATATTGGCCACTTCATTTGATCTTTTGAAATTAACAATGTAATTAGAGGTGCATTGTGAATGCTAAATAGGCGGTCCATTATCGATATTTGATGTTTATATAATTCTCTTTGGATACATAAAGAAAAGTCAATATGCACACTAGGTACATAAAGTGCTACAAAACGCCCACGCAATTATCGACTTCTCCAACGAGGCCCGAGGAGGCGACTTGCTCGATTCAGATGCGCCCTTTTTTAGCCAATGGTGGCAGTTGTTACAGTGTCGCAATGCGCGAGTTTGATACTGTATATAACCGGCGTCGCGACGTCCATTGGCGCGTTCCGCCACGAATAGCGTCTTTTTCAAAGCTACTGGCAACAGTTTGCTTTTCACACACTGCGCAATATTGTGTATTCAATGAACACAATAAAGATGTCACAGTTTGGCGAAACGAATGCATTGTTTTTCAAACTTATAATACCGTGCAAGCGTTTAAAATATAAATAGGCTTTAAATTTTAAATTAGATTGGTACTACTGATTGTTAATATATAGTTTACCATAACCTCAAAACTATTCCATCATTCAGTAAGCATTTTGGGCAACCGCACAAAAACAATGCCGCCTACTCTAATTTATAATTTATATTTTCAATGAATTAGGATTTTTCTTAATCTAGCATCAAAAAAACCATTAAGTTTTATTCCACAGGCATATTTTTTACATTTTTATGTCGCAAAATCCATTTTTGAGAGATTGTATTAGATACCATTTTCAAGTTTTAAAAATGTATTTTACATAAAATTATAGCTATTTTTAATGACTAAACTGAGTTCAGACGTATTAGAAAACTGCTTAATCAAGGAGTACTAAAGATACTCCCTCAACCCATTAAGTGACATTGAAGCAATTGCGCAATATTATTAATTTTTACTAAATTACTAAATTACTTAATACATTAATTTGATATATTGTATTATTTCACCTGATTTAAGAATGTGTGTAGAAAAATTTAAATATTTTGTTATTGTTACTCATTTTAAAAAAGTATTTTTAAGTGTATTTCTAACTTCTCAATATTTCAGTGTTTCGTACGCGTGCGCATGAAGTAAAATTTCGAGTTTAGATAAGTCTGAAAATGTTACTGCATGCTTAATTAAGGAGCGAAAACACTCGATAGAAATAAATTTTAAGAAAGAAAACAAGAGAAAAATCATAAAATATAATTATAATTTATACGCTTGAACTTCAGTGATTTATTAGAGATTATATTTTTAGAGTAGTTTTGAAATAAACTAGTATTTTCATTCCCTTGATTAAGCGTAAAATATTGAGTTTAGAAAAGCCTGAAAGTTTGATTTCAAGCTTTTCTAAACTCGAAATTTTACTTCATGCTTAATCTGGGAGTGGAAAACACTCACTTAAGACTTCAAATTAAACTACTTTAAAAACAAACGAGTTTCAGAAAAATGACAGCTCATGCATACATGTGTGCATGAGCTGTAACTTTTCTAATAATAGTTTTTTTTTAATAGTTTAATTTAAAGTCTAAAACGAGTGCTTTCCACTCCCAGATTCAGCATAAAGTAATTTAAAAGAAAAATTCCCGGTATGTTTACCAAACTTTATTGGTGGCAAATACCACCGTCAGGACCGAAAGGGTTAAAAAGCTAAAGACTATTCATAAATTTTCTAGATTTCCGTTAATTTTTATAATTCCGACGGTTTTCGTGAAATTTAAAGATTTTCGTTAATTATTTTAATCGGTTGTTGTGAATTTCCAGAGTTCCGTTTATCTTTAAAATATTCATTTAAGTGTGAGTTTTTAAGAAGTTTGTTAATTATTAAAATTTATCAAGAATTATTAGTAACTTTTAAAATTTACATGCATTTTTTAGCATTGCCATTAATTCATAATATTGAGAATGGGATCTTGTGCAACTTTAATTATTTTCGATTTTGTTGATCATAAAATAAAGTGAAGAAAAATCCCATTGATTCTTACGAAGATATGCTACAAGTAAATTCATTCGACACACTTCTGTCCGTCCACGTATCCCACGCACAACCATATATAAAAACGACAGTTATTAATAACGTAAAGGTGATTTACTAGAATGGTTTTCTTTTTGAAATAATAAATGGCTGGCTCATGCACGCACGCACTGAATGAGTGAGTACATATGCTCAGAGTATGATGTAATGACTCTCGATAAGTCTAGTAAGTTGATAAATTCGAGAGGGGCGGGTGCGCATTTGATTATTTACAAACGGGGTAAACTTAATCGAGTTTGATGGCGTGATAAGAGTGATAAGTGACCACACTGCCGGTGTCTGCCGCGATGGCACTCGATGTCCCGCCGGATATAATCGCGCCATTGTTGGCCCGACAATGGCCGCTCACTGCGCTGTCAATACCAATGAATCGACCACTCTGTCATCGGGCGGGATTCTATTGCTGTTGCTTTTGACGAAATACGAAATCCAAAATTATGTGGTTGTAGGTGTTAGCATGCATCGGAGTGTGAGAGAAATTAGAATTAGATCTCTCCCGCGGGTCTTTCACGCGCCGCGTTGCATAATAACCCGCCGGCAAAAATTGAAAACGAAAGCGGTCTGAACGACCTTGACTCTGGACCTGAGTTACGGTCAGCAGGCACGAGATATGTGCGGATTGTGTCTTCGGCTTTATTGATCTCAATAACGGGTCATGCAGACAGATAGGCACTGACAATTTACATTACTCACTATACTATATCAGCTTTTGTTCTCTCCTTTTTAAGTCTTTATAGGTCAGTTTTTTTTTAAATTTATCCCACTAAATTAAATTTTTTTGAACTCTACTTTTATGGAAGAAGTCGTGCAGTTATTGTTGTAGTATACAAGCTTTAACCTATGGACAATGTAAATAAATCAAAATCAAAATCAGCGGGGTATCCATAGGGGTTTCGCCGGGTGGAACACGGACACAGGGCTTTAGGAGGAAAAACGCGCAACAACTAAAAAGTTAATATTTATTACAGAAAATATACGTTTATGCAAAAATTTAAAGTTTATCCTGTTATATGTATAAATAAAAAGAAGAAGAGCGTATCCATACGTTTTGTTTTTATGTGCTCCATGTGCGAAGAGCGTATATTTTCAAAAGTCTGTAAATCGTAAGCGGAGAGCTTACGAAGTTTGTGTACCTCTTCAATGAGCAGTCTATACAGTGTATATATAATTTAAAAAAAATCCATGGCCAATTTTTGTTTGTTTGTTTTTTTGCATTCCGCCGCATTTAGTAAAAAATCTGTTAGAGGCAGATTGTAGCAATCAACACACAGTTTTAAAACATCTTTAATTTTTCATTTTTATTCAAAAATAGAGCCGCTACAGCTTAGGCCCTTTGTGGTACGAAATATGTACGGATACGCATTGTGTTTTCGAGCACCGTACACGGGGCACGCATTTGAACTTCAAACTGCGTAACGAAAGGGCTAATATAAAAGTGTACATAATATGTGCACAACAATAAAACCTAATAATAATTTCCAGGTAGCAGATTGAGTAGATAACGTCATTATGACGTCAAAGATACATCGCAAAAGGTCATTGACGAAAAATAACGTTGTTGGTACGTCTTCTACGTCATTCTTCTAACTGGGATAGTCATTTCAATCGTATTAAGCCGGCTCCATACATTGGCTCACATGGCCAGGCTAATGTTTGTTCCAACATTTGCTGTTACTTCGCACATCACAAGTGGTAATTAATTCATGTAGATTTAAATGAGGTTTCATTTCAGCTAAAATACCATCAAAAATGTGTGACTGGATTGGTAATGCATTTGCCAACAGATTGGTCACAGTGGAGGAAGGTGGAGAATTGCAACTGCAAGATTGACAGAGAGTGTCCACAGGGAGGTGTCTTACCTCCTTTACTGTGGAACATGGTGCTGGACAGCCTCCTAGAACAACTTTAGCAGTTAGGCTTCTTTGTGACAGCCTATGCTGACGACTTAGCCATTATAGTACGTGGCAAATTTGAAGACGCTCTCTGCAATCAAATGTAGGGAGCTCTAAATACAGTTTCGCGGTGGTGCAATGATCACTCCTTGTCGGTAAATCCGGCTAAAACGGAGATGGTCATGTTCACCAAGAAAAGGAAGTTGACGAAAAGAGCACCAAAGCTATTAAATAAAATGTTGCAGTACAGCGACGAGGTGAAATTCCTGTGCATTACACACGACAGGAAACTGAGCTAAGAAACGCACATCGAAATCAAAACTGACAAAGCTATGAGGGCCTTTTGGCAATGTCGTCGGGCAGTGGGGAAAACCTAGGGGTTAAAACCGCGCACGACGACGTGGCTGTACACAGCTGTTATAAGGCCTATGCTAACGTATGGAGCTTCAATTTGGTGGCCCAGGACCAATCAAGTAACGACGATAAAGAGACTAGCGCAAGTGCAGCGGACAGTCTGTTTAAGCGTAACAGGCGCCATGCACACAACTCCTACAATGGCGATGCTATGCCGTCCACCACTTGATATTCACGTGGAAAGGGAGGCTGTTGCGACCATACTTCGCCTCCAAAGTAGCGGGATTTGGAACAATACAAACTGTGGGAAGTCAGAGGTCACCTCTGGAGGAAGTTCTGCAAAGGTATACTTCTCACTACTACATACTGACACTAATACGGAATGCACCCTACACATTTAATATCCAACCCACGAAACATATGAAAGTCGGCTATAAGCATCTACACTGATGACTCAAAGAGGAAGGATAGGGCAGGTATTGGAGTTCTCTCTAGAACCCTGAAGATCTATACGAAAATCCTCATGGGTAAGTAAGCGGCCGTCGCACAACTGGAGACGATGGGTATAACACTTGCGGCCGACATTATTTTAAGCGGTAAAGTGCCAAATGAAGCCATACTGATCCTAACAGACAGCAGGCAAGCCTTAATGTCCCTGAAGAAGGTATACACTACTTCAGAGACAACACTAGAGTGCCATAAAGAACTAGGGCAGGCAGCAATTTATAACAACATTGAAATCTGCTGAGCAAAGGGGTACGGTATAAACATAGGTAACAGGCCGATATACTGGCCAGAGCAGCGGTTGGGATGAACGTCATCTCACCGGAGCAGCTAGTGCGATTGACACCCCTGTCACTTTGTAAAATGTTACATTCCAACACACTTGATAAATTCAGCAAGCGTTGGGATGATACGGAAAGCTGCACACTCTCGAAGGAGACATTACTGTACCCCAACGAGAGCTCAGCTAAACAGTACCTGCAGATGACCGGAAGGATCCTCAGGCGGTTAACCGCTGTTCTAACGGGACACTGCGGGCTCAATGGACGCTTGTACAAGAAGGGAATAGTTAACTCCCGATCTTGTAGAGGGTGTGAAATGGAAGATGAGACTGCCAGGCACATCATCAGAGAATGCCCGGCACTTTCGTATACGAGAGGATCCATACTGGGTGGGAGATGGCTGAACATGGACATCATTCAGGGATTTGCCCATCTCAGTAATACTGGACTACCTAGACAAGGTGGGATGGTTGAACTGAGGATGGGTGACCCGTAGTGAGAGGCAGCACAATGGGCCTAATGAGGTCTAAGTGCAGTGCCGCAATGCGCACTCCCCCCTATAATACATGTTGAAATTGTGATTAGCATAAACACTCAAAGTCACAAGTTTCATTCATTTTTTTGTCATTTCATTACTTTTTGACATTGTTTCAACATTATCTCAAATTTTAACATTTCATCGTTTTTCGACAATTTTCGTTCTTTTTCAAAATTCTGGCAAATTTCAATATTTTTACCTTGACATTTCACAATTTTCCATGTTTTGCGCCCCACTGACAGAGCATACAATTCTAGATATAGACAATACATTCTATTATTATTACTATATTTTGCAGAATCTTTTACAGGGGGGCTGTAAAAAATTCTGCGGGCGCCCATGGTTCTATGATTACAGATTTGAAATCTATGGTACAACTTTTCTTTGAGGTATTTTTATAGTAGCATTTATCTTCTCTACTTTTCTGTAGTCAATGGCAACTTATGCTAAACTCTCTTAAATAGAGGATTGATATAATTATAGTTATTTTAATTTTAACTTAAATGTCAGAAGATACCTCTCGTGAACTGGACCATAGTTGCAGTACCTAACTTGTTTTTCGTTTTATCTCATTTTATTCTATTTCAACTGCATTATGTGACATTTCAGTGTATACGCTTTATCAGTTGACATATTATATGTGAAATTATTATAGATAGCAATCGAAACCATAAACCTCAAATTACGAACAAATTACGGACAATTTGAGATTCGTTTCTCGTCACGTCAATTATAAAATCCGTTGCGACAACGCCCCAGAGCGCCAAACCGCGCTCCAGATTAAAACGGTTCTGACAACACACACACACACGGTTACGTAACTTCTCCTCCAAACTCGTGACCGACCGAATCTCATCTACTAAAACTAAACTCTCGATTAGCGAGCGAGTTTAGTAATGCGAGGGCGCGACCTCTTCTAGACATGACACATTCCGCGCCGCGCGGAGAAAGTACAAATATTATTGCGAATCAAAATTACGGGTTGCGATTAAATTAATAAATCATGTGCGAATTGGATATGGCGGAAGTTTTGCAATTATGATGCGTTTTTTTTTTTCTCTAATTTTTTAGATATTCACGTTTGTGCAATTTAGGATTGTGTGCATTCGTTACGTTTTATACGTCTTGTAAAAGGTTAAGTTGAGTTTATTAGATTTTTTATTGCTGCTTTATTGATGTTAGATTTTTCAATTGTCAGTAATAATAGTTTTATGATGTAACGAAACATTATTTTAAAATAATTCACATTTTTATTTTGTATAAAAAAAATCCATTTAATTTATAAGGCTAGGCTTAATTAATTTATAAGGCTAGAAATTAAGGTGTATTTTTTGAAATAGGTTTCAATTTATGAATTTCAATCAAGGGTAACTTGACTTAGTATTTAGTTTCATAAATCCATTTTTCTAAAGTTCTACAAAAACAAGTACAAAACATAGAGGGGGGCGCTATCGAAGCCAAATATAGTAATATTAAATTATATAAGTAGTTTATATTTCAAATTTCACGTTAAATTGGTGTTTTGTACGCGTGGCGCATGAGGTAAAATTTTGAGTTTAGAATTATTTGGTTTGGCCGCTCCGCTTCGCGGACTCTTTGTAAAACATTACTGACGTCGACAATGTCGACAATTGTTTCTATAAATATAACATTAAAAGTATTCAATGCGGTATTGGCAGAACGGTTTGAAGACACTGTAGGTCTAAAACACCCAAAAATATCTATAAACACAACATATACGTAACCACAACATATACATAACCACAATATATACATTATAATCAAGGACGGTCGAGTATACGGTGAGAAGGATCGACAGAATCTAAGATTTTGGGAATGGGGGTAAAGATCGCTTACGTCACAAATGCGCGCTGAATTTAAATGTGGTTACTTCATGATTAGATAATTACAACTAATTACAGTAACTGAATATTATTTTTTTTTTCTTTTAGGTAAATGCATAAGCTGTAAATTTTCTGACATTTGTTGTTTTTTAAATGAGTTCAATTTGAAGCTTTAAACGAGTGTTTTCCACTCCCAAACTAAGCATGAAGTAAAATTTCGAGTTTAGAAAAGCCCCGTGAAAATTTGTCGAGGGTCGCGCAGCGACCCGAGACAAATTTTCTGGGCTTTTCTAAACTCGAAATTTTACTTCATGCGCCACGCCTATAAAACACAGATTTTAGGCGAAGTTCGAATATACATAAATTTCACAATATTTTAGTGTTTTATACGCGTGGCGCATGAAGTAAAATTTCGAGTTTAGAAAAGCCCCGTGAAAATTTGTCTCGGGTCGCGCAGCGACCCGAGACAAATTTTCACGGGGCTTTTCTAAACTCGAAATTTTACTTCATGCCTAGTCTGGGAATGGAAAACACTTGTTTAAAGCTTCAAATTGAATTAGAAAAAAAGAACAGGTAATATCTAAAGATTTGCAGAAAATAGGCTAAATTTGGAATACGTGTACTTTTAAAAAAAACTTCCTGTATAATGTTAATGTGTTCTTGTCGTTCTCGACATTATCGACGTTGTCGACGTTCTGTCACGTCGAAACGTGCACGTATTTATCTTTTCCACTATTTTTGACAATTTATGACTGAAAACTTTGTTAATAAATCTCGATTTTTTTAAATCAATACATGAAGGTTAAGTTTTTATTTCATAAAAGCTAGAATCTTATATTAAATAGATTAAGAATCTGAGAATTGAAGTGTGGTTACTGAAAAACTTACAAAATACAGGGAGTTTTTCATTCAAGTTTATATGCATGCATACGCTGTAAATTTGATAAGATTCGTTATTTTTTTAAATGAGATCAATTCAAAGCTTTAAACGAATGTTTTTTACTCCCAGGTTAAGCACGAAGTAAAATTTTGAGTTTAGAAAGGCCTGAACGTTTTAATTTGGATCCAAATTCAGGATTTTCTGAACTCTAAATTTTACTTCATGCGCTACGCGTACAAAACATTGGTTTTAAGTGAATTTTAAAATATACGTCTTTAGCATACTGCTTTAGTAGCATATTGTGATATTCACAATAATTCTTTGTTCCTTATTTTTATTTTTATTTGCCTGGCACGTGTTTCGATCCGTTGCGATCGTTTTCAAAGTTAAATACTATTTTCAAGTTTTACTTTAGTTATTAAGTCTTAGTATCTTTACATTATATTACACACGTCTGACACCCATAAATGTAACTATTGTTTGAGGCAATAAATGATATGAAAACTTAATTATTATTTTTTTAAGAACAAATAATCATTTATTTTTGTATAATCCCTTACAGCATCTAACATTCTTCACAATTCAAAAAGTACAATCAATGCCAATATAATTATTTATTCAACTCGTAAGTGTTAGAATTATTCGTATTTTAATGACCGAATTCTAAATTTTATGTAAATTATTGTTTCTTCAATCGTACACATTTTTTTTTTGTTCCTTTTAAATTATTCGAATGTTAATTATGGAGAGATTGTAATAAACTTGACCGTCGCAATTTGAACGCTGGCCCAAATGTTCAATTCCGGCGGAACATTCGAAAAACCTTCTTGCACGACAAGTTTAATCGCCTGAATGTATAATTTCGTGACAATTAATATTTTCAAATCGCGGTCAATATCAATGCCAAATTAACAATGACTTCAATAATTATCAAACGAATATACATTTTCTATATGAGTCGCCCAGATGCAAAACCAGCCATACGGGTTTTGACAAACTTGGGGCAAAATGACAAAAACTGATTTTGCAGCGTTTTATAAATTAATTAAAATGTATCGAGTGGGAACGAGAATAATTTTGTAAAACTAAGTAAAAAGTTGGCAGATTTTGCAAACTGAAAAAATATGTTAGCTTTGCAACCGAGAAACGTAGCAGGTTTTGCATTTGACAGGATTTTTCAAACTTAATTTTAAAAGGTTTAGGATGGAGTTTAAAAGTCAATTTATTTTTAAAATTGTAGCCTGAGACGAGTAAAAACCAGGGGTATTAAAACCACAAATTTAGAAAGTTGGTGTATGGCTGGTTTTACATCTAGGCGACTCATATACATAAGATATTAGTGAAAAATCTTTTTTTTATAAAATCAAAAAGACAGTCAACAATGATTTAAGCTAATTGCTTAAGCTTACACATTATTTATCTGAATAAATAAATAAACTTGAAAATTATTTACAAAATCAAAAAATTCAAGATACACATCAGAGTGAATTAAAACTAGAGGGGATTAGCCGATACGGGGCCAGGAAGTAATCCCGGAAGTAAACCCGGATGTAATCCTAGAGAAAGCTCAAGGTCACATCCGGTTAAAGCTCGCATACGGACGAAAGCTCAGGTTCACTTTCCGAGAAAGCTCCCGAAAAACTCCCCGCACCTTCCAGCTCAACAGAGGATTTATTATAGGTTCGAAAACAGCTTCAACCGTTCCGAAAACAGCTTAAACAGGTCTGAAAACAGCGTAAACAGTTCCGAAAACAGGTCCAAAAATACCTTAAACAGCTCCGAAAACAGCGGACCTGTTTAAGCTGTTTTCAGACCTGTTTAAGCTGTTTTTGGACCTGTTTAATCTGTATTTGGACCTGTTTGATCTGCTTATGGACCTGTTTAAGCTGTTTTCGAGCCGGCTTAAGCTGTTTTTGGAGTTGTTTAAGCTGCTTTTGGACATGTTTAAGGTATTTTTGGGCCTGCTTAAGCTGTTTTCGGACCGGTTTAAGCTGTTTTCGAACCTATAATAAATCCTCTGTTGAACTGAAAGGTGCGGGGAGCTTTTAGGGAGCTTTCTCGGAAAGTGAACCTAAGCTTTTGTCTGGATGCGAGCCTTAACCGGATGTGGCCTTAAGCTTTTTCTAGGATTACATCCGGGTTTACTTCCGGGATTACTTCCTGGCCCCGTGTCGAATAATCACCTCTACTATTAAAATTATAATAAAATACATTTGCAAATAAAATTTTATTTCCAAAATTCTAGCACCTATTGCATTTATTTTAATTATGTATACATACTTATTAAAAAAGAAAACTCGAATTTTGAAAGCGCAAGACTTAGACGAAATAAATATTTGTAAAATGTATTAAAATGAGATTAAACTTTAGCAGTACTTAAACAAACCGTGAAATAATTGTTTAAAACAGTGATTACAAGCAATCCAATACCGTTGGGTTGCCAATAATACTGCTGTATGTGTTCATGAACCTTAATTGAAATACGCGTAGGGCATGAAGTAAAATTTCGAATTTAGAATAGACTGAATTTGAATTTGGACGCTACGTCTAAATCCAAACGTTCAGACTTTTCTAAACTCGAAATATTACTTCATGATTAACTAAGGAGTGGAAACACTCATTCAAAGCTTCGAACTACCCGCTATTATAAAAACAACGAATGCCTGAAAACTTACAGTGTGTACATCGGGAAATGTATACGAAAAATAAGCATTAGCTATCTAATTAAGGTAACATACGTGGATGAGGAGATCTGGAATGACTGATGCAAACAAAAATTGAATAAGATTATTACAAAATCGAATTTCTAATTTCTTTTGTATTTATTTACTTCAATTAGCATAATATCGCAACTCCATCCCACTTGCGCATTTAAATTCATATTTTCTCATAACATTTGACCCCGATTGTTCTTCAAAGTATAAGTGTTTCAATACATCGCTATTTCGGATTCCTAATTTCATCAGACTTAGGTATAATTAAACTTAAACACAAAGCGACCAATCCAAACTTTCAGGCTTTTCTAAACTCGAAATTTCACTTCATGCTTAATCAAGGAGTGGAAACACTCGTTAGAAACTGCAAATTGAACCATTTCAATGAAAAGAGAATATATTTACAACAAAACATATTTTTGTTTTAGACATATAACTTTGTAAAAGCTTTTAGTTTACAAAGAAACACCAAATTAGCCATTTTTAAAGTAAACATATTTATTCTATACTCTTAATTGCAGTTAAACGCGTTTTAATTGGATAACATTTATTTCATGTTATCTTCACAAAACATTTAACATAATTTGATCTAATTTCTTTACTTTCATATTAATTTAACATGACACAGTGACATTTCAACTCTTATATAATATCTCATTCATCGTTAAAAAGAGCACTTTACAAATTTTATCTATGGATTTTCTTTTACTTTTCTGTTCTGGATTTTTACAACGCAATTAAATAGATGAATGATTGCGAAATATATCAGCACGTTTATAATGTTTATTCATGCATTGCATAATATGAAATAACAATTTATAAATGAATTCTGAAAATGTCGCTCAGTTTTGATGATAAATTATTTTAATAGTAATTTTTTTGGCTCTTTTTATTGTTGAATAGAATTTATCTATGACCTCACCAAAAAAACGTCTTTTGAACATTGATTAATATGCGTGAAGCTCTACATTTTAGCACTAGTGCTTAAATGATCAATGCATCTTAAATGAGACTTACTTTCTTAAACAGTTTCTATTATGTGTAATTTTTCAAGTGAGATTTAAATTAAAATTGATTGACAACGAGCGTTGCACAATTTATAAAATAAATCAGTTCGAATCGCGCGCACATTCGTACAAAAAAAAGAAAAGTACAAAAACGACGTTTATAGTAAGACAGCAAAATACCACCAAATGCGGGATCAATTAATCTTTTCAGTTGCGTTTCAATGGAGCAGATTTTGTAATTCATCGGCCGTCTCGACCGGACAATAAAAATTGCCCGCAATTTTTACCACTCTCGTAATTTTCACAACACGTACTTCCTACTTTTATTAGAGTATTTATTAGTAGATGTGGGGCAATTGAAATGTTTCCCGACATCAGGCCGAAAATCGATTGTGGATTCTGAGAACTGGCGGAGGGATTAATAAAAAGATTTTGTTCTTGTTGATTAATAGTCAAAGCAGGATTTGTAAACGTACGTAGAATTTCTTCTGACATGAGAAATAATAATATAATAATATCGGCTTAACGATTTACTGCTAAATCGATAAGATGCCGGTAAACCGGTTAACAGATTTACTGGTTTACCGATTTACTGGTAAATCGAAAAAGTGCTTTACAGGTAATTTTCCTATTTTTTATCGGAATTTTGGTAAATTAGTAAAGCTAACAATGATATTTTTATTCTGTATTTACATCCCCTATGTAGGCTTCAATAAACCGTAAACCAATTGTTTACAACTGTGATTATAGTCAATCCAATACCGTTAATGTATATTGGGTTGCCAATGAAAATGAGATTAATCATGAAATTAATATTAGTAGTGATAATGGTAATACAAATAACAAAAATAATAATAATAATAATAAAAATAAACATGAAAATACTGATATTGGTTATAAAAATAAATTTGAAAGCGATACTAGTGCTGCGACCTCCTTGGTAACTAATAAAAGCAATTATGCCAAAAATTCCCAACGGAAACCGAATATCTTAGTTCGAGGAACTGCTACAGAAGCAGACGTAAAAGTGGCTAACAAACGAATCTATAACCATATTCAAAATTGTGCTCCAGGAACAACTGTTGATAAACTCAATAAGTATATTATAGATAAAACTGGAATAACAAACGTAAACTCTTGGTCTCTAGCTGACAATAATTTATACTGCTCCTTTAAGGTTGGAATTAATGAATGTGATAGTGATCGCTTTCTTCAGCCAGATAAATGGCCTGACAGTCTATCTATAGCTTTATTCACCATTCTAAGACGTTCCAAATCAAATTACAAAAAGAAATCTGATGCTAAAACTGGCAATTTTTTATCAGAAAGCCGACCGAATTAATTAATAGCAAGAAATCTGTATCCTTTGATAATCGTTTCTTAAAAATCTATTATCAGAATGTCCAGGGCTTAAGGACGAAGTTGGATGAACTCCGAACGTCTGCTTCACTGGGGGAATTTGATATATTTGTTTTTTCTGAAACCTGGCTAACTGAAGATATTGCTGATGCTGAGCTGGGCCTTCATGGATATAATATTTTTCGCAGCGACAGGGATCCAATGGTGACTGGAAAATCCCGGGGCGGCGGAACATTGATTGCTGTTTGAAGATATTTAACTCTTTTATGTTACGATGCGTAGCGAAAATTCAAGAGGAATTGTTTGATTCAGTTACAGTAAATAATCTAATGTTACTCATTGGTGCAATTTATATTCCACCTAACGCTCCTGTCTCATGTTATGATGATCATACTAGTTTGGTTGAGGAGCTTACTGACTATTTACCTGACCATCACACGTGCATTATGGGCGACTATAATCTACCAAATGTATCTTGGGAATTTTACGATAATGTTATAACAACGAACTCCTTTCAGAGTTCTGTATAACTAATAGCTGAAACATTCAGTTCATTGAATTCTCAACAAGTGAATAATGTAACGAATTCGAATTCTATTATTTTAGATTTAATATTCTTAGACTCTTTACTTGCTAGTCATCACATTGTCTTGCGGTCCGAGTCTAACTTAGTAAATTGCGATTGTCATCATACATCCATTACTTTAGATATTGATTATTTAAAAATATCTACGCCTGATAGCAATTGGAATTCAAAGTTTGTCTATAATTTTGCTCGGGCTGATTATAATTCCATTGCTGAACAAATTATTAATACCTCCTGGGACAGTTTGTTTTCTAACAATAATACAGATTTTAATGTAAATCTATTTTATTCAGTGTTGTATACCATTATTGATGATTATACACCTAAAATATTAGAAAATAATGATTGTCGAACCCGGAGATATCCTAAGTGGTTCAGTTCTGAACTCATTGATCTAATTTCTCTCAAGAAATTACATCATTTAAATTTTAAGCGCTCTGGTCTGGACTCTGACTTTCAGCTTTATAGATCAACACGTTCACAATGTAAGATTTTGTCTCAGATTTGCTATGGGAACCATGTACAGTTAATTGAACAATCTTTGCAAAGCTCTCCAAAGTTGTTCTGGAATCACGTTAATGGAAGTAGAAGTAGCTCGTCCTTCCCTAGCACGTTTGATCATGGCGGTATATTGGTTAATAATATGCACCATATTGTTGAATTATTCGCAAACCATTTCGGATCAGTGTATAATGTTCCTGCTCACACACATACCTCGTACGGATCATCCAGTGAATCTTGTAATACATCTTCCAATCATATTAATTTTAACTTATGCCCGATTGTAAAAATTTCCGATGTTTTTCATGAACTCGACAAATTAGATAATTCGTACTGTACTGGTCCTGATGGGTTACCTTCTGTTATTCTGAGACGGTGTTCTTTTCCACTTAGTCGCCCTTGTGGCTACTATTTAACCAATCTCTTAACTCTGGTTTTTTCCCCACTTTAAGGAAGAACGCTTTAATAACACCTATTTTTAAGAGTGGCAAAAAGAACATCGTCTCAAATTATAGACCGATTTCAATTCTAACCCATATTCCCAAAATATTTGAGAAATTGATAACTGTACCCCTCGCAGCTTGCCTCTCTAAGGTCCTGTCCGAAAAGCAACATGGCTTTAGAAGCGGTTGTTCTACTTCATCCAATTTATTATCGTATAGCCACTATATCGTGTCTGATTTGGAGAGGGGATATGAGGTTGACTCCGTCTATACAGACTTCTCTAAGGCTTTCGATACCGTTAATCATACCATCTTGCTTCGGAAACTTGAGCTTGTAGGAATCTGTGGGGAGATGCTTAAATGGATCCATTCATATTTAATCGGGAGGACTCAGACAGTACGAATCGGAAGTGTTATATCATCAGCCATAACAGTGACTTCTGGGGTTCCTCAGGGGTCACACCTAGGGCCTCTTCTGTTCAACATATTTATAAATGATGTTACCGACTGTTTCCATCACGCAGAATGCCTGCTGTTTGCTGATGATATAAAAATTTTCACAGAAATATCTAATCTTTCAGCATATTTATTGCAAGATGATTTTGATAGATTCCAGTCTTGGTGTGTAACTAATGACATGACACTGAATTTGAAGAAATGTAACACTATTTCCTTTTCTAAGCGGAGGGCAACTGCTGAGAGGAATTATTTTCTTAATGGCACTCAGTTGTTGCGCGTCTCGTCGGTGAGGGACTTAGGCGTTACATTGACTCAACAGTGGGATTTCAACTCGCATATGACTAATATATCGTCTAAAGCTCATCGTATGCTGAGTTTCATAAAACGAAATACCAAGGAGTTCACAAACATCAATACTCTACTGACATTATACTCGACCCTTGTGAGACCACATTTGGAGTACTGTTGCATGGTATGGAATCCCCATAGCAAGTCTGAGATAAATTTACTTCCATATTTGTGGTTCCTACCAAGAGATTTTAAGTAGCCTAGAAATGAATACGTTGGAGCAGCGACGGAGGAACGCGGATGTAATGCTAGGCTTCAATTTGATAAACGGTTGGATCGACTGCCCTTACCTTCTGGGCCAGTTTAAAATCAATGTGCCTAGCAGGGGTTTGCGTTCTTTCGACCTCTTCAACGTACCATTTCATCGTACCAATTATGGTAGAAAGCAAATGGTATGGCTAGAGTTGCCGCGCACTGCAACTCGGCGAATATAGACTTTGCTACCACAAGCAAAAAGAATCTTAAGTCCATGCTCCGTGAGACAAATTAGATTTTTATTTTTGTTCACATTTTAATCTGATTTGTTTGTTTTATTTGTATATTGTTTGTGATTTATATTTTAACCTTATTTATTACTTTTAGCATAGTGATGAGCATTTTGATTTTAATCTGTTGTGTATATTGTTTGTGATTTTATATATTTTAACTTAATTATTACTTTTAACTTATTTTAGACTAAGCATTATGTATTTATTTTAAATGGATATCCGTAATTAAACAATAAACAATAAACAATAATTGTTGCTGCATGTGTTTAAGAACTTCACTTTAAATCAGTGTTTTTTACGCGTGGCTAATAAAGAAAAATTTCGAGTTTAGAAAAGCATGAAAATTTGGATTTGGACTGTACGCTTCCAAATTTTCAGGTTTTTCTAAACTTCATGCTTACTCAAGTGGTGAAAACACTAGTTAAAGGTAAGTCATTAAATGCTATTAATTTTCCATGTATTTAATAACGTTTACCCTTTAAAACTACGATATTCTGATTTATCGAAAAATTATCGCTAAACCGGTTTTTTTTATTGATAAACTAACAAATTACCGGTAAATGAAAAAGTCGGTAAATTTAGAATCCCCAGTGTGTAATACACACTAACTTAGTTATACCGTGCGAACATTTAAATTATGATTTAGAGTCAGCGGCATTTTTTCTGTGCGGTTGCCCAGAATGCTCATTTAATGATAAAATACATTTTAGGTTATGGTAACCTATATGTTAAAAGTCAGTAGTGTAAATCTAATTTAAATTTCGAAGCCTACTCTAAAACATGTTTTAGATGATCGCACGGTACTAGAAATTTAAGCAAAACACCAAAAATGTGGTATTCGTGGAGGGAGGGCGACTGTCTCTTTTCTCCCTTTTGACTGATTTTCCTTTTTCTTTAATAGGAATTTAAAAATAAGGCTTATTTTTAAATTCCTATTCAAAAAAAAGAAAAATCAGTCAAAAGGGAGAAAAGAGACAGTGGATTTTTGTGGATTTTTGAGATCTAAAAAAATAAAAAAAAAATTAAAGAATTTCGTTTTGGCTAAAATAAAAACTCGGTTGTATTCAGGACACTATGGGCTATCAGCAGTGGCGGACTGGCTCTCAAAAAATTACCGGGGAGAGAAGCAACCAGCCCTATTTGTGTGCGGCCTCCATATACCGGGTGTATTCAGGACACTATGGGCTATCAACAGGGGCGGACTGGCTCTCAAAAAATTACCGGGGAAAGAAGCAACCAGCCCTACTTGTGTGCGGCCCCCATATACCGGGTGATTCAGGACACTATGGGCTATCAGCAGTGGCGGACTGGCTCTCAAAAAATTACCGGGGAGAGAAGCAACCAGCCCTATTTGTGTGCGGCCTCCATATACCGGGTGTATTCAGGACACTATGGCCTATCAGCAGGGGCGGACTGGCTCTCAAAAAATTACCGGGGAAAGAAGCAACCAGCCCTACTTGTGTGCGGCCCCCATATACCGGGTGATTCAAAAAATGACTGAGTGTAGTTTCAGTTAGCTAAATATTTTTGTTATGCAATTGAAATAGGTTTCACTGCAATTAGAAGTATAAAGTAAATATTTTGATTTTAAAAAAGACTAACCGGACATCCGTCAGTGTTATTTTTATTTCGCGTTAAAAAAATATTCGCTGTAATCAGCTACTAAATAGTCAGTGTAATTTTGATGCTATTGGTCGATTTGAATTTTCTTCTGATTTCGATTGCGAAGAACTGTTAAAAAAATAATCAGTGGCATACACCTACATGGGCGGCCGCAGAATCTTTTACAGGGGGGAGGGCAAAATATAATAATAATAATAATAATAGAGTTTATTGTCTTTACCTAGAATTTTATGCTCTTTCAGTAGTGTGCAAACCATGGAAAAGTGATGAAATGTCAAGATAAAAATGTTAAAATTTGCCAGAATTTTGAAAAAATCGAAAATTGTCGAAAAACGATGAAATGTTTAAATTTGAGAAAATGTTGAAGCAATGTCGAAAAGTGATAAAATGTCAAAATAATATTGAAATTTGACAACATTTTGAAGTATATCGAATAGTGATAATCTGTAATAAAAAAATATTTTATATATTTTAAACTTAATAATTAATCAGTGTTTTTATGCGCGTGGCGCATGAAGTAAAATTTCGAGTTGAGAAAAGCCCGAATTTGGATTTGGACGCTGCGCGTCCAAATCCAAATTCTTCGGGCTTTTCTCAACTCGAAATTTTACTTCATGCTTAGTCTGGGAGTGGAAAACACCCGTTAGAGATTAATTCATGACTTAAATAACTATCGCGTCAATCTTAACGTTAAAAAAATAATGAAATGTTATTTTTTTAGCAGAAAATTGATATTTTCTGTTAAACAAAAACCATTTCGTTATTATTATGAACGTTGAAAATTGTTGAAAAAGACGAAAAAGTGGTGAAATGTCAACGGAATCTTGACATTTACGAAAATTGTAAAGAATATCGAAAAGTGATGAGATATCAAAAAAATTAAATTATGCGAGATCTGTCAAAAAAATTAATTTTAGTAATTAACGCACTTGGTTAAGATTTCACTGTTTATTGATCGACACTGCAACAATTGTTTCGCCACACAGTGGCTTCATCAGGCAGATGAATAAATAATTATTTTATTCATCTGCCTGATGAAACCACTGTGTGGCGAAACAATTGTTGCAGTGTCAATCAATATACAGCGGAAGCTTAACCAAGTGTGTTATTTACTAAAAGTGTTGATATGGAATTTCACCAAGTAACAGCCTCAACTATTAAATTTTTTTTTTTTTGGTTTGTTTGTTTGGCATAGGTTCTAGCCATTCAGCCACTAACGATGATTGTATTAATTTAACATATATTTGGACGTCACGACACATTCACACCACACCCAGGGACACGACGAGAAATTATTTTTTAAATAAAGTCTCCCCGTGCACGGGAATCGAACCCGAGTTTGTGGCTCGCCGAGCGATACAGCCCGACGACGTTACCGCTCGGCCACCACCTGCCCTAACTATTTAATTAAAAAAATAAATGTAGAAAATGTCGAAATGTGATAAAATGTCAAATGAATGTTGAAATTAGCGAAAATTGTGGAGTAAGTTGAAAAGTGATGAAACTTTCAGAATAAGTTGAAACATGCGAGAGTTGTCGAAAATGTCAAAAAGTTGAAACTTGCGAAAATTGTCGATGATGTCGAAAAGTGATGAAACAAGATACATTTTTTTTAATATATTTATTTATTTTATGACTATACTATTAATATTTTCACCATTATAAACCACGAAATGTAAAATGAGTTAAAATTTGGGAAAATGTTGAAAAGTGATGAAACGTCGACAAAAAATGTTGTCGTAAAATCGAGATATTACGAATTCTTAACAATGGAGAAAAAAAATCTATTTAACGATTTTGACAGTTTTTAACAATTTCGACATTAAGTCACTTTATTAACAGTGTTTTGACTATTACGACATATTTTTATGATTGTCTTTTGACTACACTTTTAATAATTTCAACATAAATCACAAAATGCAAAAAAGTTGAAGTTTGGGAAAATATCGAAAAGTGATGAAATGTTTAAAAGTTGAAATTTCCTAAAATTGTCGAAGATGTTGAAAAAAAGTGATAAAACGTAAAAAAAATATTAAGAAATTATGAATTATTAATAATTGTGAAAAATAAATTGAACAATTTTGATCGTTTTTAACAATTTCTACATTAAGTCAATTTGTTGATAGTCTTTTAACTATACTTGTAATATTTTTTAGCATTATAAACCTCGATTGATATTTCGTGGTTGAAATTTGGGAAAATGCCGAAAGCTGATAAAACGTAAAAAAAAAATCAAATCAAATCAAATCAAATTTATTACCACAGAACATTAATATCGTATGTTCAATAAAAAAAAACCTCTAGAGTGCCATGATTTTATCTTTATTTTAATTTAAGTTAGACATAATAATTATAATGTATAATTTCAGAGTAGCCAACCTATAATATTTTCCATTGCACTCTAGAGGTTTTATTTTATTGAACATACGATACATATTATGGGTACATCAACTATTAAATAAAATTATTAGATAAAAACATTAATAATTCAAGGTAATTGATACAATAAAACATAGTTCCCGCGAATTTCATTAAAAAAGACAGTTGACTGTCTACATTAGAAATAACAGACGACAAGCAATAGTGAGAATGGAAATGAAAATAATATTTAGTTGATGATTTGGCAGTAAAGAAATACAGTTGACAGTTTTCACAGTTGGCAAAAACACAATTGACAGTTTTCACAGTTGGCAAAAAGACAGTTTTCACAGTTGGCAAAAA
The DNA here is from genome assembly GCA_932526585.2 of Philonthus cognatus. Classification (NCBI taxonomy): domain Eukaryota; kingdom Metazoa; phylum Arthropoda; class Insecta; order Coleoptera; family Staphylinidae; genus Philonthus; species Philonthus cognatus. Next base: position 20,717,048 of record OW052243.1, read on the forward strand.
GACAGTTGACAGTGGTAAAAGGCGGTTGTTTTATTTTTTCAAAAATAATTGATGCATAACAGTAAAATAGCACCAGTTGACAGTTTAATAGTCAAAATGACAGTTGACGGTTTGACGCTAAAAAGAATGATTTGAATTTTTTTTTTTAATAACAGTTGATGGTTTATAGTAAATAATGACTGTTGATAGTAAAAGTCTTGAAAATTCTTGATTTCAAAGATTTGCGAAACCCTTGAGAAACTTATGATAGGCGTCTAGATTTTTCAAATTATTGAAAATCTTTATATTTCTCTAAAACCGTCGGAATTTTAAAAATTCAAGAAAAATGGTCGAGATTTTGAATATTAACAAAAATTGTGGAAATTCGTGAAAATAAACGAAAGTGTAGGAAATTCATTATAACTGTCAGGATTTTTAAAATGAATGAAAATCTGGGAATTTCATGAAATGCGTCAACATTTTTAAAATTAATAAAAAAACTTGGGGAAATTCACAAAAACTGGAAAATTCACGAAATGTATCAACATATTTTAAATTAACGAAACTCTAAACAATTCTAAATTTTAAAAATCAAAGGAAATTATGGAATAGTTACTAAAAGCGTTAAAGATTAACTAAAATTTTGGAAATTTAATAAAAATTCTCGAAACTTTGAAAATGAACTAAAATCTTCTGAAAAATATATAATAAAATTAACTAAAATTAACAATTAAACGCCTAAGTTATAATCCGAACACAAGTCGTCAAAATTGATTTGAAAAAAAGTAAAAATTGCTTAATTTAACAGAAGTGCAGAAACGACAAGATTTAAAACACTTACATCATCATCAAATTTGACATACTCATGGAAAATTCAATATAAAATGATTAGGATCTTCAGAATATAAAAATCTATATATTTCAATGTTAGAAGATTAGGTTATATCTAAATATTAGTTTTTAAGATATATTAAAATATGAATACTGTAAATTTTCAAGCATTCGTGATTTTTAAAAGGTTCAATTTGAAGCTTAAAACGAGTGTTTTCCACTCCCAGGATAAGCATGAAGTAAAATTTCGAGTTTAGAAAAGCCTGAAAATTTGGTTTGGTCGCGTAGCGCGAAGCGCGGAGCGACCAAACCAAATTTTCAGGCTTTTCTAAACTCGAAATTTTACTTCATGCGCCACGCGTATAAAACACTGAAATATTATGAACCTAAAAATACACTACTAAATCAGTATTAAAAATAAAATACTGAAGTAAGATTTTCTAAACTCGAAATTTTACTTCATGCGCCACGCGTATAAAGCACTGATTTATTCTGAAGTTAAAAATATATTGATTATGTATGTAGTTGATCTATCTCTAACCGTTTTCGCTCTATAACCGGAAATTAATAATTATAATAGTAATGATAATAACAAAATGTCAAATATTTATTACACTAACCAAATTTCAGCAAGAAATGTATAAACTGTATTTAAATGTTGGAAAAATCAGAATCCAGTGGATAACAATTAAATTACAGAAGCTCAAAGATGGTTTATATTTTTTTTAAAGTTCAATAATTTTGAATTTTATTAAATCATAAAAACATATTGATAAAACTTCTTAAGCGGGGGGTTTTGTCATGTAAAATTTGAATGTCGGGACTACGGTTCCAGCTTTGTATTTTTAATGTAAATGGCAAGCCGTTGAAATAAATAAATAGGATAATATTTTACACATTTTCTTATACAAAGATATACATTGAACCTTTCGTAACCAAATGGCGCAAATAATTTTTGTAAAATGTTGTTATTTAACGCGCAAATAATGTTTGTTTAGAGGTCTATTTTGAAAAAAAGTAATTTATGATTTACATGGAAATAAAAGTTCATATAAAGATTCTATTTCCACTATTTTATTATATAATGGTCACTCTTGACGTGTGAAAGACAAAGAGCCATACATCGAAGCGATAATCTGTATGGAATTGTATTAGTTTTGATTTAATATAACCAATTTGAATGTTCCGCCATCTTATCTGACGTTGAAAAGTGACATAAGAAGCTGAAGTGATAATTGAAAGATGGCGCTACGGTATGTTTAAGCCAGAATTGGCAACCGAGCACCTTACCTCCTCTAAATTTGAACGTTCTGCCATCTAATATGACGTTAAACAGTGACTATGAAGTTCAAGCGATAATTGAAAGATGGCGCTACGGTATGTTTAAGCCAGAATTGGCAACCGAGCACCTTACCTCCTCTAAATTTGAACGTTCTGCCATCTAATATGACGTTAAACAGTGACTATGAAGTTCAAGCGATTATTAAAAGATGGCGCTACGCTATGTTTAAGCCAGAATTGGCAACCGAGCAACTAACCCCCCTCTTAAAGTTAAATTATTGTTTCAGTATTCTAATTTTTGTATTTATACATGACTTTCTTTTGTTGTGCAATAATTTTATGAACGTTATAAGTGAGTCAAAGATATTTAAATTTTTTTAGAAGTGCAATAATTGTGAATTTTATTAGTAAAACGTTTTTTTGTTATGGATGCACATGGAGATCATTGAACAACATTTGTTTACACTGATATAATTGATATGGATAATATTTTAAAATCGATTTTTCAAACAGTATCGAAATGGTGGAGGATATTTCAGATAAATATACATTAAAAGATAAATATTTTAGATGTATTATAGTTCATTTATTGCGGAGCTAGAAAATTGAATATTCATTGCTTTTTTTAAAGTGTTCAATTTGAAGTTTCAAACAAGTATTTCCACTCCATTATTAAGCATGAAGTAAAATTTTGAGTTTAGAAAAGCCTGAAGATTGAAACATTATTACCATTTAATGACTCGCCTTTAACGAGTGTCTTCCACTCCCAGACTAAGCATGAAGTAAAATTTCGAGTTTAGAAAAGCCTGAAAATTTGGTTTGGTCGCGTAGCGCGTAGCGCTACGCGACCAAACCAAATTTTCAGGCTTTTCTAAACTCGAAATTTTACTTCATGCGCCACGCGTATAAAACACTGAAATATTATGAACTTAAAAATATACTACTAAATCAGTATAAAAATAGAATACTAAAGTAAGATAAAAATATACTGCTAAACAAGAATATTTTGAATTTCACAATATTTCAGTGTTGAATACGCGTGGCGCATGAAGTAAAATTTCGAGTTTAGAAAAGCCTGAAAATTTGGTTTGATTCAGTCTGGCATCGAGGTTTGCTGTTTAAGTGCAACTTTCTCAATATTCCATTACACTTAATTTATCTCATTGATAATTTCCTAAACAATCGACTGCTTAATGACCGCGTCCAAATTACCATCTCCCGGCCCTTTATTCCCCAACAAGGTGTTCCTCAAGGCTCTCAATTATCTCCCCTCCTATACAATATCTATGTCCATGACATATACAACCCTAACTCACAGTACCTTAATCCCTCAGCATATTTTCTGCTCTTTGCCGATGACATTGCCCTTATAACACACCATCCCACCCTTCCTAAAGCTCTCTCTACTCTTCAAGGGCTAATAGATTCGCTATCTCTTTGGCTTGCCAAATGAAGAATATCCATTAATCCCAATAAATCCTATCTATTCATACCTTTCCACAGACCGCTCAATTCCTCATTTAGCATAACCATATCATTTTTTTTTTTAAATAAAACAACATAGTTGGGAGGGTTTCACTTTTATTGTTGAACACTGCAACATGTTTCACCACACAGTGGCTTCATCAGGCAGATGAAATAATGATTTGACAAAGTACAGGTAAAAGCTTATATACTAATGCAATTAAGTTAATAGGAGGGGGGGGGGGGTAATGAGGTAATTAGGCTGAAACTAATACAAACAATTTTGAGCGACTAAATATTGATTAAGGGTGAATTGTTTACTTCTATTTGGTCATTTAATAGAATACCTTTTTTGTTATATTTATTAATTTCTAATTCTTCTAATAAGTTTAATTTACGACTTTGATTACATTCGTGCAAAATTTTGAATTTAGGGTTAAAGTTATGTTGGTATTCGATTAAATGATTGGCGTAGGTTGAGGAGGTTTTCTTAAATTGAAAGCATTTTTGATGTTCTGAAATGCGATCTGGGAAGCTACGTCCAGTTTGTCCAACGTATACCTTAGGGCAATCCCCACACTCCAGCAAATACACGCCAGAGTTCGTAGTTTTATCGGATATGTCTTTAGAATTATTAATGAATTTGTTAAGTGAATTGACCGTTCTAAAGGAAGGAGTTAGGTTTAGGAATTTGAGTTTTTTGCTGATGGCAATCGAAGGGGGACCGTTAAATGTTAATGAGCAATATTTATTTTTCTGATTTTGAAAATTGGTGGGATTTACTAATTTCAGGGCTTGTTGTTTTTGTTTTTTAAAAAGGATGTCTAAGATAAGCTTTTGACGAAAGCCGTTGTTACTAGCTATTATGAGAATTCTGTTGAGCTCATTATTAAAATTATTAATTGATAGGGCTTAGATGACCAAATAGAAGTAAATGACCAAATAGAAGTAAACAATTCACCCTTAATCAATATTTAGTCGCTCAAAATTGTTTGTATTAGTTTCAGCCTAATTACCTCATTACCCCCCCCCCCCCCTCCTATTAACTTAATTGCATTAGTATATAAGCTTTAACCTGTACTTTGTCAAATCATTATTTCATCAGGCAGATGAAGCCACTGTGTGGTGAAACATGTTGCAGTGTTCAACAATAAAAGTGAAACCCTCCCAACTGTGTTGTTTTATTTCAAATAGTATTATGGAGTTTCATCATGTATCCGCCTCATCAATTAAATATTTAAAAGAAGCCAGTGATGTTGAACAGGCGAAATGGTTTTTCAACTTACAACTGAAGTATAGTGTAGTTAATTTAAATATCCGGTTCTTACATAAATGTATGCAGTTTGGTGTTATTCACAGATATATTAGTGTTAGAACTGGGAATAACAGCACATCAGCCCGTTTAGCAGTTAAATCAGCAGAAAAGGTATGGTTGAAGGCAGATTTCAAAAAGTGCCTTTCCCAACGCGATGTCATCTCCGTGTACCTTAAGGTAATCCGCTCAGAACTCACTTTTAGACGACATAACGTTGAGTTCGATGTTTTATCAGATACCATTTTTTCAAAAATTAAACCCATTATTCACAAAAAGTTTATTTCCCAATCCACAAAATTCCAAAAACTAGTCAATTTAAAATCCAAATCCATCGACATCCCCCGAAAACAGTGTAGTATTTTATGATAGAATTATTAACCTTTCTCCGGCTCAATTTAACGATCAAGAAACTGAATTATTACAAAAAGGTTTCAAACATAACATCAAAACACTCCCAAGCCCTTCAGACTTGGAAATATTAGGAGTGGAAACAGAACTGGCTCCTACTAATTCAAAAAATAATTCAATCGAAAATAAATGTGTTTTAAAGAATGAGATTTTGAAACACAAACATGTTTCAAAACTGATTTCTAAAAATTCAGAACTCCTAACAGCGAAATCCCTTAAGGATAAATCAATTAAAAACAATATCGTTTTCACTAAAGCAGATAAAGGCAATTTAGTTATTGCAATCCACAAACCAATCTACATTGAGAAAGTCCTACATCTTCTCAATTCAAATAACTTTGTTCAACTAAAATCAAATCCCACCAATAAATTTACAAAAGAGATTAAGTCTATCACCAAAAACTGCAATGCCATCCTTTCCGAGTTTCAGTCAAAACTCCTTATCCCTATGAATCCCAAACCCCCAAAACTTTATGGATTGTTAAAAATCCATAAAGAAGATTCCCCTATTAGGGGAATTTTATTTCATCCGCGTATAAAACACTGAAATATGAATTTAAAACTATACTACTAAATCAGTATCAAAAATAGAATACTAAAGTAAGATTAAAATATACTGCTAAACAAGAATATTTTGAATTTCACAATATTTCAGTGTTGTATACGCGTGGCGCATGAAGTAAAATTTCGAGTTTAGAAAAGCCTGAAAATTTGGTTTGGTCGCGTAGCGCTACGCGCTACGCTACCAAACCAAATTTTCAGGCTTTTCTAAACTCGAAATTTTACTTCATGCTTAGTCTGGGAGTGGAAGACACTCGTTAAATTCGAGTCATTAAATGCTATCAATGTTCCATGTATTCAATGAATTTTACCGCTTAATCATCGTCTTGATTCACAAATTTGCCGATTTAAAATTCAAAATTTGAATTTTAACTTTTTTAACCGTCAATGTCCAAATTAGGCTTTTCTAAACTCGAAATTTAACTCCATGCTTAATCAACGAATGGAAACACTCGATTAAAACTTCAAATCGTACGCTTTTCAAAAACAGCGAATACCTTAAAAGTTACAGCATAAGCATCGGGTATGTATACTCAAAACAAAAATCAAATATCCATTTATTTAACATAAATTTACAAACATAACAAATTGTCAATTAATTGATGAATAGAGGATGTTATCTGATATTTAAACAAATTTCGACAAACTCGATTTGATTTTTCGTAACGAAATTACGCAACACAGTCGCGTATAGGTAACATCGTTCAATTACAAAACATCCCAGTGCAAGACACGAATTTCGATTTCTTTGGGTGTATTCGGAAATGCGCAGCACAAAAAAACGACGTGAATTCCGACCAAGGTCGTGAAAATTTCTAGAGGCGATCCGATATGGTATTAGCCCAGATCTCTCTCGATCAGAGAAACAATGTCACGGTTACGAAATTAGCGGTTCTGAATACAACATATGAAACTGAAGCAAAGCCAATTTTTTTTCAATTTTATAAATCGTTTCTTATGTTACTTGTAGAGTAAGGGGAAAGTAATTGTTGGTGTATTCAATTCAGGATTTGTAATAGTGTGTGTACAGGTATATCAAATTCTGTAATTTTAGTGTTAGTGCCACTCCCAAGTTTTTTTTCTAATACTCCACTTATCACCCAATAGATTACTCAAGTTATGTAATTTTATAGCCGATAAAGAATAATTCACGGATTAATTTCGCAAATACTAAACACAAGTGTTTTCATTAATGACTGGGGAGTATTACTATAAGATAAATTCAAATTCAAAACTATTTGAATTCGAGAAAATAAGCTTACGCTTATTATTGTTTGCACACTTTAAACATAATATATAAAATTACGAAAAAACTATTCGTGAAAATGCAAACAATGTCTTAATTAATAAGACAACTCAAGACGATAAATATCCATTGAAACAACTACTTCCCGTGCAAATACACCTCCGGATATTGAATTATACAATGAAATATTTAAAATCTTATTTAATTTGATTTGTTACAACGCTCTATTAAAGTATATGTAAAGTTTAGGTCAAATTCTCTTTAAACTAACTAACAATACAAATTAAAAATGAAAGGAGAGATAGCAACAAATTAGAAGTGAAAGGACTTGGATTAAAACTAATGTCTTAGGCCATCTATAGACGCGTATCGAGATTTATCTCTCTTTAATATAGCTTTGCTTATGACGTTTAAAAAAATTAGGAATAAAATTAAAATAAACTTACTTGGAAAAAGTGTTGTGTGTGGAATGAACAGGTACACAGAAATGGAATGAGTGAAAATTATGGTCGGTACCTATAAATACCGACCATAATTTTCCCGTGAGTTGTTTCAATGGATATTTATCGTCTTGAGTTGTCTTATTAATTAAGACATTGTTTGCATTTTTACGAATAGTTTTTTTCGTAATTTTATATATTATATTTATTAGCAGTTTAATATACTAAAGTAACAGTATAACTTTAATGGATATAAAGGGTGTCCCAAAATTAACACGAGATTTGATTTAAATAGAAACCACAGTTTTTAGTCTTTAGATTGTTATTTTTTTATTGAATTATAAAGTCATCGGGCAAGTGGCCTCCGCGGCTTTGATGGCACATACGCACTCTTCTTCCCGTGACCATTCTGCATATATGTGGCTGAATTTCGTTGATGCAGCGTTTAATTTCCTCCTGTAGTGCACGAATTGTTGTAGATTTGGTGACATAGACCTTTGACTTCAAACAACCAAATAAAAATTAATCTAATGGTGTTAAATCACACGATCTAGGCGGCTAATTCTGATCATCAAAACGAGAGAGTACACGACCAGGAAATGTCTCATGCCATAGATTAAATTAGATTGCCCACTCCTAGGGGGCTCCAGGATCGCAAGTTTAGTGTCCCTTATCACTCGATGAGGGGGCGCTGTAACCAAAAATGACGTCATCGGGGTGTAGGTGTGGTGACGTCGCGTGGGACGCGCGGGAGATTTAATCTATGGATTATACTATATAAATCGTCGGCCTAATAGTGAAATCCACTAAGTAAATTTTTGGCTGTTGTTAGTTGTTGGGCAATTTGATGGTTTACTGAATTGTACTAAATCTGGCTCAGTAGGGGTATAGTAAGTAAGCCTCACTATACCTCTACTGAGCCTGCGATTTGCTACAATTCAGTAAACCATCAATATGCCCAACAAATAACAGCCAAACATTTTCTTAGTGGATTTCATTAGTAAGCCGACGAAATATGCTATATGTGGTAGAGTTCGTTGCTAGAAATACCGCGGTGTTTGAATAACCGCGCGATGAGAGAAATAATAACATAATTAAACTATAAAATGTATATTAGAAATAATTATTCAATTTAAATATTTACAATTAAATTAAAAATAAAACGTCCTCTCATCGAAGTGTCGCAAATTAAATTATACATTCTTATTATTATACAACAAAAATCACATAATCCTAACCTATAATAAATTATTCTATTGGTGGATATTGTGAAGCAAATTACTGATAATATAATTGATTAATCAAAACAGGTTCCAATTTTAAGGATTATTGATAATAATCTCACTATAAATTGTTCCAAATTTTAACAGCTTAAAGTAACCTTTAACAGATATTTAAATCATATGTTAATCAATTGTTTCTTTTTTGAAACAGCCAAATTCCGCGCTTTTATTTTTCTATATTTTATTGAGGCCAACTTTTTGACAATATCATTGATTTTTACATGTTCGGTTCCTTTTAGAATCCTATTTAAGTTTTGTACCCACATATGGATGTAAAAGGTGATCATATAATTATCAATGATATCAATCAAATTATGGTCTGTGCAGGAGAATGAAATATTTGAATTTAATGAATGTACTTTTGATTTTAAATATTGAACAATATCACCAAAAATACATATTTTTGGCAAAAAAAAATTAATGATTTGAAATGATTTGGAAAGATATCTGAAAAAATTAGTGCTCGGCTTCAAAAGAGATTTTTTATTGTAGTCCCTACAATTAATGTAGCAATGGAAAGACTCTTTTGTGTCGGACACTAACTCATTTCTACATGTATTGCAGTCCCGCACTTTCTTTAATACATGTCTTCCCAAATATCCTGCTATGTAAGCATTTGTATTATCAGATAAAAAATTATATGAATTTTTAAATTCAAACACATCAGATATATTTGGGGGAGAAGTAATTATCCGAGGTAAAAAGTCATTTGTTAAAAATATCTGTAAAAAGTTTAGTGCCCCTTCACAACCATCTGTTTCGCAATTAAAATAAGGAGAATTAATGGTAGTGAAATTATTAACAATTAATGCTTTATACGATCCCTTAAATGATGAGCATGTTGGATTTATATTACGAGCACCATAACACCTTACACTTCCGAAGAAATTTTCCAAGGGATCTTGGTTTATGTTTCGAGGACAAAGATATTCAAAACCAATAGAAGATAATTTTTTCCATATGCATTGAAAACCTTTTAACGTACTTATCCAGTTTGCAATGCACGGTGGAACAAAATTACCTTTAGGTCTTTTAAATTGCATTGTCCTCAAAACATCAATTGCTTCAGAATAAAATCTAACATGTTCACTGTCTTTGTGAATCGCACATCTTAAAGTTTTGTCACCTGTAACTGATGAACCATTTACACTATCAAATAATTTATCAAAAAATAACAAAAACTCAGAAGTGCCAAGCATTGTTTCTGTCTTAGATAACTCATTGCCATAGAGTACCAGAAATCTCAATGAAGAAGATGTTCGCTGTGAAAACACCTGAGATGCTAACTTCACTTTCATCTTATTCATTTTAGCTTCATAAACATGGCAATCAGTTATCTTAGGTAGAAGCCTACTATCTGGGTCTCCAATATCCATTTCATGTAGCTTCACAATATCTGACCAGCAAGCCGTGAAGTTTGTTCCCTTCCATTTGAATGTGGCATTGTAATTTAATAAATTGTTTCTGACACATTTCAGAAGGTGAGGAGGATCAAACAATGGTATTATTTCCTGATTTCCTATCAGGAAACCACTTGAGCGATTCTCCTTACCTTCCAAAATGAGTGTACGATTTGATTCCTCCCTTAATTGTTTTATAGCCCTAACATTAGTTGCATGTTGATCACATATTGTGCAAACAACATGCAAACCAATGCCTTGCAGTTGTTTTATAATAATTTTTATGTTCCTGGTCAGATCTGGAACACCCATACCATGTTCCACAAAGAAATATGCTACGGGTTGTTTCCATTTGATCTGTATACCACGAACCATAAAAACCATTACATGGTCAGCAAAACGTAATTTATTTTGCTCACCACAACACACAAAACCATCAATGGAGGAATCAATTTTATTAAAAAACATTCCTGTACTCAACGACATTTCATCAAATAAAAGGGCACAATACTTCTGGTCTTCATCCATCTTATCACAAGTACTTTTCAACAAACCCATAATGGGTTTATTAATACCCGGACCAATAGGAATGCGATTCAGTAATCTCTGAAGACATTGTCTGGATGGAAGTGCAAATACTTTTGCCAAAAATCTGTACAATTTAGGGCTTTGTTTATACATAGCTAATGCAAAAGTTTTGTCTTCCATCGAGAAACGTCTTCCATGAGTTTCATATTGTTGCAACTTTATCTGTGACATGAAAAAGTTAAAAGATGTTTCATTCATATGTCTCCGAAACATGGCTCCAGTTTCTACAACATCAAGTGCATGATCAAGACGCTCCTTATTAGAAGCATTTTGTGCATGCAATTTTTTTGCAACCTTCTGAATATCTCGGGCATAGGAATGCAATATCTTTGCTTGAGGGGAAAGCTTTCTTTTTCGTGTCACATTTAATGTTTTTAACAATTTTACCTCCAAACATTCCTTCATGGTCAGGGATCGTACTTTGTAATTAGATGGATTGTTACGAAGGGGTGTGCTCCCAGCGACTGAAATATGTCTATTTGGTTCACAGCTCGGACCAGCAGCAATGGGAAACTGCACGTTGTCCATGGTGCTGTGCAACCGCACGCTGGGAACGGTGTTTGGCAACAGCAAGGTGTCAATCGTGCTGTGTAGCTGCAACTTGACGTCCCTGGATGTTCCCAGAAATGCTGGATCTTCCGGAAGATCCACAGACACTAGGAACAAAATATATATTAGATATACGGTTCTCCTTGCACGCTCGCTCGAAAAAATATATTTTTTAAGAAGGTGATTCAAACAACACGTATCATTAATTTTTTGACTAAACGAGTGATCGTAGAAAGTTGGACCAAAAATGTTTACCACGAATAAATTACAATGAAAAAGTCAAGATTTTTGAATTTTCAAATGGTACGGAGTATCAATATTGGTGTTATTACAAAGACAAAACAATCAAGTTTTGTAGCCGTTCAGACGTTCAGTCAAAAAATGATTGATACGGATGGTCTCAATCATGTATAAGAGTAAAAAATAATTAGCTTACCAGCCGTTGTATCTAGATATAGTGTGGGGACACTCCGTGGCTTCAAATTGCTTTTACTAGTAAAACATTTTGTCCCTTCTGCGAAGTGCCTGTCGCAAATGAAATGATTTCTGACCACTTGCATCTTACTTTTTTTGCGCAGGTCTTCGCGTCCAACAGCCTCCAGCCATTGTTCATACACCTAAAAAAGAATATAAGCCTTAGATTAAGTTCTTAAATTCATGCAGTGTACATGGAATATTTAGATTTGCTATGTAATATAATTTTATTAACTTGTATTGTATTGATACCATTTAAGATTTAATTCAAATAAAAGGATGACCAAAAACCAATTTAATTATAATGAACTAATGTAACAAATGTTAAAGCTTACCCCATTTCTTCTTGTAAATCTATGCATACGAATATTTGTATCACAGTTATTGCACGATTTTATAGCACAATAATAAGACATTTTTTTTAAATGAAAAATATTTCCAACATTCCAATACTTACGGTGTTGTTTATATTAGCAACCGCCAAAATATGATGTCTTATCAGCATTCTTGATAAGGTGTTGATTGAAATACCTTTCCCGTAAAGTTCGAAACTGCGGGAAATTTGAAAATCCGACATTTGCGCCCTCCCATTGGGTGATAAGGTCAACTAAATACGTGAACTTCCAGATTTATATGGAGTGGACGGGGTGTGTCTCATGCAGTAATTGAATTGTTTCACAGGATGTATGACATGTGGCACCATCTTGTTAAAACCGCATTTGGCCACATCAATATCATCCAAGTTCGGCAGAAAGAACTGTGTTATCATGTCGCGATATCAAGCACCAGTAACAGTCACTGCTTGACCAACCTCATTTTTAAAAAAGTATGGTCTAATGATGCCTCCAGCCCAAAATCCGCACCAACCAGTGACACGTTGTGGATGTAATTGTTTTTCGATAATCACACGTGGGTTTTTCGAACCCCAAGCACGGGGATTTTGGTGATTAACGGTGAAAATGGGCTTCATCGCTTAGGATAATTTTGCTCGAAAAATCAGCATCCACTTATTGATGTTCAATTATCCATTCAACGAACTCTCTTCGCTGAGCATAGTCATTAGTCTTCAGTTGTTGTGTTAATTGAATTTTGTAAGCATGGAGACACAGATCTTTTGTGAGTATACGTTGTAGAGACCTTCTTGAAATATACAATTCTTGTCCACGACGCCGAATTGATGATCTGCGATTTTCACCAACACTCTGACGCACTGCTTCAATATTGACATTTGAACGGCTTGTTTATGTACAACACTATTCCGACCATATTTTGTATGAAATTTTCCAACTGTGGCCGCCAAACTTTCATTATTTTTGAAATATTGTTCAATGAAAAAAAAGTTGTTGTATCGTGTAACGCTCCATTTTTACTAACCCTAAACTCTCAGCTGTCAAATTGTTTTTTCAGGGTCGCCAATTTGCTGCACAAATGGCGGCAAATTCAAATGTTGCGTTAATTTTGGGACACCCTTTATAAGTTTATATTGACAACAGGCTAACGGCAAGTTACATTTCTGCCCATATTTATATAATTTATTGATTCTGGTGGTACGAAATGTTTTGTAAAATAATAGTGAAATAGTAAAAATATATTCCAAATTCTGTAATTATTTTGTAAACTTCGAAATCCGAAAATCCAACCAAAATTTTAAAAAACACCCATCAACTATTTTCGAATCCTAATTATCAACACACTAATCTATAAACACATTGATAATAGATTAGTAAACACATTGATAATAGATTAGTGTGCTGATAATTAGGATTCGAAAATAGTTGATGGGTATTACTATGTTTTAAAACAATACTAATACAGTTGTTTTCATTCCTAATTGAAAAATTTTGCAAATCACGATCAAATTTCGAAATTCTGTCATTATTTTGTAAAGTTCGAAATCCAAATATCCAACCGAAATTCAAAAAACCCTTATTAACTATTTTCGAATCATATTTATCAACACACCAATCTATACAGAATTAAACACTTAATTATTATTTTACAAAATATTTCTTAAATCAAGAATCAATAAACTAGCCACTGAGCAAATCTATTTATGTAATGTTTCGTCAACATTAAAACAACGTTTAATGTTGCTACAATATTGATATAACGTTATTTGTTTGTTTTTTGCTCAGTCGGTATATAAATATGGGCGGAAAGACCGCTGGTCGTTAGCCTGTTGTCAATCCAAATTTTATTACAATTATTGTCATACTGTTACTGTTTACTATATTGAATTGCCAATAAATATGTTATTGCTATTGTTGTTGTTTATTTTAGTTATAAAGCTAAGAAGAAGTCGGAATAATGTAAATAATTCCAAAAAGTCAAACATCGCAAAATAACTTAACAAATTTTGAGAATGTAACAAAATCAGGGTTGTTACGTTTAAAACACTTTGTTTTAAAACAGTATTTTAAACATGTTTACAAACAGCCGTCGTATTTTAAACGGTTTTGTTTTGAACATGTTTTAAATCATAAATTTGATTAAAACGTGTTTTAAACGTTAACTTTGCTTAAAAAGTTTTTTTTATTATCTTAAATTTTCTAAACTATTTTTTTTAAGATTTCTTGCTAACATTTTTAAATTTTAACTAAATTGTTGAAGATATTAATAAACCCAACATTTTATTACAATAAAATATCACAACTGTGTGTGCATTAATGTGATTTTTAAATACAGGGAATTTTTCTTTCAGGTATACATATGCATACACTGTAAATTTTAGGACATTCGTTGCTTTTTTAATAGATTTCAATTTTAATCTTTAAACAAGGGTTTTCCACTACCAGACTAAGCATGAAGTAAAATTTCGAGTTTAGAAAAGCCTGAAAATTTGGATTGGCCGCGTAGCGAAGCGGAGCGGCCAATCCAAATTAGGCTTTTCTAAACTCGAAATTTTACTTCATGCGCCACACGTATAAAACGCTGAAATATCGTAAAGTTTAAAATATACGGCTTTAGCAATCTAATATGTAGATGTGAATAAAACGTAAGTCAAACTCTGCGCTGAGCAAATTGTTTGAAACAGTGATTATAGGCAACCCAATAACTCTAACGTATATTAGGTTGCCTATAATTGTGGCTGTGTGTGTTTTTGAACTTCACTGTGTTTCTGTGATCAGTGTTTTTAAGCGTGGCGCATGAAGTAAAATTTCGAGTTTAGAAAAGCCTAATTTGGATTGGCCGCTCCGCTTCGCTACGCGGCCAATCCAAATTCTAAGGCTTTTCTAAACTCGAAATTTTACTTCATGCTTAGTCTGGGAGTGGAAAACCCTCGTTAAAAGCCCCAAATTAACCGCTTTGAAACAACGAACGCCCGCAAATTAAAAAAACGCTGTAATTATCGGAATATGTATACTCAAAAGAAAAATGTTCTGTTTTAAACACGTTTCAAACATGTTTTTAATCGTTAATGTTTTAAACGCTGTTTCAATGAAAAAAAACACGTTTTGTTAAAAAAAAACTGTTTGTTTTAATTAAAATGAAAAAAAACTGTTTTAATTAAAATGAAAAAAAAACTGTTTGTTTTAACAACCCTGAACAATATAGGATAACTTTTACAAACTTTTCTACAGTTGCAAAATTGGAACCCTAAAAAAAACAATTCACTCTTGAATTAATTTCTTACTTAACCCTTCTTGAAACATATTTGAACATTAATAAAACACAGTTTGGTTTCCTTTCTTCACTAATTAATTTTTGACTGTTAGATGTACCGGGTGCAGCATTTTCGATGGTTTCTTCAAGTAAAGTACCATTAATATCAATGATAGACAAAAACTAATCTATGCTTCCAGAGCTCCTTTTTAGAGCTTATTTCTTGTACCTAATCAAAATTTGTCTATCTTCAATTGTTTCCGAGTTATACGCCAAACCTCAAAATTTAGCAATTTTGAAATATTGAAATAACTTCTTTATTTAAATGCGGTAAAAACTCTCTTAGGGCACTTTTTAAAGTAGAATATCCTGACCTTATCAGATTTTGTCCTGAATTTAATTTTCTTGAGATATGACAAAAAGTTGTATTATTTTAAATACAAATCATATTTTTAAAGTTAATCGTTCAGAGAATATGTAGTTCTTTGAATTTTTTTTACAACGGAAGAAGAGCGTTGGTAATTTTTAATTTATTTGTAGAAAAAACCGTATCATTTCCTTTTTTTAAGATTACTTTTTTTTCTCTGAAAATGCATTCTTATTCCTTGGTTAGGGTGCGATTATTATTATTTTACTATTAACATAGGCAGAGTTATGATTTTTTTTTTAAAAAGACTTGAAATATTATTTGTTTACAACTTTTACACCCTACTCCTGTAAAAGTGCAGTTGGCAAGGACTGGGGACTGAAACCGTTGTTCACTGGATGTACACGGCCGTGGTAAGGCCTATTATGTTCTATGGAGCCGCAGTCTGGTGGACTGCCTTGGACAAAAGGATCCACCAAACTGCACTGGGCAAGGCTCAGAGAGCCGCCGAATTGCTCATAACGGAGGCGGTCAGGTCCACCCCTTCTAGCTCCAGTTGACCTCTACTGCAGATATGCTGCAACTACCACAGCGATCAGAATCAACTCAGTTGGGATATGGAGCACTAGCAAACAGGGCCATGGAAGGATCCTGAATGAGCTTTTCGATATCCCCCTGAAGACTGACAGCTGCACTCCAGAACTTAATTTTGAAAATAAGCTCTCCACTTCCATCCCGGACAAAACCAAATGGTTAGAGGGCAAGATAGTTCAAGGCAAGGATGTCTGGCTCTTTGCGGATGGTTCCAAGTCTGAAAACAGAGTAGGGGGTGGAATCTTCTCACAAGATTTCAACCTCAAAAAGTCTGTTAGACTCCCAAACCACTGTAACATTCTTCAGGCAGAGGTCATGGCCATCAGAGTGGCAGTGGACTGGATCCACTAAAATGGCCTCCAGGGGAACCGCATCAGGTTCATTACTGATAGCGAAGCCACCATTAAGATACTGAATAGTCTGTACTGCACCTCGAAGGTGGTCAGACTGTAAAAAATCGCTAAATAGGCTTGCAAATACCTATGACGTGGGACTCATGTGGGTACCTAGTCACAGTGATATCAGGGGGGAATTCAATTGCCGACGACCTTGCAAGGAACGGGTGCAAAAATGAAGGACCTGTCTACTTAACTCTCCACCCACATTCCTCTTGTGGAATGCAAGAGACTACTTAGGAATCAAATGATCGCATCGGTCAACCATAGGTGGAGAGAAGAAGATACGTGTCTCATAACAAACCAGCTATGGCCTATATGGGATACTATAAACAGCAACAGATTAATTGCACTTAGCAGAATCGACATAAAGAAGGCGATAGACATCCTCACTGGCCACTGCCTCCTAGGCAGACATGCACAAAAGATGGGTCTTGAGCACAACGACTTTTGCAGAGTATGCCTGGATGTGGAGGAGGATAAGACGGTACTTCACTATCTGGGACAATGCCCTGCTCTTGAAGGGAAAAGAATCAAGTACCTTTGTATGCACTACGCGAATGGACTAGCGGACCTCACACCTCTAGATGTGAGAAATCTGATCGGGTTCATTCGGTGCTCGGATTGGTTTGTATAGGTGGGGAGGGAGGGGAGATCTGACTCCTTTTTACCCGTATCACAAGGGGCCCTTTGGGCCTAAGTGAGCGTTCTAACTGCTGCCATTAAAACCTAACCTAACCTAACCTTTACACCCTCGAAGATTTCGCAAAACTGTTTGTGGCCAAAAAGCTTCCACATAATAACTAATAAATTATAGAATTAGTTTTCAGATTCCTCAACAGTTTGAAAATTAGGGGGCAACTTCAGTAATTATTACCCCAATTTAAATTATTCCTTTTTACTTTCGAATTTTTGTGTGTAAACACATAAACCCAGAATCGTCCTCGCATTTATTCTCATCGAAATCATTTCGATGTGTTTTAAAATATCTGAGGTAATCACGAATCGAGCTTCCGACGTATTGCACACAAAATGCATGAAAATTCTTGACCTTTCAGAATGATTTATATGCCGTTTCTGAATTAATGTGGGCAATTCCAGTTTTCTAGCCATTTATGCGCGTTTCGCAATTCACACCGATTTTTTGTAAAATAGTATCACACTGTTGAATCTGTATCGATTAATTAATTCGGTAAAATTGAAATTTAATTTCATTACATATAATAAAAAAAATAATTAATACATCGATACCCTAGATCTACATACAGGGAATTTTTCTTGTATACAGGGTGTCCGTATTTCAACAGAATGTATGGAGATCTAGGTTATTTGAAGAGATAGAGAGGCGGTTAAACTAAGGCAAAGTTGCGTAATTTAGAGCCCAATAATAATCCAAAAACAAATTTGAAATATCTTCTTTCGTTTTTGAGATATTGTCAAAAAACGGATTTTTTTAAATTTCGTTTTTATTTTTGTATTAAAAAAACTATTGAATCCAGACATTCACAACTTTGACATTATACAGGCACTTTTTAACGATAAATCTAGTAACATATTTCATTTTAAGATAACTATAACATTTTTGGATTTTCATATTTTTTGGAAAAATATTTTTTACTGAATTCAATGATGTACCACATTTATAGTTGATTGTACATTTTATATGTACAATTTTAATCTTTTGGTTTTTGTAACGAGTGCCTTGAAAACAGTTGACTAACTCACTTAGTTGGCAACTCCTGGGACCCATAATTTGCTCACCCCTGAAGACGGGCATCCGACGATACAGATTTTAATAGTTGTGATGTATTTTAAGCTAACGAGTGTCTTCCACTCCCAGACTAAGCATGAAGTAAAATTTCGAGTTTAGAAAAGCCCCGCGTAGAAAATTTGTCGCGGGTCGCGCCGCGACCCGAGACAAATTTTCACGGGGCTTTTCTAAACTCGAAATTTTACTTCATGCGCCACGCGTATAAACCACTAATTTACAGTAAAGTTAAAAATATATAATGCTTAGATATGATAGTGATCAATTTTTGTGAATAGTTTTGGAATAATAATAAAAATAGAATAAATTTAGTTTGTGCAACTTTTGTGTGATAATAGATACTTATTATAATTATTACAGAAGACTGACCATTATTAATTAATTTTGAGTGCTAACAATGATTGACTACTGTCACGATTTTATTGATTAACAGATATGACGTCATTGTTTCCAAGGCACTCTTTGCAAAAAAGAAAATATCATAATTTTAAATATCAAATCTAAAATAAATTATGAGTGTGGTACATCATTGAGTTCAATAAAAAATATTCTTTCAAAAAATATGAAAATAATAAATGGCGCCCATATGAAAAACAAAAGTTGGCTATGGTCCCCCGGTAAATGTTATAGTAATCTTAAAAAAAAAATGCTACTAGATTTCTTATTAAAAAGTGCCTTATATTGTCAAAGTTCTAAATGTAGAGATTCAGTAGTTTTTGAATAAAAAAATAAAAACAACTATTTTTGAAAAAATCGGTTTTTTGTTAATATCTCGAAAACAAAAAAAGATATTTCAAAATTGTTTTCAGATTATTGTTAGGCCTTAAAACACGCAACCTTGCCCCAATTAAACCGACTCTCTATCTCTTCAAATAACTGAGATCCCCATACATTCTGTCGAAATACGGGCACCCTGTATACATTTTCCGATATATCGTGTAGAGGACGACACATCATAGGGAAATTCAAAAATTTCGATTTCAGCTTTCATCTGAATTATTGAACTAAAATGAGCAGAATAAAATTACAATCCTTCATTTATCTACTACAGTGAAAATCTGAGAACCATTTGAAGTCAATAATAGAGATAGAAATTCAAATTGAAAAATTAACGAAATTCCCTTTAATGCGTCTTGAAACGGGACACACGGTACACGCTGTATTTGATTGGGCATTTGTTATTTTTTAAAATCGTTCAATTTGAAGCTTCTAACGAGGGTTTTTCAGTTTTTGATTAAGCATAAAGTAAAATGTTCAGGTTTTTCTAAACTCGAAATTTTATTTCATGCACTACGCGTATAAAACTCTGAAATATTGTAAAATTAAAAATATTCTTCTTTATCTGTATATTTTGAATAATTCTTTAGCAGTTTAACTTTAATACTGATTCAGCAGTATATATTTAATTATATAATAAGTTTTATACGCATGGCGCATGAAGTAAAACTGCGGGTTTAGAAAAGCCTGACTTTTTTTTTCGGCTTTTCTAAACTCCAAATATTTGCTTCGTGCGACAGGCGTATAAAACACTGATTTCAAGTGAAGTTAAAAATACATAACTTTACTATATTTGATAGTATAAACAAACTAATTGATAAATAGTGAAAAAAATAGTTTATCTCGATGAACATATCCTTGTAATTTCAAATTCAGATGATAAAAGTACTCACATAATTTTTGCTTGTATCTGCAATAATTTAAAATAATTCAATATCTTGATATCCAATGGGCAAGTGCCCTCCCGTACCCCTCCTTGGCTACGCCTCTGATTTTTTTTTCATATTATTATGCTGCCTACATATAATGGTAAAAATATGTAATAATTTCCATGCGGCTTAACAAAAGCGTTGCTCAATACTCAAGTGGGATTTAAAGTTGATTGACAATGAATTTTTCAAACGTTACACAATTATAAATTACGCCGCGAAAATTCAATTCAATTCTAGAACGCATGTTTATTTTTTTATAATATGTCGCACTTATGATTGGTTCTGATAATAGACTTAAGGCTAATGAACTGAGTTAATCTTCGAGTCACAGATCGGAACATTTTGTTTTTATTTTGTATCATAAGTATATTTCGAATTCAAAACTATTTAGAATTCGAAAAAAAATGCTTACGCTTTTAGTTTGCAGAACTATAAATATAAAATTACGAGAATATTCGTATAAACCACAAACAATAAGTCTTATTAAATAAGACTACTAAGACAATAAATATCTGTTAAAACAACTACTTCCTGTGCAAATACACCGCCGAGTATGGAATTATTTAATGAACATTTAAAAAACTTGTTTAGTTTTGTTTCAACGCTGTCAATAGTATATGCAACTTTTATGTCAATTTATTATTATTATTAATCTTTATTTACGAAATCTACCTATTTTCACAAATATAAGACACTCAATTAGTTATACATATCTTGTCATACCCATTAAATTTCAAAAAATAATCATTAAGCCAACTAACAAACAGCTGGGCATGATTCGAATCATTCAGAATTCGAATCCTACATTCGAATCATTCAGGATTCAAATCCAAGATTCGACTCATTCAGGATTCGAATCCTAGATTCGAATCGATTTAGAAGACTTAAGAAAAGTATTAAAGGTATCAAACCAACTAACAAATAGAGCTGGGCATGATTCAAATCATTCAGGATCATTCTAGGAATCCTAGATTTAAATCATTCAGGATTCGAATTCAAGAATTGAATCATTTAGGATTCGGATCCTAGATTTGAATAAATTTAGAAGACTCAAGAAAAGTATTAAAGATACCAAACCAACTAACAAACGGAGCTGGGCATGATTCGAATCATTCAGGATCATTCTAGGAATCCTAGATTTAAATCATTCAGGATTCGAATTTGAGAATTGAATCATTCAGGATTCGGATCTTAGTTTTGAATCGATTTAGAAGACTCAAGAAAAGTATTAAAGGTATCAAAGCAACTAACAAACGGAGCTGGGCATGATTCGAATCATTCAGGATCATTCTAGGAATCCTAGATTTAAATCATTTGGGATTCGAAATAAAAAATTTAATCATTCAGGATTCGGATCCTAGATTTAAATCGATTTAGAAGACTTAAAAAAGTATTAAAGGTATCAAGCCAACTAACAAACGGAGCTGGGCATGATTCGAATCATTCAGGATCATTCTAGGAATGCTAGATTTAAATCATTCAGAATTCGAATTCAAGATTCGAATTATTCAGGATTCAAATTTTAGGCTTTTCTAAACTCTAAATTTTACTTCATGTCTAAGCAAGGAGTAAAAGCACTCGTTAGACTTCAAATTTAATACTTTTATAAAAACAAAAAATGACTATAAATGTATTTAAAAAATACATTTTATAATTGGAAGTGATTTATTATCGACTAATCAAGTTGTGTTTAAGATTATCTGAAGTAAAAGTGATGCATATGATGCTGGTTGAACTATTTTCATCTTCTTCTTGCATAAATAATGTCTTCTTATTTTCATCTAAATAGCAAAAAGTGCAATTATTATAATCAAATTTTATTATTTATAAAAATTAAAAAACTCATAACTTTAAATTGTTGCTTTAGATCCTTGTAATAATAATAATAATCTAGTTATTGTCCAACAAGAAACATTTCTCAATTACAAGACAAAAAGAAAAAAATAAGCATGGTACACATATTTATAACATTTTGTGAGGCTGTTAAAAACATAATTCTTTCCAAATAAGTGAAAATCCTCATTAATAGTTTTTGAGTTATTTCTATCTACATTTCTAAAATGCTTTTTTACTAAAATATTATAGATTATAAAAATTAAAAAACTTTGAAATGCTGCCTCAAATGTTCATGAAATTTTGTACGGATATTAAAAAAACAGATTTTAGATTATGTGAACATTGAAAAATACTCTAGTTACTTTCGGAATAAAGTTTTAATTTGTGAAACAATACCAAGTGTTTTTTATTTAAATAACTTTAAATATACTAGTTACTTTCATCTGAAAGTCAAAAACTATTGACCCTGCTTTGTTTTTTTTTTTTTCGCAAATTATGTAAGAGCTAGGTTACCTTTACTATCTCAGAAAATTCAAGATCTCGTGAACATTTTCAGTTACTAGTGTTTTATTTTGTTTAATCCAAAACAAACTTTTAAAAAATTGAATTTACTACTGAACATAAAATCAATTTTTAAAATGTTTTGACATCGAAAACCATCCAAAGTTTTAAAACATTTCTTAATATTTTTTATTGTCAAATTCGTCGATACATTCAAGTTTTTTTCCACGATGTGCATTTGGTAATAACGTACGTCTGTATGTTAATACAACAAAAAATAAATAAATTACTTATAAATAGAAATTATATGTTGCAACTTTTTTCTTTAATAAATTTCATCATGTGCGTTACTCTTTGAATCATGTGTGTGAGTGTGTATGTTTGGAGTTACCTATATGGTGAAAGGCCCAAACTCGGCCCGGGTGGAGTACCACACCTACCTTACTCTACTATATAAACCAATGTGGATCATGGATAAGGCAGATTAACTCACATCTCTCAACCATCAACATGGCATTCAAAGTGAGTTCGATTTGAATTTATTTATCGTGAAATATTTAATTGTGTTTTGGTTTTTAGTTCGTCGCTTTCGCCGCTCTGTTGGCCGTAGCCCATGCTGGAGGAATCTATTCCGCCGCCCCAGTGGCTCACTACTCAGCCGCCCCAGCTGTATCCTACGCCAGCTACGGCGGCCCAGCTGTAGCAAAAGTAGCATCCTACGCCGCCCCAGTAGCTCACTACGCCCAAGCCGCTCCAATTGCCACTTATGCCCATGCTGCTCCAGTCGCTACTTACGCTCATGCCGCTCCAGTAGCCACTTATGCTCACGCCGCCCCAGTTGCCCACTACGCCCAAGCTTATGCCGCCCCAATCGCTAAAGTAGCCTACGCCGCCCCAGTAACCAAGACCATCGTTGCTGAAGCCCCAGCTGCCTACGATTTCGGATACGCCGTAAACGACCCACACACCGGAGACAGCAAATCCCAACAAGAATCCCGTCGTGGAGACTCTGTCCACGGTAGCTATTCCCTCATCGAATCTGACGGCAGCAAGAGGACCGTAGAATACACCGCTGATGCCCACAACGGTTTCAACGCCGTCGTCCACAAGGAACCAGCTGCCGTTGCCGTCAAAGCCGTAGCTCCAGTAGCTAAAGTAGCCTATGCCGCCCCAGTAGCCACCTACGCCCACGCTGCTCCAGTAGCTACCTACGCTCACGCTGCTCCAGTAGCCACTTACGCCCATGCCGCCCCAGTAGCCCACTACGCCGCCCCAGTTGCTAAAGTAGCTTACTCCGCTGCTCCAGCTGTATCCTACGCCAGCTACGCCCCAGCTGTAGCTAAAGTAGCCTCTTACGCCGCCCCAGCTTACTACCATCATTAAATAATTGTTAGCGTGTGAATGCCTGATGAATCTGTGCTGTGCTCTATTATTACTTATTTAATATTAGTTCTCAGTCAGAATGTTTTTTTATGTAAAAATGTAAAATATTTATTACTTTTTATAAACTTAACAGTTCATACAGAACTGCAATAATTTAATCATGCCTTTTAATTCCACCTCTTACACACTATTTAAGACATAATAATTTCAACAATAAACAGTATCTTTGTGATAATTTTTTGGATCTTAACCGTAGAGATTTATAAAAGTAAATATAATAAATTTATAAGTAGTTTGGTAAATAAAAGTTTAGCTTTTTAATTCCAATAATTCTACAACATCAGTTATTAATAGAAGAGTGGTTGAATGGAGAAGTTATTACAAGCGAAAATTTTGCAGTAAAATTGCAATTCCAATAAGTTTTCGCCAATATAAAACAAATCTACATTTTTTATAGTCCTGTGTTCATTTTTGCACGAGTATGAAAAAACTTGGAAAACAAATGAAAAATACACAGAATTAGTACAACCCTTGTAAATCTTATTTATTTTGTTTTTCTTATCAAGTGAAAAATGTTCGATGCCTGTAACAAAATTATGTTCTCTACAAAAGTTGCTTATTTTTTAAAAACCTTTTCAATGATACCACATTTGACCTATCGTGCCATTTAAAAATCTGGAGTTATTGACATTTTTGAGCAAACTCTCAGGGATGCTAACCTTTTTGTGAAAAAAACAATATCACCATTCGATTCTTTAATACGGCTTTTGTAATAAATTTTTTTGTCCCGACTCTCTAGGACTAGCCGTTTTTTTTTTTTTAAATGCTGATACGGGTGGTCTAAAACACCTTGTATATTGTAAAGAAAATCAATATGAAATTTGGCGTACCCTGACTTGACAATGCTTTTATAGTCAGCTTAGTATGATGACGTAGCTTATCGCAAGCATTCACCAAAGTGATCATGTGTAATTTTATTTCTTAGTTTGTTTTTTATTTGAAAATGCAGATTTTCCCAAATACGTTCATCCAAAACAAGCTAGGATTTTTCAAACAATACTTGATAATATCGGAAATTTCTCACGTGTGTATTTGTTAACAAAGTATTTCCACTATTTCTATTTTTTTAAATTATTTTCTTTGTTAATGTAGTACATTTACAATAACTAACATTACATATATCAGGTAAAATTCAATAATATAATAATACATATACAGGGTGTCTCCTCTCCAAGTTACAGAAAATGCCATTCTTTCAATAAAGTCTTATTTAGTATGTTTTCAGTCCATGCGTATAAAACCCGCTAGAAATTTGATAAAATAGTATGGCTTCATTTGGCCTCAGCCTACTTGATTTATCTTAACAAATAATAACCAACCTCTGAATTATGTCAAATGAGCTTATGTATTATTTTATTTTTTTGTGATTAAACTAACAATTTTAGGAGAAAATGTCAATCTGCAAAGTTGCAGATTGAATCCCTGCATTTAAATCAAGTTTTGAAATAGAAAAATGTAGACGCATTAAAAAGTTCTGATGCAAAATATTATATGGGTTTCAGAGAATGACAGATCTAAAAACCATTTATTTAACGAAGAATATTTTCGATAATCTATTAAAAATTGTCTCGCTCGAACGGTCATTTCATCTACTAGAAAAAAAATTCTATACATAATACATTTAGAATTTCGAAGGATCAATAGCTTCTGATTCTTCCTTTTTTGTTTTAGCGAGTGTTTCCAATCCTTGGTTAGGCATGAAGTTTCAATTCTATTTTACAAAAGCCGGAAAATTTTGTTAGATCGCGTAGCGAAGCCAAACCAAACCAAATTTTCAGGCTTATCTAAATTCGAAATTTCACTTCATGAGCCACGCGTAAAAAACACTGAAATATTGTGAAGTTTAAAATATACTTCGGCTTATGTTAATTCATTATACAAAAGTTTATTTTAATTAATTTGAAGATCTCAAGCAATTTATTTTGGAATATGTAAAAATATACTTAAAAGAAAAAATCCCCGTATGAGTCATAAACTTAATTTTAAATCGTGAGGGGTTAACGAAGCAAAATTACAATTTTGTAATTAATACTAGTTTTTTTTTTCTTGAATTAATTTCTGACCTGGCACTTGGTGAAATATATTACAATATGTAAAGTTATTTAAATTAAAAAATACTAAAAATGTTGTTGTTTATTCTGCAATTCGTCTGGTGCTATTTCGAAAAAATACAACATTGAGCGAAATTCTCGATTGTTGCAAATACGAAAATTATACATAATGAGTTTACAAAAGGAATTTCTGACAAAAAAAAACACGTTAACAAAATTAGTTAATAAACTCGTATCATATTTAAAGTTATTTAAGTTGAAAAACACTTGGTATTGTTTCACAAATTAACTCTTTATCCCGTTCAAAATGGTCTAACAAACCGAAACTAGTCGGTCCCTGTATGAATCTTTTTAAAAGAACACATAGTATCCAAAATACTCGATCATACAGCTCATAATAAATATAGTGAAATAACGAATAAAACATTTCATGTACTTTATAATTCTAAATATTTAATGTATGTATTGACCCATTCAAGTAAGCAAATAATAATACTCACATAGTGAAAGGTCGAAATTTGGCCCGGGTGCAGGACCACGCCTCGACTTGCTCCACTATATAAACCCAAACGGATCAGAGCTTAATCAGATTGACTCACATCTCTTAATCATCAACAACATGGCTTTCAAAGTGAGTTACGATTCAATAAAAACGATCAATTTATCTGCGGGTTTAATAATTTTGCATTTATATTAATTTCTACTATTAGATTTTCTAAAATCGTAGAACTATCGTGATAAAAGAATGCATTTTTGTAAATGATTTGTTTTTTAATTTCAGTTCGTCGCCTTCGCCGCTCTTTTGGCCGTAGCCCGTGCTGGAGGAATCTACTCCGCCGCCCCAGTAGCACACTACTCTGCTGCCCCAGCTGTATCTTACGCCAGCTACGGCGGCCCAGCTGTAGCTAAAGTAGCTTCCTACGCCGCCCCAGTAGCTCACTACTCAGCTGCCCCAGCTGTATCCTACGCCGCTGCCCCAGCTGTATCCTACGCCAACTACGGCGCCCCAGCTGTAGCTAAAGTAGCTTCATACGCCGCCCCAATCTCCCAATACGCTCATGCCGCTCCAGTTGCTACTTATGCTCATGCTGCTCCAGTAGCTACTTATGCTCATGCCGCCCCAGTTGCCCACTACGCCCAAGCTTACGCTCCAGTAGCCAAGACCATCGTAGCCGAAGCCCCAGCCAACTACGACTTTGCCTACGCCGTAAACGACCCACACACCGGAGACAGCAAATCCCAACAAGAATCCCGTCACGGAGATGCCGTTCATGGTAGCTACTCCCTCATCGAATCTGATGGTAGCAAAAGGACCGTAGAATACACCGCTGATGCCCACAATGGTTTCAACGCTGTCGTCCACAAAGAACCAGCCGCCGTTGCCGTCAAAGCCGTGGCTAAAGTAGCCTATGCCGCCCCAGTAGCCACCTACGCCCATGCTGCTCCAGTAGCCCACTACGGTCATGCCGCCCCAGTAGCTTACTCCGCTGCCCCAGCTGTATCCTACGGCAGTTACGCTCCAGCTGTAGCTAAAGTAGCCTCATACGCCGCCCCAGCTTACTACCATCATTAAATAATTGTTAACATGTAAATGACTGATTAAACTCTCCTGTGCTCTATTAATACTCAATAGTTCACAGTTAGAATGTTTTTATGTAAAAATGTAAAATATTTAATACTTTTTATAAACTTAGCGGTTCACACTGACTGCAATAATTTAATAATGTCTTTTTAATTCCATTCCGTATAATCAATCAACATTTAATAACTTCTACGGTATATGGTACAATCTACTAAAATAATTGTTGGAACATGAAAACCAGGCTGCAAATCTCTCTGAATAGATAAACTTGTAAATACTACAACATCTCTACGACGTTGTATATTTCTTATTTGTCTTGTGTGAAGTTTTAAATTTCGTAAAAAAGTTGTTGCATTGCAGAATTTTATCAGAAAATCTACAAAAAATACAGTTCACGTATTAGAATAGTTTTTGGATTTGTAGCAAATTTTCAAAATTTCTCTTGTATTAAAATCGTTTGTAAAGTCGCCATTTTATATCACATTATTATTTTAAATTTTAGAAACTAGTATACAGGGTTTTTTTTAAGTATACATATCGCGATGCGTTCTTTCTAAATATTCAGGAATTCGTTGTTTTTTATAAAAGTGTTCAATTTGAATCTTCTAACCAGTGCTTCCACTTCTTAATTTAAGCATGAAGTAAAATTTCGAGTTAGAAAAGCCTGAAAATTTGGTTTGGTCGCTCTGCACAGTATATGATTTGACCGTTCTAGCGGGTCAAAATTCAAATTATTGAAATGTGAAAATTACAAATGCATTGCTACAAATTAATCATATATATCAGAAAATGATTTCTGATACAGGATTATTTAAATTTACTTTCAGTTCTCTGCGTCATCAAGTAGCAAAATTTAAATAAACAACTAATTTCGTTTGATCAAAGCTAAAGAATATTTTCTCTTTGGTGTCTTTTTCTGCAAAAGTGTAGCTACAATATCATGTATTATTTGTGTAAATATAATATAATATAACAAATACATAATAGGTTAGTCAATTTATAAAAAAACAAATATGAACATCTGATAAAAACATTCATATGTTTTATGTCATACATCGTCATAAACTACTACCTGTTTTCTATGTTAATGATCCTTGAGATGTCTTATTTACCATAAATCTTGTTAAATTGTGCGACTTTTTGCGATTACTAAGATATTTAACATTTTTGTTTAGTGTAAAAATTAAGTGAACTCGCCTTGGTTATTGTCAATATTTCTTAAAATACTGTTATTTAAAAAAAATCTGCTGGTTTCATTAAAATCTATAAAATGTATAATATAGCTCTATCAACTGCAAACTTATGCCATGTTTCTTTATTCACAGTTAGAAATATGCACGCTTGTTCAAATCAACTAATCCGATACTATTTTAAATAACTCAAATCATATTTTCTAACTACCTACGTATTTATTTAATATGGGGAGTTCTTTTAAGTATATATACAGGGTGAGTTTTTTTCGATGTTCTCTATGGGGATCTCGGAAACTATAAGAAATAGAAAAACGGTTAAATGGGGAAAGAAGTGTAGTTTTATAGGACGAATAAAATGACACTTTCAAAATATTTGAAAAAGTCAAGGGTAACTAGATATTTTGAATAAAGTAAAATGTGTTAATTTTTTTAAATCAATATATCTCTATTATTATCATAGATAGAAAAAAACTGTAAGGGACAAAGTTGTAGAAAATTTTACACAGATTAATAACAAAAAATCAAAAAAAAAATTCGCTCATATTTTGGGAGATATGACACAAACTTACCTTTTTCTAAATAGAAACAATAGTTGGCTATGACTTTATTAAAAGGGATATTTTTTCCCTTCAATTCGATATAACATATGCCATAGTTATTTTTAAAATAAAGTAAGTTACAGTCGTTTTTAATTTTACCATACACCAAAAAATAGTTAGCCATGAAAAAGACAAAAGTAAAACAATTGCAGTTGTTTATTCTAAACACATATTAATTCATTTTCATATTTGGTTTGTTACGATAAGTTTGTTTTGTATTTATTTGGTGTTGAAAGTTTTTTAAAGTGATAATGAATTTTTCCAACGAAGAAAAGCGTAATATGCTTGTTTGTTACATTCAGTGTAATAAAAACGCTGCGGATGCTGCAGAACAATATTATAATCAATATATCGATCGTCGGCAGCCATCTTTACCAACATTCAGAAGAATTTACCACAATTTGGGTGAGTACGGATCCTTTACAAAGCCGAAACTTGAAAAAAACGAAATTAATGAAGTTTCGGAAATAAACGTATTAGCATTGGCGGTGATAGATCCATCCACATCGACCAGACAAATTGCAACAGAAGCAAGCATATCTCAACGGACTGTAGTACGAGTTTTGAAAAAACACAAATATCACCCATATAAGGTATCAATTTCACAAAATTTACATGACGGTGATACCAATAAGAGAATGGTCTTCTGTATGTGGTACAAAAACATGTGCCAAGAGGATAATACGTTCCCTACGAAAATAATTTGGACAGATGAAACGCGATTTACTAATTGTGGGATTTTTAACCGGCACAATGAACATGTTTGGAGTCAGGAGAATCCACGAGAAGTTGCACAACGTAGATCACAAATTAAATTTGGATTTAATGTATGGTGCGGTGTGTTCGGATCGAGAATTCTCGGCCCATATATTTTTGATAACACATTGAATGGAAATGATTACCTTCGTTTTCTTCAAGAAACATTTGAAGATATGCTCGATGATTTAAATTTATCAGTACGGGCAAAATGAAGTGGTTTCAACACGACGGAGCTCCACCTCATAGCAAGTTGGCTGTGCGAAACTATTTAAATAATGCTTTTCCTAATTCATGGGTGGCCAACTAGATCACCCGACCTATCCGTTTTAGACTTTTTTCTGTGGGGTTATGTGAAGAACAAAGTGTATCAATAATTATATCAATCCGTGGAGGATCTTAGACTAGCTGTACTTGAAACATTTAATTCTATTGACAGAAGAAAAGTCAAAAAAGCCACAAATTCGATTTTAAAATGATGTACTTTATGCCATAATAATAATGGTGGACTTTTTGAGCATCTTATGTAATATTTAAAATTTTCTTCTATTATTAT
This sequence comes from Philonthus cognatus, assembly GCA_932526585.2. Lineage (NCBI taxonomy): Eukaryota > Metazoa > Arthropoda > Insecta > Coleoptera > Staphylinidae > Philonthus > Philonthus cognatus. The sequence continues at coordinate 20,747,820 of OW052243.1, forward strand.
TTTGATAATTTTGGAATTATTTTACTTTATGTTGCTTTTGACAAATCTAAAGAAAGATGATAAATTAAATATTGATTTCGTTGCCATAAACAACCGCAAATGTTTTACTTTTGTTCATGGCTAACTATTTTTTGGTGTATGGAAAAATTAAAACGACTATAACTTATTTTATTTTAAAAATAACTATGGCATATGTTATATCGGATTAAAGGGAAAAAAATAACCTTTCCAATGAGGCTATAGCCAACTATTGTTTCCATTTAAAAAAAGATAAGTTTGTGTCATATCTCCCAAAATATGGGCGAATTTTTTTTTTTTGATTTTTTGTTATTAATCTGTGTAAAACTTTCTACAACTTTGTCCCTTACAGTTTTTTTCTATCTATGATAATAATAGAGATATATTGATTTCAAAAAATTGACACATTTTACTTTATTCAAAATATCTAGTTACCCTTGACTTTTTCAAATATTTTGAAAGTGTCATTTTATTCATCCTATAAAACTACACTTCTTTCACCATTTAACCGTTTTTCTATCTCTTATAGTTTCCGAGATACCCATGGAGAACATCGAAAAAAACTCACCCTTTATGTTAATTACTGCGTATAAGTTGTAAATCTCCAGATATTCGTTGTTTCTTTTTTTAAGAGTTCAGTTTGAAGCTATAAACGAGTGTCGTCCACTCCCAGACTAAGCATGAAGTAAAATTTCGAGTTTAGAAAAGCCCCGCGTAGAAAATTTGTCGAGGGTCGCGCAGCGACCCGAGACAAATTTTCACGGGGCTTTTCTAAACTCGAAATTTTACTTTATGCGCCACGTGTGTAAACCACCGATTTACAGTAAAGTTAAAAAAATATCATAGAAAATATACTTTAGATTACATATAAAAATACTGAGGTTATTATTTATTTAATGTTAGCGAATCATGCAAATCTTGTATTTTAGTTATATTGCGCTGGCAATACACAAAATTTATTTAAAAATTGTAGTTAAATTTGTTGCTTATTTTAGAATGTGTTTATTATTATTAATACATATTATTAAATGTCACACAGGTTAAAATTATTATGCATAAGCATAAGTTGACTAGATTTCAAAGTTCAAAATATCCGCATAGATAAATTTTAAAACAAAGTTTATCTAAAATTACATTCTTAGATAAAATTCTAGCCAATTGACACGAGTTTGAATTGAACTATTATGAGATTTTTTTTTCTTTGTGACAGTTACGATACAAATTTTAACAGTTGTGATTTATTTTAAACTAATGAGTGTCTTCCACTCCCAGACTAAGCATGAAGTAAAATTTCGAGTTTAGAAAAGCCCTGTGAAAATTTGTTGAGGGTCGCGCAGCGACCCGAGACAAATTTTCACGGGGCTTTTCTAAACTCGAAATTTTACTTCATGCGCCACGCGTATAAATCACTGATTTCAAGTGAAGTTTAAAATATTCGTGTTTAGCAGTATATTGTCAATCCTGCCTTAGCAGTATATTTTTTAATAGTGATTTAATAGTGTATTTTTAATTTCACAATATTTCAGTGATTTATACTCGTGGCGCATGATGTAAAATTTCTAGTTAAGAATGCCTGAAAATGTTACTTCATGCTTATTCGAGAAGTGGAAACACTGGTTCCAAACCAGATTAAAAATATAACTCTATTCAACGCTATAAACGTAAGATTTACATAGCAAGGATTTTTTTAAACTACTATTAAAGAGTATTTTCCGCAATTTTACAAAAGGTAGATGCATTTTTTGGTATAATAACGGAAGATATTCTTTAATGGCAATTTTTAGGTTGAAAACTACCTTAAGTTAGCAATGCAACTGGATTTATTAATCTTTATTTAATTTATAAAGGTAGGTAAATATATAAAAATACGAAAAGGTTCGTATAAGGTAGGTATATATTAAAGATGATCTTGCTTACTACATTTATGATTAAAACTAAGTTGACGTATCACTATTCTACAATTATTACCTACCTAAACATAAACATCTATTTTATTATGAAATTGTATTGCATGAATGATTTTTATTAAGTAATTGATTTTAATAATTTGTTTAGTGCGCAAATAACTAATTCTGCCGATGCGTCTTGTATAAAATCTAAATTGTTCTTACACGACAACTTATTCTATTATTGGCTTAACAAGGAACGTTTTATTAGAATTAATTTATTGACATACAAGATAGCGATACAAAATTGAACTACTTGTAAGAAATAAGATCAACTGTTACAGATATTAAATAATATCAATAATAATATAATAAATTTGCAAAACAATAAAATGGAACGAAGATAATTTACTTTTAGTTATTAACAAATAAATAAATAAATTTAGTACATTTATTGAGATAAAATACTTTTTTAGTACAAATGTATTATATATGTGTCACAAAGTAACCGCTTCCAGAATAAATGAAATAATGTAGTATCATTAAATAAAATTACTTTCTTAGAATTCAAACTTCGTTAAAGGTTTTCTTTGCGGTGAAATTAAATTAGCACATGTTATAAATAATTCATGGCCAACTCTTCACATTAATTTCACCAATGTGTAACAACTTTGAAGGTCTTTATCGTTTAACACGTTCGCGACCAGGCTCTTGCAGAAAAATATGATACCTGTTGTCTTTTTGAATTGAACAATTGCTTAAAAAGCTAATTTTATCCTAGAACATCCCGCACCTTACGCTGGTAAAGAAATTTAAATCAAGTACTAATGAATGGATTTTTTAGAAAATCTTTCACTATTAGCCACTACCTGTAAAACATTATAACATTAAATTACTGTAAACGGGCATTCTTTTGAGCTCCATTACCCAACGACTTTTGATAAGATAAATTCAAATTCAAAACTATTTGAATTCGAGAAAATGAGCTTACGCTTACGACTTTTGATAATTTCATTTTTTTAAGTCTAAATTATAGCACTCGTATAGCACCCTATAGCACCACCAAAAGATTTTATAGCATCCCTTGCGTTTTCTGGAAAATCGAGGTAGGTCATTCTTGGGCCAGGGTAACGTTATCCTGGTCCAACGACTTTCGAAAAACTCAAATTAAACTAGTCCAATTTTTCAAAAGTTATTGGGCCAGGGTAACGTTACCGTGGCCCAACGACTTTCGGAAAATTCAAATTAAACTAGTAATTCAGCAAACTCATATTAAAGCAGAATTTATGATGATAAAATGATTGTTCTATCTATTAAAATTATTGAGTTTTTCTCAAAATATTGGAAATTACACACATCAGACGCGAAACCCGGGCCTTTATTTTTTACTTGCTTTATTTCAAATTTAAAGTAGCCCAATATATAGCACCCTCATAGCACCCAATAGCACTGTAAAAAAATGTTTCTCTCCGACCTTTTGTTTATCAGAAAATCGAGAAAAAACATAGAGACTTCAACAGGCAATACACGCGAAACCTAAATAACTAATTTGAAAATACGTTTTTGTTAAAGCTGGAAATTAATTAGATAAAGTAAACCAATCTATAGCACCCCTATAGGACCCAATCGCACCGCAAACAGTTTTTCTCTATGACCTTTATTTTTCGAGAAAATCGAATGTCATTCATCCTGAGCTTTAGCCGGGACCAACAACTTGCAAGAATTACATTTTGAATTAGGCCAATATATAGCACCCCTATAGCAATCTATAGCACCGCAAAATAAAATTCTCCCCAACCTGGCTTTTAAAAAAATCGAAAAGAAAAAATTATTTGGGCTAAGGTAACGTTACCCTGGCCCAACGACTTTCGAGAAATTCATTTCTCAGTAGGCCAATCTACGCCTATAGCACCCTATTACACCACCTAAAGTTGGTGCTATAGGGTGCTATAGAAATGTTTTCGATTGGACTAGTTTAATTTGAATTTCTCGAAAGTCGTAGTTATTATTCAAAATTCAATTTCATTCTTAATTTATGGATTTGATTAATCTAGTCCTAAGCAAATAGTATTTAATACTTAGTGAAAGGTCGAAATTTGGCCTGGGTGATGGACCACGCCTCGACTTACTCCACTATATAAACCAATGCGGTTCAAAGCATAATCAGATTGACTCACATTTCTCAACCATTAACAACATGGCATTCAAAGTGAGTTGTCATTCAATAAAACCTATTAATTTAAATGCTGTAATAATAATAATAATAATTGTGGATACACGTAATTAAAAATTTGCATTGAAATTAATTTATACAATTATCATCTCCACATTTAAAATTGTGATACAGAAATTAATTGTTTAGACCCTGGGTCTCCAAACTATCTTCTTCGCGGGCCACAAATACAATTCTACATAATAAAGTCGGCCAAGATCCGATTAATTTTATAAAATTATGAAAAATTTAAGGAACAATTGTTACAATATTTCAAAATATGACATTTACAAAAAAAAATTCAAACAATCGCGGGCCGGATTCATGCAAGTCGCGGGCCGGTTTTGGCCCGCGGGCCGTAATTTGGAGACCACTGGTTTAGACCAACATTTTCTAAATAAATTTATTTAATCATTTATTTTTTTAATTTTCAGTTCGTCGCCTTCGCCGCTCTTTTGGCCGTAGCCCGGGCTGGAGGAATCTACTCCGCCGCTCCAGTAGCACACTACTCAGCTGCCCCAGCTGTATCTTACGCCAGCTACGGCGGCCCAGCTGTATCTAAAGTAGCTTCCTACGCCACCCCAGTAGCTCACTACTCAGCTGCTCCAGCTGTATCCTACGCCGCTGCCCCAGCTGTATCCTACGCCAACTACGGCGCCCCAGCTGTAACTAAAGTAGCTTCATACGCTGCCCCAATCTCCCAATACGCTCATGCCGCTCCAGTTGCTACTTATGCTCATGCTGCTCCAGTAGCTACTTACGCTCACGCCGCCCCAGTTGCCCACTACGCCCAAGCCTACGCTCCAGTAGCCAAGACCATCGTAGCTGAAGCTCCAGCTAACTACGACTTTGCCTACGCTGTAAACGACCCACACACCGGAGACAGCAAATCTCAACAAGAATCCCGTCACGGAGATGCCGTCCAAGGTAGCTACTCGCTCATCGAATCTGACGGTAGCAAGAGGACCGTAGAATACACCGCTGATGCCCACAATGGTTTCAACGCTGTCGTCCACAAGGAACCAGCCGCTGTTGCCGTCAAAGCCGTAGCCCAAGTAGCTAAAGTAGCTTACGCCGCTCCAGTAGCTGCCTACGCCCACGCCGCCCCAGTAGCTCACTACGCTCAAGCTCCAGTAGCCACCTACGCTCATGCTGCCCCAGTAGCCCACTACGCCGCCCCAGTAGCTAAAGTAGCTTACTCCGCTGCCCCAGCTGTATCCTACGCCAGCTACGCCCCAGCTGTAGCAAAAGTAGCCTCCTACGCCGCCCCAGCTTACTACCATCATTAAACAATTGTTAACATGTGAATGCCTAATGAGACTGTGCTGCGCTCTATTATTATTTACTTAATATTAGTTCGCAGACAAAATGTAAAAAAAGGAAAATATTTATTACTTTTTATAAACATAGCGGTTCTTATAGAACTGTAATAATTCAATCATGTGTTTTTAATAAGATCCCTTCCAATGAATTCAATAACAGCAGATTGCAAGAAAAGGTACGGTAGGAGTTAGTTAACCGATGCATGTGCTAAGTGAATTTTTAAATTAAAAAAATTCAAATAAGTCTATGAAATAATTATGTAGGGTTTAAATATGGGAAATGGAAAACAATGACTATAGATTAATGTACCTACCTACAATTATCAATAACTATTATTAATTGCTGAAAACGATTTGAACATCATTTTTCCAAATGTACGCTCAACCTCACTTAGCACCAGGGTTGTTTAAAAAAACGTTTTTTTCATTGTAATTAAAACAAACAGGTTTTTTTACAAAACGTGTTTTTTTCATTGAAACAGCGTATAAAACATAAACAATTAAACACATGTTTAAAACGTGTTTTAAACAGAACATATTTAAAACACTTTTTAAATCACACTTATGCACACACAGTTGTGATATTTTATTATGATAAAATGTTATGATTAATAGTATAATTGGAAATATCTTCAACAATTTACCTAAAATTTATGAACGTTCACAAAACATCCTAATAAAGTAGTATAAAATTTAATTTAGCAAATTAAAATAATAAAAAAAAACGTTTTAAACAAATTTAAAGTTTAAACATGTTTTAAACAAATTCTACATTTAAAGTATGTTTAAAACAAAACCATTTATAACACGACGGCTGTTTTTAAACATGTTTAAAACACTGTTTTAAGGCAAAGTGTTTTAAACATAACAACCCTGCTTAGCACATCTATTAACTAAAGTAATACTTATGAAAACTTTAATGGAATAGTAAATGTACACTTCTGTGCAATAAAATTAAGCACACAATATATGTTATAGTTCAAAACGGAGAAGATGAGTTTCCTAGTTACAAAAATATTTAAATATGGTAATTTCCTTAATGTCAAAAATACTGCGTCATTTAGACAACAATTCAAAAATTCGTATTCTAACTAAAATAGAAGATGGTTTTTCTATTTCAGCTTTGTTGTATTTATTATAAGCGTTTTTTAAACGGTCTTAGTTTAGTTTTTTTAATAAAGGTGTTATTTTCAAGTTATGGTGTTTTATTATTTATTGAAACTGCTGCTAAGTAATTAACACAGACCCAAATTATACAACTAGAATATTGTGAAAAATAGTTATGAGCCTTGTGCTTAATTTTATTACACAAAAGTGTACTTCTTTAATTTCTATGTTGTTATTTCTACTATTAAACTATTTACTTATTGCTGTATTATTATCTTCAATTTTGGATACCCTAAATACTTATTTACATCCCGGCGCCTTCGCACTTTGTATTTAATATTTTATAGCTCATTTTATATGATTATATAATTTGAAACAAAAAATGATAAGAAGATACGAGCATTTGTATTATTTTTATTTTGGTCAAAAGAAAACGCGTACGTAGATAAAATAAGAGAAGATTGTTCATTTTTACGTGCGGTTGTACTATTTCTTTGAAAATGGTCTAGCAGATAAAAATTTGTCCGAATAAAGTATTTAATTTGTGAAACAGTACCAAGTGTTTTTTATTTCCTTAAAAGACACTGCAATGATTTTGAGGATTAAAATAAAAACAGATTAGTTTTATATTTTCTACATAATAATTTTAAGTGAAAGTTGACATTCAGTTAAAAAATCGCCAAATTTATTAAGATATCTTCTTTAAAAATAGACTACAAATCGAAGCATTATTGAATCCCTAAAGGTAATTAAAAAAGTAATTCACTTTAATAATACTTTAAATAACGCTTGTATTTTTTAACTAAAAATTGAAGAATTGATAAAAAATCAAGTTATAATTAGAATATACTTAAAATAAAATCTCCCTGTATGTAACTTAAATGTAATTTTAAATCGTAAGTCAAGGGATTTATATGATTTACTACTATTTAAAGTGCATTAAATTTGTACAGTTATTAAAAACATATAATTTTTTAAAAATGTATAAATTTAATACACTTTAAATAGCAGTAAATCATATAAACCCATTGATTTACGATTTAAAATTACATTCAAGTTACATACAGGGAGATTTTATTTTAAGTATACCTACTTGACATATTCCAAAAGAAATCGCTCTAGACCTTGGCTGGCAAACCCAAATTGCCTCGAGGGCAAAAATTAACACAGAATGTTTCAAGGGCCACATCACATATTTTCTTTTGCAAAATCAAGTTTTTTTAATATTCCATTTCTTATTCAGGAGTTGTAAACACTTGTTTTGGCATTTTTGACATTTTTAAAAGCTCAGGAACCTAAAATTCCGTTTTAATTGTTTTGTGTTTATACAGGGAATTTTTCTTTTCCGTATAGATATCCCTGCGCATATGTTGAAAAATGTTCAAGCATGATTCACATATGAAATAACTTTAAATTAGTGTTTTGTACGCGTGGCGCATAAAGTAAAATTTCGCATCGCTACGCAATCAATCAAAAATTTCAGGCTTTTCTAAACTCGAAATTTTACTTCGTGCTTAATAAAGGAGTGGAAAACACTTATTTAAAGCTTCAAAATCAATTCTTCGAGAAAAACAACGAATATCTGAACATTTACAGCATTTACGCTCTAATTGATATATGTAAATTTAAAAGAAAAACTTCCTGTATACATTATTTTCTGTTTCGATAAAATAAAAATAATGTACACATACCAAATATATATATATATATATATAATTTTCTGTGTATATTATAATTAACAAAATAAAATTCCTAAACTTTCTATCTATATTTAGAAAACTAAATACAAATTATTTACTAAAAAGAAAACACCATCACCTATGACTAAAATTTTTTAAAATATTCAAGAAAGGTTCTAATTATCAATTATCTTTATCTTATAATTGAATGACAGCATTTTTTTACGCTGATTTTAATGATTAGCCACATGTAGACTTTTAAAATATCTAATGTTTTGATGGTATGTTACCATGGAAACAATTGCCACTGTACAAAAAAACTATTTATTTGCGTAATAAAAGACAACCTTTTTTGAAAACATTTTAACTATTGCATAGCAACTTCATATTGTTTGGTTGCCATGGCAACTTGAACAACAAAAATAATTAAACAAAAGCTTACCTGTGGCTTATCGTTGAATTCAGAATTAAAAATGCATTTTAGTGATGTGCAAAAATCTGAATGTTTGCATAAGAAAAACAAAAGTTGAGTGCATAAAACAAAAACGAATCGCTTTACATATTTTAAATGGTAACTATTTGATAAGTCATAAAAAGTTTCCAACTGTTCACAGAATATGAAAAAAAAATAAAAATTGAGATATGGACAACATTAAACAATCGAAATTTTCAGTTCTTTGCGAAATACAACGAAACAAATAAAGATATTTCAAATTTGAAAGCTAATCTGCTTTAATAAGCACTAAAATTCGCAACTTTGCCCCCATTTAACCGATTCTCTATCTCTTCCAATAAGCGAGATCCCTATAGTGCCGCTAGAAAAATGGGCACCGTGTATATGTTATTTGAGTTTGTAAGTAGTAAAAATTTCAACATATTTTATGTTTTCATTTATTGATGAGTAAATACAAAAATTAATAAAATATGTAAGGACGCCCACAAAGAGATTTTTATTTAAAATATGAACCCATTATGATCCCACTTTTAAATGTATAGCGATAATTATTAACTGTATAAACTATTAAATATTTTAATGTAAACATTTTTAAAGATCCGATTTTTGAAAGATTAAAAAAAATGATTTTAAATAAATAAATGCAAAAAAAATTATTATTCTTCGATTAAATATGTATATTATTTGTGGACAAAATTCGTTAAGTAAAGTTTAAAATCACAATAACAAGTTGCTCTCAACAGAAACGAGGGTATAATTATCAAACAAATGAATAATAAAGGCTTAAACATGTTTCACATTACTGTCTTGGAATTTGTTTGGGACTCTTAGGTAAATTTGTGAGCTGAATCCTAAAACGTTTCTCTCAAATACGTCCAGTTCTTTAGCAAAATGTGTATACCTATATACGAGCCCCATCCCACGTCAGTTGGTACAGTTTTTAAAAATTCACTTACTAGAATTACAACGCTGGAAGAGCAAACATATTTTGATATACAGGGAATTTTTCTTTTAAGTACACATACAGCGAATTTTTCTTATATACATACGCTTTTTTTTAAGAGTTCAATTTGAAGCTTTAAACGAGTGTTTTCCACTCCCAGACTAAGCATGAAGTAAAATTTCGAGTTTAGAAAAGCCTGAAAATTTGGTTTGGTCGCGTAGCGCGAAGCGCTACGCGGCCAAACCAAATTTTCAGGCTTTTCTAAACTCGAAATTTTACTTCATGCGCCACGCGTATTAAACACCGAAAGCACTGAAATATTGTAAGCGAGTAAACTTCGCTTGAAATCAGTGTCTTGTACGCGTGGCGCATGAAGTAAAATTTCGAGTTTAGAAAAGCCTGAAAATTTGGCTTGGTCGCTCCGCGCTTCGCCCTACGCGACCAAACCAAATTTTCAGGCTTTTCTAAACTCGAAATTTTACTTCATGCTTAATCTGGGAGTGGAAAACACTCGCTTAAAGCTTCAATTTCAACTTTTTTCAAATACGACAAATATCTGAAAATTTACAGCGTAGACAGTAATTCGGGTATGTATACTTAGAAGAAAAACTCCCTGTATATAGTGGATCTAAATGCTACAAATATTTTAAAATATTTTCGCATTTCAAACGTTGTAGTTCTAGTAGGTGAATTTTTAAAAACTGTGCCAACTAACGTGGGACGGGGCTCGTAAATATCTACCTCTATCAATAATTACTACTTTAAGAAATAAGTATAGTGATGCAATAGAATGTGTCTTAATCTTGTTTATCACTTATCACTTAACAAAACATGATTATAATAAATGAAGTGATTTTTATTTTAATTCAATAACATTTTAAAAGTCTATATTTTTAAATTAAAATAGACTAAAGTAAAAGATGTAGGTATGTAGTTTCGTCAGTGCTTGTGATGATTATTTGTTTGCCTGGAAATTAAATAATGCAGGTATAATTAAGAAATGGATACACAGAAGCTTATTTAATAAAAGTTGCCACATTGTAATTAGCCCGATCTTATGCCAAGAATAGTTAGTACCTCTACAGTGAAAGGCCGAAATTTGGCTCAGGTGGAGGACCACACCTCGGCGCACTCCACTATATAAACCAATGCGGATCAGACCATAATCAGATTGACTCACATCTCTCAATCATCAACATGGCATTCAAAGTGAGTTTACAATTAAATTAAATCATTAAACTTTAATATAGTCAAGTTTAGAGAATTCTGCGATTTCTTAGTTAAAACTTTAGAAATCGAGGGTGTCGTACAAACCAGTCGGCCGAAGTATTTTGGCGCAAGCGCACTGAGACTAAACGGCCTGCCGTACCGAACCATACACCTTCGCTAGAACGATACTATAAATTACAAAAATTCACTCAACTTTTAAAAATAGAGAGAAAATGTTCTCGGAGTTACAATAACATTTTTAAACATGTTATATACATAATATGGTTAATTATAATTATACACTGATATATTTCACATAATCTACCTAAAATACCTAGGTACAAATTTTGTATTTTTAGAGAATATCTGTTGCTTAACAATATTTAAAAATGCGAGATATGTTCTGATTTAATTTTAGGCGAATATGTTCAAACTGTTTTTTAATACCGGTCAATTGTTGGCCCTAATGACCAATTTGTATTAAAATAGGTATTTATATTTTATTTTATAAATTGAATAATGTAAAAATAATCAGAAATACATTGATAAAACCATTAGTTAAAAAAAAAATCTGTGATCTGTAACGTAGCCGAATTTAAAGTGTGCATCGGTGTATTGTGTGGAAGAACGGCGAGTACGGCCCCGACAAATTTGCCGTACTCGAGTAAACCATTTCCAGACGTACGTTCCCGCTGCAGGGGAACTGGAACGACAGAAACTGCACTGACACTCGTGACAACTAATGCACTTATCTTCATAATCTGAAAATCTACGCTTGGCCGATTTTGCGGATATGAAGTTGCTTAGTAAACATATATTTAATGAAAATAAATTCCCGCTTTTATCAGCCTTATACTGAGTGTTTATTAATAGTACTACCTATTAGCCTGTTATATATTTATTATAAAAAATGGGTGTTCAATCGAATTTAACGGTACGGCTCGGCCGACCCTGCCGTCCCTGACGAGCCGTCACTGGTACAAACTGAGCAATAAGTCAAAACCTTCATGATGTTAAGTAATAAGTGATTTTTTGATGCTACATATTACAAAGGATTTTTCGTAAACTGTTATAATTTACCTATATTTTTAGGTTTTTTGAATATTATAATTCATTAACGTAGTACAATGTTCGTATCAAAGTGACAATAATAGTCGGGAATGTAGATCACTATAATAGCCACATTTTGACTATAAAAAGACTACAATAATCAAATTTATGTGGCGATAATAGTAAAATGTTCTTTTTAACGTGACGATAATAGTCAATTGTTCATTTATAACTGACAGCAATAGCGACATTTTGGCCTAATGGTTTTATTAAGAATTTTCATAATTTTTGTGACAGTTGGCATTCGTGATATTTTTAAGGTCTCTTAAATAATAGTAGATTCACTACATTTTTCAAATTTCTGTTTATCAATCAGTAATTTTGTGTATTAATGATTATTTTTATAATTTCAGTTCGTCGCCTTCGCCGCTCTTTTGGCCGTAGCCCGTGCTGGAGGAATCTACTCCGCCGCCCCAGTAGCACACTACTCAGCTGCCCCAGCTGTATCTTACGCCAGCTACGGCGGCCCAGCTGTAGCTAAAGTAGCTTCCTACGCCGCCCCAGTTGCTCACTACTCAGCTGCCCCAGCTGTATCCTACGCCGCTGCCCCAGCTGTATCCTACGCCAACTACGGCGCCCCAGCTGTAACTAAAGTAGCTTCATACGCCGCCCCAATCTCCCAATACGCTCATGCCGCTCCAGTTGCTACTTATGCTCATGCTGCTCCAGTAGCTACTTACGCTCACGCCGCCCCAGTTGCCCACTACGCCCAAGCCTACGCTCCAGTAGCCAAGACCATCGTAGCTGAAGCCCCAGCCAACTACGACTTCGCCTACGCCGTAAACGACCCCCACACCGGAGACAGCAAATCCCAACAAGAATCCCGTCACGGAGATGCCGTCCATGGTAGCTACTCCCTCATCGAATCTGACGGTAGCAAGAGAACCGTAGAATATACCGCTGATGCTCACAACGGTTTCAACGCTGTCGTCCACAAGGAACCAGCCGCCGTTGCCGTCAAAGCCGTAGCCCAAGTAGCTAAAGTAGCTTACGCTGCCCCAGTCGCCACCTACGCTCATGCTGCTCCAGTAGCCCACTACGCTCACGCCGCCCCAGTAGCTAAAGTAGCCTACTCTGCTGCCCCAGTAGCTCAATACGCTCAATACGCTGCGCCAGTAGCTCAATACGCTCAATACGCTGCTCCAGTAGCTTCCTACGCTCATGCTGCCCCAGTAGCACACTACGCTCACGCCGCCCCAGTAGCTAAAGTAGCTTACTCCGCTGCCCCAGCTGTTTCCTATGCCAACTACGGCGGTCCAGCTGTAGCTAAAGTAGCCTCCTACGCCGCCCCAGCCTACTACCATCATTAAATATGTTTATATTTGAATGCCAAACAAAATTGTTCTGCGAATTAATATAACTCATTAATTCTCAGCCAATATCTCATTTGTAAATATGTTTCAACAAAATCTGTAAATATTAATTAATTACAATAAACAACGCAGTTTACAAAAATAAACTGCAATAAATAAAATAGTTGATATTTTATTAAATACTGACCTTTAAAAGAAATCAATTGAATACATGTGGGAAAAAAGAAAGGAATTTAAGTTGAGGTATGTCTACAACTTAAAAATATTGTTTTTTTTTTTCATTCAATGTTTATATTATTTTATTTATTTAGTCAACTGAGTCCAATTAAAAAATATATAATATACTACGACTAAAAATAAAAAATTAACAGATTAAAACATAATTATAACTATAAATATAAAATGCAATTAAAAATATGACACATGCATCTCCACAGTTTAAAATAAATAGTAAGTAAAAACATAAAGTGCAAAAGTAACAACATAGCAATACATTTTCAGACTCTACATTTTTTCAGCCCTTTGTAAATTTGTTCACAGTCCAGGGGTTTTGTTAATGCTTACATAAACATAAGGATTAATTATATCTTGTATTAATTATTCAAACAATCCGTAAAAACCTTATGATTCAATAATTGCTCATAGGTAAAAAAAACATAAATTTTCTGCATTTTTTGTTAGTTGTAAAATGTTTCGAATTAAAACCATCTACAGTTTGTTACTCATTTGTGTCTGCATTAAAAATAAAGTACATTCTTTCCTAATCAAAGAAGTTAAATCGATTTAAAAATTTACTATTTTGTTGTTTTCCCTAGAACATGATGCAATTAAATATAAAGGGCACTTTTCTTTTAAGTATTCATATCCATCTATTTAAGTATTCATATGGATGCACTGTAAAATTTCAGGCATTTATTATCATTTAAATCAATTTGAAGTTTCAAACGAGTGTTTCCACTCCCAGATTAAGCATAAAGTAAAACTTCGAGTTTAGAAAAGCCTGAAAATTTGTTTTGGTCGCGTAGCGAAGCGAGGCGACCAAACCAAACTTTCAGGCTTTTTTAAACTCGAAATTTTACTTCATGCGCCACGCGTACAGAGCATTGAAATATTATGAAGTAAAAAATATACTGCTAAAGAAATATATTTTGAACTTCACTTTAATTAAAAGTATACCGCTAAAGCAGTATATTCTTAACTTTACAATAATTAAAATTATACTCCTAAAGCCGTATATTTTGAACATCACAATAATTAAAAATATACTGCTAATGCAGTATGATAAAGTAGTGTACTGCTGAAGCAGTATATTTTAAACTTTACAATAATTCAAAATATGCTTCTAAAGCCGTGTATTTTGAACTTCACAATAATTAAAAATATACTGCTAATGTAGTATGATAAAGTAGTGTACTGCTAAAGCCAGTGGCGTAGCCAGGAAGGGGTTATGGGGGGTTAGAACCCTCCCTCTAGTCGCTGCTATCAATTACATTTTGTATTTTTGAAATCGCCAAAAATCATTGAAAAATTATGAGTTAGTAAGCATCTGCACACGCCCTAATTTAACGCGAAATTATATTATAAATAGTTGTTTTTTAATACCTTTGTAACCTTCTTGATTAATTTAGTTATATTTTCTTTAAATTTAATTTATACAAAAGTCACGTTGAAATAACACAATTTCGACTATAGGTGAAAATAAGTTAAAAACTATCAAAGGAGAATTTTCTAATTTTTACGTATTTTGAAAGACCATAGTTTTCTCAACACCCGCAGAAAGTTTTATGCAAATCCATGATTGGGTTTTCGAGTTATGGTTTTTTTTTTAAATCCATATGCTACAAAAATCATGGTAAAAAACACAAATTTTGACTTTGAGTAAAAATAACTTCAAAACTATTATATCGGTATTTTCTAACTTTTACATATTTCGAAAAGACATAGTTTTGTTAATACCCACAAAAACTTTTATAAAAATACATATTTGTTTTTATGATTTACGATGTTTTTTAAATTCAACCTCTTCTAATGAGAGTGAAAAAACACAAATTTTGACTTTTAGAGAAAATAACTTTAATACTGTGATATGGGTATTTTATAACTTTTACATATTTTAAAAGAGCATAGCTTTGTTAACACCCACAGATGGTTTTAAAAAAATCCATGATTGTTTTTTTTAATTATGATGTTTTTTAAATCCAACTTCTACAAAATGCAGGGTGAAAAAACACTAATTTTAACTTTGAATGAAAATAACTTAAAAACTATGACAAGGGTGTTTTTAAACTTGTACATATTTTGAAAGAGCATAGTTTTCTTAACACTTGCAAAAAGTTTTACACGATTCCATGCTTGGTTGTTTGAGTTATGATGTTTTTTTTAAATAAAAATGCTACAAAAATCATAGTGAAAAAACCAAAATTTTGACTTTGAGTGAAAATATCTGAAATACTATAATATGACTATTTTGTAACTTTTGCATATTTTGACAGAACATAGTTTTGCTAACACCTAGGGAGAGATTAATAAAAATTCATGCATGGTTTTTTGAGTTATGACGTATTTTAAATACAAACTACAAAAATAAAGAAAAATAAAACACTAATTTTGTTTTTAAGTAAAAATAACTTAAAAACTATGAAATGGGTATTTTCTAACTTTTACATATTTTGGAAGAGCATAGTTTTGGTAACACCCACAGACTGTTTTATAAAAATTCATGCTTGGTATTTTGAGAAATTATATTTTTTTTAATCCAACTTCTACAAAAATCAGGGTGAAAAACACAAATTTTGATTTTGAGTGAAAATAAGTTGAAAACTATCGAACGGCTATTCTCTAATTTTTACGTATTTAAAAAAATCATAGTTTTCTTAACATCCGCAGCAAGTTTTATCCAAATCCATGATTGATTCTTGAGTTATGATTATTTTAAATCCAAATGCTAGAAAAATCATAGTGAAAAAACACAAATTTTGACTTTGAGTGAAAATACCCTAAAAACTATGATGTAGATATTTTCTAACTTTTACACATTTTAAATAGGCATAGTTTTGTTAACACCCACAGAAAACTTTATAAAAATCCATGCTTGGTTTTTTGAGTTATGATATTTTTTAATCCAACTTCTACAAAAATCAGGGTGAAAAAACACATATTTTGGCATTGATTGAGAATAAGTTGAAAACTATTTGATAGGTATTGTTTTATTTATTTCAAAAAAGCATAGTTTTTTCAATATCAGCAGAATGTTTCATGCAAATCCATGAATAATTTTCTGAGTTATGGTTAATTTAAATCCAAATGCTAGAAAACTAATGGTAAAAAACACAAATTTTGACTTTGAGTGAAAATAACTTGATAACTATGAAATGAGTATTTTCTGAATTTTACATATTTTGAAAGAGCATAGTTTTGTTACCACCCACAAAAAGATTTTAAAAATCCATCTTTGATTTTTTGAGTAATGCCGTTCTTTTAATCTAACCTACAAAAATCAGGGTGAAAAAATACAAATTTTGACTTTTAGTGAAAATAAGTTGAAAACTAAAAAATAGGTTTTTTTCTCATTTTTGCGTACTTTGAAAGAGCATAGTTTTCTCAATATCAGCCGAAAGTTGAATGCAAATTCATGATTGATTTTCTGAGTTATAATTATTTTAAATCCAAATGCTGGAAAACTGCAGTTTCTATAGAAATATTTTGTTTATACAAATTACATTAGAATAATGTAATTTGTATAAACAAAATATTTACATTATTCTGTCTAAACTGTTTTTTCATCACAATAATTAAAAATACACTGGTAATGCAGTTTGATGAATCAGTATATTTTGAACTTCACAATGAATCAGTGTTTTACACCTGTGGCGCATAAAGTAAAATTTCGAGTTTAGAAAAGCCTGTAAATTTGGATTGGTAGCTCCGCTTCGCTACGCGACTAATCCAAATTTTCAGGCTTTCTTTAACTCGAAATTTTAATTCATGCTTAATCAAGGAATGGAAAGAATTTCTAGAATTTTTAAATTGAACCCTTTTGAAAAAGAATGAATGCCTAAAATTTTACAGCAAAGTTTTTGATTATTTCCTCCTTAAAAACATTTAAATTTGGAAATGCGTGCTACAAATATAGTCAACAAATAATCTAATCGTTGAAATAATATAATTAACACCTACAGTAATTGATTAACTATTAAATAATTGAAGTAGTCAAGTTAAAAAAGCGACCTTATAGGTGACGATAATTATGTAAAAACAAAACTATGTCGGCCGAAACGCAACATGAAATACGCGCGGACCTACATTTTAGTAAATCCCATAAATAATTTTATGACACAAAAATGTTCACGTGAAATTTTATGACGCGCCTCCCGATAAACTGCTCCAAGTTGCGACACGCTCTCACTTTCATTGCCAAACACAAATTAATCGGAGACTTCAATTATATTGTAATTCTCTTCTCGCGACATGCATTATTCAGCGGTTTCTTTAATCCGTCGGAAATTCTAGTGAATCATTAATCATGAATGAATTGAAGTCTAATTCATGTCTATTGAAGGATACGTGATTTTTAGAGTTGTGAAATTGTAACGATTTATGTATTGCATAAGGGGACATTCAAATAAAACTTAAAAGATTGTAATTTTTGTAAAATGTATTTTTATAAAATTATACTATATTTATCTCTACATTTTAAACTTAACTTTAAATTAATGTTTTAAACGCGTGGTGCATAAAGTAAAATTTCGAGTTTAGAAAAGCCTGAAAATTTGGTTTGCTCGCGTAGCGCGCAATCAAAAGATTGTAATTTTTGTAAAATGTATTTTTATAAAATTATACTATATTAATCTCTACATTTTGAACTTAACTTTAAATTAATGTTTTTAACGCGTGGCGCATAAAGTAAAATTTCGAGTTTAGAAAAGCCTGAAAATTTGGTTTGGTCGCTCCGCGCTTCGCGCTACGCGACCAAACCAAATTTTCAGGCTTTTCTAAACTCGAAATTTTACTTCATGCTTAATCTGGGAGTGGAAACACTCGTTTGAAACTTTAAATTCAAAGAATTTAAAAATTAATGAATGCTTGAAATTTTACAGTGCATCCATATGAATACACGGAGCGACCAAGGTAAATTTTTAGGCTTTCCTAACTCAAAATTTTAATTCATGCATAATCTGGGATTAGAAACACTCGTTAGTAGCTTTACATTGAACTGTTTCAGATAATTATCGAATGCCTGAAAATTTACAGCATATAGGTATAGTCCAAAACTAATATAAATAATGCTCTAAGTTTCAATAATGCGTGTAGCATTCCGTTTTGTTAAATAGAAAATCCTGACAATACCGTATATTTCACACGTCTAATTGGATCGCCGCGCCCCCCTTAATGTCAGAAGTTTCTGTGTTCTATTGTACAAAGTAGACCTACTTGCGACTTACTTTAGTCTGGTTTTTAGGATTTCCTTTAGTTTTTAGATTCAGTATTGAAATTAGCTAGCATTAACCTTTCAAATGTTTTAAAGGCGTAGGTTTTGGATGTAAATATTTTTTTAACAGACTATGATAAAATTACTCTTAATACTGGAATGTGGTAAATCAATTAATTACAAATAACCCGAAAGAATTTTCAAATTAATTTAAATATTTCCAACGAAATTTCGTAATACCGTGCGACCTTAACCTTACACACATCGTTCATTGCGCGTATGCAATTTCATGTGGTAACGTTCAAGTGTGTGTGGATTTTGCACGGTGAAAGGCCGAAACTGGGGCCCGGGTCGGAGGACCACACCTCGCCACACTTTACTATATAAACCAATGTGGATCATGGATAAGGCAGATCAACTCACATCTCTCAACCATCAACATGGCATTCAAAGTGAGTTTTATCGAATCGAATTCAAATCGATAATTCGATTTTTGTAAAATGTTTAATTATATTTAATTTCCAGATCGTCGCCTTCGCCGCTCTTTTGGCCGTAGCTCGTGCTGGAGGGATCTACTCCGCCGCCCCAGTAGCTCACTACTCAGCTGCCCCGGCTGTATCTTACGCCAGCTACGGCGGCCCAGCTGTAGCTAAAGTAGCTTCCTACGCCGCCCCAGTAGCTCACTACGCCCAAGCCGCTCCAATTGCCACTTATGCCCATGCTGCCCCAGTAGCTACTTATGCTCATGCCGCCCCAGTTGCCCACTACGCCCAAGCCTACGCTCCAGTAGCCAAGACCATCGTAGCTGAAGCACCAGCCAACTACGACTTCGCCTACGCTGTAAACGACCCACACACCGGAGACAGCAAATCCCAACAAGAATCCCGTCACGGAGATGCCGTCCATGGTAGCTACTCGCTCATCGAATCTGACGGTAGCAAGAGGACCGTAGAATACACCGCTGATGCCCACAATGGTTTCAACGCTGTCGTCCACAAGGAACCAGCCGCCGTTGCCGTCAAGGCCGTAGCTCAAGTAGCTAAAGTAGCTTACGCCGCTCCAGTAGCTGCCTACGCCCACGCCGCCCCAGTAGCTCACTACGCTCAAGCTCCAGTAGCCACCTACGCTCATGCTGCCCCAGTAGCTCACTACGCCGCCCCAGTAGCTAAAGTAGCTTACTCCGCTGCCCCAGCTGTATCCTACGCCAGCTACGCCCCAGCGGTAGCTAAAGTAGCCTCCTACGCCGCCCCAGCTTACTACCATCATTAAGTTAGATTAGTTGTTAGAATTTGAATGCCTCAAGAAGCTATGATTTAATATTAAGCAATCATTAATATTAGATCATAATTTCCACTATAAAATATATTTATTAATTATAAACTCCTATTTTTATTCTTTAATGCCCAATATTACCACCTGCCCGTAACCGACAATGATTTATAGCGTATCGCCCATGGGCGTAACCAAGGGCGGATTTCCCATTTGACCCACTAGGTCTAGCAAAATTATGAAGAAAAAATATGCTAGCATTATGTTTGCAAACTTTTTCAAACGTTGGAATTAAATTTTGCGCCGCCTAATCGTGGTGTCCTACACGATTAGGCGGCACCAAATTTAAATCCAACATTTGAAAAGGTTCGCAGATATAAGCAAACATAATGTTAGCTAACTTTTTCTGGGTAATTTTGCTATACAATTTTCATTGTTTACTAAGACCACGTTTTCATCAATTGGTTCATACTATCAAATATAAACGTAATTTAAATTGTTTATACATACAGGGATTTTTTTTACGTGTAAACATTCCGATGCATGCACTGTAAAATTTTAGGCATTCATTGAAATTCTTTAAAGCGTTTAATTTGAAGTTTTGAACAAGTGTAAAAACAAACTGCTAAATCAGTATTAAAAATAAACTGCTAAAGCAGGATTAAAAATATACAGCTATACAACAATATATTCAATTTCACAGTTTCATTGTTTAATACGAGTGGCGCATGAAGTAAAATTTTGAGTTTAGAAAAGCCTGCAAATTTGGTTTGGCTTTTCAGGCTTTTCCAAACTCGAAATTTTACTCCATGCTTAATCAAGGATTGGAAACACTCGTTAGTAATTCAACTCTTTAAAAAACAACGAAAAATAAAACAACATCTCAGGATGATTGCAAACATGAGCAAACATAATGTTCGTTCGCGCCAGCAAACCCAAATTTTCAGGCTATTCTAAACTAGAAATTTCCGTAACAAAACATATGAAAAAATATTACACAGACGAAATATGTTATAATTGTGACGAAGAAATATCAACATAATATCTTGTCAAATTTGTTATGATTTCTAAATATGTTGAAACAATTAATAATATCAGACACGTGTTATAGTCGTGTCCAGGGCCGGCCCAAACAAAAGCGGGACCCGGTGCAAACTTAACTTAAAACAAATTACGTTACAAAATGATATTTCATTTCATTTTTTTTTCCCGGGTCACTTTTTCAGTATGCGGCTTGGCGTTATCCTGTAAGAATACCACTTTCTTTCGATTTATCAAAGACGGCTGTTTTTGGATGAGTGATCCGGGAAAAAAATTCTGAAGTTGACTGGGAAAGGTTACCACACCCTCCATACTCTCCTGACATTTAGCCAAGTGATTACCACTTTTTTTGCCTCTTGACAACTGTATGAGGCATAAACAGCTCAAAACTCGAATGAATGTATTAAATGCAGTCCGTCAATTTTTTGAATTAAAACCTATAGAGTTCTATAAAACCGGCATACAAAAATTGACGTCACGTTGGCAAAAGGTCATTGAGTGTCATGGTAATTACTTCGATGAATAATAGTGTATATGTGTTTCTTAATAAATATTTTGATTTTACCATCAAAAACAGAACGAACATATTTGGTTACCTGATATCTTGGATTGAAAATTATTAATTTCAACTGACATTATTCCACAGTCACCTAACTCGATCCAAACAAATGTATAGTGTAGTGTCCCTGTATTTAAGAGAGTAGCTCAAACTGGCATCCATTTTGACGCCTTTAGACGCCAAATTCAAACAAAACTAATCATATTCAACTGACAGAAGAACGAGGCAACACTGTACATTTAAGGTCCAAAGTGCAACATGCAATTATAGCTTAAATAACCCGTTAACAAGATTATTCCGATTTGGTAATATTTTACTAGATATTAATTCCTTGTACCTCTTTCAAAAATCGGAAAATCTATTCAAAACCAAAATTAAGTTTATCAATTTCGAGCTTTTTACTTAATCCATATTAATTCGGTTGCATATATTATTTATTCTTTCCCTTAATAGAAGATGCTATTGTTTTATTAGTTTTATACTATAAGCTCGTGTAAAGTTTAGTTTAGTAGTGATGTAATTAGTTTTGTATACTTAGAGTGTATATTTTTTTTTATGTTAATGTTAAAATGGTTTTTACCGTAAATAAATAAATAAATAAATACTCTATAATGATTGACGCGCGTCCTATTAATTTGATTTAGTTTGAATTTGGCGCCTATAGGCGTCAAGATGAATGCCAGTTTGCGCTACTCTCTTAAATACAATGACACTATTATAATGTTAACGATAGTGCCCTCTATGCTCAAGAGAATAACGAAAAGCACAACTCTTGTATCTTATTTAATTTTGGAAATATTTTAGTTTGAAAAAACCGCTGTAAACTGCATTTTTATTAATAAATGTCGGATAACTCGGAAATTGTATGACAGACCAAATTTTTATTTTTTTTTAATAACCCTCATTTCTAGTGAGCAATTCAAAAACGAAATAATAATAATAATACTTCATTGGTGCTAGTAACAGTTGTTTTTCACAGGTCAAAAGATGAGGTATAATGTTTCAAGACATTCTAATAATAAAAATTAATACCAAAGTGATGCAACTTAGTAGACAGAACTCTATTATGTTATATTTAATAATAATATTAATATGATTATTTAATATAGACATATCTTTAATAATAATGATATACTTATGAATAAAATTAAGATAAAATATTATAAAAGGATACAAAAATACACATATACAGTGTGTCCACGGAAGTCAATTTTGTTTAGAGTTGGATCTTCATATTCTGAGGATCGCTCCTGCTTAGTCTGAAACGAAGATATTGTAAAAATTAGCCAAATCAAGTAATAAATACGATGCTTTTTTT
Organism: Philonthus cognatus; assembly: GCA_932526585.2. Lineage (NCBI taxonomy): Eukaryota > Metazoa > Arthropoda > Insecta > Coleoptera > Staphylinidae > Philonthus > Philonthus cognatus. The sequence continues at coordinate 20,770,688 of OW052243.1, forward strand.
GGCCGAATTCTAATACCTTGGCCTCCCAGAAGCCCCGATCTAACCATAATGGACTTTTACTTTTGGGGCTATCCATTAAACAACGACCTCTATCTGTTGAAACTCAGGTTAAGAGAGACAATTGATGCTATTCCAATTCATCAAATTCAAAATTCTTACAGAGCATTTACTAAGGGAGTCGAGCGATGTGCAGCGGTTGGTGGTAACATATTTGAATAATCTCCTTAATTGTTGTTTTTGCTCGTTTCTTTTTGATATGTTAGTTAATAAGGTTTAGTATTTTTTAATAAATATTCATTTGTTTTTCAAGTACTTTGCTTAATTACTCTTCAGGCATGGGTCATTAAAACTACAAATAAAAAGTCTCATGTTGACGAAATAAAATCAAAGTAGGCTGATTTGTACAAAAATTGAAAGTTTTCCATAGCTTTTAATTCTAAACAACTTTTTCTAATACATTTTTGTTATATCTGCTAAAATAAAGACAGTTTACTCTTGACTAATTTTTAGAATTCCGCCAAAAAAACACCATGTTTATTAATTGATTTGGGTTATTTTTTCAACATCTTAGTTTGAGACTAAGCAGGAGCGATCCTCAGAACATTAAGATCCAACTCTAAAAAAAATTGTCATTTACACCTTATATGCACTCAATCCGCGGACACACTGTATATTTAAGCTAAGTTACAATAAAATAAAAAATATAACATACTGGGGTGATCCATTTAAAATAAGCAAGTTGCATCCGCTACTGTCTTTATATTGCACTCTGTACACATGAAGCCATTTTTAGGTTATGCAGCTCTTAAAGTCAAGCAATTTTGGTAATGAAACTTTTTTCATATCTTTAACGAAAGCTTAGACATCTTCTGAGGATGCATGCATGGGACACCATGTATAATTGTATGCATGGGACACCTTGTATAATTGTATTTCTATTCCAATTCAAAAGTTAACAATTGGTGGCTAAGATTTTTTTCAATTGTAGAAAATGTGTGCTGTGTTTAATAACTTTTACTTTACTTTAATTACACTGGTCGGCATGAAAATCGGCCCTGACACCATTCCTGCTGATTCTTATGTAAAATGACCTCCTGAATCCGAATATGACCCCCGTTTTCCCCCATCACCCACCGTTTTCGGGGGAGGCCCCCCCACCTATTTCTATCACTTTTCGATAATTTGGAGGGATGAAAAGGATTATTTTAGCCTTTACGTTTCTTCTGAGGGGCTAGAGAGGTGAAAAGTTCCAAAACATGAACATTTGTAGCAAGGAGGTAGATTTGAGGGGGGGGGGGAATTTGCCCCCCTAAATTGTAAAAAATCCTTAAAAATGATCGATTTTTCCGTTTTTTTCGCAGTTTTTTCACTTATTTTCTATATATTCCAGCTTCCATTCCCCCTCATCCTCCCCCAAACAATAAATATATATAGCAACAATATATAGCAACAATAATAAAAATATATAGCAACAGTTCGGAAGATTCACTGTACCACGCTAGCGCTCTCAATACCTCGCGCGCACAGGTTTGCCCAGGAATTTTCGGATGAACACGGGGAACGGTTTCATCAAGACATCTCTAAGTTCGAGAGGAGATTTTCGGGGAAGTGGAATGCGAGCATGTTAGCAGAGTACTGCTGGTTTTTGATACGAGAAACTTCTACCTCAGGGTACAAAAGGAAAGCAAGCACCAAATGAAGGTACTTATCTTAGTTATTTATTATTCTTTACATTTATTATTTTACATTTATTATTTTACTTTTTATTTATTATTCTTTACAGCTAAAATAATCCTTTTCACCCCTCCAATGGATGGGGGAAACGGGGGGAGTATTGAGAGCGCCAGCGTGGTACAGTGAATCTTCAGAACTGTTGCTATATATTTTTATTATTGTTGCTATATATTTTTATTATTGTTGCTATATATTGTTGCAATATATTTTAATTATTTGGGGGTGTTTGGGGGAGTATGAGGGGAATGGAAGCTGGAATATGTAGAAAATAAGTGAAAAAACTGCGAAAAAAACGGAAAAAATTGATCATTTTAAATGATTTTTTTACAATTTAAGGGGGCAAATCCCCCCCAAATCTACCTCCTTGCTACAAATGTTCATGTTTTGGAACTTTTCACCTCTCTAGCCCCTCAGAAGAAATGTAAAGGCTAAAATAATCCTTTTCATCCCTCCAAATTATCGAAAAGTGATAAAAATAGGTGGGGGGGCCTCCCCCGAAAACGGTGGGTGATGAGGGAAAACGGAGGTCATATTCGGATTCAGGAGTTCATTTTACATAAGAATCAGCAGGAATGGTGTCAGGGCTCGAAAAAAAAATTTTTTTTGCAGACCAGTGTTATTTTACTTTACTTTAACAATAAAAAAAAATACAAAAAAAACCAAACGTCAAATTTTTATGAACTCATCAGAAATCGAGAAATGAGAAAACTGTTCTAAGGTTGAAAAAATCAAATTGATTGCCTGTTAGTAACATTTTCAATGTTCAGAAAACTGTGTTTTCATTTAAACAAATGGAAATATCAAAAACATTTCAGATTTTTAGCAATTGCTAAATTGGTAAAAAATAGAAAACTTTGTTTTAAAGTTAGAATCAATTAAATCGCTTCTCTATCAGTGAAATGAAAAATATTCGACAATGCCAGATTGTTTTCCGAATGAGAGACGTTTATAATTTTAAAAATTTTGAATAATAATACTGATCAGTAGCGTATTTAGCTCATGGCTCTGACGGGGGTACCAACAAGAAAAAATGTTTATAAAACAAGAAAAAAGCTCAGTATTACAGAAAATAACTTAGAAATAATAGAAATCGCCGGGTTAACTTTACAAGTTGATTTTAGGTGAAATTATGCTCTTCTTGTAATGATTTTTATTAATGATTATTGTATCACATACTGGAAATGTTTCTATTAAATATAAACTGTCGATTGTTTAAACTTACTGAAGATTAAAAATGTACTAAATTACAGGCATTATTTTTTAATTATTTGTCTCGACAAAGAATGTGTAAAGAAAAATGGAAAATATTTTGTTATTTAAATACAATTCATTGCCAAATTACATTGATTTATTTAATTTATTACGTAATGTATTTCGGAAAGTTGCTTTTTGGCGGCGTCTTCGATAAATTCATAAATTTATTTTTTGTTGTATTTTCCTAGTTAAGTTATTTTAATAACATTTTAGCCATAATTCAGCATGCATGCCATATTATTATTGTTAGTTTCTTTATTTTTATATATTTTTCCAGAAGTAATATAATTTTTGTAAAATTGTAAAAGTTTATACGTTTCTTCAACAAATAAATATTTTGATTATTACTCATTCAAACAAAAAATGTTTTCAATGTATTTATAACTTCACAATATTTTAGTGTTTTATACGCGTGGCGCATGAAGTAAAATTTCGAGTTTAGAAAAGCCTGAAAATTTGGTTTGGCCGCTCCGCTTTGCGGAGCGACCGAACCAAATTTTCAGGCTTTTCTAAACTCGAAATTTTACTTCATGCTTAGTCTGGGAGTGGAAACACTCGCTCGAAATTTAAATTGAAGGCTTTTATGAAATCAATGAATGCCTCAAAATTTACAGCATATACAGAGTGACCCAAATTCGATTTTTTTAGGGTATCTTTCTAGCCTGAATAGTTTGACAAAATATGAAATACAGGTCATGACCTCTTTTCCTGAGAAAATAACAACGGCATTAACAAGTCATGGCTAGCTTGATTAGTTTGGGAGATATCGAGCGTTTTTCAATAGTTATCTCTCAAACTAATCAAAATAGCCATGATCTCTTAAGGATATTGTTAACTTATCAGCTGATTAAAATAACAAAATTTGGTTGGCGGCCAAACCAACATTTAAGGCTTATCTAAACTCGAAATTTTATAAATTGGGAAGTGTTTTAAAATTAAAAAGATAATATTTTTTCTCAATTGCTTAAGCTTACTAAAGTTTGAGAATTAACTAAATTACAGGGATAATTTTAAACATTATTTGTCCTGACAAAGAATGTGTACAGAAAAATGTAAATATTTTGTTATTTAAATATTTCAATTATTACTCATTTAAACAAAAAAATGTTTTCAATGTATTTATCACTTCACAATATTTCAGTGTTTTATACGCGTGGCGCATGAAGTAAAATTTCGAGTTTAGAAAAGCCTGAAAATTTGGTTTGGTCGCTCCGCGCTTCGCGCTACGCAACCAAACCAAATTTTCAGGCTTTTCTAACCTTGAAATTTTACTTCATGCTTAGTCTGGGAGTGGAAACATTTGTTCGAAACTTAAATTGAAGGTTTTTATAAAATCGATGAATGCTTAAAAATGTACAGCATATAGGGTGACCCAAATTCGATGTTTTTGTAGGGTATCTACACAAAATCTGACATTACGTCATGACTGATTTTAATCAGTTTTGATTAAATCGCTCAGCTTGGTTTTCTCCCGCGCTTAGAGTATTGTTTATGTTGCTAACAAGTGATCCTTATAAATTAGGAAGCGTTTTTAATTAAAAAAAGAATGTTTTTTGTCAATTGTTAAAACACACTAAAGTTTGAGAATTTACTAAATTACAGGGATAATTTTAAAAATTATTTGTCCTGACAAAGAATGTGTAAAGAAAAATGTAAATATTTTGTTATTTAAATATTTTGATTATTACTCATCCAAACAAAAAAAAATTTTTTTCAGTGTATTTATAACTTTACAATATTTCAGTGTTTTATACGCGTGGCGCATGAAGTAAAATTTCGAGTTTAGAAAAGCCTGAAAATTTGGTTTGGTCGCTCCGCGCTTTGCGCTACGCAACCAATCCAAATTTTCAGGCTTTTCTAAACTCGAAATTTTACTTCATGCTTTGTCTGGGAGTGGAAAAACTCGCTCGAAATTTAAATTGAAGGCTTTTATGAAGTCGATGAATGTTTCAAAATGTACAACATATACAGGGTGGCCCAAATTTGATATTTTTTTAGGGTATCTTTCTAATCTGAATAGTTTGACAAAATATGAAATACATGCCATGACCTCTTTTCCTAAAGAAATAACAACGGCATTAAGAAGTCATGGCTAGCTTGATTAGTTTAGGAGATATCGAGCGTTTTCAATTGTTATTTCTCAAACTAATCCAAATAGCCATGATCTGCTAAGGGTATTGTGAACTTATCAGCTGATTAAAATGTAAACAACGCGATTTACCATTACTATTTGTCTTGTCTACACACAATCATACTCATTCCATTCAGCCGTATTATGTTTATCCCTCAAACGAAACTCAGTGTCCTGCTGTAGATGGCGCATTAGTACGGGCGATTAAAAGAAACTAGCATTTTTGAAACTTTGTGCCTTCAAATTTGAAATTATGATTTTTTGTTGTTGAGATAAAATATTAACTTCATTTTTGTTGAGGCGAAGACGTACTTTGTTTTGTTTATTTTCCAAATTGTTTGTTTTTATTTTGTTAATTTTTTTTTGGGTTTAGCTTTTGCCTAGCCTTACTAACGTAGACTATTGGCCAACATCAATTCTTAATTTTAATTATTTCTCTACATGCTTATACAACTAATTATGGACGGCACAACACATTCACTCACAACCATGGCTCCAGAGGGTGCTAATTTCCCCATAAGAAACTGGTACCCCCCGGTATGATTCGAACCCACAACCCTCTGGCCCAAGAGCAGGAGCTCTACTCACTGACCCACGAGGGTCCCCTATTTTGTTAATTAAAATTATTATAATAATAAAAATCCGTTATTGCCTTCATATTATTTTCTTAAAAAGCTATGCAAAATTTCATGTTGAAATATTGATTGGTTTTTTAACTATTCTTCAAATTCTAATATGACCACTTCACGATACTCTTAATGTTATTGTTATTTTCTCAGAAAAAGGGATCATGATGGAATGTCAGATTTTGTTTAATTATTCGGGTTACCGAGATACTCTATAAAAACATCGAATTTGGGTCACCCTGTATATGCTGTAAATTTTAAGACATTCATCGATTTTATAAAAGCCTTCAATTTAAATCTCGAGCGAGTGTTTCTACTCCCAGGCTAAGCATGAAGTAAAATTTCGAGTTTAGAAAAGCCTGAAAATTTGGTTTGGTTGCGTAGCGCGAAGCGCGGAGCGACCAAACCAAATTTTAAGGCTTTTCTAAACTCGAAATTTTACTTCATGCGCCAGGCGTATAAAACACTGAAATATTGTAAAGTTAGAAATAAACTGAAAACATGTTTTAGTTTAAATGAGTAATAATTCAAATATATAAATAACAAAATATTTACATTTTTCTTTACACATTCCATGTCAGGACAAATAATTAAAAAAAAAATCCCAGTTTTTAGTAAATTCTCAAACTTTAGTAGGTTTAAACAATTGACAAAAACATTCTAAAAAGATGTTTCTTTTTTTTAATTAAAAATAGTTCCCAATTTATTAAGCTCACTTGTTAGCAACATAAACAGTACCCTAAGCGTGGGAGAAAACCAAGCTGAGCGAATTAATCAAAACCGATCAAAATCAGTCATGAAGTAATGTCAGATTTTGTGTAACTATTCGGGTTACCGATATACCCTATAAAAACATCAAATTTGGATCACCTTATATACTGTACATTTTTAGGCATTCATCGATTTTATAAAAGCCTTCAATTTAAATTTCGAACAAGTGATTCCACTCCCAGACTAAGCATGAAGTAAAATTTCGAGTTTAGAAAAGCCTGAAAATTTGGTTTGGTTGCGTAGCGCGAAGCGCGGAGCGACCAAACCAAATTTTCAGGCTTTTCTAAACTCGAAATTTTACTTCATGCGCCACGCGTATAAAACACTGAAATATTGTAAAGTTATAAATACACTGAAAACATTTTTTTTTTGTTTGGATAAGTAATAATCAAAATATTTAAATAACAAAATATTTACATTTTTCTTTACACATTCTTTGTCAGGACAAATAATTTTTTAAATAATCCCTGTAATTTAGTAAATTCTCAAACTTTAGTGTGTTTTAACAATTGACAAAAAACATTCTTTTTTTAATTAAAAACGCTTCCCAATTTATAAGGATCACTTGTTAGCAACATAAACAATACTCTAAGCGCGGGAGAAAACCAAGCTGAGCGATTTAATCAAAACTGATTAAAATCAGTCATGACGTAATGTCAGATTTTGTGTAGATACCCTACAAAAACATCGAATTTGGGTCACCCTATATGCTGTACATTTTTAAGTATTCATCGATTTTATAAAAACCTTCAACTTAAGTTTCGAACAAATGATTCCACTCCCAGACTAAGCATGAAGTAAAATTTCAAGGTTAGAAAAGCCTGAAAATTTGGTTTGGTTGCGTAGCGCGAAGCGCGGAGCGACCAAACCAAATTTTCAAGCTTTCCTAAACTCGAAATTTTACTTCATGCGCCACGCGTATAAAACACTGAAATATTGTGAAGTTATAAATACACTGAAAACATTTTTTTTGTTTGAATGAGTAATAATCAAAATATTTAAATAACAAAATATTAACATTTTTCTTTACACATTCTTTGTCAGGACAAATAATTTTTAAAATTATCCCTGTAATTTAGTAAATTCTCAAACTTTAGTATGTTTTAACAATTGACAAAAAAACATTCTTTTTTTAATTAAAAACGCGCTCAAATTATAAAGATCACTTGTTAGCAACATAAGCAATACTCTAAGCGCGAGAGAAAACCAAGCTGAGCGATTTAATTAAAACCGATTAAAATCAGTCATGACGTAATGTCAGATTTTGTGTAACTATTCGGGTTACCAAGATACCCTACAAAAACATCGAATTTGGGTCACCCTATATGCTGTACATTTTTAAGCATTCATCGATTTTATAAAAACCTTCAATTTAAATTTCGAACAAATGTTTCCACTCCCAGACTAAGCATGAAGTAAAATTTCGAGTTTAGAAAAGCCCCGTGAAAATTTGTCGAGGGTCGCGCAGCGACCCGAGACAAATTTTCTGGGCTTTTCTAAACTCGAAATTTTACTTCATGCGCCACGCATATAAAACACTGAAATATTGTGAAGTGATAAATACACTGAAAACATTTTTTTGTTTAAATGAGTAATAATTTAAATATTTAAATAACAAAATATTTACATTTTTCTTTACACATTCTTTGTCAGGACAAAAAATTCTAAAAAAATCCCTGTAATTTAGTAAATTCTCAAACTTTAGTAAGCTTAAGCAATTGACCTAAAAACATTCTTTTTTTAATTAAAAATGCTTCCCAATTTATAAAGATCACTTGTTAGAAACATAAACAATACCCTAAGCGTGGGAGAAAACCAAGCTGAGCGATTTAATCAAAACCGATCAAAATTGCGCATGAGGGCATGCGTTTGTTGTTACAAGACTTAAGAATAAGATTAAGCCTTGCGGCTGTTTAGAGTGTTGTTTGTATTTGCGGGTGGTGAATGCACGCGGAGTGCGTGGGACCCTCTATTTTCATCAAGTGCACATCTTTGTGTGTGCTCTCTTATTCTCTCTCTAATTGCCAAGTGACACAACTCTCTGGCAATGGGGCTTATAACAAACCCACCAACCCTAAACACCTGTTGGACACCACCGATTTTATCTCCTCTTTTTCCCCGGCCGATGTTTACCCTCGACGCAATGGTAATACGAGCCTCCCTGGGGATAGATTTTGATCTAATATAGAAAATTGAAACATTGTATTGGTTTGCTTTAGGAAAAAAAAAATAAAGAGGGTGGATATTGGGGGATTGAATATCGGGCTTATGTTGATATTAAGTTACGTTAACTTTGAATTGCGCTCCTGTTTCTTTTCGTCTTTTATTGGGAATTTAATTTGGGGGTGTTGCTGGAAATTAATACTTTTACCCAGCTGCATGTACCAGAATTCATCTAATCGAAATGGAATTCTGGAAATTCACACATTTATTTATTATTCACAGTCAGTTGAAATAAACTCCATAATTGTAGTTTTATTATTATTTTAGTTACATTTTACAATAAAATGATAAATAAACTCCAACTTTAGAATTATACTATATTAAGAATTATTAGTCATGAAACCTGTACTTTTCATGACTAATGCATAATTCTTGATACAGTCAAATTCACGAAAGGTATCCTATGATAAACATTGAATTGGTGTTCAGCATTCCAGCACCAGATACCTACAGACGCGTTTCGGACTTCAAGGTCCTCTTCAGTGTGGTCCCGACCCAGTGCTGACAAATACTGAACACTTCTGACTATTTCAAGCCAATATGTGAAAATTTTTAATGGATTTCGATAGCTAACGCCATCTAATGCTCCATAGTGGCATCGTCAATGACACGAATGCACAAAGTGCATATACAGGTCACTGTTTCGTCCACGAACAAGCTAAACTCTGTTTACTATACTGAGAATTATGCATTAGTCATGAAACCTGTACTTTTTATGACTAATGCATAATTCTTGATACAGTCAAATTCACGAAAGGTATCCTATGATAAAAATTGAATTTGTGTTCAGCATTCCGGCACCTATCCTATGATAATTAATAACTTTAATACTATGAAACCCCTATGTAGGGATGTAAAGTTAGCGGAAATTATAAATTAGCTAATAGTCTAATCATCCAGGAATGATTCGAATCCTTGGCAGCTCTGGTTTGAAAACTAATACACAAATCCATTGTCGCTCTTTCGCTTTAAAACTTAGAATTAGGCGTAGGTTCCAATTATAGTCCAAGTATAAGAAATAATCTGTCCAGACTATACACATAATTTATTGCCAACTGAATCTGTCTCTCTTGATTTTCGTGAATATCTTATGATGATCGCGAATAGTGTGTCTTTGGCATAAATGCGAAAGATATATCTTACTTTATCCTTTTCCCCGGTGGTCAGCAGAATGGGAAAATGGAAAAATCCCCTGACGGTCAGCATCAATCCACCGGACCGAGGGTGCTATGCTAAAAGGGGGTGAACGTATAAAACCCATGAATTAACTCCATCGCGCCCTGCACCGGACAGTTAGAATAAAAATGCAGCGGACACTATTAACCTGTCCTCCTCGACGAAAAAAAAAAAAATAATAAAAGCGGAAACGCTACTAACCCCCTCTGTACTTCCACCCCCGCAACCCCCCGCACAGCCCAGTGGTGGACATTATAAATCTCAACGGATAGCGCGCATAGATATTTCAGAATCAGAGCCCAGAGTGTGAGTGTGAGTGACGTCGTATTGTCCACCCTTGCGTGCATGCAAACCAACAATATATCGGGGGTGATAAGCGATTGTATTAATATATTTATAGCTTGACAAAGAATGCTCCCGATATTTTCAATATTATAAAAATGCTGCCGGGATAATAAATTATTCGCTTTCAATGGGGGTTGGTTTCCGCGGGCATTAAAAATAAATAGGTAAAATAAACACGTGAAGTGTGTTTTTCATTTCAATTGCCCTGATTTGATTGAAATCTAGATGTTTTTTTATAATGAAAGAATTTAATGAAAATATCAATCATTAGCAGATACATCGTTTTTTATCTAAAAGGTGATGAATCTTTCTGCATATGAATATACGAATATAAAATAGTTTTCCAATTAGAACAAAAATAGTGATGTGTCCATTATAGCAATTTTCCCGTTAAAGATATAATGACTTAAAGATCAACAATATGGAAAAGTTGCTCAAACTAAATTTATTCTACTTTTATTATTATTCCAAAACTATTCACAAAAAAAGTATTTCTTGCATGTTTTCTCTACATCTAGCTAAATATTGATCACCATCACATCTAAGCGTTATATATTTTTCACTTTACTGTAAATCAGTGTTTTATACGCGTGGCGCATGAAGTAAAATTTCGAGTTTAGAAAAGCCCCGTGAAAATTTGTCTCGGGTCGCTGCGCGACCCTCGGCAAATTTTCTACGCGGGGCTTTTCTAAACTCGAAATTTTACTTCATGCTTAATCTGGGAGTGGAAAACACTCATTACTATACTTATTTATTTATTTATTTTAACGGTGGGCCATTACATAATAAAATAACAATAGTCTTTTAACAAATCGAAATAATCGCACAAAATCACACAAACAATGTGAATAACGACTAAAACTAAATTTATATACAAATACAAGTATGCATACATGGAATCATACATACTATAACACTACGTACTACATTCAAGCACATTTTTACAATTACGCTTGAAACATTGTAAGCTTACACCAAAAACATCTATCAATCTACAATATGTATTAATATTATCAATTAATGCATTCCTAGGGCTGTTGGATGCATAATTTGTTGCGTGATACTTGCTAGCAAGTAGTTGTTGATGCCTAGTTAAGCGTGTAGGTACATATAGTGAAATTGATGCAAGTATTACAGAACAATTTATTCTGCTATTTAATATGCGGTACGCAAAACACAAGGAAAAGTACACTCTTCGTTTAATTAATGGAAGAAGTCCAAGATATTTAAGTATCATATTATAATCATGATAAAAGAGATGACATCGAAAACAAATCAATTTTATCATTTTTCGTTGCACATTTTCTAGACGATCCACATGACATTATAATGAGGTGACCATATAATTGCGCAATAATCTATAATAGGCCTTACAATAGATATATAGAGAGATATAAATGTTCGAATAGAATTAAAATTTGAGCTAAATCTTCGTATAAATCCAAACATCTGCAATGCTTTAGCAGAGATTTTGTTGATGTGATCATTAAACTGTAGTTTAGCATCAAACAAAACCCCCAAATCATTAATTGAATCAACTCTCTCGAGGAAACTATTATTTAATGAATAATCAAAAGCTAATATTGAATCTTTTTTACGTGAAAACCGCATGGACTTGCACTTTTTTATATTTAAATAGAGATTATTATCATTACACCAAACCATAATCTGATTTAAATCATTTTGAAGAGTATTACAGTCATATATGGACTTTATATTGCGAAATACTTTCATATCGTCTGCATATAGAAGAATATTAGAAGTAAGATGTTTGCCAATATCATTCACAAATATAAGAGAAAGTAACGGCCCTAAGTGAGAGCCTTGTGGCACCCCTGAGGTTGCATCAATTATGATATCAGATGTGATGTTATTTACTTTGACCAACATTTTCCTTTTACAGATAAAGGACCGTAGCCATTCAAGCATGCGTCCCGAAACACCATATGAGCAAAGTTTATACAGAAGCCTCGTATGATTAACCCTGTCGAAGGCTTTGGAGAAGTCGGTGTAGACAGAATCTACAACTGAGCCTTCTTCCAAAGTATCCGATATAAAGTTTGAATAAATAAAGAGATTCGATTCTGTAGATCTTGATGGAAAGAATCCATGTTGTTGATCAATTATTGTGGATGAAAAGTGCAGCATCATATGTTTATATACAATCTTGTCAAACAGTTTCGGAATACAAGATTGAATGGCTATAGGACGATAATTGTGTACATCTTTTTTGACACCCGACTTAAAAACAGGAACGACATAGCAACGTTTCCAGACATCAGGGGAACTTACCATCTTGAAGAGATTTGTTAAACAGTCAGGTTAGAGGAAGGCATAACACATTAGCACATGATTTAATTATTGATGGAGGAATTCCATCCGGACCAGGAGAACTGTTTATCTTGATATCAGAACTTAATTCTACGATATCAGATTCAGTAAGCTGAAGATAATTAAAAATTATATTTGATTCTACGGTAAAAATAGGACCCACACAAGAAATATCTGAGTGAGACTCTTGAAAAAAATGGGCGAATAAATTGGCTATATCTTTATTAGAAGTAGCTATCGCTGTTCCTTTGTGCATGCATGAAGGAAAAGTACCAACACTATCCCTTTTGGATTTGCAGTATTTCCAAAAGGCATTAACATTATTTGGTATGTTATTTTCAATATCACGAATGTAGATAAGATGGTCATTTTGAATTAGTCTTTTGCAATCTGCTCTTAATTTAGAGAAGGTGTTATAGTCTTGAATACACCCAGTATTCTTGAATTTTATATGCGCAAGACATTTATCTTTAATTAAGTCAATTAACGACGGCGAAAACCATTTAGGAAAATGGGACTTTAATTTTCTCCTAGCTGGAACATGTTTATGCAAAATATTGTATAATATTTCATAAAAAATATCAACAGCATTGTCAATACCATGAGATTCTAAATAGTACATTCAATTTACACTGCTTATTTCATTACAAATAGCATTAATATTACAGTTCGTAAAGTCCAAATAAAATTCCTCATTTGAATCATCATTAGTAATTGCAGCATCAAAGTCTATATGCAAAGGCGGGTGATAACCATCAGGCTTACATAAAGGGTCACCTATGGCGCAACTTATATGAGGATTATTAGAAAATATTAGATCTAAAACATTACAAGAACTATTTATGTTGTTATTAAATTGATATAGCCCATTGCTCATAACACTATCACACAAAACCCGGGCACAAGCACTTTCAACACTAGTTGGTAAGAATCCCACGCAGTCTTCTTCTGGAATCCAGCCAACACTAGACAAGTTGAAATCTCCAACCTCAAATAACGTAAGATCTTCATATTTATTGATGATATCTGATAATGTATTTACGTGTTCAGTATAAGTGTCCTCATGAGATCGTGGAGGCAGATAAACACAGCCAATAATATAAGAATTATTAATTAAAATCCAAATCTCCTCCCGATTTCGAGTATTGATTGATATTATTGACGAATGTAGATTCCTCTTCACAGCGATAAAAACCCCTCCACCTCTGCTAGTATCATTCGCAGCATAATCACGATCACAACGATGTAATATATAACGATCATCAATAATTTCATTATCTGAAATATTGTGATGTAACCATGATTCAGTTACACATATAATGTCATAATCATTGGCTAGAGTATTATTATAAAATTCGAAGAGTTTTGTTCTAAGACCACGCACATTTTGATAGAAGATCGATAATTTTCTTATATTTCTGTTTGTTGTATCCCGGCAGTTTGAAAATGGCGGTTTTGGCGAGGTATAAACTCTTTTAGAGCCACACCTGGAGGCCACTTCGAAGAGTCCATAAGAGAATCAAAGTGAGGTTCATCAACTCCAAGTTTAAAAGATGAAGATTGATCAGAATTCATAAGACGAAAACATTTAATATCCGCATTTACATTTAATATTGTTTTAGCATGATTAACAATCGTTTTAGGTTCAACGTTAGGTTCAACTCTGTAGACATGTAACCATTTTTTCTTTACAATACTTGATTGAAAACCATAGTCTGGAACATTCGCTGATACGTTAGCTATAACACTTGAACCAATTATAATCGCATTTTTATTACGCCTTTTCTTATTATTCTCTACAGCGTTAGTTTTAGGTTTGGATAATCTATCATTAGCAATTGAAGAATTTGCATCAGTATCCGCACGCAAATCATTACTACTGTTGCTATTTAAGGATTCTATATTAATAGAAGGTCGCGGAATTTCTAAAGAAACGGTTTCAAGCTCAGTAAATTGTGTGTTTGATACACTATTTATCAAATCAGCACATTTGCTCGCAGATATATTTTCTTTTAATTCAGTAAATTCCTTTGATAAAGATTCCAATTTATCCATTACCTCCGTTTTAAACGAGTTGAAAGCGGAAATCAGGCCTAACAATTTATCATCATCATTGGAAAAAAGATTCTTATCTACAGAATTTACACTTTTAGAACGGTTAGGTTTACGAGTACAACAGTCAACAACGCCTTCATTTACAGTCAACACATAATTTAGACGAGTCGCACAAGCAGAATGAAAAGTTGACTTACAATGAATACAACCAACATGTCTACCAGGCACAGCTATTGATTGTTTACATTTGGAGCAGGAAATATCACTAATATTAGGGTTGGACATTATTAATTATAGTAACGAGTAAAGACACAGGGACACACGCTTCACCTCACAGGGTCTGTTGTGAGGACTTAATAATTCGTAAGACAAAGGAAGACCACGGTAAAAGGTATAATGTTAAAAATGAAAATAATGTAAATTAATTGTTCATTAATTAAAAAGTCTCAATACTATTGCTTTAACAAAAAAGGAATATTGATTAAGAATGAAAATGACCGTAAATAAATCATTCATTAATACAAATACTATTGCCTTAACAAAAAATAATCTATTGGAAACAATCGAACAGCTGTGGTACGGGATATTGACTCCACGACACAATTAAACGAAAAATATTAAAATGTAATTTTAACACTAATATCATCGATTGATGAGTAAAGTTAACACGTAAGAAGGTACTCACATACAGTACTTATGTATTATTCGATTACTATGTTTTTAAATCGAAATAAAATACACTTAATCCTTGATTAACGCGAGAGAGAAACAAATCACCTTGCACCTTGCACGTTCACGTTTACAATTAGCGATCTCATTACAGTTTAATTCAAACTCGTGTGAAGTTGGCAAGTTGGTTAAATGTCGGCCTGCGCCGACTTATGTCAACTGTCATTATAGTTTAAATGTCGGCTGCCGACATATGTCACCAGTTATTATAGTCAACAGTAATTGCACAAGTGCATTGGAAATTATCGGTAACAAGTTTGCACTCTTTCGACAAACAAAGTCGTATTGCTTGGCAACAGTCCCGAGCCCGTAGGGCGAGGGGCTGTTGCCTAAAGCAGTACGACTGTGTTTGTCGAAAGAGTGCAAACTTGCGATAATTTCCAATGCACGAGAGCAATTTATCAGACTATATCCCAACAAATCGATCATTTTTATAGCGTTCACAAAAACTGAAGTGTATAATTTTTATTTGGCAGTAGTTTGACGTTCAGTTTATTTACAAAAATTGAACAATGAATTGGGATAACCAATCACGTGCCGAAACATAATACGAGTAGAGAACCAATCACAGTGCCGAAATCGAACTCTACATGAATTTGTTATCAGGGCAACAACGACTTCTAGAAGCTGATTGGTTCTAATTCATTCGTGTTTCGGCTCGCCGTCTTTGGCGGGATATAGTCCAAATTATAGTACTGTAAATCAGTGTTTTATACGCGAGGCGCATGAAGTAAAATTTCGAGTTTAGAAAAGCCCCGTGAAAATTTGTCTCAGGTCGCTGCGCGACCCTCGACAAATTTTCTACGCGGGGCTTTTCTAAACTCGAAATTTTACTTCATGCTTAGTCTGGGAGTGGAAAATACTCGTTACTTTAAAATATGTCATAAGTGTTTAAATGTGTATCGTAACAGTCACAAAGAAAAAAATAGTAGCATAGCGATCTCATTACAGCTCAATTCAAACTCGTGTCAAGTTAGCACGATTATAATCCAAATGTTGGCTGACGCCGACTTATGTCAAGTTGACACAATAGACTAAATGTCGGCTATTCTTCTTTTTTTTGCAATCTAATAAAGTGTATTTATTGAATGAGATTCAAAGCGCCATGAAAAAAAACAGTATGAAATGTTTAAGGTAAATTCAATAATTTTCCTGTACGTTAAATCATGTAAATAAAACATATTTACATTAGGCACAGCATAAAAAATAAATAATGTTTTATTTTATTATATTTTAAGGTACAAGCATAGTTTCTTTAGGTAAAGTAAACAAAATCTGAATGAAAGCTCCAAACTGATCGTTACTCATTTTAAAATCGAATGAGTTATGAATCTTCAAATCGTTGTTGTTTTGATAAAACCTCCTATGTGAAATTTTTTACAAAATAAGGTTTCGGTATCAACGAACTCTGCGGTATTAGCCCGATGAGTTCATGAAACCTCCTATGTAGTGAAGTTAACTCTTAAATCTTATTCAAGGATTCAATAAAAAAAATATGTGAGAAGAACTACTTAACTAAATTTTTTTAAACAATTTTTGTGTTTCTTGAAAATGTTTGTTCAGCTCACATATGAGGTTTCCTCTAAATAACGATGAAATATTTTAATTATTATTTAATTACACTAATTTTTATAATAAGAATATTTTTATTGCCAGCAAAATATACTTTACATTTGTCATATAAATTAGGATACAGTAGAGACTTTTATAAAAGTTATTTACCCTAGAATAACTTTTATATAAGTCGCTACTGTATCCTAATTTATATTTCTTAAATTTTACTTAAAAATAAACAACTAAATACATATACAGTCTGTTTGATTTATTGTGACACAGCACATATGTCCGTTATTAGTACAGATAGAAAAAAAAGTTAAAGACAATAGTTTTAGTATTTTTCATGATCTATTCAGTAGCATTGTCAGAAAAACAATTAAAAATCAAATAAACATGTGAAAGCTATTAGCTTCATTTTCTTTAATGGAACACCCTGTATATTTTGTTTATTACAAATAGGTAATAACCTTAGCTTTACAATGATACCACATAAGTACCCCTTCATTATACAAATAACGCGACAATTGCAAATAAATGAAATTTATCAGTTGCCATGGATAACAATTGACATAAAACAATTTGTTAACGCTTTAATGTCAAAGTGGTGTAGTAACTTCCCGTCTTGCGTGTTGTTGATTCAAATCTTTAGAGATGGGTGATAATTACTATTCTAATGATGAAAAAATGGATATGCTAAAGGTCTTCGTTAGATGCAACGATAATTCTAGAGAAGCTAGTATCACTTATGGAAACATGTATCCAGAAAGAAGACAACCACATTATTGCACTTTTGCAAGACTTGAACAAAATTTACGGAGAAATGGGTGTTTTAATAATAAATTACGAAGGAGAAGACAAGAAAGAGAAGATAATAATGAAGTATTGATATTGGCCTATTTTAGAGCACACCCACGTAATTCAATGCGCGAAGCAGTGGCTGACTTAGGAATAAGTATGCATAAAATATTTTCTATTCTGAGAAAACATAAAATGAGACCATATAAAATTAAGTTAGTACAAGGTTTAAGAGATGGTGATTCTGACAGGAGGATAGTATTCTGTAATTGGCTTAGCAACAATCAACATTTATTAAATTTAATTCTTTGGAGTGATGAATCAAATTTCAACAACAACGGAATCTCCAACCGAAAAAACTACCATTACTGGGATACTGAGAATCCACGTCAAATTCGAGAATGCAGATTCCAACAAAGATTTGCAGTTAATGTGTGGCTTAGTGTGTTAGGTGATACCATAATAGGACCATTTTTTTTATCAAGGAACGTTGAATGCGGAGCGATATGCCAACTTTCTTACGATAGAATTTGAAGATTATTTAGATGATATCCCCCTAGAAATACGTCGAGATATGTGGTTCCAACAAGATGGAGCTCCTCCCCATAACGCAAGAAATGTCAAAGATATTTTGGAAAGAAAGTTTCGTTTGAAATTGATTGCAAATGGTGGCCCCATAAACTGGCCAGCAAGATCACCAGATCGGTCTATTTTAGATTTTTTTATTTGGGGATTTTTAAAGCAAAAAGTTTATGTTACTCGTCCAGAAAATCTAGACGATCTGAAAAATCGTATTCGTATGGCATGTGGCCAAATAACACCACGGATGTTGCAAAAAGTACGACGAAATTTAATGAAGAGATGTAAAGAATGTATTGCAAACAACGGACGTCACTTTGAACATACACTTTAAATAGTTATTCATGTCAACTGATAAATTTCATTGGTATGTGGTATCATTATAAGGCTAATATTAATGCCTATTTGAAATAAACAAAATATACAGGGTTTCCATTAAAGAAAATGAAACTAATAGCTTTCACGTGTTTATTTGATTTTCACTGTTTTTCTGACATTACGATTGAATAGATCATAAAAAATACTAAAACTTTTGTCTTTAACTTTTTTTTCTTTCTGTACTAATAACGGACATATGTGCTGTGTCACAATTAATCAAACAGACTGTATAAAAGGCAAAAGAGGCAAAGACAATATCACGATCAATAAATAAATAAATAATGTACAAACAAGAGCTAATTAAAATGAACAATGAGTAAAAAATTAAGAAGTTCAAGGCCTCTTTCAAAGCAGTCTAAGGTATTTTCGACAAAGTTAATAACAGCATCGACTGTTGATTGCCCTTTCCTAAAACCGTACTGGCAATTGCTGAAAATAATCAGAAAGCTGGTTGTATAAACTTGTTCCAATATTTTTTAAATAATAGTAGCAGGGAGATTGGGCGATAATTTGTCGGATTGTTTCAGGCAAGGATACTTCGAGTGCGAACATATTTGATCTGATACATAGGTTTATAAGTTTGGTAAAAGTGTCTAGGAAACTATTTGACTCGACTTTACACCCCGTGGAATAGAATGCATTATAATATAGATTCACAATGTATTGACATACAGAGAGTTTTATGTAACACCGAACATGTTCATCCAAAACAATTTGACACCTATATTTTTTAAGTTATGTGTAAATTGGGTTGTCTATATGACCATTAAAAATTGTAGCCAATCAATCGCAATTAATGCCTCAACTTGTACACACAGAGAGATTTTCTTTCAAGTATACATGTCGCAATTACACCATATATGTCGTAAATCTTTAGATACTCGTTGTTAAAAAAATCAATTTGAAACTTGAAATGAGTGTGTTCCACTCCCAGACTAAGCATGAAGTAAAATTTCGAGTTTAGAAAAGCCTGAACATTTGGTTTGGTCGCGTAGCGCGAAGCGCGGAGCTGCCAAACCAAATTTTGAGGGTTTTCTAAACTCGAAATTTTACTTCATGCGCCACCGATACAAAACACTGACATATTACGAAGTTTAAAACACACCGCTAAACTTTACATTGCATCAGTGCTTCGTACCGGTGGCGCATGAAGTAAAATTTCGAGTTTAGAAAAGCCTGAAAATTTGGTTTGGCCGCTCCGCGCTTCGCGCTACGCGACCAAACCAAATTTTCAGGCTTTTCTAAACTCGAAATTTTACTTCATGCTTAGCCTGGGAGTGGAAAACACTCGCTTAAAGCTTCAAATTAAATTCTTTTAACAAACCTAGCGTCGGCAAATGCCCAACATATGCTTATGTATACTTAAAAGAAAAATTCTCGTTATGAAAATGTTCGGTGTTACATAAAACTCTCTGTATATCACCAATTAAAATCAATAAATTCACTACGGAAATGATAAAAGTTCACATTTTTCAACTTTGAAATTTTGACTAGAAACTTCTATAAAACCTCACTGATTGCTGTTAACCATTGCAATCTTTGCTGAAGACATTGGGGAAGTCGAAAGAAATGTTTGTTAAAGACTTCAATCTAACTTCAACTTAAAGTTAGATTTAACTGGATGACGATTATAACACATTAGCACATTACACTTGGACTCATATGGATTTATAAAATAACTAACATAAATTAATACACTCTTGGAAATTCATTTGGGCTGAATTCTAGTTTGTGTCAACGGCTATATTTCGCTGCAAAAAATGTTTGCTCGCGTTGAATATTCCACATACTTCTAGGTTAGGAGAAAGGTTTGCAATAGAATAAATTGCGAAAATCTCTTTGCGCATGATGATTATTTTACATATTGCTAGGACACAATATTTTCAAAATTTTCCAACTAAATTTTTATATTTGTTTAAAATTTCCGGTCGAAATTAATTTTATTATATTATAATTGCATATCTAGATAGTACTCGTCGAGTACTTTCGAATGATATCATTTTTATCTATAATACCCACGGGGTGTATAGTAAATTCTTACCAACTATTTATTGCCGATTAGTATGTCTATTCTTAGGCCATAAATATCACTGCTTTTGCTAGGTTTCTGTCCTTAAACTACACTATAAACAGCACTAGAGGAGTTTTCACAAAATCTAAAATATCTATTTACCATACACACAAGAATAACACATTTGTTACACATTAAAAATATCGAATCAACGTAAGATTTATGAATTCCATTAATTATATTATACGCCACACTGACAAAGAAATTGTTAAAGTCATTGACAGTGAGAGTAATATTTTTCATATTAAAATTCCGTTTGAATTTATTAGATTCCACATAGCGTTTGTTTTATTACTAGCGTTGGAAATATAATTACTATTGGATTTGATACGTTGAGATTTTAGTGTAAATTTTTTAATAGTTTATTTTTATGCTAAGAATATCAGGGCACTTTAGACGGTTAAAAATGTCTATCATTAGGACTAATGTTGATCTCATACCTTAAGCGTATGAGATCAACATTAGTCCTAATGACAGACATTCGTTAAACCACTGAATGTAAGGTCTTTTGCTATTTCGCTTAGTAACGTATTTTTTGGGGAATGCATCATCAAATTTGTTTTTGAATATCTTTTGAAAGTTACCAAAGCACATATCCGCAACTGTTTGTGTAATATTTAAAAATAATCCCATTGATCTGCTTTTAAGTAAGTTGCTTGAAATAGCAAGTGTTTTCCTATGTTAGTAATTAGTTGATAGATATGCCGTTTTAATATATCTTTTTTGTATTATTTTGTTTCCAGATAGTAAACTTAACGCCAATATGGTCGGATATACAAAAAGTTTTCTGTAACACCGAACATATTCATAACGAGATATTTTCTTTTAAGTATCCATATGCATACGTTGTACATTTTCCAACGCTCAGTTTATTAAAAGAATTCAATTTGAAACTTTAGGCAAGTGTTTTCCACTCCCAGGCTAAGCATGAAGTAAAATTTCGAGTTTAGAAAAGACTGAAAATTTGGTTTGGTCGCGTAGCGCGAAGCGCGGAGCGGCCAATCCAAATTTTCAGGCTTTTCTAAACTCGAAATTTTACTTCATGCGCCACCAGTACAAAACACTGATTCAATGTAAAGTTTAGCGGTGCGTTTTAAACTTCGCAATATATCAGTGTTTTGTACCGGTGGCGCATGAAGTAAAATTTCGAGTTTAGAAAAGCCTGCAAATTTGGTTTGGCCGCTCCGCGCTTCGCGCTACGCGACCAAACCAAATTTTCAGGCTTTTCTAAACTCGAAATTTTACTTCATGCTTAGTCTGGGAGTGGAACACACTCACTTTAAGTTTCAAATTGAACTCTTTTAAAAAAACAACGATTATCTAAAAATTTACGGCAAATAATTGGGACATGTATACTTGAAAGAAAAACCCCCTGTATTTACAAGTTGAGGCATTAATTGCGATTGATTGGCTACAATTTTTAATGGTCATATAGGCAACCCAACTTGCACATAACCTGAAAAATGAAAGGTATCAAATCGTGCTTTAGTTTGATAAATAAAATATACGAAAATGAACATTGAAAATGTTCGGTGTTACATAAAACTCTCTGTATGTACATACTTGAAAACCTGACAGAACATATACCCTTTGTACATACATTACACAGCACAACAAAATTAAACCTTTTTTCTGATGCATGAAAAATGTTGACGGTTTTTGCTAAATTGAGGTGCCTGATTTCAAAACTCAAGTCAGTTTCTTTCCAGCAGCTCCAGTTTTTAAGATACAGCTACTACGTGTGTTGCGACGAAAAGCGACAAGATTTAATATTAATATTTAATTGATATTAGTTTAAGAATTCTAGGTATTTTTAAATTAATGTTTACAAACAACTCAGTTTGTAAATATTGACCAGTATTTTTTAAACAAAAACGGTAAATGTTTTAAGTATATTTCAATTTCAATCTCAAGTCAGTTTCTCTCCAGCAGCTCAAATTTTTAAGATACAGCTACTACGTGTATTGCGACGAAAAGCGACAAGATTTAATATTTATATTTAATTGATATTAGTTTAAGAATTCTAGGTATTTTTAAATTAATGTTTACAAACAACTCAGTTTGTAAATATTGGCCAGTATTTTTTAAACAAAAACGGTAAATGTTTTAAGTATATTTCAAGACAGTTTCCGAAACTGAGTACAGAAAAGCTTAAAGTAGGCACATTTAAGGGCCCACAAATTCGAAAGTTGGTGAACGATCCTAATTTTAGCCGGTCAATGTCAGAACTTGATAAAAATGCATAGGATTCGTTTGTCTGGATTATTCAGAATTTCCTAGGTAATAAGAAGGATGTTGATTACGTTGAGCACGTTGAAGAGACGTCTCACTTCCAGCAACTTGGATGCAACATGAGCATCAAAGTGCACTTCCTGTACAGCCATTTAAATCGTTTTCCTGAAAATCTAGGTGACTTGAGTGAGGAACAGGGCAAACGATTCCACCAAGATATTTGGACAATGGAGGAACGATACCAGGATCGCTTGAATGCACATATGATAGCAGATTTTTGCTGGAGCATTTAAAGTAGCACTTCGTCGTTCAAAAACAGTAGAAAATCATATAAAATAAAATTCCAGAATTTGTAGTTTTGTTGCAATTAAATATTTTTCAACAGCGAATGCCTCTTTTTCTCAGAAAACAGCCCTCCCTTGTAACTCAAAAACTAGAGCTCATACATGAAAACTGATAACATATTTGAAATCAGCGTCGAAAATTAGCTCAGAATCATGTAAAATATTCTATGCAACAGAAATTCTGTTGTGCTGTGTTATTGATACAATTATTGAGTCGTATAGGAAATACTAATAAAAAGCGGTTAAATTCCTTTCTTTACTGTTTTTATTTAAGTACTATATGTACATTTCGGACACTAAGTGTCCATTATCAATAGTTAATATATATATAGTACTTAAATAAAATCAGTGAAGAAAGGAATTTAACCGCTTTTTATTACTATTATAACAATCTTCACATAACTCACGAATACATATATATTCGTATAGGAAAACTAACTAAAACACTAAACTAAACTAAACTAACTAAAACTAGTCATAACATAGCAAACAAATCGATAAATGTAATTTTATTGGGTTCATTCATGTTAAATCTAACGTTAAAGTCATTAAGTAAACAGTTATATGAATGCAGTCTACGCTATTAGATAGCGTAGACTGCATTCATATAACTGTTTACTTAACGAAGCTAAAATGTTGAGAAACATATCAAAATTGCCTGAAGCGGCCCGAAATACAACTAGTAATATTATACCGTGCAAATCTAGTCCTGTATTATCAAAATCTTTTCAGAAACGAAACTATCGAAATTCAGGAAATGTATATGCCACTTTATTACGGATCATTAATGAAACTCCACCATGTTTGAATATTTTCCGCAAATAGTGACACGCAACATAAAAATTGTCAAGTAATAGGGATTCGCTGTCTGTTGCTCCAAGCCAGTGGACACAGATACAGTATTGACAAATTCTCGCTGATGTATAAAGTATTCCCTCGATTTTATTAAGTTTTCGCCTGATACATTGAGCGGTAAAATACAAAAAATTTATGATAATTCCTATCATTATAAAATAACAGATTCACAAAAATGATGATTTAATTCTAAGTAATTCAAATTGTAACTAATTCAAAATGTAAATTTTTAAGTCGTATTATTTTTCCACTCACCAAAAATATGCATATCTACTTACTTTTGTCAATATATAAGATTATTGGGAGTTTTTAGTGCAATCATTTAATAAAATCAATGTGTGTGCCCGGCGCATTCACCAAAATAGTTTAGCGGTATTCTAGTCATTTGGGGGTCTGTCAACTTGGCCCCCCCAACTCAAAATTTTCAAATAAAAAATATTGCGCCCGAAAGGCCTTAACTTGCGCTCACTTGCGCCCAAATATTAAAACTTGCGCTGTTAAGGGTAGAAAGTTATAGCGATTTGAAAATAGGGGGGGCTAAGTTGACGCCAGCCCCCCCATCTCGGAATTTTTAACTTTTTCTTTCATAAATACATTCTATGGAACTTGCGCTGTCGATACCACCTAATTTTACAAGTTGCGCTGCAAAAATACGCCCCCTATAAACGAAATAAAAGAGGGTGCCAGCCCCCCCACTTTACATTTTTAAGTTTTATTGCATTGTACACAAAGCTTAGAAGTTGCGCTCACTTGCGCTATCGAAATTTCTTCAATATCAGTTCTCATGAAAAAGTTATGGCATATTTTATATAAACTCGAATCCAGTGCGCGTATTCCCATAATCTCCATGCAACTACAGAAGAGTAATACAATAAACATACGTAACTCACAACCACTGTCCTTCTTCGTCAAAAGCATACATTATACAACCAAAACAGTAATTTTCTATAATATTTGCATATTTATTCCAGTGCCGTATCATGGTAGAAATATATATTTTTATTATTACTTAAATAACTTTATTTCCTAAACAAATAACAATAATTCGATTTAATTAATAAATATAACTTTAACAATGCATTTAAAATGCATATCTGCTGATTAGAAAAGTTGCGCTGTTTTCCCAGTAGCGTTACAAATAATTTATTATTTAATTTAATTAAATATTTTTAAAACCAAACGTGAAAGTTAAATTTTTTTAAGTGATATTACTTAAACAATGCATAAGAAATGCATCTATGCCAATGAGAAAAAATGCGCTGTTTTCCCAGTGGCGTCACAATTAATTTATTATTATTTAATTAAATTAAATATATTTCAAACCTACCGGAAAATTTTGAATTTTTTAAGTGATATTACTTTAACAATGCATAGGAAATGCATTTATGCTAATGAGAAAAGTTGCGCTGTTTTCCCAGTAGCGTCACAATTAATTTATTATTGTTGAATTAAATTAAATATTGTCAAAACCAAACGGGAAATTTTGAATTTTCTAAGTGATATTACTTTAACAATAAATAGGAAATGCATTTATGCTAATGAGAAAAGTTGCGCTGTTTTCCCAGTGGCGTCACAATTAATTTATTATTATTGAATTAAATTAATTGTGACGCCACTGGGAAAACAGCGCAACTTTTCTCATTAGCATAAATGCATTTCCTATGTATTGTTAAAGTAATATCACTTAGAAAATTCAAAATTTTCTGTTTGGTTTTGAAAATATTTAATTTAATTCAATAATAATAAATTAATTGTGACGCCACTGGGAAAATAGCGCAACTTTTCTCATAGCATAAATGCATTTCCTATGCATTGTTAAAGTAATATCACTTAGAAAATTTAAAATTTTCCGTTTGGTTTTGAAAATATTTAATTTAATTCAATGATAATAAATTAATTGTGACGCCACTGGGAAAACAGCGCAACTTTTCTCATTAGCATAAATGCATTTATTATGCATTGTTAAAGTAATATCACTTAGAAAATTCAAAATTTTCCATTTGGTTTGAAATATATTTAATTTAATTAAATAATAATAAATTAATTGTTACGCCACTGGGAAAACAGCGCAACTTTTCTCATTGGCATAGATGCATTTCTTATGCATTGTTTAAGTTAAATCACTTAAATAATTTAAATTTTTACGTTTGGATTTGAAAATATTTAATTTAATTAAATAATAAATTATTAGTAACGCTACTTCGAAAACAGCGCAACTTTTCTAATCGGCAGAAATGCATTTGAAATACATTGTTAAAGTTATATTTATTAATTAAATCGAATTATTGTTATTTGTTTTGGAAATAAAATTATTTAAATAAAAATAAAAATATATATTTCCACCATGATACGGCAATGGAATAAATTTGCAAATATTATAGAAAATTACTGTTTTGGTTGTATAATGTATGCTTTTCGACGAAGAAGGACAGTGGTTGTGAGTTAAGTATGTTTATTGTATTACTCTTCTGTAGTTGCATGGAGATTATGGGAATACGCGCACTGGATTCGAGTATATATAAAATATGCCATAACTTTTTCATGAGAACTGATATTGAAGAAATTTCGATAGCGCAAGTGAGCGCAACTTCTAAGCTTTGTGTACAATGCAATAAAACTTAAAAAATGTAAAGTGGGGGGGCTGGCACCCTCTTTTATTTCGTTTATAGGGGGTGTATTTCTGCAGCGCAACTTGTAAAATTAGGTGGTATCGACAGCGCAAGTTCCATAGAATGTATTTATGAAAGAAAATGTTAAAAATTCCGAGATGGGGGGGCTGGCGTCAACTTAGCCCCCCCTATTTTCAAATCGCTATTACTTTCTACCCTTAACAGCGCAAGTTTTAATATTTGGGCGCAAGTGAGCGCAAGTTAAGACCTTTCGGGCGCAATATTTTTTATTTGAAAATTTTGAGTTGGGGGGGCCAAGTTGACAGACCCGTCATTTGGCCTGTTCACAAGCTTTTGTAATCTAGTAGAAACTAAAAACAAAAACGCTTTTACATTTGAGTTAAACAGGTTTCTGTAAATTAAGAGGTAAAAATACACGCATCTTACTAAGGATATGAAACAAACAGAATATTATTATTATTATTATTCTTTATTTACGGAATTCACCTTTTTTCAATTGAAATTAACACAATTAGTTGTATAAAGTAACACATCATACTCATTACGTTACTAAGTATAACCAAAATTAATGTATAAACAAAATTATATCAAAAAAAAAAATATATATATATATATATATATATATATATATATGAGAAATATGTTTTACAAAGGGATAACCTGAATCGCTAACTAAAATATGTATTTATTTACTTACTATGGTCTGTATTTAAGACCATAGTAAGTAAATAAATACATATTCATTTATATGCTTGTTTATACAGCATAACAGTAAATCTTTATTTGTAATATTCCTAACTTAAGTTCTTGCGTGTTTTAAGTTAATTTAGGATATATGTTATTTACGGCATTTACTTGTGCCGCGTTAAATTTGCGTTTAGGTCCCGCAGCAATCAACGCCCTGGAATTTTTTTGGTACCCAAAAAAATGTTTTGTACACTGCATATTATTTATTACTATCATAGATATACAGAGAGTTTTTCTTTTAAGTATTCATATCTCAGTATACTGTCTACGCTGTAACTCTTCAGATATTCGTTGTTTTTACAAATATATCAAATTGAACTTTCAAACGAGTGTTTTCCACTACTAGATTAAGCATGAAGTAAAATTTCGAGCTTAGAAAAGCCTGAAAATTTGGTTTGGTCGCGTAGCGGGAAGCGCGGAGCGACCAAGCCAAATTTCCAGGCTTTCCTAAACTTGAAATTTTACTTCATGCGCCACGCGTCCTAAACACTGATGTGATGTGATGTTCAGAATACACGTTTTTTGCATACTGCTTTGGTAGAATATTTTGAACTTCACCCAAAATCAGTGTTTTATACGCGTGGCGCATGAAGTAAAATTTCGAGTTTAGAAAAGCCTGAAAATTTGGTTTGGTCGCGTAGCGCTACGCGCTACGCGACCAAACCAAATTTTCAGGCTTTTCTAAACTCGAAATTTTACTTCATGCTTAATCTGGGAGTGGAAAACACTTGTTTAACACTTCAAATTAAACTATTTTAAAAAACGATCGATTATCGGAAAAATTAAAGCTCATGCATACATGTATGTATATTTAAAAGAAAAATTCCCAGTATCTTTATTTTTTACAAATTTTAGTGGTGGCAAATGCACCGTCAGGGCCGAAAGGGTTAAATATGGATATCCGTTGATTTGAATGATCAATATTCATAGGGTCTGATAATATAACGGTTCAACCCTCTTTTATTTAAATAAATAAAACACTGTTTATCTCTTTTATTTATACAGGACACTTTTCTTTTTAAGTATACATACCTGATGCTTACACTCTAAATTTTCAGGCATTAGTTCTTTGTGGATAAGTTCAATTTGAAGTTTTTAATGAGTGTTTCCACTCCTAGATTAATCATGAAGTAAAATTTCGAGTTTAAAAGGTCCTGAAAATTGGGATTGGTCGCTCCACGAAGCGGAGCGACCAATCCAAATTTTCAGGCTTTTCAAACTCGAAATTTTACTTCATACGCCATGTGCATAAAACGCTGATTTATAGTAAATTCAAAATATCAATCAACTACTTACAAAACCTCGTAAGTCCCGATTTTACAACAAACGTTCCTCGTAATTCAAATAATAATTATTTACCAATATTAGTATCGTATCGTTCATTTAAAAAAAACCTCTAGAGTGCCATGATTTAATCTTATTTTAAATTTAAGTTGGTTACACGCTTTAGGAATTGACATATAAAACGTCAGATATAATAATCATAATATATAATGTCAGAGTTGCCAACGTACAATATTTTTCATGACACTCTGGAGGGTTTTTTTTTATTGAACAGACGATATATGCATCTACTCGAAATACTTATAAAAATCGCTCATGGTGAAGTCATACGTACCATAAAAATAATCAGGATTACGCAGCTTATATATTAATTAACAAGTAATTTATGCTTAATTAACTATCTACGTTTTATTGGCTATTATTAAGATGTTTTGATACTTTTTTAACATTTAAGAATACATTTTTCGCAACATTAACACTTATTGTTATTTTGCTAAATCCACCAACAAATCGACCCAAACTTCAAGAATCGCTGAATTACTGTAAAATTATCTCTTCATGTTTCTGAATTGTATTCACAAGATTAGAAAATCCACTCAGATTATTTTCCACTGTGATGAACAAACGTAAGATAAAACTGGAGAGAATCTTTCCGTGGTTACATAGACACAAAAGTGGTAGTACAAAGCGGCCGGGGCGCGATAAGGGATGAGGGATAATGTAAAGACGTGGCCGTCTTTTATCCTTTTAATTAGTACGTGTGGTAGGGAAGGAGGAGACAAATATCTTGGCGGTTGGTTTGAAAGACGCCGAGCGGGGGATGAAATGAATTTCGTTGTACGTGGCTGGTGGCGGGTGATATATATTTTAATGGAACGAAGATGGAATCTACATATTAAATATATCCAACATCTCTGACAGATGTGCATTCGTCATTCTTTGTTCTTATCAAGTTTGTTTTATTCAAGTTTACTTGCGAAAGTTTGTATATTTAGTTTTCATAAAGGATCATTAAAATTACCTTAAGTAATCCTAATTATATTTATTAAAAAATACATTTCAAAGTAATCCTCAATACATCAAAAGAGGGATTCTTTTCGCAATCTACAACAAGTTAGTCTTACAAATACTATATATCAAACACTCATTGGAACAACTACTTCCCGAGCTAATACCCCGATGGACATTGAATTATACAACAAGTGTTTGCTGTTACATACAGTAACCTACTGCAAATGTAACAATTTGAGTCAAATTATTCAGGCCATCTACAGACGCGTTTCGAGATTTATCTCTCATCAGTATAGCTTTGCCATTCCCTCTAAACAATTTGACACCTTCGACTGGCGGTCACGTCACCGTTTTGAACGGCCACCGTTTTGAACGGTAACGTAACCGCCAGTCTAAGGTATCAAATTGTTTAGAGGAAATGGCAGAGCTATACTGATGAGAGATAAATCTCGAAACGCGTCTATAGATGGCCTAAATAATTTGACCATAATTGTTACATTTGCAGTAGGTTACTGTATGTAACAGCAAACACTTGTTGTATAATTCAATGTCCGTCGGGGTATTAGCCCGGGAAGTAGTTGTTTCAATGAGTGTTTGGTATATAGTCTTTGTAAGACTAACTTGTTTTAGATTGCGAAAAGAATCGCACTTTTAATGTTTGAAGTATTCTGCAACCAAGAATTGGCAATTTCATTTATACTTAATCCTCAATAATCTTGAGAAATACAGGGTGTCTGAAAAGTAACTAGGTATTATAAAATAGCTGTGAATTTTTAATATCGCTGGAATCGTAAGTCTACACCTGACACTATGTGACTGCTTTTTATGGGGTTGGGCAAAAGATGAGGTGTACCAGACGAAACCTCGCAGACTGGAACAGTTGGAAGCACGGATTCAGGACCATATAAATAATAATACCCTACGGGACTTCCTAGAGAAGACTGTGGATTTTATACCTGGCCGTTTGAGACGATTGGTTAACGCCACATACATTGAATTTTAAGTTATGCATCAGCATTCTTATATAACACTGTATCTATGATATTAATTTGAATAAATTAGTGCTGTTAATACAGAATTTATTCGCTGTTTTCAATACCTAGTTACTACCAAGCCACCCTGTAGATGACGATTCTCATTACCTTATTAGTATAAAATTTAACTTTTCAGTACATGAGATCAAGTGAAAATTCCCCAAGGACAGTTGCGAGAGAAAAAAACTAGTACAGCAGGGAGCGTTAGCCACTTCGAAAATATCTTTTTTTCTTATAAAACAGACTTGTCATGTACAGATTAACAACTATTTTATTTGTTGGCCAACAAGACGGTGCTTTTGTTGACATGCACTTTATTAGCAATGTTTCTAATGCTAATACCGTCTGTAAACGGGTCGTTATTATCGATTTTTGCGTTATAGCGAGTTGAGGTACGTCGACGTTAATTAAATTTCGTTTGAAATTTCCGCAAAATATTTGGCTATGTGAACTAAACTCACTTTGATTTTTCAAATTGTCATTCAAATTGATAAATCCTTATCAATTTAATTGACAATTTGAAAAATCAAAGTGAGTCCAGTTCACATAGCTAAATATTTTTCTGTACTAGTTTTTTTCACTCGCAACTTTACATGAGATCAAGTGAAAATTCGTACCACACAACAAAATATTCATACAAATGACAGATTAAATCCAATATATTGCCTACTAAAACCTCCTCACGAATTCATTGTCATATAAATTCATGACAGCGTGTATGCGGACATTGTATCGAGTTAATAAAGATGATCCCTTTTGAAAGGGCGAGGGTTCGGAGGATATCGAGTGCTAATATTGCATATTGTATCCTGTGCGGGGTGTTAATACTAATTTAATTAAATTCCGCGCTCGGAAATAGGACGAGATGCACAATGCGAGATTTTCAATAACAAAACCGTCACACAATGTCCCATTCATGTCGCAATTAATTAACACCTATTTTCATTATATTTGTTATACTAAATTGTATTTTAGGCGTGATATTGTGTTTGTTTATGGAGTGCGAGTTAATTAAAATTTATTATTAACCCTTTCAGCCCTGGAATTTTTCTGGTTCCTAAAAAAATGTTTTGTACATATTATTTATTACTATCTCAGATATACAGAGATTTTTTTTTAAGTATACATATCTCAATATACTGTATACCCTGTAAATCTTCAGATATTCGTTGTTTTTACAAGTATTTCAAATCGAACTGTTAAACGAGTGTTTTCCACTCCCAGATTAAGCATGAAGTAAAATTTCGAGTTTAGAAAAGCCTGAAAATTTGGTTTGGTCGTGTAGCGCGAAGCGCGGAGCGACCAAACCAAATTTTCAGGCTTTTCTAAACTCGAAATTTTACTTCATGCGCCACGCGTACTCAACATTGATGTGATTTAATGTTCAGAATACACGTTTTTAGCATACTGCTTTAGTTGTATATTTTGAACTTCGCCTGAAATCAGTGTTTTATACGCGTGGCGCATGAAGTAAAATTTCGAGTTTAGAAAAACCTGAAAATTTGGTTTGGTCGCGTAGCGCTACGCCAAATTTTCAGGTTTTTCTAAACTCGAAATTTTACTTCATACTTAATCTGGGACTGGAAAACACTCGTTTAAGACTTCAATTTAAACTATTTAAAAAAACAAACGATTATCGGAAAAGTTACCGCTTATGCATACATAAGCGGTAATTCCCCCTATGTTTAGCAAATTTTAGTGGTGGCAAATGCCACCGTCAGGGCCGAATAGGTTAAAATACAAATAAATCTACAGGGAATTATTCCTTTAACTATACATACGTTACTGACATCGTAAGGCATGACATCTTGCTTCTGAAACTTGAGCTTGTTGGAATCTGTGGGGAGATGCTTCAATGGATCCGTTCATATCTGACCGGGAGGACTCAGGCAGTACGAATAGGTAGTGATGTATCATCTGAAATAGCTGTAACTTCTGGGGTTCCTCAGGGGTCATACCTAGGGGCTCTTCTGTTTTTTTCATTTTCATAAACGATGTTACTGACTGCTTCCATCATGCAGAATGCTTGTTATTTGCTGATGATATTAAAATCTTCACTGAAATATCAGATAACTCAACATCTTTATTGCAGAACGATTTGAATAGATTCGAGACTTGGTGTGTAATCAATAACATGAAATTGAACTTGAGGAAATGTGACGTTATTTTTTCTAAGAGAAGAGCAACTGCTGTGAGGAATTATTACCTTAATAATTCAGTTGTTGTATTTGTTCAGACATTCGTTGTTTTTGAAAATCGTTACGAGCTCAAACCAAGTTTTCAGGCTTTTCTAAACTCGAAATTTTATTTCATGCTTAATCAAAGTGGAAACACTCGTTCGAACTTTAAATTGAACTCATTACAAAATAACGAATGCCTATGTATACTCGAAACAAAAAATCCCTGTATGTTTATGTATGTATTTGAAGAAGAGTCTCTGTCAAGTTTATAAAAAGAATCTGTTAATGTTTCAGACTTACGAATTGGATTTATTTAATTGAATATTGTTTAAACTGTGGGAAAATTGAGCATTGTTTAGGAGAATAACTGCGTAATTTATTCTAGTGAATAATGGATCTGTTCACGTGTTAATTATTTTTTTGTTCTATTTGTATTAAAGAATTACAATAATAATTGTATACAACAAATCAAAACATTTTTTTTAATTCAAATTTCCCGCCAGTAATTAAGGGTATCCATGTTTATGTAATGAACAATTTGCATTCGATAGGCTCATAGCAATTGAGTAATAAAACATCACTTCATAATTGTTAGCATTAAAAGTTCGATCATTTTCGCTATCTACAACTAATTTGTCTTACAAAGAAAAATTCAAACACACATTGAAATAAATATTTTCTGAGCTAATACCTAGACGGATGACTCAATACTTAAATAATTGATTATTTTCTCTCATTTAAAACGCATTCGGAATCTGAGTGTTTTAGAATGTTAAAGCTGACGAGAATTCTAAACATTTTGATATGGAGATAAATTAAAACTTTAAAGAGTTTTTCCTCAAAAATTATCTGTAAGATATACCCCGTTTTAAAGAATTATTCATTTGTTTTCTATTAGATCTGGTGTATTAGACAAAATGGAAAATGACAAACATAATAAAAATCGAGGAATAAATCAAGAGAGTTTTAGCAAAACGTTTTGAGTGATACGTAAAACGGGAACGTTAACATTGAACTTGTCGTAATGCTTTATAACGTACGATTTTAAAATATAGTTTGTTCACAACAATCTTATAACATATGCACTATTTAACTGTGTGGGCAGCATAAATGCACCCCAATACTCAAGTTCATTTATCACGGGATTTGCGTGATTAATGTGTTTTTTTTACACTAATATAAATAATTGCCTAGTTAGATTTTTTGCCGCTATGCAGTAACAGTGCTGTGGTAGTCAACTCAGCTTCTTTTGTCTTACATTTGACCATGGTAGTGATGACGTCGTCGACGCTATTTTGTTAAGGTACGAAGTAACGCGTCAACATCTCCGCCGTTCTTACTAGTTTAACCCGCGTAAAACGCGTTTGTAAACATAATCCATTCTCAAATCGGTTAAACAATTGTGCTTTTATCCGTCGCGAGTGTTTTTTAAAGCGGAGCAAACGTTAACACCGTGAAAACTCCATCCAAACGGAAGAGTTCGTCTTTTGTGCAAAGAGCGTGTTTCTATGTAACTTAGGCGAAAGGGTAGACTGTGTGAGTATTATTTGTTGTTGAACGATTGTTCATATTCGTGTTAACGTGAAATTTACCCTATTACACATTCAAATCATAGTATCGCAATCTGTCATCATTTATCTGTTAAATTATTATAAAACATAACCGACCATTAAGACGCGTATTTGATAAATGTATATAATAAATGTTGTGTCCTATATTGTTGTTGTCGTGAACAAAGTATAGTGTATAACTCGCATATAATGGCTATTAATCACTGTTCGAGAGACTCGCCTTCGGCTCGTTCTGCAAACCTCGTTCTCTTGATTAATAGCTATAATTATATGCTCGTTGTACAATATACTATTTTGCAAGACGTCTTAATTTGTACGTCAAAATAAATTCGCTAAATTCATTCAAATTTTCAGACTCTTCTAAACTTGAAATTTTACTTCATACATCACGCGTATAAAACACTGAAATATTGTGCAATTACAAATATACCTACTGCTAAATCAGTTTTAAACACATACTGCTAAAGCAGGATTGAAAATATACTTCTAAACAAGAATATTTCAAATTTCACTATGTTTAAGTGTTTTAAACGTGTGGCGCATAAAGTAAAATTCCGAGTTTAGCAAAGCCTGAAAATTTGATTTGAATTTGAAGTCTTAAAAGAGTGTTTTCCACTCCCAGGTTAAGCATGAAGTAAAATTTCGAGTTTAGAAAAACCTGAAAATTTGGTTTGGTCGCGTAGCGCTACGCGCTACGCGACCAAACCAAATTTTCAGGTTTTTCTAAACTCGAAATTTTACTTCATGCGCCACGCGTATAAAACACTTATTTAACGTAAAGTTCAAAATATTCTACTAAAGCAGTATGCTAAAAACGTGTATTCTGAACATCACATCACATCAGTGTTTAGTAGGCGTAGCGCATGAAGTAAAATTTCGAGTTTAGAAAAGCCTGAAAATTTGGTTTGGTAGCTTCGCGCTTGGCGCTACGCGACCAAACCAAATGTTCAAGCTTTTCTAAACTCGAAATTTTACTTCCTACTTAATCAAGGAGGGAAAACACTCGTTCGAAACTAATTAAAAACGAATACCTTAATATGCATACGCATCGGGATATTTATACTTGAAAAAAACATTAATTCGCTGTTTGTTTATGTCTGCAGCCTCACCAATAAACATTCTCAATATTCTCAATAAACTTAAGCAATCAATAACAAATTTACAAAATTAAAAATTATTTTAATATAAATACGTTTTATTGCTAGAAATGTTAGTGACTTTGTTTTTAATTTGTTGATCTAAAAAAGAAGAATTTCCTTTGTATTTCACGCTGAAAAAAAAACTGAAAATGCTTCCGTAAAAAAAATGTAATTAAAGAAAATAATTAAAAGATTTATTTCTGTGGGAAAAGACAAATAATACACTTAATTTAAAAATCGCCCGCAGTATCGTCTTAGGTTACCACCCCCTGAAAAATAAAAATTAAACCGCCCTTTGTGCCCGATTTAATATAGAGAATACAAAATGTTTAAATGTTTTCCCATTGTGTTGTTCATCATTCCATTGAATCATCGAGTTTCTATTAATTCACCATATACTCTATATAGTTGGATCACAATGCGCCCTTTTGTCAATAACATCACACAGACAGAAACACACACAGGAAGGTCAGGAGAGAGATGAATGAAAGAGGAAACTCGAAGAAACAATTCAGCGCAGTGTTCTGCAGAGGGCATTCAAAACCTTCTCTATTTCCATTCCGTTCCGATTGTTATAAACATGAGATTTTAGCTACCTGCATTCAAATGGAGGGAGAGAGGGCGAACGAGGGTGAGAGAGGGAGAGATCGTTTCCTAGTCTACTTTTGGTTGGTATCGATTCGAATTAGTCAAGTCGGAGGTGCTTCGCAGCTTTTATTCACTTTGTTCGGTTTATATTGAGTGGATTCGGGGGATTCGTTTCAGCTACAGCTTGAGCTACTTTCGATATTCTTGACACGTACACGCGGGTTGAGGGTGGTTTTATTCGTATTCTTCCATGCGGGGGTGGTTTTATTAAAATTTTTCTACGAGGGCAGCTTTCGGGCGCCAGAACGTTACATATCCTTATAATCTTATAAGTCATACCCCCCTAAAGAATAAATTGGTAAATAAATATTTTAGACCGATTCTACTAGTAGCTTATTTCATTTGAGTAATTTATTTCCTTTTAGTAATAAACTTTTAAGAAATGAACGAAGTAAAAAATGCAGTTAAATATCTAAATAAAGTACGATTCACAAGAGGTGTCCCATGGTTTCCTTGATTTGTAGTGCTTTCTGCACCAATACATGTACACGAAAATAGTTTAATGTCATCAGTTTACGTGTGTGAAAAGAGAAAGAAATCTTCGTAACATATCTGCTATGGTTTTTAGGTGAAACATGCGAAAACGTATGTTCCGGTATGCAGCTTTAAAATTACAGGGTTAAACGTCACATTTTGACAATGTCTTCGTAAAACTAAATCTGCAAAAACATAACCGCAAATCATTTTAATTAATACGCACAATCTTCAATTTGGTTCTCATTAATCACTTGATGAAACATGTTTACAATATTGATAATTAAATAAAAGTCACTTTTTTAATTCAGACGATTTCCAAATTTTAAATTCAGGTAATAAGGGACGAGAATTGAATTGTAGAGAAGGCCTGAAAATTAGCAAGGCAATAAAACAGAGAAAACACATCGTAAACGAGTACGAAGACATCTGGAACTCCCCAATTCTTAAAGAATCGAATGCGCATTCGTAGATTTAGCAAATAGTCATCGGATTATTCTGTTAATACAGGGAATTTTTCTTTTAAGTATACATTCAGGGAATTTTCTATTAGGTATACATATGCACACGCTTTTTTTTCAATTTGAAGCTTAAAACGAGTGTTTTCCACTCCCAGACTAAGCATGAAGTAAAATTTCGAGTTTAGAAAAGCCTGAAAATTTGGTTTGGTCGCGTAGCGCGAAGCGCGGAGCGGCCAAACCAAATTTTCAGGCTTTTCTAAACTCGAAATTTTACTTTATGCGCCACGCGTATTAAACACTGAAAGCACTAAAATATTGTAAACGTGTAAACTTCGCTTGAAATCAGTATCATATACGCGTGGCGCATGAAGTAAAATTTCGAGTTTAGAAAAGCCTGAAAATTTGGTTTGGCCGCTCCGCGCTTCGCGCTACGCGACCAAACCAAATTTTCAGGCTTTTCTAAACTCGAAATTTTACTTCATGCTTAATCTGGGAGTGGAAAACACTTGTTTAAACTTCAAATTGACCTCTTTTAAGAAAACAAGAAATATTTAAAAATCTACAACACGTAATTGAGATATGCATACTCATAAGAAAAAATTCACAAGAAATTATGATTTAAAGCTTTTCTAAAAGAAAGAACAGTAATATACCCGCAACCTAAACAATATGATATTGTCATGTAACGTCAAAATTTGACACACCTAGAAAAAGTCATAGGACATTTCTCCCGAATTTCACTATAGTATACAAATTTCTGGCTTGACACTGCATGAAAAATCTTGTCATTAAAACTTTGGAGCATCTAACATTTAGAACGCAATAATACAGGACTAATCTGCTTAACATTTAAAAAAGGTATGTAATTTGGGTTCCTAATTAAATGATATAAATTACAGTGACTTAATTAAACACAGTGGCGACAACTCCCTGTCATCCGCCATTCGTGGTCAGTATTAATCAAGAAAATAGGTTACAAATACAAACATCTAATATTTAATTGTGACAGCGAGTGTTGTCATTTTTCACTTAAAGCGTCATCCATGGGTAGGAGCTATTCCCTTAATTTTGAAATGGGAACATATGATGGTTAATACCTCAAATTAACGTGTTAAGGTTGATTCTATTTACCTTTGTAAATTTTTGAGACACGAATTTTGAATTACATGCTTTTAACAATGCGGTTAATTTTCGTGCCAAAATTACATGAGAAAAGTTTGGTTAGAAAAGTCCGCAGACAGAAGATGCACCGCTTTACTTTGGAGCAACGTTTTGAAATTAGGAAAACTTATTTTGAAAGTGGGTCTCATTTGTCTGAAACAGCGATGATGATGCCAACGTTACTGTTACCGAAGATCGTTATAGAGGCATAATCACTGATTTTTTGTGGCTTAAATTGGAGGAACTTGATCTACGGTAGCTCTGGTTTCAACAAGATCGGGCGACCCCACCCCATACTGCACATACCACGATCAATCTTCTGCGTACCAAATTTAACAACTGCGTTATCAGACGTTTCGGTGATGTGAACTGGCCGCTTCGCAGCTGCGACTTGACACCGCTAGATTTCTTTTTGTGAGGCGCATTGAAGGAAATGGTGTATGCTGACAATCTACAGACACTTGACCACTTGAAGCAGAAAATTCGCGAAGTTATTGACGAAATACCTTTGGAAAGAGTGGAGCAAATACTTGATAATTGGTCCTTAAGAAGGGCCTACTGCCGAGCCTTCTGCGGCGGCCATCTAAATGAAATCATCAGCGGCGGCTCGCAGCCTAACTTCAGGGTAGGCCAGAGACCCAAGGTAATATGTATCCGTTATTGAAAGGTGACTTTGTTATGCAATTCCTTGTATGCAATTCCTTATTGTTCCTTCTGTAATTAGGTTTGTGTACCTGTTGAGAAATAAATATTATTATTATTATTGAAAGGTGACTTTGTTATGCAATTCCTTGTATTTATAAAGCGCGATCCCAACCTCAAATTTTGTGTGCCTTGGCGCTGTGGCCGACCCTGAAGTTAGGCTGCGAGCCGTCGCTGGAAATCATAATTCATACTAAATCGGAAAGTACACTCTGAAATAAAACAAAAATAATCGAAAAATAAGCCGTTAGATCTTTATCTCATATGATTAAAATTTCAACTATAAGATGGCCCATACAGGGAATGTATTCTTTTAAGTGTACATATTCCAATGCAAGGGCTACTAAATTTCAGGCATTTATTACATTTTTAAAAGCGTTCAATTTGAAGTTTCAGAAGAGTGTTTCGCCTCCTAAATTAAGCATGAAGTAAAATTTGCAGGCTTCTCTAAACTCGAAATTTCCCTTCCTGCGTCACACAGATAAAACACTGAAACATAATTCGAAAACTACTTGCTTTAGGAGTATAGTTGCAAATTTGCCCCTCACCGGTGGAACCGAAAAGTGATAGAAAGTTGAAAATATATCATATAAGGAGAACTGATTCAACAGTATAACGAGGAT
Organism: Philonthus cognatus; assembly: GCA_932526585.2. Lineage (NCBI taxonomy): Eukaryota > Metazoa > Arthropoda > Insecta > Coleoptera > Staphylinidae > Philonthus > Philonthus cognatus. The sequence goes on from OW052243.1 coordinate 20,810,539, forward strand.
ATTTTTAAATATTTAGTGCAACGGCAACCCTATAAACTTTTAACGAACGGTTTTCTACACTAAACCCTGTATATCTTGTAAAAAAGGTGGATTCGTTATAAATATATATTATTATTATTAATATATTTTTTTTTAAACGTCATAAGTAAAGCTATACTGAAGAGAGATAAATCTCGAAACGCGTCTATAGATGGCCTAAGACATTAGTTTTAATCCAAGTTCTTTCACTTCTAATTTGTTGCTATCTCTCCTTTCATTTTAAATTTGTATTGTTAGTTGGTTTGAAGAGAATTTGACCTAAACGTTACATATACTTTAATAGAGCGTTGTAAAAAATCAAATTAAATAAGATTTTAAATATTTCATTGTGTAATTCAATATCCGGAGGTGTATTTGCACGGGAAGTAGTTGTTTCAATGGATATTTATCGTCTTGAGTTGTCTTGTTAATTAAGACATTGTTTGCATTTTAACGAATAGTTTTTTCGTAATTTTATATATTATTATTATTACATTTCAAATTTCAGCTCTATATCGTTGTAATTAACACATTAAATCGGAAGATACTTTCGTCGATGTTCATTTTTTTGTCATATCTTCTTTGCTGTAAAATTCAAAATATATTTGACATAAAACTGAAAAACTTCCTATGTATTAATAGATTTTTGTCGATTTTTTACAGTGAAACTCAAAACCTTCTTGACTGTGAATCACAACATCATCTTGACTGTGAAACTCAACATTTTCCTAATTTTGAAACTCGCAATATTCAGTAGCAGTGGTATTTATCAATCAGTCTCAGTCTGAAACTCAACATTTTCTCAACTTTAAATCTCAAAATCTTCTTGGCTTTGAAACTCTAAATCTGCGGATGAATTTCTTTCAATTAAATATCTATTTGGTATTTATCAATCGGTCTCAGTCTGAAACTCAACATTTTCTCAACTTAAAATCTCAAAATCTTCTCGGCTTTGAAACTCCAAATCTGCAGATGTATTTCTTTCAATTAAATATCTTGTCTAAGATTTTATTAATTAATTTTATTCTTCGTAATTAAAATCTACAGGCATCTTTCTTAGAAAGAAACGTGTTTCATTAATCAAAATTTCTTTTCTTATTAAGCAAACACTTCAAGGTTTACTTATCAGTTATCTTTTTTCTTGCAATCATAATTAGGGCTATAATAATCATATTATTAGCAATCATATTATTAGCAATTAAAAACTTTAAGATGTTTAGTATTTAGAAATCGGTTTTAGTCTAAAAACTCAACATTTTCTTATCTTTAAATCTCAAAATCTTCTTGGCTTCGAAACTCAAAATCTGCAGAATTATTTCTTAAATATCTTGTCTAAGATTTTATTGATTAGTGTTATTCTTCGCAATTAAAATCAACGAGCATTTTTCTCAAAAATAAACGTGTTTTATTAGTAAGAATTTCTTTTCTTACTAATCAAAAACTTCAAGGTTTACTAATCAGGTTTTCTTTTCATGGCAATCATAAATTGTAAGCTTTATGAATCAGATTTTGCTTTATTAGGTATCAAAAATTGTAAGCTTTATTAACCAATTTATCTTTTTTTTTCAATCAAAAACTTCCAGCTTTATTAATCAGTTTTTTGTGGCTAGCAGTCAGTACCTTTAAGCTTTGTTATTAATACAGAAAACCTTAATTTTATTTTAAGACTCATAAAAGAAAACAAAGAAATGTCTGATCTTGACTAATTAATAGATGATATTTTTAAGAAATGAATGGACTTTGTTAGAAACATATACTGCTTTAGAAGTACTTGTATATGTTAATTTCACAATATTTACGAAATTTAACTTTATGCGCCACGCCTGTTAACCACTGAAAACTCTGAAATTTTGTGAACTTCATCTGAAACCACTGTCTTATACGCGTAGCGCATGAAGTAAAATTTCGAGTTTAGAAAAGCCTGAAAATTTGGTTTGATCGCTCCGCTTTGCGGAGCGATCAAACCAAATTTTCAGGCTTTTCTAAACTCGAAATTTTACTTCATGCTTAACCAGGGAGTGAAAACCCTCGTTCGAAACTTCAAATTGATGCCTTGAAAAAAACAGTAAATCGATAATAACCAAATTATAAATGAAAATAAAAATCGCCAAAATCTTTTTTTTTTTTGCAGTGTGTCCTAAACTTCAATTTTTTTGTTGGTTTTACACCGGACATAGATAGTATTCATTGTTCTCCATGTTTCCTCCCATTTAACCGATTCTCTATTTCTTACCGTTTAGAACATAGGTTCTCAACCTTATTTTCCCCACCGCCAAAGAATAAGAATTTTTTTTTTCCAGAGCCCACCTATTTTTTTTACTTGCTATCTGTCGCGAATCTGAAACAACTATTGGCACGATTATATTTCAACGTGTAATATAGTACGCTCCCTAATTTTCTTTGGGTTTTCTACTGCCCTAAAAGTCTTAAAAGCCCACAGGGGGCGTTATCGCCCACGCTGAGATCCTATAGTTTAAAAGATACCCATGCATCCACTGCTTAATCGGGATACCCTGTATTTATTTATATTTATCGGTTGGCTTATAGGTAATGGCGGTTTTTTTTTGTGTTGAAAATGGCGGGGTAAAAATATAATGTTTTGGCTTAATGTCATGTTCTCTTAAAGATAATTACCTAATCTATAAAATAGTGTATTTAATATTCGAATTGATTTTTGTACATTTTCAGATCAATAAAATCAAGTGTCAAGTTGATAAAAATTAGCATTTCCGACACCATCTTCTTTTTGCATTTAATCAAGGTGACAAAGCCGCTAAAGCTGCCCGAGAGATTTGCGCCGCATACGGTGAAGAAGCTACGCCTGAGAGAACGGCTCAGAATTGGTTTAAGCGATTCAAAGATGGCAATTTTGACCTTAAAGACGTGGCTCGGTCCAAACGCCCTGTTCAGTTCGATGAGGATTGAATCAACTTCTTAACGAAGATCCGCGGCAAATGACGAGGGAATTGGCGGAAAAAATGAGATGCGTCCACGGTAGTGTTGAGTTGGCGAAAATTCTCAAGCACGTTCTCTATAACCGAAATGGCGAAATATAGAGAATGTTTTGTTGGGGAATGACCTCGATAATTTACATGCTTCCGCTTGCTGTTTTCTCGCGGGCTTAATGCGCCGTCAACATTTATCGTTTAAAAACAATATCCTTAGTTGTTAAAAAAATGCAGCAGTGTGTGCGAGGAGGATAATTGATGATGGCGCATCTAGCCCGCGAGAAAACAGCGAGCAGTGTCATGAAAATTATTTCGGTGGTTCCTCAACAGAAAGTTCTCTATATTTCGCCATTTCGGGCACAGAGAACGTGCTCGAGAATTTTCGCCAACTCGCAACAATAGTCCACGGTACAATATTACTCCATAGAAAAGGTTCAAGAGTTTGGCCATGACTTAATAAAACCGCCATGACTTATTAGCCAACCTAATAGTATATTTTGTGTTGGAATGGATGTATTTTGTTATTTTAAAAATTATTACTTATGTAGGTATAATTGATAATTTTTAATTATTATATATTTATTTAAAGAATAGCGAAACGTATGAGATAGTGTCAACATAAGATTAAGCAAATATTTAAGATTAATTTAATGGGAAAGCTCGGGGCTTGGCAAACACGACAAACACCGGGGAAGCCGGTGTGTTCGTCGCTATAAAGGTCAAAAACACTTTAAACATCTAACGAATGGATGCGCATTACGCGGTTACAATCATTATATATTTGCGTGCATAATTGCCACTTGAGTCCACACAAACACACACGGGCACACACATATACAAAATTTAGAAAAAAAGTAATGCAATATTGTTTGCTGATACTTTGCATCTCATTAGCCTATTTAATTAGTTTTTCTAGTAAGTATTTTAATTATTATTAAATAGAAAAATAAAATACTAATAATATTAAATAGTTATTTACAAAACAAGTGCGGGAAAACAATTTTTCCGAGTAAACGCATTTTTTAAGCACGAGCGACGAAGGAGCGAGTGCCTTCAAATGCGTGAACTCGGGAAAATTGTTCTCGCACGAGGATTGAACAACATTTTTTGAAACGAGCAAAACTATCACAATAATGCCATCATGGAAAATGTGCAAGATCACTTACATAAAAATTCTTAATTTTGATAATTGTTGTCTTATGTAACTCAATCTAAAATTATCCTCAGTACAAACGGGTATCAAGGGTGCGTCGAAATTGCGACTGCAAAATGTAAATGCACACGAAAACGCATAAAAATCGGTCTGAAAATGGATTTTTGGCGATTTTTTGAAGATTTCGAAACACGAAAGAATAAGTCGTCGTTGTTTTGATGGAACCTCATATGTGATTTTGTTTACAAAATAAGGTTTTATTATCAAGGGACTCTACGTTCAACCCGATGAGTATATTAAACCTTCTACGTAGTAAAGTTATCTCCTAAATCTTATACAATCATTAAAAAAATTGTTTGAAAAGAACTGCTTAACTGCTTTTTTTTAACAGTTTTTGTGTTTCCTGAATAGTCACAACTCACTTAGGAGGTTTTATCAAAATACCGACGAAATACAATTTTCATTATGGCTGACCGAATCTGACAAACGTCAGGATATCTCAAATTTTCTTAACCTCGCCTTGCCGTTCCCGCGGCTCAGGACCATCGCAAATGGGTCCATTTCGAGGTAACTCACCCCCGCTGATACAATGCGACCCCAAATCGGGCAATTAAAAAAGTTGGCAACAAGAGTTATTTTTACGTGCTCCTTTTTCAGCAGGGCGCCAGCCGCGTACCGTTGTTTAGTTTATTGTGTCCAATCCAAGCATCGAGTTCCTTAAATCTTTAGATATTCGTTGTTTTCTAAGAGTTCAATTTGAAGCTTTAAAAGAGTGTTTTCCACTCCCAGACTAAGCATGAAGTAAAATTTCGAGTTTAGAAAAGCCCCGTGAAAATTTGTCGAGGGTCGCGCAGCGACCCGAGACAAATTTTCAGGGCTTTTCTAAACTCGAAATTTTACTTCATGCGCCACGCGTATAAAACAGTAAAATATTGTAAAATGTATACATATTTGAACGTTACTTAAAATCAGTGTTTTATACGCGTGGCGCATGAAGTAAAATTTCGAGTTTAGAAAAGCCCAGAAAATTTGTCTCGGGTCGCTGCGCGACCCTCGACAAATTTTCACGGGGCTTTTCTAAACTCGAAATTTTACTTCATGCTTAGTCTGGGAGTGGAAAACACTCGTTTAAAGCTCCAAATTAAACTCTTTTTAAAAACAACGGATGTCGAAAAATTTACAGCTAATGCATATGTTTACCTAAAAGAAAAATTGTACTTCTAATTATGTTCTCTCTTCTCAGGCACACCGTCCTACGTAGGCCTAATGGCATACATTCTTCCAATCCGTTAGTTGCCTCTCTGTAATTTGTCAAAATGTGTCGGGTTGCTTTCGCGAACATATTTACGACAATCATTTAATTTTATTACATTTATCGATTGCTAAGAAGTTTTTATCAGTTTTTCTATATATTTTTTTAAATTTCATTTTATTTTAATTTTTATTTTGTGCAATAACCAAACAGTAAATCCGCCACTATAGATTGTAGGTTTTCAATAGAATTCAAACACCCATTTACTTTTATTTTGTTAACGTACTATTATAGCACTTGTTAAAAACACGACACTTGGTTCATTTTAAAGCTAGGCTAGTACTCTATAAACAACTCTCCATATTCTATCTGAACTTTAAGAATACAACTAAAAGTAAGAAATATAATTCAGATCTTTATTAATTAGTATATTGGTCAACATGTTAGAGAGGAGATTATTATTATATTGTGCCCCTCCCTGAAAAAGATTCTGTGTGCGCCTATTAATACCTGTACATCAACGCAGTCAAATTCCTAACTAAGATTTAGAAAAAGTTCCAATCGGTCATTCCTGGATCCTCCAGCTGTCGCAATTTTTTTTTAGTAACAATAGGACTAACAAGAGTATTTTGATCCATACCAGGCAGAACAAATCTTAGTTCAAGCATATTTATAGATTCCCTCTAAACATAGTAACTTTTCTAAGGGCAGAGTCGGGATAAGCCTATTCCAGCTATTGCATCTTCATTCTAGTATAAAGTATTGTTCATACTCAAATTTCATATTACGAGCACCTTTATTACGATACATTTGTTGCAAGAAACCTAATTATATCAAGAGTAACGTTTCTTGGAAAAAAGAAATTACGTTAAAAGCTGTTTTTTTTTTATGAAGGATATCTCATAGGTACCAGAAAATTATACATTTTCAAAAAAAAACTGGTTGCAATTCCATCTGTGTAATATTTGTAAAGAGGAGTATTCGAACCAGTTTACATGTTCACGTAACTCAATATATTTGATGTGTGCCAACAAATAAGAGAAAACTGAAGTGGAACACAAATACGAAAGAGTTGAAATAAAAATGACACGGTGTATTCAAATCGTAAAGCGGGGGCCAAAACTCGGTCCAACAATAGGATGCGGATAGCTAAATAGCGGTTTATATATATTTATACAATAATAATTACATTATGCCCCTCCGGTATGCGGCACAATGGCCCAGGGGCTCGTATTAACATACGATATGTGCCTGCGGTGCACGCCGTGAATGGGGTGTGCCATAATAGCTTTATAATATACTTGTATATAGGGAGCGCAAAGGGCCGGCTTTGCCCCCCACCCCTCCCCCTCTATCGCTCGGCAATTGTGCCGCCGGAGCGGGTGTCACTTCTAATACAGTATTCTTCGGTTAAGGGCGGCGCTCTAAGCGCTACGTCACAACTGTACGGGGCGGGGCTTAATGTGGATTGGCGCAGTGTAACGAGCGCGAGAGCGCCAACAGTTACCAAAGTTTTCAGTAGTTACTGTCATACTGTCTTGGTCGGCCGGCCGGAAACAACTGAAGCATTGACAGTTTTTAGTAAGACCCAGGTTCATCCGGCGAAGAAGCTACAGAAACAGTGCTACAGTGTGTTGTTTATTAAAGTTGAAAGATGAGCCTTCCGGGGAGTGGAGTGGACATGTCGGCCCTTATGTCGCAACATCCAGTTTTGGGAGCGATACCTCCAGCGTTTTTCCTGAGGGCCTCCGAGCGGTACCAGAGGACCCCCAAGTGCGCTCGTTGTAGGAATCACGGGGTGGTCAGCGCCCTGAAAGGGCACAAGAGGTATTGCAGGTGGAGAGATTGTGCCTGCGCCAAGTGCACCCTGATAGCTGAGAGGCAGAGGGTGATGGCGGCCCAAGTGGCGCTCCGGAGGCAGCAGGCTCAGGAGGAGAACGAGGCCAGGGAGCTGGGGTTGCTGTTTCCGGCGCCACATCCGGACGCCGCGGCGGCGGCGACGGCCGCCGCTACAGCCGCCGGTGTCGTCGCGCCAAACGCCAACAACGAGATTCAGCAAAGAAATTCCAATAACAACTTTACCGGTACACCTAACAGCAGCAATGATACTTCAGAACCAAATAGTCCAGGTTAGTAAAATAGTAGTAATCAACAAGTTCTAGTCTAATAATTAAGAGAAGTCCAAAGTGGTTCAGGTAAAGACAATGTCGGACTTCCCTTAATTATTAGACTAGAACTTCAGGTAAAGACAATGGAGAATCAATCGTGTATTATTGGAACAGAGATGATAATTAATCTTTCGAGATAAAGGAAGAATAAATAAATATCAAAAAGTCTAAAAGTTATTAAAGTCCTGGCGGTTGCAAAATCAAACAAGAATGTGGATTGATACTTTACAATTATCGAAACTGACGTTTGTAAAGTCATAACCTATTTCAGAGAAGTAAGAATCAACATGTATGTTTAATTCCTCAGCCACCTAGGACTTCAATTATTGCTAGATACCCTTAGATCGAACGAATAGAAGATTAAAAGTCGAACGCCTTACATCCATTGGAATCGAAAATTGTGCTGTGATATTGGTCTTTAAAATGTTAATACTAATTAAGTTGTATAAGGCAAACTGTGTAATTGACATATTCTTAGTCGACTAGTCAATTCATTTGTTTAAATAGATCAAATCAAATAAAGATCAAAAGTAGTAGTTATATGAGTCGTCCAGATGCAAAAACAGGCATACGTGTTTTGAAAAACTTGTGGCAAAATGATAAAAACTGATTTTGTAGAGCCTTATAAATAAATGAAAGTAGTATTGAATGAGCGTTGTATTAAATAGGGACAAGGCAAATTATGTAAAACTAAATAAAAGTTTGCAGGTTTTGCAATTGAAAAAATATGTCAACTTTGAAACCGAGAAATGTAGCCGGTTTTGATTTATCAAACTTAATTTTAAAAGGTTTAGGATGGGTTTTGAAGGTCAATTTATTTTTAAAATTGTAGCCTGCGACGAGTACAATCCAGGGATATCAAAACCTCAAAATCAAAAAATACGTGTATGGCTGGTATTGCATCTGGGCGACTTACATTTATTGTAATCAAGAAATATGTATAATTTTAGTTGCAAATATAGTCTTACAATATTTGATACTAATTAAGTTTTTTATTGCAATATACACAAAACGTTTAACATTATTATTTGTGAATTTTAACAAACAAAGAATGCGTGGCGCATGAAGTAAAATTTCGAGTTTAGAAAAGCCTGAACATTTGGTTTAGCGCAGCCAAATTTTCAGGATTTCCTAAACCCGATATTTTATTTCATGCTTCATTTTGGTAGAATAAGCTTACGCTTTTTTAGTTTTATCATCAAGGCCGGCCCAATCAAACGACCCGCGTTTGTTTGGGCCAGTACAAAGTTAACTCGCGGGGCCTTAAAAAAAGTTTCGTATTTTGTTATACGAAACTTTTTTTAAGGCCCTGCCCCGCTGATATTGTTGTACATACATGGTACTCGAAATGCACATCTAATAGTAAAAATAAATTAGTGTTTTATTAGTGATTGATTACTTCACATAACTCAAAACAAACAGTAAATAAGGCCGTAAATTATTCTTGACTAATCCCTGATCTCCAACATTTTTTTATTATTTTTAATCTGTAGAAAGATATTTCTGTAGACGCGGCGGTACCTGGCAAGGTTATAGTAATTTTAGAACCAAGTGCGGAAAAAAGAACTTCTGCGTAAACGTGTTTGAAGTGAGGTCCATCAATTCCAATATTTGTGGAAACGAAAAAAAAAACATTAGAAAGAGATAGGACCGATGATTTTGGACCTATTCACGTATTGGGACAAAACCCAACATCCCCCATGAAGTAATTTTACCGTCATTTCCGTACGACTTCTCGCCGATAACAAATCGCATCGGTGCACAGTGGTCGAAACGATCATTCTAGCCGACCATTGTTATAAAGTGTTTTTCTTAAATACGAAACAAGATAGGTATAAGAAATGCTAATATAGATTAATGCAGAATTTAGTTCTGCATCAGAATATGTAAAAATATACATGGTGTTCCATCTAAAAAAAATCAAGATTTAATGCTTTAAAGTTGACCAAATATGGTATGAAATTTTGAACTCTCAGTATAGTATGAATCAAAAAATAAATCATCACTGGGTACCTTTTAGTATTGATTTTCTATTGCCAACATTGCATTCCTTCGATTTGTATTTTCTGCGGAGATACGAATTTTAAAAGGCATCATAAAAAAGCACTTTTTTTTAAATGTCAATATCTCGAAAACGGTTAAATTTGGAGGTTATAATAACCAATGTTTTTTTCATAGAATTGTATGTACAATCTAGTTTGAAAACTAAAAAAAATGCATTCTATTTAAAATAAACAAATTCGTATTGACTTTCGGAATAACTGGAAGCCGACTAATGAAAAATATTTTCATTGAAAAGAGCACACTTGATTACATATGTGCTAAAAGTCTCATTACAATACATTAATTTCTGTTTCATTTATCTAACTTGCAAATTTGAATTCGATCTGTATTGGATGCGATTTGATTCGTTCCACTTAAAAAATCATTTTGAACTGAAATTTTTAATTTGTTGCTTTAGTAAGTTTAGATTCTCACATTTGCTACCATTCTGCATATTAAGATACCGCTAAATTTTTGTTATTTCGAAAATTTTCAGCGCTCCAAACATCGAGCGGACTCTTACGAGAAATGGACACGCTAGCTAAAAAAAATTATAGACTAAAATTAGGCAAAGTCTGGCTAATAAATTTAACTGGGCGACAAGACAAATAGTTATTTTATATAAAAAAAAAATATGTTGTGAGACCCCTGAGTACATCTTCGAACTTAGTTCACATTGAAATTCGTTAATTTCACTTATTATTGCAAACACGCATCACATATTTGAAATCAAATTTAACGGGCGTAGGGATTTTTAATATGCGAAACTAAATAACGTACGTTATATACATACCTTCAGAATAATTATCCATAATTGCATAAAATTATAACTTAACGCATACATGGTTTAAAAAATAAGCAAAACGAGTTCGTTTTAAGCACGACCGTACGGCAACTGAGTGAATTTTATCAAGCGCGTACTTTGGTCTCTCAGTACATCTGCATAACTGGGCTTAAGGGTTTTATAACACTACCTGCTAATCCTTTGGGTATTCTAGTAATGGAAATTTCATTAAATAAAAAACTCATTTGTACAAGTTTATTTTTGGCGTAGTGAATATCCCCCCAGGGGCTGTATTCCCGAGATTGATCTTACGTTTTGGTCGTAAGAAATCTGTCATTTAGATAGGGATTTAACATATGCGAAGCTGAGCAAGAAAACCAAATTTTCAGGTTTTTGTAAACTCGAAGTTTTTATGCATGCGCCACGCGTATAAAACTCTGATTTAAAGTGAAGTTCCAAACAACAAACAACAATCATTTTAGGCAACTCAATATACATTCACAGTATTGGGTTACCTATAACCACTATTTTAAACAATTGGTTCAATGTATTTGCTTCACACTTTATTTAAGTATAAAACACTGATTTATATTTTATGCTTAAACAGGATATAAATGGTTCATAAAACAGAGACAATTATTAAAAAAAAATGCAGTCCAAGCTATTAAAAAAATACGTCATTAAAAATATTATAAACTCAACTTGTGAAAAACTGTGTAGAATTACCCGACCGGTTAACTAAGCGCAAAAATTAAATCCCCTTCTTTATTTCTGCTTAGGTTATTACTGTTTGAATGTGTGTGTGTGTGTGTGTGTGTGTGAGTTAAGGGCTTCATTTCAATTTCCATCCCTTTTCCGCTAATTCAAATCCGGCGAGTTTCGAATCCGGCGAGTGAGCGGTGGTCAATTCGAAAAGCTGAAAACAAAACCGGACCCGGGGGCCTTTCAGCCCTCCCTCTCTCAATACACACAACACTCGTGCTTTCAGTTTTCAGTTTATAATAACTGACTCTTTTATATATGCCCGGGGAAAATAAGCGGTTCACTTCACTTGCCCGAGTTCAAATTATGAACAGTTTATGTTAAAAGGGACCTTTCATTGTTCGAGTTTACTTTTTTATTTTATTTATTTTTCTGTGTGAGTATTTGGGGAAACGTTTAATTTGCTTTAATTGCGCTGTTATTCAAGCCATGGATGAAATTTTATACTGGCACTCGGGGGTGGGTACGCTTCTTTTTTTTTATCTTAAAGCAGTCTAAGTGCAATTGGATTCTGTGCTCAATTTATTTCTTTATTTTGTTTGTGCTTCTAAATTTTAGATACGGATTTTATATTTCTTAAGGGGAAATCACTCGCTGAAAAAATAACTGAAATGTGAATTTTAGCTCATAACGTCTTACATTTATAATATTTATACTACATTGCTACATTTAAATTTAAGAAAGTCATAAATTGCTGCTAGTCTTATTATTATTCATTTTTCTCTAAAATACCGTTTGTTTGCTTTATCGTGCTCACTATAGGGATCTCGTATACTATTAGAGATACAAAGATGGTTCAAAATTAGACAAATCTTTCCATTTTTGTATACAAAATGGTGATGTGTCCATCATAGTACTTTCCCCCGTAAATTGCGTATTAAATCACTTTTAAAATATTTGTAGCATTATTATTTTCAAAATGTCTTCAACTTTTTGATAACTATAACTTTTATTTGAAACATTTTTCAATTGGATCAACACATACTGACACAAACCAATGACTAGATAAAAAACACTATTTATTGAATATCTCAAAAACTAAGAGTGCTATGACAAAAAGTGAGTCCACAAAAAATCTTTAGTTTTTCATTTCATACAACTTTTATTTGAAACATTTTTCAATTGTATCGACACATACACTGTCACACACCAATAACTAGATAAAACACACAACTTTTGAAATATCTCAAAAACTAAGAGTGCTATGACAAATAGTAAGTGAACAATACATCTTCATTTTGTTATTATCTACAACTTTTATTTGCAAGAATTTTTTGTTTGATGAACATTTATTGAAAAAATCTGAAAAAACTGAAAAACGCTAAGAGTAAAGTACCACTTCCGGTTTTCCGATTTTCACCAAAAGCTTTTCAGTTCTTCCGATTGTAACAAAAAGCTTAAGTTTCAAGTTTCATCTCGATATCTTTAGCGGTTTTTGCGGTACAGCGCACACAGACACACACACAGACAGACAGACATTTTTCAAAAATGGTCTTATTCGACTCAGGGGACCTCAAAACGGATATTTCCGCTAACATTTTTGATTCGAAAATTTTCACGAAAACAATACTTTCCCTTTGTATTACATACGGGGGAAAGTAAAAATAAAACTGCATTATTAAATTTCAGCTAGCATCATTTGTTTTCAAAATATGGTAAATAAAGTAAACACCGACAACATTTTCGTTTTGCTATAACTTTGTTAATTAGAAAGATGGCAAGCTAAAATTTGAAATGTACCCCAAATAACTTTTGACGTTTGATTCAGTTAGCTATTGATAATGGGTACATAGTACCCGAAATGTACATCTAGCATCGAAAAATAAACGCGAAGAAAGGAATATAACTGCGATTTAATTAAGTGATTTGATAAACACATGAAAATTGACATATTTTATACAGGGTGTTCGATTTAGAATATACGACATCAACTTTCAATTTTTCTTATGAGAGCCCTATGACTGTTGAAATTGCCGATACTGTGAAAATTGTCGAAAAGTGATGAAATGGCAAAATATCTTATGAAATGCGGGAATTGTGAAAAAAAGTGATGAAACATTGAAGAGAAAAAAAACTTGTAAAATGCGAGAATTGTAAAAAATTGTGAAAACACAATGCATACAGGATGTTTTACCTAAAACTCTCCAGACTAATCAACAAGATATTATTTTTTTTTTATTAAAGTAACGCTTCTTTTAAAAAAATTATTATAAGTGTGTGTTTTTCAGTCTGGTGAAAAGTTTGGGCCTTTTTTTATAACTATTTTTCGACAATTAGGAAAATAAATGTTAACTATAATTAAGTAACATTCTTGTTATTATTAGTGTTTTGTTACTTTCAATGTATTTTAAGTTATGTATGCTAATTTTGAGAAGTTATACTACTTAAAATGAGTGAATTAAAAATGGCCAATGCAATTTAAAATATGCATATGATGAAATTATCTTAAAACATTCCATTCTTTTAGAAAAAGTCAATTCCAAAGTTCCGATCATTAAATGAGATTTTCTCACGCTTCTGACAGCGAAATCGTAATTATGAGTGATGCCAATTCCATCTTAATTTAAAGCCTTTAATAACATCTATTGATTACAACAAACAAAACTTAATTGACATTTTTAATTTCTTGTTAATTAGTCTGGGGAGTTTTAGGTGAAATAGGGTGTTTCATATTCAAATATTTTTTTATTAACTGAGCATTAAATACATTTTTAACTTTACATTATATCAGTGTTTGGTACGCGTGGCGCATGAAGTAAAATTTCGAGTTGAGAAAAGCCAGAATTTGGATTTGGACGCTGCGCGCCCAAATCCAAATTCCTCAGGCTTTTCTCAACTCGAAATTTTACTTAATGCTTAATCCGGGATTGAAAAACACTCGTTAGTTACCAATCGATAACTTTTTTAAGCTTTTTCTTTATTTATAAGAAACCGACGGTTTTTAAGATTTTCAATAATTTTTAAAAATAAACTAAAATTTGACAGTTTTCGTGAATATCCATCATTATTTTATTTTCTTTTTTAAATGCGCTTCAATGAATTTCCAAGATTTTTGTTAATGTTCAAATTCATGAATTTCCATTTTATTTCTTAATTATTTAAATTTCACGGTTTTTGGTTTTTGTGAATTTCCAAAATTTCATTAATTCTTATATTTCTGGTTTTTTTTCTAGATTTTCATTGATTCTAAAAACTCTGATTTTTTGTTTACGTTAAAAATGTTGATGTTGAACAATAATAATACATAATTTTCAAAATGTAATCTTTAGTTTAAATAAATACGCTTTCATGAATTTCCAATTCCTCGCGTACCCTCTTGTGAAAAAGTGAGTAACATACAGTCCGCGCCCCATACCTTGGCGAGTGGCTCGGATGCGCAGTGGTATATTACTCCCCGCGACATTTTAAAAATTCCAGCGGCGCCGCGGCGGCGAATAACATGCGATAGAAGTAGCGACGAAAAGCAGTGGTATTGGGCATGTATTTTTAATACAATTTACGTAATTGTAATCTAGTAAGGTTGTTTAGGACAAATTACCTGCCCGTCAGCTAGGTAAATAAATACCAAAAGGGAGATAATCCCCTACTAATTACATTCAACACACCTACATTACGGCCGCTTTTCCGAAATGTGTCAATTGAGAGTAAACCACCATAGTAAACGTTACAATTTTTATATCAAATTTAATTTAATTTACGATTTTTAATTTGTTTTTTTAAATCTTGTATTTCAATAAAAATTTTAAATTAAATGCCTATGTTATTTTATTCAATTTTGTTTATTAAAACGTACATTATTAAGATATATGTAATTTTTATTACTTTTATTATAAGTGATTTTCATACAACAAAAGGGTTAAAGAATCTGCGTTACGCCACTAACCGCCGCGCGGTACATTTTACATTTGTCGGTCGGCTATAAACGGTGCACTCGGGACTATTCGGGCTGCGCGGCTTCTCGCCAAGGTATGGGGCGCGGACTGTACCTAAAACTGAATGCAGATATAAAAATTATTTTTTATTAACTCAGCAATAAATTTAAATTAAAATTATTTTTTATTAACTCAGCAATAAATTAAAATTAAAATTTAAACTTTACACTAAATTAGTGTTTTGTACGCGTGGTGCATAAAGTAAAATTTCGAGTTGACAAAAGCCTTAATTTTAATTAAGGGTATTGGAAAAAGTAATGAAACATTGAAGAAAAAAAAATTGTAAAATGCGAGAATTGTAAAAAATTGTGAGCATTAAATACATTTTGAACTTTACACTAAATCAGTGTTTTGTACGCGTGTATTTATAAAAACTCGACGCTTTTAAAGCTGTTCGTTAATTTTTAAAAATAAATTAAAATTAAACGGTTTTCGTTATTGTCCATCATTATCTTTATTTTTTGTTTTTTAAATACGCTTTCATGAATTTTCAAGATTTTAGTTATTATTTAGATTCAGGATTTCCATGGTAATTGTAATATTTTTAAATCTTCGTGGTTTTTTTTGTGAATTTCATTTAATTTTAAAATTGTTTCCAGATTTATATAGATTTCCATTCATTCTAAAAATTCTGATACTTTTCATGAAATTTTCGTTAACTTTAAAAAGGTTGATGTTAGACAATAATAATAAAAATATATTTATTTAATTTTCAAAATCTAATCATTAATTTAAAAAAAATACGCTTTCATGAATTTCCAACTTCCCCGCATGAGATATCAATTTCAATTGTATCATAGAAAATGGACGATGATTGCAAAGTAACATTTTTTTTTAAATCCAGAAAAACGTCAAAATGTTGAAATTTAATGACAATAATCTTAGAAACTCACGAAAGGAGTCAACATTTTAAAAATCAAAAAGCGTCGAGGTTGATATAATTTATGAAAATCTTGAAAAAGTCACTAGTTTTGGAAAATTAACGAAAACAATCAAGCTTTTATAAAATTAACGAAAATTCAGGAAAACCGTCAGAATTTCGAAAATTAAACTAAATCAAAATGAGTTAAGGATTTAAAAATTGACTAATAACTTGGTAATTCACGAAAATTGCTGAAAATCGTTTTTATACAAGGTGTTCCAATTATTTTTAAATATAAATGTTGCCTTTTATGGGCATATGATACATAATTTAAAGTTCAAATTTCCTGCTGTTTTCAATAGTGTAACAATAAAATATGGCTGCCATTAGAAAAATTTAACGTTGATGTCATGTCCACTTCCAGGTTTTTAAGGCTTTCCTGAACTCGAAATTTTTCTTCATGCGGCACGCGTATAAAACACTGATTTCAAGTGTAGTTCATGTTTTCACAAAAAAAAGTATCTACAATTTTAAAATAAACAAAACTCTGGAAATTTTAAGAAAACAGACAAAATTGTATACAACAGTATGCAAAAGACGAGTATTTTGAATTTCACTTACAACCAGTGTTTTATACGCGTGACGCATGAAGTAAAATTTCGAGTTTAGAAAAGCCTGAAAATTTGGTTTAGTCGCTCCGCGCTTCGCGCTACGCGACCAAACCAAATTTTCAGGCTTTTCTAAACTCGAAATTTTACTTCATGCTTAATCTGGGAGTGGAAAACACTCGTTTAAAAGTTCAATTTGAAATATTTAGTTTTTATCACAATGTGAATTATTTTTTATCATCAAGAAAACAGATGAAAATGTCTGTATGTTGAATACATTGTTTTAACATTGCTTATTACATAGGGATTTTTTTATTAAGTATACATACTGGAAATTTTACGTTTAAGTATACATATGTATACGTTTTTTTATGAGTTCAATTTAAAGCTTAAGCGAGTGTTTTCCACTCCCAGACTAAGCATGAAGTAAAATTTCGAGTTTAGAAAAGCCTGAAAATTTGGTTTGGTCGCGTAGCGCGAAGCGCGGAGCGACCAAACCAAATTTTCAGGCTTTTCTAAACTCGAAATTTTACTTCATGCGTCACGCGTATAAAACACTGGTTGTAAGTGAAATTCAAAATACACGTCTTCTGCATACTGTTGTATGCAATATTGTCTGTTTTCTCAAAATTTCCAGAGAGCGGAGCGGCCAAACCAAATTTTCAGGCTTTTCTAAACTCGAAATTTTACTTCGTGCGCCACCCGCATTAATAACTGAAAACACCGAAATATTGTGAACGAGTGGGCTTCACGTGAAATCAGTGTCTTGTACGCGTGAAGTAAAATTTCGAGTTTAGAAAAGCCTGAAAATTTACTTCATGCTTTGTCTGGGAGTGGAAAACACTCGTTTGATGCTTCAAAGTGACTTGTTATAAAAAAAAGCAATGCATATGTATACTTAAAAGAAAAATTCTAGTTACATTCACAGTATTGGGTTACCTATAACCACTATTTTAAACATTTTTTTTCAATGCATTTGTCTCACACTTTATCCAAGTATAAAACACTGATTTATATTTTATGCTTAAACAGGATACAAATAATTTATAAAACAGAGATAATTATTGAAGAAAAAATCAATTTATTATAACGTAATTTTTTTAGAAATCTTTAGATTTTTCAGGTTTCAGTCATTCTAACGAGTTTTGTGTATCCAAGCATATTTATCTCTTGAAAAATAAAATTGCATTACCTACACTATTATTTTATTTTTAATTTAAATCTTTTATTTGCGATTTTTCAAGGGTTGTATATACTCTCTGCTCTTGTGTATCCAGTTACTCGAAGGGGAATTGTATTACTACTGTATAGCTAATAAAAAAAAAAAAACACGAAACGAGTGAAAGAATCTCTCTCTAGCTCGCGGAGTTTCTGGAACAAAATCCTGAATCTTTTTAACGGTTAAGTATCTGTTTACAGAGAGCGATTAGTGACGCGAAAAACGAACTCCTCCGCTTCAACATTCGTCCACCCTCAGGGGGAAAACGGGAGAATTAAAATCTGTAGATGTTCTAGACACAAAAATCCAATGTACACACATTATTAAAATTAATTAAAAGTATTACTATGTTTTTTCCAATGTACACACATTATTAAAATTAATTAAAAGTATTACTATGTTTTTTAGCACTTTTATTAATTTATATACCGGGTGTTTGATTAAGCGTGGCCATCGGCTGTATCTCAGAAACTATAAATCGTAGCATGTTGCGGTAAAAAATTTAATTGTAAAAGTGGCCAAGAGAAATCGGTGAAAGTTATTTTTAAGTTCACACCATCGCCACAAGAATCTCTATAGTAAAAGATTAAAACAGTATTTATTAAATAAATGCCAAATTAAGCGATGTGAAAAATGTAAAAATCTTAATCTACGGTAAATGTTACCTAATTTTAACTATTTTCTCGTTTTTTATCTCACATAAGATCCACGGGAGAACGAAAATGTCTAATTATTTGAATGCCTGTAACTTTTGTTAGGTTTCACTGTATTTAATAAACTTGTGCCCACTTGATAGATAATTGAATGCACTTTAAAACATAATTTACTCTAATTTAAAAAGGAAAACACTTGGTTAAATTTCACTAATATTTTGGTTTTTTACTCCAACTAGTTTCAACTTTGAGTCATTCTCATTACTCCTTGAAAATGACTCAAAGTCGAAACTAGTTGGAATAAAAAACCAAAATATTAATGAAATTTAACTAAGTGTTTTCCTTTTTAATCATAGTTAAATATGTTTCACCACGTGAAAGATGAGAAACTTGTTCAAGATATAATTCAGTCTGATTTATTTTACTTTCAATATTAAGCACCAGAGGGTTCGATTGAGACAATCACCGTATTTCCTCAATTTTCTCTAAATTTTTAAATTGGAAGGTATACGTAAGTTACAATAGTTAATTAAAATGAGAAATAGTGTGAAAACTGGCGAAAACCGCATCCCGATATCTTCATCCTAACCGGAGATATTTTGAAAATTGTGCAGAATAGGGTATTTTGTACTAATAGCGCCCTCTGTTCCTTACTAGAGACACTAAATTAAATCAGAATACATAGTGTTTAAAAGTGCATTCAATTATTTATCAATTTAGTCAACGTTTATTAAATTCGGTTAAACAGAACTAAAGTTATAACCATTTTAATGATTAGACTTTGCTATTTTCATCTGCATGTAAAATCAAATGACATGAGAAGGTAGTTGAAATCAAGTAAAATTTAGAGTAGATTTACCGTAAATAATCTAAAAAAACAATAGACATTTCTCTGGATTTTTAATAAACTTCTTTGGTAAGAAAAGCACTTCAGCCACTGCGAACATTTTCAGAATTCAGCAGTTTTTTGTATCAAACACTAAATTGGTTTGCAGTATCAAACGTTATTATCAAATTATTATAAAAATCAAACTAAGTTCACAATGAAATTCAAAAATAAACTAAATAAAAATAGACATTTCTCTGTATTTTCAATAAACTCATTTGGTGGGAAAATCACTTAAGCCACTGCGATAATTTCAGAATTCAGCCATTTTTGCAGCAATAAATATTTTTTTTGTCCTTAATACAATTAATACAATACAATTTCAAATTCAAAAATAATCTAAAAGAAAAATGTCATGCAATAAAAATAAATAAATAAAAATGCAACTACTGTTGAATTATTCGTTAAAAATATTTCTGAATATGAATATTGCCGATAGGTAATTAATTAGCAGCATTAAACTACTGCAAATCAAAATCGAAAGACAGTTTTTGAAATTAAAAAAAAATTCAATGTTGCCAACTATAAATGTGTTGCCATAGAAATGTAATTTTTAAGTTTCGTAAAGATTTAAACTAATAATTTTAGAATAATAAAAATGTACAACCAGTTTTTCTTTTAAGCACACATATTTCAATTACAGCGTATATACTGTAAATCTTCAGATTTTCGTTGTTTTTTTCTTAAAGTTTAATTTTAAGCATTAAACGAGTGTTTTCCACTCCCAGGCTAAGCATGAAGTAAAATTTCGAGTTTAGAAAAGCCCCGTGAAAATTTGTCGAGGGTCGCGAAGCGACCCGAGACAAATTTTCTGGGCTTTTCTAAACTCGAAATTTTACTTCATGCGCCACGCGTATAAAACCCTAAAATATTGCGAAGTTCACAATATGCTACTATATAAATATGCTAAAGACGTATATTTTGAACTTCACCTAAAACCAGTGTTTAATACGCGTGGCGCATGAAGTAAAATTTCGAGTTTAGAAAAGTCTGAAAATTTGGTTTGGTCGCTCCGCTTCGCGACGTGACCAAACCAAATTTTCAGACTTTTCTAAACTCGAAATTTTACTTCATGCTTAATCTGGCAGTGGAAAACACTTGTTGAAAGCTTTAAATTAACTCTATTAAAAAAAAACGAATGTCGGAAAATTTACAGCGTATGCATTTGTATACACTAATTTCTAATAAATATTTTTTTTTACATTATATCTTTTACATTTTTCCAGTTATTTTAATTCAAAAACAATCTAAAAGAGAAATAACATGCATTAACACTTAACAATATACTCTTTCATTATCGGTTTACGTATTTTTAAAATATGCAGTTTAATTTGGCATTTTGAATAAAATGTTGTTTTTATCCTTTGCGGTAAAGATTTAATTATTGTATTCGTTTTATTTTCTTATGTTTTGTTTGGTATTGTTCTAATAAAGTATTGTAATAAGTGTTTTTAATTGTAGTAAGTATACGCTGCTTTAAACATTCTACTAACCTCATAGCCTACTAAATTTTGAGATTTCAAATAATCATAGATTAACTTACATATTCGCTTTCCAAAACATATAAGTGGGTAAAGTGATCTCCGTTATACTTTAAATTATTGTTTATGACCTCTTTAACATAAAACAAAGAAGCCTAAAGGCCTACTAGATTTTAAAATATATTTTTATATGGTGAACGGTTGAAAATGGGCAAATCTACTAGACTTTTTACTATATTTTTGGTTAGGATAAAAATATCACGATGAGATGTTCGCTACTTTTCTCAGTATTCCGTCCTGTAATAACCTAGTAGGAGAACTTTAGCTTATAATTTGAAATTTAAAAGAAAAATATACAAAATATGGCGGTTTTTCAAAAAAACGCCGTCTGGCGCTTTCTATAAGAACTAAGGTAAACGAGAGTAAACAGTAGTTCAAAGTGCTTCAATTTCCTATCAAATGAGACTAACTTGATTAATTTCGGTTGATCCTAACAAAAGTTACACGCAGTTTAATGATCACACTTTCCCGCTCTCCCCTGCGTTATATCTGCGAGATAAAGAAACAAGTGAGTAGTTAAAATCGAGTTAAATTTAGCGTAGCTTACGATTTGTATATTTTTAATCTAGCTCAATTTAGCAGTTTTTTGATTAAAAACTGTTTTAGTATTTGGCGATAGACGTTACGCCCTCTAGCGGCGGAGGTAGGGATTTAAAACTAATTTCCAGTGATTTATATTGGCCACGTTGACTCTGCAATTTTTTACCCTAACATGCTACGCTACATAGTTTCTGAGATACAGCCGGTGGCCACGCTTAATCAAACACCCGGTACTTCTAATTACTAAGAAATTTCCACAGCTACGCTATCTGATGACTTTGACATTATAGAGGGCATAGTAATTTTTGTATACTTCTGATGTTTGATCTCACGTTATAACACTTTTATAAATATTTATTTCGTGTAACTCAATCTCGCTATTTCAACTTTGTATTAAATTATCACTAACAATATAGATATATTAAATTATCACTAACAATATAAATATATTAAATTAAATTGCTTTAAATATTAATAATGTAAATGTTAACATTTATGAACAAAAATAATTATCAAGAAGTTGATGTATATCGAATAAATATCGATCTAAATCCGCTATTTTCATATTTATATAAATATCATGGTATTTCCGGAAACCGCCTCTCTGTCATTTATTCTAATGATAACGTTTTCATACGAATAAATGACAGAAGGGCAGCGTCAGTGCTACGCTACATAGTTTCTGAGATACAGCCGGTAGCCACGCATAATTAAACACCCGGTATATACACAAGTGTTACATATAAATACTTTTACGACTTAAGCTTCGTTAGTGTGAGTGTCATTATCAACTATAACAATCTTCGGACTTGTAGATCAATATATACCGTTTTTGAGGATTACAGACTGACGTGGGAGTTGGGGGTTATTTACAGGTAGCTTAACTTTCGGGGACACTAATTATGGGTACGGGATTATGGATTAAGAGTATTAAAGAGCGGTGGACACAAAATATCTGTTTGCTCATTTAGGGGATTAATGTCGAGGTTCTTTGAATTTTTGAAAATTTCGGCGGCTTCCAATAGGCTAAGTTTTGTGCCTTTAGTACAGTTGTGAAGAAATTTAACATGTTTTATTTCAGGGAATTTATGTTTACAATCTAAAGAATGGTTGGCAAAGTAGCTCTGCTACTCGAAACCAGGGTTGTTATATTAAAAACAATTTGAAATCATTGTTTTAAAAACAGCCGTCGTGTTTTAAATGCTTTTGTTTTAAACATGTTTTAAATGTTAAATTCGTTTAAAACATGTTTTAAAAGTTAATTTTGTCTAAAAAGTTTTTTTTATTGTCTTAAATAAGTTAAACTATATTTTATACTACTTTATTAAACATTTTTTCTTTACGTTTTCAAATTTTAGTTAAATTGTTGAAGATATTTCAACTTACATTAGTAAAAATAAAATTTTATCATAATAAAATATCACAATTACATGTGCATAAATGTGATTTAAAACGTGTTTTAAACATGGTCAGCCTTATTAATAGAATTACCGCTTATATTATTATAGTTTAATGCTAAATAATCTCTACTAGACGCATACAAACACGATACTAACTTTTCGTATTAATACAGCAAAATCTACATATAGTATTTTTTATACCTATTTGGAAGTACCAGTCGTTTTAGTGACTTAACGTATGCGGCTTCTTGAACACACACACAAAATTAGGTTAGAAACTTGTCATGTCAAATAGCTGTCATCTAAACCATTATTCTTTAGGCCTTGGTAGAGTAACTTGATATTCAATATAACCAGTGGCGGCGCAGGACCACAAGTATTAATTAATTTTATAATATGCAACATAATAATTTATATGGATACAATACAACTAAAAGTTCCACAAAATATATTATAAGTATAATATCCAAACACGTAATAGATTTCAAATTTAGATGGAATATATCTGCAAACGATTCCCTGAGCAGAACTCGAATTACGAAGAAAACTTTGCATTTTTAAGATATTTAAGTTAGTTGTAAAATATGATTCTATCCAAAGCAAGAATGTGTATAAAAATATAAAATATCTATAACATGGTGAGAAATAAATTAGCAATGGCCCTGGTATAAACTTTGTAAACTTACTGTAATTCCAAACAGCATCTTTTGAAAGATTATTTGGAATTATTTTTTGCTCCAGCTTTTTTTCGAAATTTCTTCTTCTAGAGGACTATGATAAGTTGCGTTATCTAGTATAATTAAGGATGGTTCTTCTAAGTTTGCAATAGGTTGATCTTTAAAAATTAAGGATGCATTTGTCACAAATCCATTTTTATTTCTGGCATGAACAATAACGTAACGTAAAATTACTGTACCTACTGCCATCTTGCCACATTCTTCTATCACCACTTCTGCTAAAAACCCATGTTTTATCCAGAAAAACCGGCTTATAAATGTTCTCTTTCTTAGCAACTTGATTTTTATTTTAAAATAAAATTCTCTTCAACAAGATTCCAGGCATTTCCAATTAATATTTTCTTATGTCCTGCTTTTTGAAGCTAAAGCCCATTGTCTTAATTCCCAAATATGAAGAACTTTTTGAGATCGCAATTTCTGGCGATTCTTAAATAAATTGTCAGTAAATAGTTTCTAAAGTAATATGTTCCTTTCGGGCATACATTTTGTGAATTACTTCCCTTCAAAAGTGCTGAGTTTTCTTCGTAATTCGAGTTTTGCTCAGGGAAACGTTTACACATATTCCTTCTAAATTTGAAATCCGTTGCTCTGTTTTCATCCTGTAGGTTGTATAATGTTCTTTGTGGAACATTTAGGACTTCGGACGCTTTTTGAATTGCCTTAAATCGAGATCCTAATTGATTTTGAAAATAACTTACTACAATAAACATAAGCTTTTTGACATTAACTGACATAACTGACATTAACAGACATCAAACTTTTGACGTAACATCTAATTAGTAATCGACGTTCATTTTTGTTGGTAATTTTTTGTTTCATCTGATTTATGATTGATAAATAAGGATGGGGTTATTGCAAATGGGTATTAAAAATACTATATTATTAGTTAGTTTTGAAATAATAATAGAATAAACGTAGCAACATTACATTTTCATGTGTTCTAACTTCATTGTAATCAAGTAATTTAGAAGGTATGTTTTATTGTTTTTTTGTGAAAATGTTTTTCTACGGATATATTATTAAATTGAAATTTACTTCTAATGAGTGTCTCCACTCCCAGACTAAGCATGAAGTAAAATTTCGAGTTTAGAAAAGCCCCGCGTAGAAAATTTGTCGAGGGTCGCGCAGCGACCCGAGACAAATTTTCACGGGGCTTTTCTAAACTCGAAATTTTACTTCATGCGCCACGCGCATAAAACACTGATTTCAAGTGAAGTTTAAAACATACTGATAAGGTTTTTACATTTATGATTTATTGCAGTATTAAAAAAATTCTAAACAACCTTATTTTGTTATGACAGTGAAGGTTATGTGCAGTATTAAATAAATTCTAAACAACCTTATTTTGTTATGACAGTTGAGGTTATGTATACTTAGACTTAAACTAGGGCTATTAAATTATTAGTTGTAAACTAACAATAGTAATCTACTTAAACGTTTTATTAATCCTAATATGTCAATATCATCCTTAGAACCATATTATGGTATGGTATCATGTTTTAAACATGTTTTAAACACGTCTTAGGCACGTTTATAATTGTTAATCTTTTAAACACTGTTTTATTGAAAAAAACAAGTTTTGTAAAAAAACTGTTTATTTAATTTAAATTTAAAAAAAAAGGTTTTTAACAACACTTCTCGAAACTCGAAATTTTACTTCATGCGCCACAAACACTGGAAACACTAAAATATTGTGAACAAGTGAATTTCACTCGCAATCGGTGTCTTATACGCGTGGCGCATGAAGTAAAATATCGAGTTTAGAAAAGCCTGAAAATTTGGTGTCTGTGTGCACTGTACCGCAAAAACCGCTAAAGATATCGAGATGAAACTTGAAACTTAAGCTTTTTGTTACAATCGGAAGAACTGAAAAGCTTTTGGTGAAAATCGGAAAACCGGAAGTGGTACTTTACTCTTAGCGTTTTTCAGCTTTTTCAGATTACTTCAATAAATGTTCATCAAACAAAAAATTCTTTCAAATAAAAGTTGTAGATAATAACAAAATGAAGATGTATTGTTCACTTACTTTTTGTCATAGCACTCTTAGTTTTTGAGATATTTCAAAAGTTGTGTGTTTTATCTAGTTATTGGTGTGTGACAGTGTATGTGTCGATACAATTGAAAAATGTTTCAAATAAAAGTTGTAGTTATCAAAAAGTTGAAGACACTATGATGGACACATCACCATTTTTCATGCTTAATCTGGGAGTGAAAAATACTCGATTATTGCTTCAAATTTAACTTAAAAAAAAAAATTATATCTGAAAACTTACAGCATATAATTGAGATACCTATACTTGAAAGAAAAACTCCCTGTAAATTACTTAGTCAATGTCACTACTCTTTTAAAATCTATATGTATATTACTAAACATATATTACTTAGTAAATGTCACTACTGTTTTAAATTCGATTTAAATATTAGTACGTATTACTTACTCAATGTCACTACTCTTTGAAATTCTACATGTATAAGTATTCAATCAGAAATAACTTCTAAAACCATCACAAATGTATTTCCTGCACTCTCATTTATTCACAAAAGAAAGTACATCCCCTAACAACAGTAACAAACCACGAGCTAGGGGTGCTTTTCACCGAAACTCACCTTCACAAACCCCGCGTGTATCGTTTTCAAGAGTCATTAGCGAGTGATCAATTAAAGTCATTACTGTTAAGCCTCGCCTCGTGTGCTGAGCACTCAACTGAAAACGAGCTAAAGCGAGATGAAATCCGTTCCTTTAGGTAGGTGGAAAAGAGAGGTATGTGTATTTCTAAGCTAGGGATGAAGAAGTGAGGGGTCGTTCGATCACCATCGCCACCCGATTATATTTTGAGACGCGATTTTTCGAGTGCGTGCTCGATCATGTGGGAACTATTTGTTTTTATGGTCGGTTATGTACTGGATATACTTAATACGAGTGTATTTCGATAATGAGGGAAGGATTTTCGCTTTTCGCTTGGAATAATGATGTGCGGTTTAAGTGGTTGGAAGTCATTAATGTGTACTACTTTTTACTAATTATTATTGTAAAAAAATACTTTTAAAACGTTTGTATAGATAATTTATAAGATTAATAGTTTATTTCAATTAAAAATATTTTTATATTGTTTACTGTAATAATTGTAGTTTTAAAGTTGTTCGACCAGCTCCAAAAATGAAGTATTTTAGGCACTCGGCTCGTACGTGATTGTGGCATTATCGAGAAAAAGTATGTAACAATATTTAACACACGATTAAATAAAGGATATACAGGGAATTTTTCTTTTAGGTATACATATGCACACTGTAAATTTTACGATATTCATTTTGCTTTTTAAAGATTTCAATTTGAATATTTCAACGAGGGTTTTCCACTCGCAGACTAAGCATGAAGTAAAATTTCGATTAAGAAAAACCCAGTGAAAATTTGTCTCGGCTCCGAGACAAATTTTTTGACAATTTTTTTAGCTTATAAAACACTACAATTTTGGGAAATTGATGTAATTCGAACTTCACTTGTAATCTGTGTTTTATACGCGTGGCGCATGAAGTAAAATTTCGAGTTTAGAAAAGCCCAGAAATTTTTTCTCGGGTCGCTGAGCGACCCTCGAAAAATGCTCACGGGGCTCTTCTAAACTCGAAATTTTACTTCATGCTTAGTCTGGGAGTGGAAACCCTCGTTTTTACTTCATTTTACTTCATGCGCCACGCGTACAACACTGAAATTTTATAAAGTTTAAAATACACGGCTATAGTAATCTAAAATGTAAATGTGAATAAAACGTGAGTCAAATTCTGCTCTGAACCAATTTTTTAAAACAGTGATTATAGGCAACTCAATAACCTTAACGTATATTGGGTTGCATATAATTGTTGTTGTATGCGTGTGTTTTTTAATCTTCACCGTAAACCAGTGTTTTTAAGCGTGGCGCATGAAGTAAAATTTCGAGTTTAGAAAAGCCTAATTTGGATTGGCCGCTCCGCTTCGCTACGCGGCCAATCCAAATTCTTAGGCTTTTCTAAACTCGAAATTTTACTTCATGCTTAGTCTGGGAGTGGAAAACACTCGTTAAATGCCTCAAATTAACCGTTTTGAAACACCGAATTCCCGCAAATTAAAAAAACAACGCTGTAATTATCGTGGTATGTATACCCAAAAGAAAAATGCCCTGTATGTTAGAATTTTTATTAGTATCTTGTAAGTATTTCTAATACTGGGAAAATGGTATTTTCGATATTTAATTAAACTACACACATAAAATGTAAACTAAATTTTGACTTCAGTTTCTGGAAGTATCCACCCAAACTAGCAAAACCCTATTTGGGTTTTGATAGTTTAGTTTTATTTTGCTACCATAGAGATTTTTGCTCAAGCTTTGATTTTGCACGGGTATATCTTGTAAATTATTGAGAATTTTTCAATGCAATCTTCAGACGAAATGTTCTTCACACCAAAATACACAACTTTTGTGAGCATGTCGAGGACAGATTTTTACTCTTTCAGGGTGTTTTTAGTGCAGATAACCCGAAAAAATGCCATTTTTCACATTTTAGATTATAACTCACAAATAGTGCATATTTTAGTAAAATTGTCTTTGATAAATATGTTGTCTAAATGAACACGAGCTCAACATTGCAATAACTGTCAATCGATCCTTATAGTTCTTTTGGCCGTTGTAATGAATTTCGCCAACAAATAGTACATTTCACTCCAAAATTTCAGCTTTCATAAGCAAATATATAGGATCAATTGTAGGTTATTGCAATATTCAGCAAAGTTACTCGTGTCGATGTACACAACATTTTTGTCGAAGACAGTTATGCTAAAATAGGCACGGTTTGTGAGTTATTGGCAATTGTTATGGAATTCCGAGACGTTCTACGGCAACTAACCTAGCAATGTCATGTGTGATAATGGTCATCACACATGGCATTGCTAGGTCATTAGATTCATTCGGGCAGATTGATGAAATATACACTGACATGTCCAAAGCGTTTGCCCATACACTTTTACTTGAAAAACACAGTTACTTTGGTTTTTGTAATCATTCAACTTCACTCATTGCATCTTATCATTCATATCGTAAATCGTATGTATTAATAAATAATAATAAATCAAGTTCCTATTTTCCATATTCGGGGGGTCCCTCAAGGTTCAATTCTGGGTCCATTACTGTTCAATCTTGTTATTACCGATCTTTTAAATCTATTAAAGTACAAACACTTTTTATATGCTCAATTTAATTGGAATTCTGTTTTGTACAAATATATAATTAGCAAATACAATTTCAAAAACAAATTTATTTCTTTTTTCATCCCTGACACCAAGTCGAAAATTTTAAACACCCTCTTCTTCACCCCCTACGATCACCCATTATAATCGTAACTGTATTGTTATTTAACTTATTAAAAATGTTGTTTTGTGCAAATGATTAGCAAATTCAATTTTACTTTATGTTTAACTGAACCTGTTACGGTATGCCACCTCTTTCTCCCCCAGAAAACAGATGATAAAAAGAAATCTCACCAGAGTAACAGTCGTGTAAAAATCTTGGCCCAACTTCTTCAAATGATCCCTCTGCACCGACACGATATTCCCGGTGTCCACCAAAAACACGTCGACGATCCCTGTACCTTTCAGCACGTCAGCAATGGTACCCCTGTACCACCAATAATCATCGGCGACTTTTATTTTCACAGCGACGGATTGGCCGATTTTTGGTGTGTACATGAAACATTTCTTGACGATTTTTTCAACAATTTCTAACTTAGATGATTGTCAAAGTTTACCAAATCAATTTAATGTTATTTCGAATTGGTGTACTACTAATAATCTTAATTTGAACAGCAATAAGTGTAAATTTATTTCCTTTACCAAAAAATCGAAACCCATTACATTTAATTATGTAGTGAGTAATAATTCTATTGAGCAAGTCAGAGTCTTGAAAGACCTTGGTGTTTGTCTTGATGATACATTTACATTTAATCTCACGTTTAAACCCTTGTTAAGAGTTCCTTTAAAGCCTGGGTCTCCAAACTATCTTCTTCGCGGGCCACAAATACAATTCTATATAATAAAGTCGACCAAGATCCGATTAATTTTATAAAATTATGAAAAATTTAAGGAACAATTGTTACAATATTTCAAAATATGACATTTACAAAAAAAATTACAAACAATCGCGGGCCGGATTCATGCAAGTCGCTGGCCGGATTTGGCCCGCGGGCCGTAGTTTGGAGACCACTGCTTTAAAGCATTAGGATTTATACATCGTAATTTTGCTAACTTCTGAAATCCGAATGCTTTGAAATCTCTGTTCAATGTTTATGTACACTTCTGTGCAATAAAATTAAGCACAACTCTCATAACTATTTTTCACACTATTCTAGTTGTATAATTCGGGTCTGTGGTAATTGCCTAGCAGCAGTTTCAATAAATGATAAATCACCATGACTTGAAAATAACACCTTTATTAAAAAACCAAAACAATGACCTTTTAAAAATACGCTCGGAATAAATACAACAAAACCGAAATAGAAAAAACATCCTCTATTTCAGTTAGATTTCAAATTTTTGAATTGTTCTCGAAATGACGCAGCATTTTGATATTCAGGAAATTTATATTTTTTGTAACTAGGAAACTCATTACGTCTATTTTAAACTATACAATATTTTGTGTGCTTAATTTTATTACACAGAAGTGTACGTTCAAAATTAGAATATGCTTCATTGATTTGGTATCCGCAATCTTAACCGCAGGCTAATCTGGTGGAAAGTATTCAGCGAAAATTTCTTAAATTTCTATACGTAAAGTCTGAGGGGCATTATTCTTTGAAAGGTTATGATCATTCTCGTTTGCTTGAGATTTTTAATGTCGAATCTCTTGAGAGCCGACGTTACAAGTCAGGTTTATCATTCATACATAAACTCACTCATAATCATATCGACAGCCCTGATATTTTACAGCTAATCAGTTTGCAGGTTCGATCTTTCATCTAAACCACATTTCATATCAATCACAATAGATTAAACTTTAGCGCAAAATCACCCATTAGCATAACTACCAGTAATTTCAATCAACTACCTCTAACGTGTGATATATTTTTTGAATCACTAAAATCAATAGTCGCTTTATGTTAATGAAATAATTAGTTTTCAGTTCATTTTTTGTATAATATTAAGTTTCTTTATTATTGATGTTATTTTGTATATTGTCCTGTAATTGGGAAATGGTTTCCTGTTGGGTAATAAATATTATTATTATTAATGTAATTGATTTTTTTCGGGCTTTCTTCACTAAAAACACCCAGAAAGAGTAAAAATCTGGCATCGACATGTTCACAAAAGTTAGTGTGAAGAACATTTCGTCTAAATATTGCATTGGAAAATTCCAAACAATTTACGAGATATAGCCGTGCAAAACCAAAGCTCGAGCAAAAATCTTCATGATGGCAAAAACAAATCGAACTAAACTATCAAAACCCAAATGAGGTGGGAACTTTTAGAAACTGAAGTCAGTATTTAGTTTACATTCGATGACCCCGAAAATGTTGCACTGTGCTGTAATAAAACTGAAAATCAAAACTGCTGTATAGAAGCAAAGTTTGATTCTTTAGTAATAAAATGCATTAAGCCAAATTAATTTCTTATGAACAACAAATAACCTTCTATGGAAAATAAATGGTTAAATATTGTTGTATGCTTTTCGTTGATCCTCCTAAGTGTTTTACATTTCTCGTGTCCTATATCAGAGGTGGCTCTCAGCCTAACTTCAGGGTAGGCTAGAGACCCAATCCGTTATTGAAAGGTGACTTTGTTGTGCAATTCCTTGTATTTATAAAGCGCAATCCTAACTTCAAATTTTGTTTACCTTGGCGCTGTGGCCTACCCTGAAGTTAGGCTTCGAGCCGCCGCTGTCCTATATGCTTTCTGCAACTGTAAAATCAAAATGTAAGCAGAGCTTAAACGAAACCAACACTCGAGTAATTTTATTTTAACAAATTCGTGGCGGTTTAGCGATTTCCACTTGAGCAAATATTTAACGGGCGACTGTGTACATGGAATTCCGTGATCGGTTAGCCGTCCGTGTACCATTCGAAGTCGAAAAACAAATATTAGAAGGTCCCGGGTTGTCTACTGTAACATTTGCAGAGATAATGGCTCGTCAAACAAAACCGTCGGTCTCCGCTTTTATTGCCGCACACCCGCAGGAATACTAATTACCTGCTGGGGAAGCCACTCAGGCCTCAGCACCCTCAAAAATTATATTATTAAATATGAAACCTTAGACGGCAAGAAAAATGTAAGTATAATTAAATGCAAGAAATACAAATTAGAAGAAGAAAAAACAGGGGTTTTTATTACTTACTTAAAGAGACGTGGATTGGATTTCCTGGAGGGACCTGTAATTAAAATTGGAGTCAGTATTAAATTTGTTTGTTGTTTTTTACACATTTGAACAGCAACAGAGCAAAAATATATTAAACAAACTTGATTTAATTTATTTTGTAACAGTTCTATTATAGTAATAACAAGAGGGTTAAGAAAAGTATAATCTGAATGATTTTATAATATTAAGACAAATATTAGAAAAAAACATAAATTTATAATATTCAGATGATTTCTGATTGGTACATTTATCTTTTGAGTCTATTATTTTTTAGTATCAAAGGAAGGAACGTTTATGAATTGAATAGGAATTTCATGAAATCCTTATAAATTGAATTGAAATGAGTGGTGAAACGGTATATAAAGACAATTGAGCGTCGGAGCTGGTAGTCGGAGTGAGTCTATTAGGCGCTTATAGGTGTATAATGGCGGTCCTTATTATATTAAATGGTTACTCCGGAGTGAACAAGGGCGAAGGGCGGCGGCCGCATTCCTGCCTTATTGCGGATTCCGCAAGTATCATTTAAGGTTCTTAATGAAGTCTTCTCATCTTCATCCCCCATTCCTTTCCGCGTCTCGTCCGTCCTTTATTCCCTTCCCACCACTGCACTGTTGATGCCCTCATTTATTCATAGTCACACGATTACCAACCACCCTTCGTTCCGAATACGGGTTTCGTTACATGTTTGTAAGTCGCGAGTATTAAAAGGGTGGAGCCACAAAAAAAGGTAATGCAGACGAATAATTCATTGCATTTTATGGCGTTATTAAGTAGCATTTATTACAGTTTAAAATTATTTGGCATAATACGTACAATATTGAAATTTTCCTCTTAAATATACCAAAAGTGACAACAGGCAATGTTCAATTATGAATCGCTAAAAAAACGTCCATACAGTTTTTGCCACCCCGATATCGGGTCGTGTTCCCACTTCAAAACAAAACCTAAGGTTAGGAGATGTAACTTCTCAAGACCTGGAGTAAATTTTCGAAAACAGTCGGGAAACCTTAAACCGGAGAAGAATACGCAAATATCGCGCAATTGAATATAACGAGTGTCTATAAACTGTCGGCATCCCAGTAGGTTCTGACTTCAGAAACATATGTCGTAATTAAATTCAGCACCGTGACACTACTCAATGACATATAATAAAATGTGTTTGACGTTTCCGAGATTCACCGTTTCGTATGGCATAATCTAAGATATGTAATTTGTTTTTCAAAGCAACCAATATGCTGTCAGTTTATAGACATTTGTTACAATTAATCAAGAACAAGTGTATACTATTATTAGATGCATTTTTAGAAAGAAACGAAAACCATCGCAGTAACCTCGCAATTAGTGAAAGACGGTTCTATAAATCCAAACTTTTAGTGCTAGTTAATTAATAATCCGTTAACCCTTTCGGCCCTGACGGTGGCATTTGCCACTACTAAAATTTGGTAAACATGCAGGGAACTTTTCTTTTAAGTATACATACATGTATGTATGAGCTGTAACTTTTCCGATAATCGTTCGTTTTTTTAAATGGTTTAAATTAAAGTCTTAAACGAGTGTTTTCCACTCCCAGATTAAGCATGAAGCAACATTTCAAGTTTAGAAAAGCCTGAAAATTTGGTTTGGTCGCGCAGCGCGAAGCGCGGAGCGACCAAACCAAATTTTTAGGCTTAAGCATGAAGCAACATTTCAAATTTTTAGGCTTTTCTAAACTCGAAATTTTACCTTATGCGCCACGCGTATAAAACACTGATTTTAGGTGAAGTTTAAAATATTCTACTAAAACAGTATGCTAAAAAAGTGTATTCTGAACATCACATCACATCAGTGTTTAGTACGCGTGGCGCATGAAGTAAAATTTCGAGTTTAGAAAAGCCTGAAAATTTGGTTTGGTCGCTCCGCGCTTCGCGCTACGCGACCAAACCAAATTTTCAGGCTTTTCTAAACTCGAAATTTTACTTCATGCTTAATCTAGGAGTGGAAAACACTCGTTTGAAAGTTCAATTTGAAATATTTGTAAAAACAACGAATATATGAAGATTCACAGCATATACAGAATATTGAAATATATATACTTTAAAGAAAAACTCTCTGTAAATCTGAGATAGTAATAAATAATATGCAGTGTACAAAACATTTTTTTGAGAATTTATAAGAAGTATTTGAACATTTTAGTTTAAAAGGATCATAGTATAATTAGTTAAATCGTAATTATAATATCATTTAAATACATTATATAAGAAAACGATAAAAATGTAAATGGGAATAGGCACATAAGGCATTGATACAAAGAAAAAGTGTCAGAAATGACGGATAAATATTATAACGTGAGATCGAAAAAAAAATATTCAGAGCAATCCTTGACTAGAACAACACGATTGGCTACACTGGTTCTATCGTATCTTCAATAAAATAAAACCTCTAGAGTGCTATCGAAAATATTGTAGGTTCGCAACTCTAAAGGTATATGTTATAATTATCATGTCTGACGTTTTATATCTCAATTCCTAAAACGTGTAGCCAACCTAAATTAAAAAGAAAATTAAATCATGGCACTCTAGAGGTTTTTTTTTATTGAACATTCGATAGAATCCCTATGAATTATAATGTGACAGTGACTTTTCAAATTTAAGTCAGTTTTGCAATCTTGTTTCTACAATTACCTAAGTTAACCTTTGTAATACTAGTGTAATTCTTTCAAAATGTTTGCGTTAGAGCACAAAACTTTTATCCTAGAAAGTTATTTCAGGAATAGCGAGAAACTGGCAAACGGACAATGGTCATATTCTGTTGGTCTTTGTGTTGAGGAATTTAATAAAAGATTTCCGGAATTTGCAGTGGATTATCATAAATTGTTTATAGAAATTCATAAATGTGTTGATAAGTTCCGTGAAGGGGGCAGTGTAACCCGTAAAACCGGAAGTGTCCGTCCAACGAGTGTGAAATTCTTTTTAAAAAACAGGTCGCTATTCGGGGACGTGTTTTACTCAACTAGCAGATACGGTCAAGTATACAACTTACCACATCATTCACTCAATAAATTTAAGCAAGGTTGTTTTTACTCATCCCTTAAAATGTTTAACCATCTTCCATTGTCAATTAAAGTAATAAATGATTACAACAAAGCCAAAAGAAAAATATATGAACTCATATGTGATCGTAAGCCATACTCTATGTCAGAATTTTATAATTTTAATTACGTGAACTTTCCATGTTATTATTTATTTATTTATTTTATCGATATCTCACATTGAATTTATCTATCTAAAATTTATATACACATATATACCTTTGTGACGATTTACATGTACAATTATTATTTTGTATGTATTTGTGGAATGTAAATAAATTATTAAATAAAATAAAAAACAAAGAGAACAGCAGAAAATATCCAAGATGTGCAACGAAGAACGGAAGGTTCCCCGACAAAATATATTTGTAGGCTTGCACAACAAACACAGTTATCATATGGTACTTGTTAAACAATTTTAAAGAAGGATTTGCATATGATCGCATACAAGATAACTGCAGTTTAACAACTTTTACCATCACTTTTACCATTTTCGTAGAAGAATGGAGTAATGTCAATGGTTCCTAAATCATTTAAATAATGATGATTTCTTGGACAAGAGCTTATTCTCATAAGAAGCATGGTTCATTCTTTCGCAATATGTTAATAAACAAAATATGCGATTGTGGTCTGCTGAGGATCCCCACGAGTTGGTATAGAGTTTTTTGCACCCTTAAAAGATTGGCGATGTGACGAAGGCGCTTTATTGGCCCTATATTTTTTCACGGCACAGTTAATGCAGAAAGATATCGCAATGATTTCATACCTTTCATTGAACAACTGGATGACAATGAACTCTTAGACGGGTATTTTCAGCAAGATAAGTAGCGTTATAATTCGAATAACCATTCAAATAATTATTTGAATTATCATTCGAATCATCATTTGAATGATCATTCAAATGATCATTCGAATGATCATTCGAATCATCATTCGAATGATCATTCGAATCATCATTCGAATGATCATTCAAATTCTCAGTCGGTTGTCACGATAATTCAACTAAAGATCATTCGACTATTGAAATCATTCGCTAACGCCCATCACTACACGGTACTAACAAAAATACTGTTTTTTTATAATGTCCACAATTTTAGTGGAACCAATTACTTATCAAATTGGCATCAATTACTGCTCATTATTTTCATATTAACAAGGTAAATCAATGCAAACATGTAAAATCAAGGAAACATGTTTATATAATCCCCCAACACAAAAAATCTTGGAAAGAGGTAAATCAATGCAAACATGTAAAATCAAGGAAACATGTTTATATAATCCCCCAACACAAAAAATCTTGGAAACAACAGATGAAGGCGTAACAAAAGAAAACGCAAACGCCACCATCTGTGAAGATTTAATGAAAACATTTTTACGCCACAATTAACAAACGCGCTGGATTTAATTGATTACGTTCCACGCAAGTGTTGATACGTCGATAAGATCGCGATATATCGGCACAAGCGAACCGTGGCGTCGCGACGCTCGAACGCGTGATAAGAATCGCAATTTTCGCGCGCCCACATTTTTATTCCGTCCCAACGCAAATTAACGCGCCATTACGCACACCAGAGGGCTGCGGATTTTTCATTGAAGGACCTACAATGCGCTGTTCCTAATTAACGCGCCCAAAACGTTATTGGTTAATTATTTCCGGTGGCGACACTTTATTAGTGTATTATTGCCGCGAGAATACACTGTAATTAGTAAAAACCTATCACTAATTACATATCATTAACGTTCATACAATGTGCCTTATTACTCATTTATTTATATTGCGCACCTAGTTATTTAGGTCAATTATAAAATTGTATAAGAAATTAAATTGTTTATCTATTTGAGTAAGTCTTGTTGAATAGGGGGAAAGAGGAAAGTGTGTAGTTTATGGCTTTTATATAATTATTCATAATTCGCATTTAGGGTGGCGTTAATAAATCCTGCGGCGAAACGCGTCTGCTGTTGGTATTATATTGTGGCTGCACACTCCGGTTGCATTGTCTTACTGGATGTCAGAGGTGCGATATATGACTGTCTGTTCCGGACATGATAACAGTAAAGCACCGTCGCCGTCTACATTCAACAATAGCAATAATCGCACAGCAAGAAATCCAATCCGGACGGTCTCTCTCTGCCTCTGAAGCGACCGGCTAGAGGAATATATAATTCAGGGAAAGGGGGCCCCTGAATATTCTCAACCCCCCCATCGCCTATTGATTGGCCCCGGGGCAACTCTCTCCCGACGGCGTCGCGAATCGATTTGCCCCTCTCGCCAGAGAGAGACTATTCTCAAATTAAATTGTGTTTTTACTTGACAGTGCGCGAATCTGCTCTACTTGAGGATAATTGCTTGTCAACCGTTCGATATTCTAATTGAACTCCGAACATATCAAATAGTTTTTTTTTTTTTATATTATTAAAACGAGACCAGAGGAAATATTCTAGGGGTACACAGAGACGTACCGTAGTAGGGGCGGGGGATAGCAAAATTACAATAAATAATAATAATATCTTGTAAGCCAAAGTAAAAATGTTAACTATTTCATTTCATATTTTTATATACGAGGGGTAATGAAAAAGTAAGGTTGTAAAGCCCGCATGAAACGTGTACATTCTCGAACCTTACTTTTTGATCACCCCTCGTAAAAATACTTGTATATACTAATGTTCCGACTATTTCTCACAATTGCCATAACCAATGCTAGCTGTGTGAGAATTTTTTCAAAATTAAAGTTGATC
Organism: Philonthus cognatus; assembly: GCA_932526585.2. NCBI lineage: Eukaryota > Metazoa > Arthropoda > Insecta > Coleoptera > Staphylinidae > Philonthus > Philonthus cognatus. The sequence goes on from OW052243.1 coordinate 20,848,220, forward strand.
AAAAATTATTTCAGATCAACAGTAAGGGCCAGTTGCTCCAACACGTAAAAATGGTTCATCTCTGAAGTCAAGTTCAAAGTGACATTATAACAACTGGAACTGACATCTTGAACTCAAGTTCAGAGATGAACCAGTTCAACTAACCAATGACTATCTTGTCTATAGAGCAAGAAGCGTGTGATGCGATATACATTGATATTGCAACAAAAGACTTTGCTCTTAGAAAAAGTAGACGAATAAAGTTTTAGTTAAAGATAGAAGTAATTTGTAATTCTATTAATTTTTTAATAACATTTACTGGTAAATGTGCACATACAGGGTATTTTCCTTTAAACTACATCCAGATATACCTTGTGTTCGATAAAAAACGCCCAACGCCATAACTCTTGTATTTATTGACCGATTTTATTGAAGTAAAAACCAAAGCCAATGGCCGTTTAGATATTCAAAAATGACATAAATATTGATTTTTCTTCAATAATAACTTCATTCGCAAATAATAATCAACTTAAGATTTTTAAATGGCTACCTATAATTTTTAAATTTTGTTACATTAGACATTATTTTACTAAATCCAATAACGCTCAATTTCTTGTTTTTGTTCAATGATTTGGTCGATTTTTTTAAAATCCTTTATTTAAAATTACATTTTTCAAAAATTATAATTAGTGTGCCTTGTAAAAAAGTGACAAATTTTATTCATTGCGAGGTTATGCTATTAATAATAACAAATAAGTACCTACGTTACAACTTAATGTAGAATAAAAGTAAAGAAAAAATGTAAAAATGTTGTTATTACAATATTTCGATTATGGCTAATTTTTTAAGTGTATTTATAACTTCACAACATTTCAGTATTTTGTACGCGTGGCGCATGAAGTAAAATTTCGAGTTTAGAAAAGCCCCGTGAAAATTTGTCTCGGGTCGCTGCGCGACCCTCGACAAATTTTCTGCGCGGGGCTTTTCTAAACTCGAAATTTTACTTTATGCTTAGTCTGGGAGTGGAAGCACCCGTTCGAACTTTAAATTTAACCCTTTTATAAAATCGACGTATGTAATATAATAAATCATTCATTGAAATCATACAAAAAGATGCAGAATTTTACCTAAAATGAACTTTTACAGTTAACTGTATAATTTGCTCGGCTCTTAATGGGTTAATATTCTATTCCTAAGAAAAACAGTATTTATTAAATATTAAAGTTGCATTTAATTTAAAAACAAACTGTGAATAAATCGATAAAAATCTAGAAATATCGAAAATCTCGACATGTTGAAAATCTTGACGGTCCACTCCCAGACTAAGCATGAAGTACAATTTCGAGTTTAGAAAAGCCCCGCGTAGAAAATTTGTCGAGGGTCGCGCAGCGACCCGAGACAAATTTTCACGGGGCTTTTCTAAACTCGAAATTTTACTTCATGCGCCATGCGTATAAAACACTGAAATATTGTAACGCTTAAAAAATACTACCCTTTATTTTGTTCGGTTGGTTGACAAATTGTGTTGAATCTTCTAAGCTGATTATACATACTAATTCTATTTATAAATTTTGATCAGTATTAAAAGCCCAATTTTAATAAAAGGCACACTACATTTATTGCCAAAAAATCATGTGAACAAGATTTATTGTACATTTTTTCTAGCATAAATATTAAATTTAAATCAACATATCGAGCTCAATTGGATTCAGAAAAACAATGTCCAATATAATAAAATAAGAAAAGTATATGCAGCCATTCAAAAATTTAAAGTTGACTTTTATTTGGCAATGAAGTTAATTTTGAAAAAAATATATATTTAGTGTCAATTTATGGTATTGAAACTGTGATTGACTTTAATTTTCAGTTCATTCAAATCGATCAATAAATAACAGAGTTATAGCGTTGGGTATTTTTATTCGAACACCCGGTATACGCTGTATTGTTTCAGACATTCTTTATTTTTGAAAAAGTTTAGTTTAAAATGTATAATGGGCGTTTTCACTCCTTAATTAAGCATGAAGTAAAAAATTCGAGTTTAAAAAAATTGTCAATAATTTCAAAAAATCCAAAAGAAACATGAATGCATTTTTAACGTTTTTAATATCAATTAATAACAAAATAAGTTAGTTATAATTAAAGCGATTTTAAGAAACGTCGTAAAATGATGAATATAAAGAAGAGAAATGAAATTTGTTAAGAAAAAACTATGGCTTTTTTCTATTAAAAATCGAAATCATCAATTTTTACAAAACTTTATAAGAAAATCTTGGAAACTCACGAAAAGCGTTAATATTTTAAAAACCGACGAAATATTCTTGACGCCGTTTCAACACTAAGATTTTGAAAATCAACGAAAATCTTGGATATTTACGAAAAAAAAATAACAAACGCGAAAACCGTCAAAAATTTGGAAGATAACGGAAATCTATCAATACTTTGAAAATCAACGGATATTTTGGAAACCGGAATCGTCATAGTTTTGTAAAATTTGCGAAGATCTTAAAAAACTCATGAAAGGCGAAAAAGTATTGAAAATTAACGACAATCTTGGAAATTCCTGAAAAACGTCAATATTTTAAAAAAAATAAAACGCGATAAGCGTATAATTATTAAAAATTCCACGAAAACTGACAAGATATGTAAAAAAAGAAAATCTAGGACGGAGTTGACAAATCTTCAAAATTGATCAAAATGGGGATTTTCTACAAAATAAATTTATATTAAAAATACAGAGGCAAAAAAGTTTATTATTAAATTAAATTTACGAAAAATATCAATATTTTAAAAATCAACGGATATTTTGGAAACCGGAACCGTCATAGTTTTGTAAAATTTGCGAAAATCTTAAAAAAACTCATGAAAGGCGGCAAAATATTAAAAATTAACGACAATCTTGGAAATTCCTGAAAAGCGTCAATATTTTTAAATTATTAAAACTCTTGAATAAAAACGCGATAGACGTCTAATTTTTTAAAACTCTACGAAAACTCACAAGATTTGTAAAAAAAAAATGAAAATCTAGGCAGGAGTTGACAAATCTTCAAAATTGATCAAAATGGGGATTTTTCACAAAATAAATTTATATTCAAAAGACAGGGGCAATACACTATGACAAATGTATTCTTGCCAAACATATCTTTAGAATTACTGTAAATTTTGAAGCCATTTAGATTTAAGTACCTAAATGAGGGAGCGGCGAATTTGGCCTACGCCCCGAGCGGCTGAAACCCACGCTACGCCACTGGGGGTACAATATTTGTATGGTGATATAATCACAAAATAGTAATTTAAAAACTGAGTGAGGACAGTATTCTTTGAAACGATCAAAACTTTTTGTAATCAGGGGAGATATGGGAATAAGCATTAAAAACAGAGCGATTCGATGATTTTGGAATTTTTCGCGGCTCTACATAAAACCCGCATGCCTTACGTTTTCCAGTCCACAATGCGAAAAAATGTGCAATCCTGTGCGCCGCTATAGCAAATGTGCAATCCTGTGAGCCACTATAAAAGGCACAGCTCTCTTATGATTCACTTACTACTGGTAATTTCCAGAGGTGGGCAGAGTTCGAATCATTTAGGATTTGAATCCTAGATTTGTATCTTTTGAGAGGATTCAAGAGAGGTATTCGAATACTTTAGTGAAAAAGGATTCGTGATCCTGATCTGTTGCATTTTTTTAAGAGAATTCGTATTCGAATCCAAATTTGACACCAATGTCACATAATTAGTTCACGCGTCAAATGTTTGTTCTCCTCTAATATATAGGATATGTTTTGGGAAACTTTCCCCCTTGCCCATATGTGCGGGCGCACATGGATCCAAAATTGCTTCAAGATATATTTCTTAATATATTTAAATATATAAATATTTTTTCTGTTTCAGTCACATGTACAAAACGTGTCAGAATCGACGACAGCACCCACGAAGAATCCGACTCATCCGACCACGACGAGATCAAAAGACCCCGTCACTCGCCGACGACCCTTCAGCACACCACAGCGCCGACTCCATCCCCGGAGCCCGTCCCCACTCCGGACCCAGACCTCGACGTGGAGGACGATACCAGCGGAGATGCTCCGGAAAACCTGTCCTTGAAAAAGTCGGACAGTCCACCCAGTTCACCCATCCAACACCAGCAACAGACTCCGCCTTTCATGCCATTCCATCCGTCGTTCCCTCCACAGTTCTCGCCGTTCCACCAGTTCCCAAACACACACCAAAGATCGCCTGTGGACGTGCTGCTCAGGGTATTCCCCGGAAGACGCCGGTCTGACGTCGAAAGTATTTTACAAAGGTATGTACGAGTTTGAAGAAGGAGTACTTGAGTAATAGTTTGCGTTGTGTTTAGTGTAATTTGATTTAAAACAAATATTTGGAGTTTATCATGAGATTACACGATATTAGTATCTAAGACGATAATCTCTATGTCTTGTGCCAAATAATATAATCACTATTTTATTGATATCCAAAAGATAATTGTTATTATCAAATTCAAACTGGTTTTCAAAGAAATTAAAGTTAAAATAAAATATAGGACAATTCTTAGCAAAATATTGTAGAACTTCCACAATTTTCTTTTGCAGTTATATTGTTGTACCATTTTGAGTGAGATATTTATTATTTTGTTGCAGATGCAAAGGTGATATCCTACAAGCAATGGAGATGATGGTGAGCGGAGGCCAAGAAGAAATCGCCGCGCCCTCAGCATTCTCCCCCCTAGGCCCCCCGTCGAACTTCCACCGCTTCTCCCCGAGCAGACGCTTCCTATCCGCCCCCTACGCAGGCACGGGCTACCTTTCCACAGTAATAAGACCCCCACAAGAATACGGCCTGCCCTTAATGACCCACCACGACATCTACACGGCTGGTGAGAAAACCACAGCCTCATCCCCCGCCTCAAACACCGGCTCCGACAAAACCTCCTACTCGGAATAGTACCACAATAACAATTAGGAATAGAAATTGAGATTATATTTACGAAACAAGAAGAAAGAGGAATTGAATTGAATAAAGGCTGGGGCCCGCGCGGCGCGCGTTTCCAGTCCAACAATCACATCAAAATTTAATTACAAAATACATATGAATCGAGTTCATCCGTGTATTTCATTACGGATTTCAGAGGGGTGAGAGTTGAAAGTGGGACCGTGTTCCCATTGTGCTCCTGTAGCGACCAGTGTGCGGTATAAATTATACGACTAGTTGCCCCCTCGCCACCGAAAAACCCTCACCCTTTCCAGTGCTATTTAGTGTAACCACCCTCACTCACTCACTTACCTCTCTCACAATCATTCGACAACCTTCGTCATCCATCATCAATGCTTTATTAATCTGTACTACTAATTATAATGTAATAATGTGTAAATACCTGTGTATTATAGAGAATTTCATTGTATTATATTGTCTTGGATATCTAGTTGAGTTGCTATCGATTTAATAATAGATCTTAGAATTGTAAAACTGTGTTGTATACGAGATATCTATATATAAATATAAATAGATTAAATTATTGAATTCTATGTCTTTATTTTGATACTCCTTACACTTATAGCATAGTAAATTGAATTATAACGGCGGTCATAGGTGCATTTGGTTGCAGTTATAGGTGCATTTTATTCCGGCGGTCATAGGTGCATTTGGTTGCAGTTATAGGTGCATTTGATTCCGTCGTTATACTATGAATCTTACCACAGGAAAACACAAGAAATGCAGGTACTTGGGAGTTTTATTTATACTTAACTATGTCACGTACAAAAACGAACGTTAGCACGCGTTATTCTCTAAAATTATTTTTTTTGTGTCCACGGCAACCTTCGTATCTCTCCCCGCCGTCCGGATTATTCTTGTTCAGGCGACACCACAGAATCTAACCTCCTAGCTACCCACTGCTCGACAACAAAAAAGTCTCTAGTGAAGATAGCAAGAATCAGTGGCGTAAATAGCTTTTTGCAATGAGGGGGGGGGGGTTTGACTTACTATTTAGTTCTATAAATGTATTTTTCTAAAGTAAAAAAAATGGTTTTATTTTTTACTTTCCCCCATATGCAAAACAAAGGGAAAGTATTAAAATCCTAATCCTTTTTTACGATTTTGATAAAAAAAACTTATTACATTTTCATATTGAGAATTTTGCTTTTAAATATACGTGAGATAGGTACGCTGTAAATTTTTAGTCATTCGCTGATTTTATAAAAGCGTTTAATTTAAAGTTTCGAACGAGTGTTTCCTTTCCTAAATTAAGCATGAAGTAAAATTTCGAGTTTAGAAAAGACTGAAAATTTGGTTTGGTCGCGTAGCGCGTAGCGCTACGCGACCAAACCAAATTTTCAGGCTTTTCTAAACTCGAAATTTTACTTCATGCGCCCTGCGTACAAAACACTGAAATATTGTGAAGTTAGAAATACACTTAAAAATACTTGTTTTAAATGAGTAATTATCAAATTATTTAAATAAAAAAATATTTACTTTTTTCTTCACGCATTCTCAAGTCAGGTTAAATAATACAATGTAGCAAATTAACTTATTTAGTAATTTAATTAGCAAAAAAAAAAAATTTATGTTGCATTATTACATCAATGGCGTTTAAAGGGTTAATTTTGAAAGTATTTAAACAATAATGGTTTGAGATCACTCTAGTAATCAGTAAATATTATATTTAATTATTCATTTACAGTTTTCTTTTTTAAAACTTTACAAAATATGTATATTTAAAATTCTTTAAATTTTAATAATGAGAATTTAGTAATTTTTCTTATTTTAAACGCTGTTTAAATGAATAAGAAACTGTTTTATAAAATAAACGTGTTTGTTTAGATTAAAATAAAAATAAAAACGTTTTTATAACAACCCTGTTGTTACCAGAAAAGGGGCCTTATATTTCATTCTTCTATTTTTCAAAACCCATAGGAGAGATTAAACCCCAAAATCACCCTCCTATCTGCGCCGCTGACCCGAATAGTTACTCAAAATCTGATATACACGTCATGACCTCTGTTAATGCCGCTGTTAATATCTCAGAAAAAAAGGTCATGACGAGTAAATCATTTTTTTTCCAACTCTTCTGGTTACCGAGATACCCTATAAAAACAAATTTGGACCACCCTGTATACCAATAAGAAAAATTCACTGTATTTGTAAATAAAATAGTTCCAAATGTAATCAAGTACTTTTACGTCAATTTCGACAAATTGCCTGAAACCCTGCCAATTCAGTTAAAAATGTTAAACGAATTAGAGCCACTTTCATCTCGACTGAAACGCCGCGAACGAACACTAATCATCCTGACGGTAATCAACTCGGCGATCCTGTGCACTTTACTAGCCGCAGTGGTCTATTTGTCCTTAACAAAAAATACTTGCAAGGAACGTGATAAGTAGATGAGTAGATAAGTCCGAGGCGACATGCTGCCGACGACGTCGAGCGTGCGGTTAAGCTAAGTTAATAAATGAACGTTGCCAAACGTGCTCGAGTGTATAATTTCTAATTAAAACGTGTGCGCAAACAAGCCGCACGTTCTGCACTCTGCCAGATTACATGTATATTAATCAGGCCAATCTGAATATATTATTACGCTACTGTGTGGCGTGTCAAGGTGTTGGATTCAATTTACGTTTTGTTGCATTAACTAATGTTAATAAAAGTGTTATAAATACGTTCCATTAAGGTTATTTTTAATCACAGATTAAAATTTTGCAAATAAAATAACTTGACTGAACCATTGTTTGTTAAAATTTACGTTTTTTAGGCCTTAGGTTTTTTCAGTTGAGACCTAAAGTTAAGTATGAGTATCATTGAAATTGCCACTACATTCTTGGTTGGTTGGCTTTAGGTTGATTACATTTTTAGTCATGATTAAAACGAATGTCTAAATTCGTCATAAATAATTTAGTCATGACTAATTTAGTCATTAATCATGTTCGGCCTTATGCATAGTCCGACTAATGTGTGACTAACTAAGGTTTAGTAAGAAAATAAAAGTCCAATTTTAGACGCGATTAGCGCTAGTCACTGTCTCAATTTTTAATCACACCATACCCCTAGTTTAAATAATAGTAATAATAATAATAATAATAATAATAATAACAAATCTTTATTCCAATGTTAACATAAAATACACAATACATTGTATATGTACAGTACATCTACACGGAATAGGGTCAACAAAAAATATAATTGTATACACCACATCACCGCGCGAAAAATTCACTCAAGTCGTAGGGTTCTAAAACTAGTAAAAACTCCCTAAGACATTGTTTCTAGCTCGAAAATGTGTCACAATTTTGAACATGCTTTGGCAAATGATTGTATATTTTTATTCACGTATAAAGCGGTTTTTTTTTTAATTTTACTATACGTAATCTCAAACGTCATTCGTGTAAATTCTGTTTCCTAGAACAATGAGTTGTGTTTTTGTTCAAATTAGTGTTGTAAGGTTCACGAATGGGCGCAAAACTCGTGTGCTATGCCTGTGCTCATATAAATACCCACACTGTAGAAGGAACGAACTTGCCTAGAACGGCGGTTGGATAAAGACCACATTCGTTCGTCCTTTTACAATTGTAAGCCTAACAAATACAGCGTAATAGTTTATCTTCATCGTACGCTATATCTATCTTCTTCGATTTAATTGCAGTGTTCGCATTTTTGTGGGCACAGAAAAAGCGCATGTTTTTGTGCTCGTTTAAGAATTTTACAACACTAGTTCAAATCACTATAAAGTCTATGCTGAATAGTAAGCTATAGAGAGCTATTAAAGTTAATTAAAATCCACAATTGGTAATTGAATATTGCTAATTCTACGATGAAAGAATCTGTTATAGTGTAAATTAGTTGGCGACATTGGCACAGAGGGCGCAACAATCCTTATTACATAGATAAATATCGCAAAGATACTGCTCGCTATGATTCCATTTGACATGGAAATAACAGAAAAAGCAATGTTGCCGATACGACCGACTAAAGATAGGCGCTATTAACAAGTATGTGTTACAGTGCCTTGATTAAACACAGTGGCGAAAACTTTGATATTATTTTTGATTGGTTGTTAGTAGCTATGAGGTCTAAAGTTGATCACAGCAATTCTGTCTAAAGATTGTGCTTTATTTCACTTTCACTTAGCCCATAGAATCAACCTAAACACGTTCATTTGAGGTATTAACCATCGTATATTCCTATTTCAAACAACCGGAACGAAAACCGGAACCGAACCGATATATATTTTATTAATTGAACCGTAACGAAAACCGGGACGCAAAAAATAACGGTTCGAAGCCCTGGTTTCTATTTCTTGTTTAAAAGGATAAAGTAAAATTTTGGGTTTAGAGAAACCTGAAAATTTGGATTGGTCACGTAGCGAAGCGGAGCGACTAATCCAAATTTTCAGGCTTTTCTAAACTTGAAATGATACTTTATGCTTAATCAAGCAGTGGAAAGACTCGCTAAAAGCTTCAAATATATTTTTTGATAAATCAGCGATAGACTAAAAATGTACCGCGTACATTTCAGGATATATATACCTAAAAGATAAATTTCCTGTATGTAGAGATAGATGCAGCTTATACAAAACCCATTACATAAGAAGATAGCTTATATTCATTTATAAATTCAAGCATTACTCATTCACAAGTTTCTAAATTAATTTAAAAAAAATGACGATTTAGTATATATATAGTACCTACTTGAAATAATGCTGATATAGATGTTAATTATTAAATTTTAAAGGTTTCATTTATCAACGGTCAGAAAATTAATGTTGAAGTACGTGTATCTGTATCTGTTATTCTGTTTGATCCGACCCCCAATTGACGTCCAATGGCCAAAACAAGTGGGACCCTCCGGATCTGGAGTGCACTCTCCGTATAATTAGTGTGATACAAATACAATGCCCACGATAACGCACGTACATATGTTTATACACATTATATAATTAAATCAATCTCTTGTGCATGTGTGTGTGTGTGCACCCTGTATATTTCAATTAGATGGATCGAATCATAAGGAGGGGAGGGGTTTGAGGGATGATGATGATGACAATGCCCCCCCTGTGCCCTGTGCGACTGTCATCCGCAGACTATTACGGCACAATACACTATATGTATGTCAAACGGGGAAACGGAAAGGGTTCAATCAACTATCAGCATATCGTGCAGTAGTGATGGTTCGGTGATGGTGGTCACCGTTTATACAATCGACGACTAACAAGATTACTTAATGAGCACAATGGTAATACGCACAAAAGCCCGGGGAGTGTGCTAATCGCTCATCCGCTCACTTTACCTGACAAATTGAGGTAATTTATTAGTTGGTCCACTCTGTGTGGAGCTCCCCTTATTATCACGCCTACTAAAGGAATCACAAGCCATTAATTAATCATGCGGTTAATTCGATTGCTTAAACATATCATTAAATGTCAGTTATATATTTTTATCCGGGGATGATTAATGAGTTAACCCAGAACTGTACATACTGCACGCCATAAGTAAATAAACACCCAGAAAACATGGTTTAATTTAATTGAACTTTTCAGCTAAGATGTATTTTATCCGTGCTAAGAAACGATGAAAATTTCAACAAGATTAGATTAATACATCCTATGGTAAGACAATAAAACAAAAAATCTTAGGTTTTTTGCTTTGACAGTATTTATTAATTGGGTACTTAAAAAAAAACTATTAAGCTTAAATAGTTTAAGTCGATTGTATAAGAATGCCATATATTCGAAGTTGCGCAATTTTTCGCTCAATCAGTGACTTTGGACGAGGTAGAATAATCAGTCTACGAGAAGCAGGATTATCTATTTGTAATGTTGGTAATCGTGTGAGATGCACTGTCTCCTGAATTTTTACATGTTGGCTAAAATGGACAGAAACACATGAGGAGCGACCACGATTACGACCCGGATGTCCTAAAATCACAAATGATCGTGAAGATCGTGTTCTTCGGCTGGCGGCTCTTCGGTACCGTTCGTCATCAAAAACGGAAATGTTTTAAGGATAGAGAGGTTTAGTTATTCTTTAAATCTCTATACAATCTGTCTACAGAAGAAATCAAAGCATTGGCCTTAAACCGTGTCGATCATTTCTTTGTTTACTACTAATTCCCCAACATCGATTTTTTAACGTTAATTGTTAAAATTTGGAAATTTTCCTAAATTATTAGTAGGAGTAAAATACATGTTTCCTAATTATTCTTACTAATAACACAGGCCTGCGATGAAAAAAACACAAGGAAATTGATAGCTGAACTTTATGTATTTTTTGGAGCTGATTTCAAACAAAATAATGAAAAATGTCTATCACGTCGCGTTTTCTGGAAAAAATTAATTTTACTTGGATTTTTATGAACATTCACCATAAAAAAATTTGGCGTTTAGTTTCTTCCCTTCCTGCCTGACCATCATTCCACCGTGATGAAACCTACAGTTACCTACATATGGCGACAGGGAGGTGTCATAGAGGGGTATGACACCTCCCTGTCGCCATATGGCTTCGAGTTCGAGAGTTTGTGAAAATTTGCCAGATGACTTTTGTTACATATGCGTCGAATATATTGTTATTAAAAATCGCATCTGGAGCATTACAGGCTATGTAAGACAACTTCATCTCGCGTATTTTGGCATGAAACTTGGAAACCAGGACGAATCGGGGTTTCCTCATAAAGTTTGTGTGCAGTATCTCAATGATCTACGCTTATGGCTCAAAGGAAGAAAGACTGCTTTACGATTTAAAATTCCTATGATATGGGACCCGAAAAAACACTCTGATGATTGTTACTTTTTGTCCTGCCATATCCGTGGGTATAACCGCAAAAATCAAAAACTATTCTCTTATCCAGACAACATTCCATCGGCCATAAGCTCCGTTCCTCATGAACCTGATGTGCCAGTGCTTTTACCTATAACTGATTTGCCAGTCAAAAGATGACTGGCAAATCAGTCTTCAGACTCGGAACATTGAGTTCAAGGCTCTGATACCCTATGGAGGCGATTCACCTCAGCCCTTCTCTCAGGTTGAACTTATTGATCTGACTAGAGATCCGGGCCTTTCGAAAAAGGCAGCTGAATTGTTGGGCTCCAGATTAAAAAACAAAACGTATTGGACAAAGGAACCTCTTTTTATTAGTACAGGAATCGAGATAAGGAATCTGTTAAGAACTTTGAGGAATAGTAGAACCTGGACTGTTCTATATTCCCGTTTGATGAGAAAATTTTATGCCGTAAGATCACTTAAAACATGATTTAGAGTAGGCCTTGAATTTTTAATTAGATTGGCATGTTTCCATAAAAAAACAAAAGTTGAGTCTATAAAACAAAAACAAATCGATCTGAATACTCCAAACGTTTGCCATTCGATCAGTCATAAATAGTTGCCCTAAGAAAGTTTTTGCAAAATTTGAAAAAAAATTTAAAAAGAACGGAGATATGTACGATTTTTGAAAATCAAAAATTTCAGTTACTTTGAAGTACATCGAAATAATTTAAGATATTTCAAATATGAAAGCATATTATTAATAAGCACTAAAATACGCAACTTTGCCCCCATTTAACCGATTCTATATCTCTTCAAATAACTGAGATCCCCTAAAGTGCCGCTCGAAAAACGGGCACCCTGTATATAAATATACAGAGTAAGGTTAACAGTTTATATTAAATAGGAAGCGAATAACCCGTTTTTGACAAATGAAAACTCTTAAAGCATTTGCAATTGAACCCGAAAGTGTAACATTATATGTCAAATGACTGTATACAATAGCATAATATGCTATGCTGCCTATTAAGATGTAAGAATTCCTTTAGTTTTTATATTGCGTAATACCAAGGGAAGCCAATGCAAATCGAGTAGAATAGGAGAGACTATGGTCAAGATTGGGGGACGAGTAAGACAGACGACTATATACGCCAATCACCGGTCTCGCTTCTGGATGCAGCCTCCAAATGCTGTTATTAAATTTTATACAGTGACTGACTAACTGGATATATATGAACTGTGGTAATACCCAGAGTTGACTTTTTTATTTGTATTGTTTTGTTTTAGCTGAAATTATGAATTTTTAATGTTTTTCAAAATTTTAATTGATTTTTATTATGTTTATTTAAAATTAAAATAATAATCACAATTAATAAACACTTATTTTAACATTTTTTTCTTTGCTGGTTTAATTCATATTGACGTTTTTTTTTTTTTAATTCAACTGAACACCTGACTTGTGCAAAACATTGTTTTTTCATACAAATGAATTGAAATGGAAAACTCAATAAAATCGTAAAAATCAACAAATATAAAAATTAACAACATTTGTAAAACTAAAAAAAATACAATTTATGTAATTTTTTGTACAAAAATTGCATTATTTTGAATCGCAGAATCGCTGAATTCAAGTGGAAATAACTTGAAAACTATAAATTTAATTATTCAGTCTATTTAAAAAATACTTAATATAGTTCGACTAAAATATAAAATTAACACATTAATACACGGACCACTTTTAGTTCTTATAATATTTTTAGAGAGTAGAGTTTACTTGATACACATACAACAAATGTTGATACATTTTGTCAATATTTTAGATTTTGTGAATTTCCCCAAGATTTTTATAATTTTTAAAATTCTGGGACGGGTTTCATAAAATTTCAAGTGATTCGTTAATTTTTAAAATTCTGGCGGCTTTCGTGAATTACGTACATTTTTTACTTTCCCCCGTATGTAATACAAAGGGAAAGTATTGTTTTCGTGAAAATTTTCGAATCAAAAATTTTAGCGGAAATATCCGTTTTGAGGTCCCCTGAGTCGAATAAGACCATTTTTGAAAAAATGGTGATGTGTCCATCATAGTACTTTCCCCCGTAAATTGCGTATTAAATCACTTTTAAAATATTTTTAGCATTATTATTTTCAAAATGTCTTCAACTTTTTGATAACTACAACTTTTATTTGAAACATTTTTCAATTGGATCAACACATACTGACACAAATCAATGACTAGATAAAAAACACTATTTATTGAATGTCTCAAAAACTAAGAGTGCTATGACAAAAAGTGAAGATACAAAAAATCTTTAATATTTTATTACCTACAACTTTTATTTGAAACATTTTCCAATTGTATCAACACACACACTGACACAATTCAATGACTAGATAAAAAACACTATTTATTAAATATCTCAAAAACTAAGAGTGCTATGACAAAAAGTAAGTGAACAATACATCTTCATTTTGTTATTATCTACAACTTTTATTTGAAAGAATTTTTTGTTTGATGAACATTTATTAAAAAAATCTGAAAAAACTGAAAAACGCTAAGAGTAAAGTACCAGTTCCGGTTTTCCGATTTTTACCAAAAGCTTTTCAGTTCTTCCGATTGTAACAAAAAGCTTAAGTTTCAAGTTTCATCTCGATATCTTTAGCGGTTTTTGCGGTACAGCGCACACAGACACACAGACAGCCAGACAGACAGACAGACAGACATTTTTCAAAAATGGTCTTATTCGACTCAGGGGACCTCAAAACGGATATTTCCGCTAAAATTTTTGATTCGAAAATTTTCACGAAAACAATACTTTCCCTTTGTATTACATACGGGGGAAAGTAAAAATGTCTGTCTGGCTGTGTGTCTGTGTGTCTGTGTGTGAGTCTGTGTGCGCTGTACCGCAAAAACCGCTAAAGATATCGAGATGAAGCTTGAAACTTAAGCTTTTTGTTACAATCGGAAGAACTGAAAAGCTTTTGGTGAAAATCGGAAAACCGGAAGTGGTACTTTTTTACTCTTAGCGTTTTTCAGTTCTTTCAGATTTTTTCAATAAATGTTCATCAAACAAAAAATTTTTTCAAATAAAAGTTGTAGATAATAACAAAATAAAGATGTATTGTTCACTTACTTTTTGTCATAGCACTCTTAGTTTTTGAGATATTTTAAAAGTTGTGTGTTTTATCTAGTTATTGGTGTGTGACAGTGTATGTGTCGATACAATTGAAAAATGTTTCAAATAAAAGTTGTAGGAAATGAAAAACTAAAGATTTTTAGTAAATTCACTTTTTGTCATAGCACTCTTAGTTTTTGATATATTTAATAAATAGTGTTTTTTATCTAGTCATTGATTTGTGTCAGTGTATGTGTTGATACAATTGAAAAATGTTTCAAATAAAAGTTGTAGGTAATAAAATAAAGATTTTTTGTATCTTTACTTTTTGTCATAGCACTCTTAGTTTTTGAGATAATTAATAAATAATGTTCGTTTATCTAGTCATTGGTTTGTCTCAGTGTATGTGTTGCTACAATTGAAAAATGTTTCAAATAAAAGTTGTAGTTATCAAAAAGTTGAAGACATTTTGAAAATAATAATGCTACAAATATTTTAAAAGTGATTTAATACGCAATTTACGGGGGAAAGTACTATGATGGACACATCACCATTTTTACTTTTCCCCGTATGTAATACAAAGGGAAAGTATTGTTTTCGTGAAAATTTTCAAATCAAAAATTTTAGCGGAAATATCCGTTTTGAGGTCCCCTGAGTCGAATAAGACCATTTTTGAAAAATGTCTGTCTGTCTGTCTGTCTGTCTGTCTGTGTGCGCTGTACAGCAAAAACCGCTAAAGATATCGAGATGAAACTTGAAACTTAAGCTTTTTGTCACAATCGGAAGAACTGAAAAGCTTTTGGTGAAAATCAGAAAACCGGAAGTGGTACTTTACTCTTAGCGTTTTTCAGTTTTTTCAGATTTGTTCAATAAATGTTCATCAAACAAAAAATTCTTTTAAATAAAAGTTGTAGATAATAACAAAATAAAGATGTATTGTTCACTTACTTTTTGTCATAGCACTCTTAGTTTTTGAGATATTTAATAAATAGTGTTTTTTATCTAGTCATTGATTTGTGTCAGTGTGTGTGTTGATACAATTGGAAAATGTTTCAAATAAAAGTTGTAGGTAATAAAATATTAAAGATTTTTTGTATCTTCACTTTTTGTCATAGCACTCTTAGTTTTTGAGATATTCAATAAATAGTGTTTTTTATCTAGTCATTGGTTTGTGTCAGTATGTGTTGATCCAATTGAAAAATGTTTCAAATAAAAGTTGTAGTTATCAAAAAGTTGAAGACATTTTGAAAATAATAATGCTACAAATATTCTAAAAGTGATTTAATACGCAATTTACGGGGGAAAGTACTATGATGGACACATCACCATTTTTTAAATTATGCTATTCAAAAATTTTCGAGATTTTCGTCAGATTTTAAAACGTTAGCAATTTCCGTGAATTTCTTAAACTTTTGTTAATTTTCATAAATTTCCACGATTTTCGTAAATTTTCAAAATCTCATGTTTCATGAATTTTCAACGTTTTAGTCAATTTTAAAAATCTTAACGCTTTTCGTCAATTTCCAAGATTCTCGTTTATTTTCAAAATTCCGACGGTTTTCGTGAAACCCAAAGATTTTCGATCAATTTCAAAATCAAGATTATTTACAAGATTTTCGTAAATCTTTAAAATCGAGAATTTTCAAGATTTCCGTTAATCATTACAAATTTCCTATAACTATGAATTTCCAAGACGTTATCAAAATTTATTATGAATTTTCAATAATTTTTATAGTTTATCATGAATTTTTTAGCATCGAATTATTAATTTAGACTAATAAAACGTCTAAATTAATAAATTGATGCTAAAAATTAATTAAAAAACTAATAAAAATTAATTAATCGTTATATTTTTTGTCAAATAAATTTCTTTGAAATTTGCGAACCCGAAAATTAACAAAATTCTTGAAAGTTCATGAATTCGGCCAGTTATTGTTAATTAAAAAAAATCTAGGAAATACATGAAAAGCGTCAACGTTTTAAAAAGTAACGAACGGAGTCAAGAATTAAAAAATCAGCAATTATCTTGAAAAATGCATGATTTTTGTCAAAATTTTGAAAATTGTTATAAATCTTGGAAATCAAAAAAAAGTTTGAAAATGAACGAACGTAAAAAAAATTTACGAGTTGTCAAAATTTTGAAATTTACCAAAATTGACAAGGTTTTAAAAATTGAACAAAAACTTTAAAACCCTTAAGATTTTTTAAATTAATGAATATATTGTAAAAAGGCAGTGATAATTTTTTTAACAAGTGTTTTCCACTCACAGACTAAGCATGAAGTAAAATTTGGAGTTGAGAAAAGCCCGAAGAATTTGGATTTGGACCAAATCCATATTCCGGCTTTTCTCAACTCCAAATTTTACTTCATGCGCCACGCGCATAAAAACACTGATTATTTGTTAAGTTTAAAATACTTAAAACATTTTTTTTATTACAGATTATCACTTTTGGACATACTTCAAAATGTTTTCAAATTTCAATATTTCTTGACATTTCATTACTTTTTTTACATTGTTTCAACGTTTTCTCAAATTTAAATATTTCATTGTTTTCGATCATTTTCAATTTTATTAAAATTCTGGCAAATTTCAACATTTTTACCTTAGTATTTCATAGCTTTTCCATGGTTTTCGCACCACTGACAGGGCATAAAATTCTAGATAAAGACAATAAACTCTCTTATTAATATATTTTGACCCCCGTCCCCTGTAAAAGATTCTGCAGGTGCCCATGATCTTAAATTCGAAAAAATTTGCTTATGCTTTTAGTTTGCAGAAAATTATATTTGATATAAATTGCCTAAGACTTTGGTTTAAATCCAAGTCCTTTTCATTTTCATTATTTTTTTTATTGTAATTCCTCATTTTTGTTCATTGTTTGTTAGTTGGTTTAAAGAGAATTTAACCTAAAAGTTACATATACTATTGATAGCGTTGTGACAAAAATAAGATTTTTTAAATGTTTATTGTATAATTCAACATCCGGCGGTATATTTGCGCAAGACGTAGTTGTTTCATTGGATATTTATTATCTTAGTAGTGTCATTAATTGAGACCTACTGTTTGCGGTTTGTACAAATTTTCCCGTAATTTTATTTTTCACTAGATGTAAATACTCATAATACATACCTAATACCTATATTGACGGATTTTTTTACAGAAACATATTTTCATATATTCAATATATCAGTTCGATTTGAAATCGAGAGCATATCCAGAAATTGCTTTCCCCACCCTCTCAACTCTTGCATCCGAAGGTTGCGCGATTCGTCCGTTTCGTTTCCTATTTATTTATATACATAAGGGTTGCCGATGGTGTTGAGACTTTATATTGAATCAGGGCGGGTGTATATAGAGAGAGATATAAAATTGGAAGAAGTGATATCTTGGCCAAAGGGCTGCTGTCACCCCCAGGCGCTCAGACACTTCTATACAACACAAGTTCTTCTTGTATTATTCGCGCCCGGCCGCGGGGCCCGAAACTTAATTGAAATACTATTAGCATTCTCGTCCAATAATTAAATTCTCAAATTGAAAAATTCCACTTTTAGACTTGCTAATAATAGTAGATGAGTTGCGGGCGCGAGGGCCGCGCATTGTGCTCACCCCGTACCCGATCGATGAATCAATTATCGGATATCTATTATTCTTTTGCTTTTACTTTACATTTTCTCCACCCGCAAACTTCACTTATTAATTATATAATTATTCATTTTAAACTTAGTAATTAAAAATTTAATTAAACAACTGAAATTCTAAACTAATATTGGATTAATATAATATAGTAGTGCAGTGCCGCATTAAGAAGGGGGCTAAGGGATGTCGCCCCCTTGGCGCATCATTGAAGCAAGAAATCCGAAACTTCATAAATTTAAATCAGAAATTTAAAATTGTATAAGGAATCTATATTTTAAACTAGGGCTGAGAATTTGAATATTCGCAAATATTCAAATACCATATTATTAAATCACTGACTTTTTTACATATTTGATTAATTTAGCTATTTGAATATTTAAATATTTCAATAAATTGGTCTTAGAAAATGTTTAATATATTTTCTAAAACTAAACAATTTATAAATTCAAATAGTTTATTTGTTTAAATATTTGACTGAATTGAATGTTTCATATTTAAATATTCACGAATAATTGAATTCTTAGCCCTGTTTTAAACTTCACATTAAATCGGTGTTTTATACGCGTGGCGCATGAAGTAAAATTTCGAGTTTAGAAAAGGCTGAAAATTTGGATTTGCCGGGGCGCGACTCGCTTCGCTCGCGCGCCCCGGCAAATCCAAATTTTCAGCCTTTTCTAAACTCGAAATTTTACTTCATGCTTAGTCTGGGAGGGGAAACCTACGTTAAATATAATGTCAATTATTCGTGGCATTTATTTGTTAAGATTATAAGAAAACGTTACTCACACAGGCGTAATTACAAACTTTTTGCCAACACCTTATTATATATTATTTCTAACTACAAACAAAATGTCGGAAATGTATCATAATTGTATAATGTATAATAATATAAGATTACTAATCACGAAAAACGTAACATATTAAAACAAAATATCACAATAACCGAAACAATTATAATTAATACAATACTGTCAAAAAAGGCCAATTTATATGTCGAAAATGACATACCATTTCAGTCAGAGAAGTTCATTATTAACATAGATTGATGATATTTCAGTTAATGTCAATAATGAAAATATAGAATAATTATATACAATACTGTCAAGAATTCCAATCCATATGTTGAAAATGATATTCAATTATAGTCGCAGAAACTCATTATTGGCAGTATATGAGATATTTTAATTGTCAAAGACATTCTAAAACTATCGCAACTCTCACAGAAGATCTTTAAAAACACGTAAACTGAGGATTGTTAATTGTTACATTAGGTATTAATAGCCATTTGACTATACTGACTGCCTATATCTTGAGAACTGACACTGTGGCGTTATATTAACGACAATTTTCCGGACTATAAAAAAAATACCAACCAACATCAAAAAGATACCAATTTTTATATAAATAGTCGTCATCCTGATGTATAGCAAACACAACAGGATGACGACGATTTATATAAAAATTGGTATCTTTTTGATATTGGTTGATAATTTTTCTTTTTGATGTCGGTTGATAATTTTTTTATAGTGTGTAAAATGGTGTGTGTGTATCAGAGCTGGGCAGGATTCGAATCATTCAGGATTCGAATCGTGGATTTGAATCCTTTTTGAGGATTCAAAAGAGCCATTCGAATACTTTAGTTAAACTGGATTCGTGATCCCGATTCGGTACATTTTTTAAGAGGATTCGTATTCGAACCCAAATGTGGATGATTCGAATCCTTATAAAAGGATTCGACGACTCACAAAAGGATTTGAATACTTACAAAAGGATTCGAATCGTCAAAAATAATTCGAATTAATTGTGAGGATTAACACACGAAAAATGTGTTTTCTGTGTTTTTAAATTTCTCGTTAAATCACTGTTTTATACGCGTGGCGTATGAAGTAAAATTTCGAGTTTAAAAAAGCCTAAAAATTTAAAAACCAAATTTTAGGCTTTTCTAAACTCGAAATTTTACTTCATGCTTAGTCTGGGAGTGGAAACGCTCGTTCGAAACTTCAAACTGATGGCTTTGATAAGAACATTAAATGACTGAAAATGTTTTTAAAGATAATCCAGTTTTCAAAATTTTGTTTAGTATTATTTGAAGTACAACTGACATGGCAGCCACAAGCTGAAATGTTACATTTTCCCGACATTTCCGTGATTCAAGATTTTTTTCACTGACCTTTCAATATAACTTTCTTCTATAGGAAACCCCCATTTTGCTAATTTAACAAAATAGGGGTTTCCCACAGAAGAAAGTTATATAGTGCCTTGCACTTGCATGAGTATAAAGCACTTCTAAGTTTTAGTTTTATAAGTTTTAATAGTTTTAACACTGTAGCTGTTTTTTATTTATTTTAATTTTTATTCCAACTTTTTCATATATTTATTCCATTTTATCAAGTTACTTAGTTTTTCATATTTTTAACTATTTTCTTTTAACTGATGGCTGTGAGTATGTGATATTCCTATTTTATTTTTAACATGTTTTTTTGGTGTTATTTTATTACCATTAGTTATGTATAATACATTTATGTATTTATTAATTTTAGGCACACGTATAACTACCTGGTCTGTTCTTGAGTTTGCTGTCTTCTTCAACATAATATGTTTAATTTAAGTATGTATATCGTTGTTTTAAAAAGCGTGCAATTTGTAGTCTAAGGCTTTTATAATCTCGAAATTTTACTTCATTCGGTCACGTTTGAAACGCTAAAATATTGTGAAGTTCAAAACATACGGCCTCAGCAGTATATTTTGTGCTTTATCAATATTTTAGTGTTTTATACGCGTGGCGCATGAAGTAAAATTTCGAGTTTAGAAAAGCCTAATTTGGCTCGGTCGCTTCGCTTCGCTACGCGCCCGAGCCAAATTTTCAGGCTTTTCTAAACTCGAAATTTTACTTCATGCTTAGTCTGGGAGTGGAAAACACCTGTTTGTAGCTTCAAATTAATATAATAAAAATCCAATGCCTTAATGTTATTATATCGATTTGAAACTATAAACAGGTGTTTTCCACTCCTAGACAATTCAATGCTTTAATGTTATTATATCAATTTGAAGCTATAAACAGGTGTTTTCCACTCCCAGACTAAGCATGAAGTAAAATTTCGAGTTTAGAAAAGCCTAAAAATTTGGCTCGGGCGCGTAGCGAAGCGAAGCGACCGAGCCAAATTAGGCTTTTCTAAACTCGAAATTTTACTTCATGCGCCACGCGTATAAAAGACTAAAATACTGATAAAGCACGAAATATACTGCTAAAGCTGTATATTTTGAACTTTACAATATTTCAGTGTTTCAATTGACTTTTTCTCTAATCTTATCACATTTAACATGATAAGTAATATATAGGACATTTTTTCTGTTTCTAAAATAATAACAGCAAGAGAGTATCTTTGAAAATTATTGTAGAGAAATGTATTAAATTGAACGCGCCAAATAATTTAAATTTTATTATTACTATGTACGAGTAAAAGTTATCTTTAGAGATAGGTATACTAAATAATTTTTTTACTTACGTTATGTAAGGTTATTAAGAGAAAAAAAAAACACTTGGCATTGTCTCACAAATTAGTGGCAGATTAAAAAGTAATTTAAAAAATTATTTACTTACGTTTAATTCATTTCTCACTTAACCCGTGGTAAAACATTTTTGAATCTAATTCTGGATATTTAATTAAAGCACTTAGTTTGTTTCACTAATTTATATTTTCTCCGACTAGTTTCGACCATTCCTCCTTAAAGTAGATGACTGCGGTCATCCCGTTCAATAAAAGAAGGAAATGCGTGGGCATCAAACCCCAACCTTCTTTAACCAAACTCTACAATTTACCTGTCAGGTCAAATATCTAGGTATCTACCTAGATACAACACTCACATGGAACCGTCAATTAAAACACACAACCGACGGAGCAAAAACAACGCTAATGACACCAAAGCGAGCTCTGGGAAAAACATGGGGCCTCAATCCAAAAATAACTATGTGGATATATAATACAGTAGTAAAACCCATGATCACCTACGGATGATGGTGGCCGAAAGTAGAACAAAGTACTGCGCAGACGGCTCTCTCTAGAGTACAGCGACTAGCCTGCTTATGCATAACTGGCGCTCTGCGTACAACACCAACTGCCTCAATGGAGACCCTACTAAACCCCCAACCACTAGATCTAGTGGTTAAAAGTTAGGCCAGACTAGGGGCATACAGGTTGAGGACAACTGGAAACTGACACCTCACAGGAAACCACTTCACAATAGAACAATTAGTTACCAAACCTCTACTGCAAATGAGAAGTGACTACATGATACCACGCTACTCCCTTAAAAGACCCTTTACAATACAGTGAGAGGGGACAAGGAGAAGCGCAACCCTCCACCTATAACCTTGATCTGGTATACCGACGGATCAAGCAAAGAAGGTGGAGCTGGCGCTGGGATCCACGGCGTAACCCCAAAATGTGACATCTTTGTGTCTCTGGGGAAGATGGCAACTGCACATCAAGCCGAAATCATCGCGATTAATCAATGTATTAAGAAAAACCTGCGACGGGGATATAGGAGGCAAAAGATCTTGATCCTCACAGACAGCCAAGCCGCTTTAAGAGCACTTGATAACTACAAGATCCAATCAAAGCTAACATGGGAGTGCATTCGAAACCTGACGAAACTGGCGACTCTAAACACCGTAACTCTACGGTGGACACCGAGACACACAGGGGAGGATAGCAACGAGAGATCCGACGAATTGGCAAAGATTGGATCACGTAGACCCTATATTGGACCAGAACCGATGCCAACGATCCCCAAAAAGTCAATAAGACCAAGCGTAAGAGAGTGGACTCTGGAAAGACACACCGAGCGCTGGAAAAACCTGACAGGGCACAGACACAGTAAAATACTGATGGAAAGACCCTGCCAAGAACTAGCAACTAAGGCCCTCAGACTCAGTAGAAACAACCTTAGAATGGTCACAGGAATGATAACTAGACACTGCACCCTAAGGAAACATCTGCATAACATGAAACTGTTTACAGAAGATCCAATATGCAGACTATGCTATGAAGAGGATGAAGACGCCTCACATGTACTATTCGAGTGCGAGGCACTTACTACCTGGAGGGAAGCAAACCTTGTCCAAGGGAATTCAACCCATTTGCCGAAGGGAAAGATGATCGAAAGGCTGCTGGAATTAGCTAGTGAAACAGAGCTCTTTGATTAACTACCGAAACGAAAGAAGTACAATAAGCCACACGGCTGCGGTTCTACGGTGGAAATTACCCTAACTTCCGTTCCTTGCCGATAAAAAAAAGCATGAAGTAAAATTTCGAGTTTAGAAAAGCCTAAAAATTAAGCTCGAGCGCGTAGCGAATCGAAGCGACCGAGCCAAATTAGGCTATTCTAAACTCGAAACTACCTGGTCTGTTCTTGAGTTTGCTGTCTTCTTCAACATAATATGTTTAATTTACCTATTTCTACATTTCATTTGTTATCATAAACTAATATTTTTTGTTTGATTTTAATATATTTTATAATGCAATCGTCACGCTGTTGTTCTCTTCACATACTCTTTACGTCAATATATCTCTGACATGTGTAAGACTTCTGTTAATAACACGAAATAAATTATTATTATTATTATTATTAAAAGGTCGTTGAAAAAAATCTTTATTGTTTTTGGCAATATTTAAGTTGGTTTTATAAATGCTAACGTGTATTGTAATTTTTATGATGCCTGTTGATTTTGAAAAATTTAATAATGTCATATGGTTAATCAATTTTTTGTTGCCATCTATTTTATTACTTTTTGTATTGTTTATTACTGAATTTGTTTAACTATGGCCATTATTAACATGCTTTTATTCAGAAGAATAATTAGTTTCATATTTTTATTTGGTAAATATTTGCTTAATGTCAATTTTAACATTTTTAACTGTTTTGTGTTGTAGGCGTTCACTTTGTGGTACATCTTAAATACACTTGTAAATAAAACACTCTTTACTTTGTTTAACCACTATATTTAACATATTTGAATTTTTTTTTTCAATTTGTATAATCGTCTGTTGCTTTTAGAGATTTTATATGAAATAAAAATATGTTTTTAAATTAATAACTTGTAATATTTGGGATATTGGTTTTTAATTTTGATGTTTTCTGGGTATGATTGAATTTTATTTAGTCAAAGAAAAGTCATGGAATTTCATTCAAATTGACCAAAACGCTGATAAAAGCGTTTTAAATAAATCGCGAAAAGTAACAAAATACACAGAAATTATAAAAAATATTGTAATTATTGACATTAGTTAAGAATCATGAAACAATCAAAATGTTGATATTTGGTGAATTTTTTTTTTACGTAATTTAGAGGCATTCGTCGATTTTATAGAAGAGTTTAATCTGAAGTTTTGAACGAGTGTTTCCACTCCCAGACTAAGCATGAAGTAAAATTTCGAGTTTAAAAAAGCCCCGCGTAGAAAATTTGTCGAGGGTCGCGCAGCGACCCTCGACAAATTTTTACGGGGCTTCTCTAAACTCGAAATTTGACTTCATCCGCCCCGCGTATACAACACTGATTCCAAGTGAAGTTCAAAAACACACAATTACATGTTTTATCAGAGTAACACGGAATCAGATATTTAGTCTGTTGTTAACGATTTTCAGTTTTAATAATAGGTAATTAGGTTTTGAATATTTTTGTTGAAACAATTGGTAGTGATATTAAAATGTTAATGGCTGCAAAAAAAGTAATCAAATCAAATTTATTTTTAAAGGATTTGTATTTGTGATTCGAAGAGACAGGATTCGAATCTTTGATTCGAATCATTTTTATCTCTTACGAATCCTTTATTCGAGTATTTCTGATTCGAATCATATTAATTGATTCGGATTCCTGATTCGAATCCTTTTTTCGAAGATTCATCCCAGCTCTAGTGTATATCTGAAAACTCACAAATAGAAAGACTGCTTTCCTTACTTCACTTTTTATTTTTATGTTAGATGTACATTTCGAGACACAAGGTGCTGTTTGTTATTGATAATGAGCACCTTGTGTCTCGAAATGTACATCTAACATAAAAATAAAAAGTGAAGTAAGGAATAACAGTCTTTTTATTTGTGATTAATCACTTCACGTAAACTCGAAACAATACAGTTATCTGAAAAACTGTCAAAATAGAAAAGCAAACAAGTTTTAAAATGGTCATTATTTTGTTAAATATATCAACTGTCAATAGTGACTCGAAAAACTCTGCTTTCGTTGTTGTTGTCTCTACAATTTTTGCGTGTTTTACAAGACAAGTTTTGACTTATCATTTTACTTTTGACATGGTATCTAAGAGCGCCAATTAAATAGATTACGTATAAAGTAACGGTAAAGTTAATGTCATTGTGTTTTATTTTATATTTTCGACAATTTTTTTTATATTTGTCAAGACTGTGACGTGCGCACAAACCTTTTTCGTATATTTGGATTTTATTTCTTTTTCATATTTTTGACAGTTTACTTTTGTAACGTACCTTTATTTTAATTATAATTTCTATTGCACTACGTTTACTTTGTAAAGCACAGATAAAATCGAAGATGGCGAACGCTAGTCCTAATCATTTAAAACCAATAATTCTAAAAGCAAAAATTATTCAAATTCTAAACCTAATATTGTTGCTATCTCATTACGCTATTTTCCGATCTTATGCGTGTTGGGTCACGTAGGCCCTTCTTGCACATTGATGTGTATAATTGTAATTAGGGTGGGGAAGGTCTTTGCAAGCGTTTGAATATTTTTCAAAAGACAGAACCTTCCTAGACTCGGGATTAGATAGATTAATTTTCCATAACTGTAAATTTTCGTTGAGTCAAATAAAAAGTGTTAAAAGTTTAATAAGTTCAAGCTTTTCTATTTCTACAAATTCCACGAACAAACCCAACATCGACGCGAAAGAGTGTTACAAATTAGTGTTACAAATTCAAGTGTTACACGTTTATTGGACATAAGTCGGCGTCGACGTATGTCCAATAGCATTTGTCAATAGTGACAACATTACTTGACATTTAGTTTATAATGACACATGACATTTATTATGACTGTCAAGTTGGGGGGCGCCAATTGGATTTTTGGGTTCGGGCGCAAGTTTTTTTTACTGCGGCGCTGTAGTAGTGTTCTTTTAATAAAAATAAATCAAACTTATTATAATTTTTCTATTCACCATTTGAAATGGAACGCCACATAGTAAAGGTCTAAACAATCTTGATGTTAGTTTACATGGGCGTAGCCAAGTTTACCAGTATTACAATCCCCAGCGGTTCAGCGCTTTTCTATATTCCTAGTGCGAACATTTAATTTAAAAAAGTTAACGAGAATTATCATCATTTTCGCTAACTTCCAAGATTAACAATCATCATCTAGCATTTCTGACGGTTTACTAAGTATAGCCTATATTTATTATATCATGGCACCCCCCTGGTGAAAATCCTGGCATGGATGTTAATATTCTTCTCTTCACTTTTTGAAGATGTTTAGTAAATTGGAAACAAAATATAAAAACGAATTAAAATTAATTTCGACTTTTTGCAAAAACCGTTGTTCACTGGATGTAAGGCCCATTATGTTCTACTGAGCCGCAGTCTGGTGGACTGCCCTGGACAAAAGGATCCACAAAACTGCACTGGGCAAGGCTCGAGAGCCGCCTGAGTTGCTCATAACGGGGGCGGTCAAGTACTAAATCTGGCTCCAGTCGACCTCTACTGTAGATATGCTGCAGCTACCACAGCGATCAGAATCAACTCAGTTGGGATATGAAGTACTAGCAAACAGGGCCATGGAAGAATCCTGAATGAGCTTGTCGATATCCCCCTGAAGACTAACAGCTGCACTCCAGAACTTAATTTTGAAAATCATCTAGCATTTTTGACGTTTTACTAAGTATAGCCTATATTTATTATATCATGGCACCCCCCTGGTGAAAATCCTGGCTACCCCCATGGATGTTAATATTCTTTTCTTCACGTTTTGAAGATGTTTAGTAAATTGGAAACAAAATATAAAAACGAATTACAATTATTATCGGTTTTCTGCAAAAATGTAGTCTAATTGAAAGAAAGTCGATATTAAATTTAATTCGTTTTTATATTTTGTAAATTTTCTGCAAACTATTGGCAAACTCAATTCTTCCTTATGTTAAATTGAAAACACTCGTTATAAGCTTCAGATTGAACTTATTAAAAAAACAACGAATGTATTTACTTCATGCTTCATCAAGGGGTGGAATCACTCGTTTAGAATAATATTGAGCACTCAAATAAAAATAGTAAATACATTTCTAAAAAAAATCGAACTATTCTTCATTCTTTTACAAATTATATTTGTACAATGCGGTATTCCACATTCACACACACACGCATACCTACACAAAAATGAGTTAACAACTTGAAACAGGTGTCGTTCCACATAAGCCTACTTGTTTAAACAGCTAACAGTGTTTGAGCTCGTACCACCGGCCACGAACTAATGGCTCGGTCAACATTCGAAAAATACGCGTACCTTTTTGTAACGAAATCGGTTTTCATCCCGATGCGTGTGTGTGCGTGTGCACCGAATCCAACTTCTACCTCGATTATTTCCAAGTATGAATAATATTGTAGTCGAGTGGGAGGCCTTTCAATTCAACCCACCTCGCGCCAGCACCCATTGTCATGATGATGGCGAGTTTTGTGTTCGAAACCCGGAATCCCAAAAGCAATCACGGACAATACGGATACATGGCTGTTTGTTGGATTGTTCCGATTGCAATTAAAACTAGTTTATTGAAAAAAATGAATTCTATTCAGAAGGGAAAAAAATGTATTATTGCTGCTCTTCTATGATCCACTTGAGATATATGAGCGGGTAAACAGCTTTTATTCAATAAGTGTTTTTCAACCAACAAAAAAATTATTTTATCAATACATTTATAAATTGAAGAAATAGATAACAATTGTTGGATTACTATGATTTAGAACCGTGCAATTAGGCACGCTAAGAAAATCAGCCCTATTTTCCCGTCGGGAATGTTTTATAATTGGTTCAAAATTTTCGTTCTGTTGAGGTAATCTCCCAAATATGTCTCCACAGGGGCGCACCCCTTGACGATGTAAGATACAACCAAACTTGACACGGTGACCACGTCCAATGTGTCAAAAGTTAGGTTAGGTTAGATGTTACATCGTCTACCTAAATGTATGTAGCACCTAACCTAACTTTTGACATATTTGCCGTTTTGTACCGCTTTCAACACTTAATGTTATGTTACTTTATAACATATAATAATAAGTAATTTATTTTTCAGAAATTGTAATCAAATATACAAATTAGTGAAAAACTATATCATGTCATAAGTGATAGAGTGACAAACAAAATATGTTCACGACTGTCGAAAAATATTACAATTGTTAAATATTACAAAATTATAGCGGAGCATCCAGTCTCACTCACGGCCATTAAAGACTTAGACAGTCGGGGTTCTTACGGTTAACCTCAAGATTTGCGGGGGGGTCTGCAGGGGGTGGTAAAGCTCTGTCAGGTAATTTATTGGGGTAAAGGAGTAAGTAGTTTTCGGCATTTGGAAATAGTATAATTCAACACATTCAGAAAAATACCCAACAACCCGCGGAATCATTATATAACTCAAACTTGGGTAAAGGAGTTACCAGATGTATAATACACTGACTATAGAGGCTTCTACTTCGTTATACATTGTTGAACATAAATAAAACACTGTTTATCACTTTGTTTGTATAACAATTGGTTTATTTGGTGACTATAGTTTCGATACTACACGTATCATTATCAAACCGTTTGATAATGATACGTGTAGTATCGAAACTATAGTCACCAAATAAACCAATTGTTATACAAAGTGATAAACAGTGTTTTATTTATGTTTATAGATGTATAATAAATGTAATTATTATATTACTATCTTTTGCAGTGCAAAGAAAAATGTTAATATTTTGTTATTTAAATATTTCGATTATAACTTAATTTCAAAGTGTATTTCTAACTTTACAATATTTCAGTGTTTTATACGCGTAGCGCATGAAGTAAAATTTCGAGTTTAGAAAAGCCTAAAAATTTGGTTTAGTCGCGTAGCGCTACGCGCTACGCGACCAAACCAAATTTTCAGGCTTTTCTAAATTAAAAATTTTACTTCATGCTTAATCTGGGAGTGGAACCACTCGTTCGAACTTTTAATTGAACTCTTTTATAAAATCGACGAATGCCTGAAAATACAGCGTATACATTATGTATACCGCTCGGTTGTTTTATCGTGCTTACCATTAGAATTTCGTAAAATATTAGAGATACGAAGGCGGGTAAATTAGACAAAATATTCCACTTTTCTTAATTACAAAGATGACGACCTGAAATTTGAAATTTAGCCAAACTAACAGTCGAGAAATACAACAAAATTGGCAATATACAGGATGTCCGTTTTCTATGATACAACATCAACGTTAAATTTTTCTAATAGCAGCCATATTTTATTTTTCAATCATTAAAAGGAGCAGGAAATTTAAACTGGAAATCATGTATCATATATCAATAAACAACAACACTCATATTTAAAAATATGTAAAAAACTGTCAATTTTATTGTATTTTTTGAGGATTAGTTTAGGTTAAATTCTGTATTTCTTTTCTTTCCAATCTTTTCTAAGCTCGAAATAATGTTACTTGATGCGCCACGCGTATAAAACACTGATTTAAAATAAAATTGAAAATTTATACTACAGACATCTGACAGATCAATATTTACCCAGATTTGTTTAAACTTTTTAAACCCTGGTCGTTTTTGTAAATTCCCTAAATTTTCGTTACATCTAAAAATATTGACACTTTCATAAATTTTCCACGATTTTGACCATTAATTGTGAATTTGTGATGGTTTTCGTAAAATTTAAAGATTTTGTTAATTTTCCAAAATTGCTGACTTTTTCAAGATGTTCATTAATTATGAAAATCTCGACGCTTTTCATGAATTTTCAAGAATTCCGTTGATCTTGAAAATTCATGAAAATTATCAGAATTATTAGAATTAACAAAAATCTAAACAAATCTGGAAAACCGTAAGAATTTTAAAAATAAAACAAAATTTTGTCAAATGTCAAAAAACGTGACGGCAAAAACTACATAAATGATTTAAAAAATTGACTAAAGATATGGAAATTAATGAATGTGAATATTAACAAAAATCATAGAAAATTATCAAAACGAAATTTACAAAAAAAGATAGTGATGGAAGTTCACAAAATCTGTATAATTAAAATTTAATTTTAAAAATTGAAGAAAATCTTAAAACCATCGAGTTTTTATAAATTAAGGAAAAAGTTATCGATTGATCACTAAGAATTGTTTTCCAATCCCGCATTAAGCATGAAGTAAAATTTCGAGTTGAGAAAAGCCTGAAGAATTTGGATTTGGACGCGCAGCGTCCAAATCCAAATTCTGGCTTTTCTCAACTCGAAATTTTACTTCAAAAATTGCTGACTTTTTCAAGATGTTCATTAATTATGAAAATCTCGACGCTTTTCATGAATTTTCAAGATTTCCGTTGATCTTGAAAATTCATGAAAATTATCAGAATTATTAGAATTAACGAAAGTCTAAACAAATCTGGAAAACCGTAAGAATTTTAAAAATAAAACAAAATTCTGGCTATTCTCAACTCGAAATTTTACTTCATGCGCCATGCGTGCAAATCACTGATTTGTTGTTAAGTTTAAAATTTATTGCTCAGTAATTAAAAATTAATTTTAATAGTTTTCATAAAGTTAAGAATTTTTATCACTTTTATCACAAGTTTTTTTCCTTCCAACATTTCATCAATTTTTTTTATAGTTCGTGCATTTCATAGGATTTTATCAACATTTCATCACTGTTTGGCAATTTTTACATTATCGGAAATTTCAACCGTTTTATTTAATTCGATACGTAATTTTAGCAGGTCATCGACTTAATTCGAGATTTCTCAATTATCGAGGGTTTTTTACGCCGTTTCAAAATTATCATTTTTTCATGATTTTTGAGCATTTTGAACAATTTCGACATTATTTATTTTATTTTACAGTTAAAATAGTTTATAATTTTTATTTGGCATAATTTCTTTGAAGATATGATGAAAAATGTGAAGACCGATAAAATATTATTTTAATTATAACTTATAATAACTGAGCTGAATTATTATATTCAGAATAAATGAGACGTTAGAAATACGAAGAAATTGAGAGTTAATACAGGGCGTTCATTTGATGAAATATGACAATTACCATTTTAATTTGACATATAACAACACACGATTTTCAATTCAAATTTCCTGCCCTATTTAATGATATAAAAATCCAATGGGGCTGTTATAAGAAAAATCGAAAACTGATGTTGAAAATATACATCAATTTTCGATTTTTCTCATAACAGCTCTATTGGATTTTTCAATAGAAAATGAAACACCCTGTATAAAATCTGTCAATTTTGTTGTGTTTCTTGGATGTTATTTGGGGTACATTTCAAATGTCAGTTCGCTATCTTACTAATTAAGAAAGTTATAGCAAAAAGAAAATGTTTTCGATCTTCACTTTATTCGCCATATCTTGAAAACAAATCACGAAAGATTTCTATAATTTAACCACCTTTGTATCTAATAGTTTAATAGCCATACATTTAAATCATAAAAAGAAGTGCAGAATTTTACCTAAAATCAACTTTTCTAAGAAAAGAAGTGTTTATTAAATAATAAAGTTGCATTTAAAATAAAAACAAACTGTGAAAGTATAATAAATTAGTCAACGGAACACACAAATTAAATATAAACCAATAAACAATTTGAACAATATTAATTCTATTTAATTCGCTATGCTGCGTCAATTTATTGTCGATCGGTATATACACACAACTCTTAATTTCATCTGTTATTGGTAAGATTTAATTTTAGTTTTAGTTTATATTATTTCTTATTTCTGGTTTAATTTATTTGCATATGTTATGATTTATTTTATTGTAACACTGATATATATTTGTTTGTATTATTTTGTTAAAAAGGTGATTCCGTAATAAATTATTATTATTATTATTATTATTATTATTTCAAGGCATACTACTTTTGTTGCCGAAAAAATCATGTAAAATAAATTTAATAAAATTTTTTCTCGTATAAATAATAAATTAAAATCAACATATCGGGCATAATTTAATTTAAAAAAACAATGTCTAATATAATAAATTAAGAAAAGTATATGCAGTCATTTAAAAATGTAAAGTTGACTATTATTTGACAATGAAGTTAATTTAAAAAAATATATATAATTATTGTCAACTCATAGTATTGAAACGGCAATTGAGTTTGTTTTTTAGTTCATTAAAATTGGTCAATAAATAACAGAGTTACAACGTTGGGCATTTATTATCAAAC
Organism: Philonthus cognatus; assembly: GCA_932526585.2. Classification (NCBI taxonomy): domain Eukaryota; kingdom Metazoa; phylum Arthropoda; class Insecta; order Coleoptera; family Staphylinidae; genus Philonthus; species Philonthus cognatus. The sequence continues at coordinate 20,881,120 of OW052243.1, forward strand.
ACCCGGTATAATGATTGCGCGGGTTGTTGGGTATTTGTTGTATTAGCATAATTTCCGAGTGCCAAAAAGTACCTACTCCTTTACCCCAATAAATTACCCGACAGAACTTTACGACACCCTGCAGATCCCCCGAAAATCTTGAGGTTACCCTTAAGAACCCCGACCGTCTAAGTCTTTAATGGCCGTGGGTGAGATTGGATGCTCGCAATTATAGCTATCAATTAATGTATTACAATAATAAAATAAAATAAAATAAACCTTTATTCACGGATGTACCATTTTACAGAATATATAAATATTTTACAAAATAACAATTTAACACACAAAAGATAGAAACAAAAACATTAATGACAACAGAGTAATCTTTTAACAATTCTCATATACTGGGGAAATGTATTAGAAAAAATATCAAAGTCAGGATAAATTAATAAAGAATTAGCTGTACGCATAAGACGTGTAGTCGGAGTATGGAAACCATAATTTGTGTTATGGAACGGTATGCGAAACAGCGGCGGGTTCCGGCATAGGCGATTGTCAAAGTTTACAGAAAAACACATGCGAGAAAGAAGAGCCGGGCATTGGATGTCCCCATTAAATAGTTTGTAAAGTAATGACATATCAGCAAAGTACCGCCTACAACATAGTTGATCAATATTTAAATCAACACTAACATTTACATTATTTACATTATTATGTCTCGACTTAAATGCTAGATATTTAATAAATTTGCTTTGAACATCTTCAATACGTTTGATATAAATCTTTTGATACGGACTCCATACACATGAAGCGTATTCTAGATGCGAACGAACGTATGCAAAATATACAATTTTAAATGACAATACCGACAGATCCCTAGACAAACGTTTAATATACCCTAGCATTTTAGTCGCGCGATTACATATAAAATTAATATGATGTTCGAATTGAGTTTAGCGACAAACCAAACCCCAAGGTACTTCATTATATTAACTTTTGAAACCATTTTGCCATCAATATGGTAATTAAAATCTCATGTTACTATCTTACGTGAAAAAGTTAGAGATTTACACTTGTCAATATTGAAACTGAGACCGTTTAAAATGCACCAGTTAGCTAAGGAGGAAAGATCATTTTGAAGTAAAAGACCATCACCAATATCACGTATTTCTCTAAATAACTTTAGATCATCAGCAAATAATAAAAAATTTGAGTATTTAATTGATAAAGAGATGTCATTAATAAAAATAAAGAATAATAAAGGACCACAGTGCGATCCCTGGGGTACCCCAGAAGGAACGCAGAAGATGTCAGAGAGATGGTTTTTTTATTTTGACACATTGTGAACGGCCCTGTAAAAAGCTCCGAAACCATGAGATGACTGATTGGTTAACTCTTAATGCAGTTAATTTTGATAATAAGATATTATGTGATACCTTATCAAAAGCTTTAGAGAAGTCCAAATACACCGTGTCAACTGAACACCTATTTTCCATAGAGTTAGTAATATAATCTTGAAAACACAATAAATTGGAAGAGGTAGACCGGCCTCCACTAAAACCATGTTGTTCGTCAATTAAAACATGTCTAGTCATCCATTCCAGTTTTGATGATATAAATTTATCTAAAAGCTTGGGTATACAAGATTGTATACCCAAGCTTTTAGATAAACTTATATCATCAAAACTGGAATGGATGACTAGACATGTTTTAATTGACGAACAACATGGTTTTCGTGTATTGTGATACCTCTATAATTACAAATATTGTCTCTACTGCCTGATTTGAAAATAGATGTTACATAACTTCTTTTCCATATGTTGGGAAAGATACTTTTATTTAAAGAATAATTTAAAATTAGGAAAAGAGGTATAGTTAATGAATAAATACAATTTTTTATAAAAATAGAGGGGATACCATCGGGCCCTGGGTTACTATTAGCTTTAATAGATTCAATGCCACTAAACACTTCACTTTTAGTGATATTCCAAGGAACATCAATCACTTCTTTGTCAAAATTCTGCATAGGTATGTTTGACGTTGAATCGTAATTGTAAACTGATGAAAAAAAATTCGCAAAAAGATTTACGCACTCCGAACCGTCACTGCTAGTTTCATTATTGTAGTGCATTACCTCTGGGTAACACGAATCGCGATTTGTGGCCCTTACAAAATTGATTATCATTGATCACTTGGAAAAACATTAACATGATTTTTTTTTAATGTTGAATTAAAGTAAAACGACTTGATTTGCACAACAATGTTTTTATCCAAATTAATTAATTGCATGTAAATTTAGATCCTTTTTTAATATTAAATAAAAATAAAACTTCTTGATTTAAAAAGCTAATAATTATAGGCATAAGTTTTACTTTAAACAATATCAAACTAAACTGGATTATTTAATAATGAATCTCTTTCAATTATGAGTAGTAAATTTATTACACACGGTTATCTATAAAAGCGTTCAATTTGAAACTTCTGAGTATTTCCACTCCCAGATTAAGCATGAAGTAAAATTTCGAGTTTAGAAAAGCCTGAAAATTTGGATTTGCCGGGGCGCGCGAGCGAAGCGAGTCGCGCCCTGGCAAATCCAAATTTTCAGGCTTTTCTAAACTCGAAATTTTACTTCATGCGCCACGCGTATAAAACACTGATTTAAAGTGAAGTTTAAAATATACTCCTTATAAATAGTTTGTCACATTGTTTATAAAACAAAGTGATGTTTTCCAGTACTTTTTGTTTCATCGACTTATTTTATAATTTCGTAAACTTTTGATAAATGTCGAGTTTTCAGTTGCATTATGTAAAAGTCAATTCCTTATTCTAGAAAAAATCAACTAAACATCAGATTTACTTATAGGAAATTTACAAAAATTACTACTACTATTCTTTCAGACTAATCAAATTGAAAATTGGTCAAACTGGAAGGAAAATCGTATATGCCTGAAATTAACTAAAATATTAACTCTATTTATTTTGTCTAAAATTTTACCAGACGAAAAACTGCAAAATAAGTTTATAATTGATCGCCTAACGAGTGTTTCCAATCCCAGATTAAACATGAAGTAAAATTTCGAGTTTAGAAAAGCCTGAAAATTTGGCTCGGTCGCGTAGCGAAGCGGAGCAACCGAGCCAAATTAGGCTTTTCTAAACTCGAAATTTTACTTCATGCGCCACGCGTAAAAAACAAACGCTGATTTAATGTGAAATGGTCATTTACCAAGTAAAATACGTTCAGTATGTCAATAATCAATTGTTTAAATGATGGGGAGAGTGCTATAATGGACACATCATCAGTTGTTGTACTTGTTTTTGTATAACTTTAGCAAAATAATCATAAAAAGCTATCTACGCCACTGCTACTGCTATAGACATAATTTGCAGTTGCAGAGCAATAATATTTATATTTACAAAACTCAGCTCTATTAAGATTCGATCACAGAAGACTATACGGTAGAAACCACGAAATGAAGTACCGCTCGTAATTGTTGGGAAAACACAAACTTTCGTATCGGTAGATTTATACTACTGTAATCTTAGCAAAATATAGAACAATATTATCTTGCTTCGAGCCATTCAACTATAGTTTTGCGCAGCGCGGGATACGGGACATATCAGTTTTGTGTCAATTGTATGAACATTAAATGAACACTAAGAGCCAGTTGCACCAAACACGTTAAACTGGTTTAACTCTAAACTTGAGTTCAAAGTGGCATTAGAACAATAGGAACTGTCATCTTTAACTTAAGTTCAGCTTAAACCTGAGTTCAACATTTCTGGTGCCGCTGGGCCTAAATGACGACCATTTTACGACATCTTGGCATATTTTTTGTCTTGTGTTCCACTACGCCCTTGTCTAATATCATTATTTACTCATCATCCCCCGCAAAATTGAGATGACATATTTCCACCTCATCAAACAACAGCCACCATTATTATTAACCACACATGAAAATATCATAATCCTATGATAAAGTCATACAAAAATATGTCACATAAACTCGCATTTGTAAGCAATATCCGTCGAGGTATTAGAAAAGCATCGGTGCGGAAATTTAAAGTTCCGTTTGAATGCGATGGATTTTTTTTGTTGTTCGAGTGGAAGAAGGGCATCGCAAAACGAAAACATTTTACAAACGTCGAGAGGACGCCTCGAGTGGGCGATTTTCTACTTTTTTCTATACGGGCCTGGACATTCATGCGCGTCCCACAAGTTAGAAGGAAGAACCCTGAAGAGTCCCTTCCGTACCGATACACCGTTCCGAGTGGCTCGTTATCTCGCCACACAATGAAACCCCGAAACCACTAGGGGTTTGCGCTATATATTATATCGCTGCCACGTTATTGCATTTTCTGCAAATCGATCTTAAGAGCTAGAGTTAATTGATGTGCTGGTTAGAAGTAAAATTTAATATTTTTAATAGAGTGGTAGTCGCTGCATTGATAGTAACGTATTATTATTTCTGTTAGTGACAAACGTAATCGCCATTATAATTCAATTAGTATGTAAAGTGTATATAACTCGAAACCATAATATGCATATTAGTGTTAACTAACTAAAGTAAATGTCAACGGCAGGGAGAAACACCCTCACGCCGGGCGTGAGGTTTGTGATTAAAGTCGCGTGTCGAGAATTAAAATTTAAACCCTTGCAAACACACTCGCGCCAATCAATTTAAATCGCATTACCCGTCAAACTCTAAAGAGTTTAAAACCCGTCCACCGCAGACAACCCCCCTAATAATCATCAACCAACTGTATTCTCAAAATTTGTATGAGAATTATTAATAATGATCGAATGGACGCATCCCTTACCCATTGTCCAAATTGTAGATTGTTGAATGATATTTAATAATAAAAAATGTGAAAGAATGGAATAAAAGGGGGGTGCATTGTGCGTGTGAATAAATAGTAATAAAAAGTGCGACGGTGTGGATGTTTATTATATGTTTGAACAAACGTGAATTCCACGTATACAGATGATGCTGAATGAAATATATAGATATGATTGGGTGTCCGCTCAAGCGGTAAAAATGTTTGGATTCCTTTTCGCCGGTGATCACAATCTGTTTGTTCCTGAATCAACATATGAAACGTATAACCTGGGAATACAACCACCCATTTGTTTTTATTCCCTTTTTAGTTAGTGAAATATGCATACAATTTATTGAATAGATAATTGGATGTTTCTACAAGAAATCACATTGGGTTTTAATTTGAATAAAACTGGATTAAAATGTTTTCAATCAATTATTCCATGGTGGCGAGCAATCTGAAATGTTAAATTTCTTTGACTTTTCCCTGACTCTTCCCTGATTCCAGTTTTCTTTTTTCCCTGACCCCTTAAAATTACTTTATTTTGAAAAACATAGGGGAGAAAAAAATTATGAAATTGTTTTTTTCTCCCCTATATTTTACAAAATAAAGTTATTTCAGGGGGTCAGGAAAAAAAAGAAAACTGGAATCTAGCAAGAGTCAGGGAAATGTAACATTTCAGATTTTAAAGGGCCCGCCGTTAAAATATCAAAATTTCGATATTTGAACAACAAACATTTCATAGGAATTTAGATTGGTCAAAATACAATAGTGTTAAATCATGAAATGTGTATTTAATTTGAATGATATGATGACACCCAGTGAAAATCGATAAAATATTATTCCGGCTATAACATTGTCAACTAAAGTAATATTAAGCTGACATTTTGTGCATTGCTTAGAGTAATTAAAAATATGTTGTATCTTGAAAATGTTGTATTTTTTAGAAGTTACCCCATATTTCAAATTTCAGTTCGTTATTTTCCTAATTAAAAAAGTTATAATAAAAAAAAGTTGTCTATTTACACTATTTTCTAGAAAACAAATAACGCTAGTTGAAATTTGTAAATGTCTGTTTGTTTTGTATCAAAAATGGAAACTTTCATCTAGTTTAATCATAATCGTACGTCTAAAATGTTTCGAGATCCAAATGATGAGAACAATAAAACAAACGAACGGTATATAAGTACCTTGCCATCATTTAAAACATGATTTAGAGTAGGCTTTGAATTTTAAATTAGATTGGCACTACTGACTGTTAACACATAGGTTACCATAACCTCAAATTTATTCCATCATTCAATTAGCATTTTGAACAACCGCACAAAAAAAATGAAAAAACTGTCTACACTCTATTAAATAAACTACCGAATAAATAATCCGCAGGTAATGATCGGCTACCAGCATTTTTCTTAAAAGATTGTGCTACTATTTTATGCCAACCACTAACTCTCATTTTCAACTTGTCTATGAGGACTTCAGCATTTCCCAACAAACTAAAAATTGCATCAATTTGTCCCATACCTAAAATATCTAATAATCTCAGTAATGTAACAAATTATCGTCCTATCGCCATACTATCCCATATTACAAAAATATTTGAAAGAGCAATATATAATCAAATTAATGCTCATATGTTTTGGTATATATCACAGCAACGGCATGGTTTCGTTCCAAATCGATCCACTGTAACTAATTTATCTATTATCACACATAAAATAGCGGAATGTCTTGACTCAACGGGGCAAATTGATGTAATTTATACAGACATATCGAAGGCTTTTGACAGAGTTGATCATGAACTGTTATAAGCTAAACTTGATGCCTTTGGGTTTGCTAAAAGTTCATCCACACTTATTGGTTCCTATCTTAAAAATCGCGAATCATATGTTACCCTAAACAGTTTCAAATCCGACTCATACTTCCCATGTTCTGGTGTGCCGCAAGGCTCCATCTTGGGCCATTGCTTTTTAATTTATTTATAAATGATCTTTCAAAATTGTTGACATGTAAACATCTATTATATGCTGACGATCTAAAAATGTACTCAACAATTGGTACACCTTGATGATTGCCTCCACTTGCAGAACTCACTGGATAGTAAGTTGAGTTTATTAACAGTGCACTAGCTGTTAATAAACTAAACTTAAATAGTGATAAATGTAAATTCATGTCCTTCACAAAAAAATCCGAACCCATTGTATTTTCGTATCTTGTTAGTAATAAAACCCTCGAGCAAGTCAGTCTTTAAAGATTTAGGTGTTATCTTCGATATTAATTTCACATTCAATCTCCATGTACAGTCCCTTACAAAGAGCGCATTTAGAGCATTAGGTTTTATACATTGGAACTCAGCCAACTTACGTGATCTTAGTGCTTTAAAGGCGTTATTTAACGCTTACGTTCGGTCCAAGTTGGAATATGCGTCCTTAATATGGTTTCCGCAGAATCAACAGCAGATAAAGCTTGTTTTATCTCACGTTAATAAATATTACAAGTGTGTATTTCGCGTAACGAAGGCTTCCAAAATTTTAGCGCCTGGAACGATTTGATTTAGGTTCTTTTTCTTGTATTTATTCTTACAAGATTTTTTTAGACGAAATCAATTTTTGTAAAATGTATTAAGCTAATGCTTATGAGAGAACTGGAAATTGAGTACAAAAGGAGAGACTATGGTCAGGATGTGGGGTACGAGTAAGACAGACGACTATATACACCAATCACTTCTGGATGCAGCACCCAAACACTGTTACCAAATTTTAAACAGAGACTGGCTAACTGGATATAGAGAGAGTTTTATATAACACCGAACATTTTCATAAAATACGATTCAACACCTTTAATTTTTATGTTATGTATAAATTGGGTTGCCTATATGATCACTACAAATTGTAGCGAATCAATTGCCATTAATGCCTCAACTTGCACAGGGAGTTTTTCTTTCAAGTATACATGTCGCAATTACAGTGTATATGCCGTAAATCTTTATATAATCGTTGTTTTTTAAAAGGAGTTCAATTTGAAAACTTAAAATGACTGTGTTCCACTCCCAGACTAAGCATGAAGTAAAATTTCGAGTTTAGAAAAGCCTGAAAATTTGGTTTGGTCGCGTAGCGCGAAGCGCGGAGCGGCCAAACCAAATTTTCAGGCTTTTCTAAACTCAAAATTTTACTTCATGCGCCACCGGTACAAAACACTGACATATTACGAAGTTTAAAACACCCCGCTGAACTTTACATTGAATCAGTATTTTGTACCGGTGGCGCATGAAGTAAAATTTCTAGTTTAGAAAATCCTGGAAATTCACTTCGCGCTACGCGACCAAAACAAATTTTCAGGCTTTTCTAAACTCAAAATTTTACTTCATGCTTAGCCTGGGAGTGGAAAACACTCGTTTAAAGCTTCAAATTGTATTTTTTTAATAAAGCATGGTAAAATGTACAACGTCTGCATATATATACTTAAAAGAAATATTCTCGTTATGAAAATGTTCGGTCTTACATAAAACTCTCTGTATATAATAATAATAATTATAAACAGCTTTATTTGTAATCCCAAAAATAATATAAAAGAAAACAATACAATTCTTTTACATTACAAATCATAAGGTGAGATTCAGTCTGAGTCCTAAATTGGACTCATACTGTTCTTCCATCTAAACCTTCTCTATAATACACTAAAAAAATTAACTACTACATAATTAGTAAAGTAAACATTTAAAATAAAAAAATAAAATAAAAGTAAAAAATGATAATAATAAAAATACATTCTGTGTACTTATAAATCCTTCCTTTTTATTTTGTGGACATTTCAATATTAGTTAAGGTCTTGAAATACAACCATTGGTCTACCTTTCTGTTAAAACGTAATCCCTTACCACCGATCGCAATTGGTTAGTGTTTGATCGTTTTATATTTTCCGGCATTTGATTATAAACCTTATATATTTGGTCTGTAAATGTTCTTTAGTATAGTGAAGTTTTATGTTTCGGTGGTGATAATCTTCCTCTAGACCTTGTGTTAACATTATAAACATCATCGCGGAACACTATCTTATTGTACAGATATGGCGGAGATTTATAATTCATAAAGTAACAGTAAAATATACTCGAACGAGCCTCTCTTCTTTTGCACATATCTAACCAACCAGCAGCTTTGATTTTGTGGGAAATGCGTTTAAATTTTCTAATGCCATATATAAACCTAAAGCATGAGTTTTGCACTTTCTGGATCCTATAGGAGGTGGCTCTGTCAATGGCTGAATATGAACTGTGGTAATACCAAGCCGACCAAGCCAAATTTGTGTCTTTAAACGAAAAATTCCCTGTATTGTGGTATCTCATCTTCTTAAATATTATCACCTATTCGAAATAATCCCTCTTTACTTGAATGAGCATAAATCAGTACCTGATCATTTTGTACAATAATCCTGTGTAAAATCCGCATATCAATTTCAAAGCCATCCGTCATATTGACCAAAATTAACATCCCGCCCATTGAAAACGTTGGGAATGATTTACGCTGGCCGCAATAGCTGCGGCTGAATTATACACAAAATGGAAGTGTATTTAACACGATATGCAATTATTAATAAAATAATAACGAAGCGGGAAACAATGGGAAAATCAATAAATGGGACGCGCTTGCCCCATCCCAATTTACATCTAAATCATCGCTGGATATTTTCCAATTCACACAGACAAATTCATTTTCGTTTCAATTCAACAATAAAATAAGTAGATTGTTACAAAATTATTAAAATAGAAAATAATTATTTATAAAATTATTCAATAAAATTAAAACGTCAGTATTTTATAGAAAATGTTTGATTAAACAAAACCAGGCATACGCCTGTTTTTTTTTTCTTGATTTTGAGGTTTTGGTATCCCTGAATTCTACTCGTCTTAGGCTACAATTTTAAGAATAAACTGACCTATTAAAATTAAGTTCGAAACATCCTGCCGAATGCAAGAGCTGCTACATTTTTAAATAAGTATTTCATAAGTTCATGAAGTAAAATTTCGAGTTTAGAAAAGCCTCGCGTCCGAATCCTAAAGGTCAGGCTTTTCTAAACTCGAAATGTTACTTTATGCTTAATCTGGGAGTGAAAACACTCGTTCAAAAATTCAAATTGAACGTTTTTATAAAATCCACGAACATCTGAAAATTTACAGCGTATAAATTATATATATTTCCAAGAAACTTTGCTTTATACTTAATTAAAGATAGGAAGCACTCACTTGGAGTTTTAAACTGAATGCTTTTATAAAACCAGCCAGTGGCGTAGCCAGGAAGGGGTTACGGGGGGTTAGAACCCCCACCCTAGTCGCTGCTATCAATTTTATTTTATCTTTTTGAAATCACCGCGCGTTTAAAAACATTGAAAAATTGTGCGTTAGTAAGCATCTGCACACGCCCTGATTTAACGGGAAATTACATTATAAATAGTTGTTTATAGTTTCTATAGAAATATTTTATGTTTATGCAAATTATATTATTCTGTCTAAACTGTTTTTTCTGTCTGCGCTTCAGTTACAAACCTCCCCTCATGTAAAAATCCTGGCTACGCCTCTGAAACCAACAAATGCTTGAAAATTAACAGCATATACATCGGAATAAGTATATTTATAAGAACTATTCTCAATATTGGACATGTACTTTTGGTGGATGAGCCGGGCCATGTAAGTTTCAATTAAACAATTAAATGAAAGATTGTACATTTTTACTTAAATATGCGTAATCTATCCAACAGAGTAAATGCCCAATTATTGAAATATGCATTATACAATCAGAAGGGTAAATTTTCTCTAAATTTAAATATAGAAGTGTTCAATGATCAATTAGTATAATTAAAATGAATTATGAATTAAACAATGAGCGAAACTTAAAAATTATGTAAATTAACGAGCGCTAAATCAGCGAAGAAAAAATATCAAAACCCCGAATTGAAAAGACCCGAAGGGGGTGTGAATTTATAACCCCAACGCGCGGGGGGCAATTCTTTCCTCACACTTTTCGAAACTTTATAGTATACGAGACAATCGGACAAAAGTGCGATAATCTGTTTAATAGCCATTATCCGAAGGGGCGCAATTTTACGCCCTTCTTTACATAAAGTCTTAACTAACATATATATATATAGATATTTAAGTTTTCTAGTTCCAACTTCTTCTTCTTCCACTTCTTCTTCCTCCTCGTCAGCTTCTGTATTATATAGAATGGAATTTATCGTCCGGGCGCGCCGCCCCCTTCCTTTACCCCTCCCCCTTCAATTCCCATTGCATTTAACTTGGGAATTTCGAGCCAGGATGGAAATAATAAAACCATCCACGGAAAGAATACACTCGCTTCCATTTCCACGAGACGGGCTTCGCTTGGGACTCAATTACTATTTAATTAAATGTTCCTCCGTTTTATATACACTTTGTTGACTACCGGGTTCGTACAAATGCAATTTTAAATCAACCATCTTCAATCGTGAAAAAAATTATAAAAAGATGAATATTATATGACATAATCATAATTATCATAGTCCAGAGTACATAAAGAGGTAATACAATCGTTATTAACACGATTGTTACATTAGCAATAACTTTTTTAATCGCAACTTAAATATTTATTAACTACTTCATTTCTTAGAAAGAATATTAATCTAATGCTTGCACTACTTATTTATTCTATCCTATATAGATTATCCAAATAAACAAGATTCAACTAATCTAACCTTCAAATTTGATGTTAAGAAACAGGATTTAACAATCCTTGGGGGTTGGGATTGTTAAATCCTGTTTCTTAACATCAAATGTAGAGGTTAGAATAATTAAAGCTTGTTCACGTAAACAAACGGGGTTTAACTAACCTAACCTACAAATTTGATGTAAACAAACAATATTTGAACAACCTAACCTATAAACTTGATGTAAACAAACAAGATTCAATTTTTCCGACTCATCACTTGAATCAACATATACCGGCATTCCACATTCCTATTCAAAACATGAATCCAGAAATGCACTTATATTTAAAGAATGTATTAGGAAATATTTTATTAATGTCTTTCTTTGTTGTGTATCAACAACATAATCAATGAACAGTCCACGGCAGAAAAATTACATTCGCAATACAAGGCCGCTCACCGGGAACCCGTGTCGCGACAAATGCCGTACTCGAATTCTACAAACCCAATTTCTTTTCGCATGTGTTTGGAAATTACAGTATAATTTTAAGATATTGCTAAAATAGCACGATGCTGCCCCCTGTTTATTAAAAGCATAATCAAAATTTACATTGCTCTTATGGAGATTTCTAAGCAACGATTAATTTTATTTATCATTTATTTTAGATTTATCTATTTAATACAACATGTTTATACTAATTACTTCAATAAATTAAAGCAATATGAAAAAGAAATAATGTGTTCTATGGAAGTATTGCACGGATTTATGTGATCATTTAAGAGTGTTCCATTAGTTGATTTATATATAATTTAAAAAACATTTTTAAAAAAGAATAGTGTCAATTTATTCGCAAAGCTTCAATGTGCAATATGTATAAGTTTCAAAGATCTATGTTCATTATTGTGGAAGATTAATCGTTGTTCGTTCTTATGGCCAAATAACATGTGATATTTCGACCTTAATCTCAATTTTATGTTGTTTAATCTCAATTTGATTGTGTTTAAGCTGACAGCTATGTTTTAAGTGCCAATTTAATTATTTTCATTTAATTAAAATCATTAGTCTCAATTTGAAGTTGAAATGGTATAATATAAACAAGTTATCCATAACGTTTCTAACTTTTTTGTTAAATTAATTCATTTGAAAACTTACCTTTCATGAATTTATATGAGTATATGCAGTGAAAAGGGTCGTTTTAAATATAATACAGGCATATCATACGTTCGAACATATCCGCTTTACAGTTGTGAAATTGTTTTAGCCCGAGTGGCCGACTAATCTATAGTAAATAGGAGCATAATGCACACAATATCACAGTAGTTAGTAGACAATAGGAGCATGTGCAGCTTTTAGAACGTTTAAACAATGACAGAAGCAGTGGGAGGTAATACTTCATTGTGCCACGCCACTCCACATCGACTTCACAAACAATACACAATATACACATCCACAATACACTATGTATTCCCCGTATGTATGTATTATTTCATTATTTTTTTCAAATCCGCATCTACCCCCAACTGATATTCTGATATTCGATAGCAATTACGAAGTTAAGTAGCGTTTGACGGAACAATTAGGGCACAAAGGTCGGAGGGACAATCGGAAACACTATACCTTGAGCGGTTTTTACGCTGTTGGATTCTTGAAAAGGTATGGGAGAGGAGAAACAAATCTTTGGAACGTATCGAATGACCAGGTTCTCCTCCATTCATTTCATTAAACGAGAAAAGAAAACACGCGTAATTGTGCCATTGAATACTGTTTTAAGGAGAGGAAAAGGCTCGCTGACAGGAAAACGTCAGTTATTTTGCATCTGGAGGGATTAGTATCCAATTACTTACGGGATAATGCCTGTCTTGCCAAAACATTAGATTAGGCTCGTGTTACACAAGTTATACTATCTCACGATCAGGTAATATGCTGGACTGGGGGCATGAAAAGGGCATTGCTATCTATGTATCTCAAATATTTACAGCCATATTGATACAATTGTTATACGTGTAAATATTATTACAGTTTATATTAGACAATACTAACATTTCGTATTAAAAGTAACAAAACTAACTAATAGCATGTAGATGCTATTAGTTAATTTTAGACTATTGATAAAATAATTATGAAAACATCGCATTTTCTTGAGTTCCAACATCATTCTAGTTAAATATGGAGTAATTTAGAGGTTATTTACGTCGTTTTTGTTTATGTTTATGAACATTTATTTTTTCTGCTCAATTGCCTAAAAATAATGGCATTGTGAGACCATAATTTCTTATGAAATCACTTTTTAGGTATTTTGGTTTTATGCCTTCTGATCTCCTGACTTATTAAATGGAACGAGCTTTAACTTTATAAAACCGTTCAATTTGAAACTTATAACGAACGTTTCCACTCTTTGATTAAGTATGAAGTAAAATTTCGAGTTTAGAAAACGTCTTCTTTAGCAGTATTTTTTTAATCTTGCTTTAGCAGTGTGTTTTTAGTTTTGCTTTAGCAGCTTATTTTAAATACTGATTCAGCAATATGTTTTTTTTAATTTCACAATATTGCAATTTAACCGTATGTCAGCATAATTTCTAGTTTCGTTCAAATTTACATGAAATCCAATGACAATATATCGATGGCTTAGCGCACAAATGTGTTTAGTGCAGTTTTTGGCTAAAATGAGTTAAGTGTGCCATCTCATACATTAAGTTCAGATATATGAGATGGCACACTCAACTCATTTTAGCCAAAAACTGCACTTACGTATTAAGGATCCATCAGTTTTAAATAGATTCATTAATGATCAGTTATTCCAGAAGCGCTTTATATTTGGTGAAAATTTTCAAGAACTATCTTCTTTTTAAAAAACATTATCACCAAACTTGATAATTACCATAGCTTAAAAATATTATTACTAACGCCATAGATTAAAAATATTATTACTAATACCATTTACTCTATGTAATTACTGGAAATTCCAATGAATTATTTTTATTTTCTTTATCAATATAAAAGCACCATTCAATTCTGAATTAATTCCTCAAATTTCAGGATATTTTTCACTATAAATAAACGATTTAAACATTCCAAATGTATACAAATATCTATTCAAATTTTATAATTATCTCCACAGAAAACACAAATGCAGTCCTTATTAAGGAGTTTGAATTTAACTGTAATTTCCCTAGGGAAATATGAAACTTTTTTGACAATCCCTATTTCCCTAAGGAAATATGGATTGTGAAAAAGTGACAAGAATTTTTTTTCCTCGATACGGTTCACATTTTGAGCATATTCACACTGACCACTTTTTATTGCGCCAAAAACGCCCGTCAAACGACGAAGGCTGCACCTGCACCGTGATTAAGTTATTTTCATGAAATGATTTTTCCAGAAGCTTTTTAAATGATCTTTTCAAACTCGCAAAACTCTATGGCCCACCTTTACATACAACAGGGAGAGTAAATAAAAAATCGAGTCCAACCCTGTGCGGCAATAACTCAATGATATAAGATGTATAAAAGAATATTGGATCGTATTGTGGCCGGTAATAAAACGCAGCCAGACACAAAAATGTCGACAATTCGCTACAGCGAAGGGGTGTGTAACCCCTTGCGGCACTCAACTGTCCCGCGCACAACTTTTTACACCCATACGACCGCTGATTTATTATTATACGAATCGCACTCGTACAACAATCCCAGATCAAGATCAAAACTACCCGATACAAAAAAATACATAATACCCTCGCAACGTATATACAAGTAACTCGAGATGTAACTGAACCGTACAAGAGGTGTTACACTAATAATAATATGAGGACAATACGGGGGGTGAGAATAGGAACGAAAGAAAGGGAGAAAAACTATCCAGCGTGTGTTATTATGTTATTATATTTTTATGCTATTATATTTAGAGGTATTATGTTATTCACGTGTCAGAAATTGGAGACTGAAATTTGTAGATATGCTTTTATGGATTCCCGTTTCATTTTTAAATAATACTTTATGAGCAAGTATTGCATATTGAAAACGTAAAAAAATCAGCTGGTAGCAAAAATATATTATTGTTGTTTTCTTTATGTCTATAGTTCTAGTAATATTTCGATTATTATACTCTATTTTTTATCATATTGAAATTCATGAATATTTCTTGAACTGGGGATTTCCTGTAATTACAAATGCTGGCGTGGAGAGGAGGACAAAACGAAAATTCTCTCCCGACTGTTTTATTTGCCGGTTGAGGGAACACACGGCAGTGTCGTGTCGTGTGTAGCCGGGTGAACGAAGACAATTTCCCGTCGCTTTGAGACTGTATTAGAGGGTGGTTTCTCTGTTTCGCCCTCCGGTACAGGCTACGAGCGCCCTTTGTAAGTTAAACGCCCGTGAACACGACACTTACACACAAGTAATGAGACCAAAAAGAAAAACTGCAAACTTTCACGACCGGGCATGTGTGCCTGACTTTACATCCCCCGGGGCATTTTCAGGGTGAAACCGTCGACACTCCACCATCCCCTATTTGCTCTTTTTATTTCCATACCGCGTAATTAAAACGTTTTTTAACTGAAACTGTTAGTTAATTAGTCGTGAGAATTTAACGCATGCAAATCCCCCCTTCCCTTTTTTTAATTTTATAACATAATCACTTCTAGTTAACAAAACTTAATTACAAAAAATTAAAATCAATTAAAAACACCGTTTAACTACAATTACACAGGTCTACAAAATTAAATCAAAAAACCTCGAGTGGCCCCTCGACTTTCCTCCACTCTAATTGCATATATACGTTATCGTTAAATATATAGGGAGTCTATTCTCAAAATAAATGTTAATAATAAAGATACATTTATAAAGCAAACGTGACTATTCGCAGAAATACATGTACTTTTTCTACATCGAATTAAATTGCTATATATATTTAGGAACAATAAAAGTTGATGTCACCATCAACCATGCGCCCGCACATATGGGCAAGAGGAGCGATAATAATTGTTTGGCTTTGTTATATTTTTGTGAGTCTGTCTATTTTTGCTTTACTTTTGTAAAATTATATTGACTAAACTTGACTTACCGATGAAAGTATTATTACTTTTATTGGAACTAAATAAATTGGATTGTATAGAATTGGATTTCATAAACATTACCATAATATATATGTCTCCTATTTATTTCGTGTAACTCAATCTGGCTATTTCAACTTTGTATTAAATTATCACTAACAATATAAATAATATAAATGTTAACATTTATGAACAAAAATAATTATCAAGAAATTGATGTATATCGGATATATATCCACTATTTTGATATTTATATAAAATGCTGTATAGTTGAGGCTGTTAGTTGTTGAAACTCCATAATATCACTTTAATAAAAAAAACACTTAATTTGTTTAGGTTTAAAAATTATATTTACTGTACTACAACAGTTGTTTCACCACACTGTGGCTTCATCAGGTAGATGAATTCATCTACCTGATGAAGCCACAGTGTGGTGAATCAATTGTTGTAGTACAATATATATAATTTTAAAACCTAAACAAATTAAGTGCTTTATTAAAGTGATATTTATATAAATATCATGGTATTTCGGAAAACTGCCTCTCTATCATTTATTCTAATGAAAACGTTAATAAAATTATTCGTTTTCATTTAAAGTGACAGAGTGATAATTAATTTTGTTCAACACATACAAATCAACTATTGTTCAAAAACATTCCTAATAAAAATGAAAACAATCACTTACTGATTCGTAAATCAAAATCGATCCTAACTTCTCTAAAACAATTTGCATTGTCTATCACACGACTCTCAGACACTTTAAAACTCAAAAAGCAATGGATATTTTCGAAAAACAGAACACACGAAACGCATCATGCGCACAATTCGCCTAGACTGATGATGAAATGTATAGGACAAATACACAAAATCCGCGCAAGAAACTTATTGTTAATCTTAGCGAAATCGGTGCATTTTTTGTACTCTCGGCGAAGATAAATAGGAAAAGGAAAATCATTGGCTCAAACAGGTTAAATTTGGATTCTAGTAGTGAGTAAATCGTTCAACTGTTTACGCGATCGGATTAATTAATTGTAAAGTTTGTGCATTTAAAGTAATTAATTAATTGCGTAGTTTTGTTTTCGATAGGGAATGTGATTCTAAGTACACATCAGGATTTTCTAATCAAGAAAATAATAAGAAGGTAAAGCCAAATCAAATTTTTCAGGCTTTTCTAAACTTGAATTTTTACTTCGTGCTTAATCAAGGAGCGAAATCACTCATTATACACTAATGAATAGCTTATATGATGAATTAATTTCTCACTTAACCCGTCGTGAAATATATTTAATTAATAATAGAATTTTGATTAAAACACTTGGTTTGTTACACTGATTTTTATTTTTACTCCCACTAGTTTCGACCGTAGGTCATTCTCAAGGAGATATGTACAAACTTTAAAAGCGTACCGATATTTATGCAAATATTACAGCTAATAAGAGCCGTTGCAATCAGGGAGTGCCAAATCTCTTCGATGTTATTAAGCGTTGTTTTTCCACTTTTTATAGCTCTGTTTATTGCTAGTCCCTCTCGGAGATTCAAGTCACGTCCCTTATTACCTGAATACAAAATTTTTAAATTATTATTATTAAAAAAATGATTATGTTCAATGCAATGTTGTGAAAGTGCAGTGGAGAATTTATTATTTACTATTGCTTTTTTATGTTCACTTTATCTAATTTTAAAAGTTCTTCCTGTTTGTCCTATATATACACCATCACAATCTCTTTCACAACATTGCATTGAACATAATCATTTTTTGAATAATAATAATTTTAAAATGTTGATACATGAGTATTAAAAACAATGGAAATTTATTTGTAATGCCAAAATTAATATTAAAAATGTATTCATAATTTTTCTCAATTTTTGAAATTATTAACAATTTTGAAGAAATTTGTGAAAACTCGAAAAACAAGCTTGTGCTAAAAAATATTCAAACATATTTAGATAATTAGTAAGTTTGGATTATTATGAAATTTGTTAAATCATACAATTCAACTAAATTTTTATAGATATGTAAGTGATAAATTCCTTAAGAGGAAGTCGATCGCTCTCTAAACGTATAAAACTTAGCATAATGCCGTCTTAATTACATCCTTGTTTAGGGATGAAATATTTAAAAAAAAATAGGCATACTTTAAGGAAAGTGGAATCTTAATGCCTTTGTTGTAAAAAAAGTATATCAGCGAGGATTTGACGTAAATTGATCACCTTAATTGGCCGGTTAATGGTACCGGGGATTTTTGATAGGTGTTTCTTGCTAGTGAGTGTATTTCTCGTAGCGTCATTGGGATTTTCGTATATTATCTTAAGATATACATATAGGTTTTTAATTTAAATTTACTTGGTTTGTTTTACTAATACATTTATTTTTCCACTAGTTTAGACTTGATGCTATTTTCAAGAATGATTCATTATTCTTGAAAATGCAATCAAGCCGAAACTAGTCAAAAAATAAATTTATTAGTAAAACAAATCAAGTGAATTTAACTAAAAACCTATATATTAGTAGACACGTTTTACCAAGTGATTAATGAGTGATTAATCTTAAGATAAATCGTGAGCTGGTATATTGTATTTTACTTTCTAAAGCACATTTTTTAAATATACTCAAATATTGTCTGGTAGTGCTATGGATTGTAATGTAATGTCGATTTATCAGTAAATCGCAAAAACTGCTCTCTACAATTGACCGGTGTTTCGGTAAGTTAAATAAAGCTATTTAATCCGTTTATTGGTGTACCGATTGTTTAGAAGAGTGATTATAGGCAACCCAATACCGTCAATGCATATTGGGTTGCAGAAAACAATACATGTGTAAAGAGTTCAAATTAAACAAAAACATGTGTACCAAAACACATGAGCGCCCGCAGAATCTTTTTCAGAGAAGGGGGTGGGGGCAAATATAATAATAATAACACTGATAAACAGATTACATCCTTGTTTAGGGATGAAATATTTTAAAAAAATAAGCATACTTTAAGGAAAGTGGAATCTTAATGCCTGTCTTAGTAAAATATTTCCCACTTTGGCCGTTCTTTTATAAAAAAATATCAAACATTGTTTGCTTAGTTTTATACGTTTAGAGAGCGGTCGACTTTCTCTTAATCTTCACTGTTTTATGTTAATTCTAATTGTACATTTCAGGCACGATGTGCCCCTTTTCAATAGTTTAAACTATTGAAAAAGGGCACATCGTACCCTGAAATGTACATTTAGAATTAAAATAAAACAGTGAAGATTAAGGAATTTAACTACTTACATATCCATTACTAACACTGCGTGAAGTATTCCAACAAGAATATCATTAAATTTTTATATTTCTTGAATAACATTCCAACTTATTACTTATCAAAGGATAAATAAAAAAACTTAGTTTTGTTTCACTATTTAATTTTTAAGATTTTTAATGTTTAGAGATTTAATTAAAACTACAGATTTGATATATCGTTTATTTTAAAGTAAAAGTCATTAAGTATGCACATATACACTGTCTTGGCACTGACAATTGAAGGGTTAAGGCGAAAAACCAAATGGGTCGTAAAAGTGCCGAAAATCGTTTTTGACGCCATTGTGTAGCTTTCACTAAGTTTTTTCACGTTGGCAAACTTAACCAAACTTAACGGGAAACAAACAAATAGGTCATAAGTTATTCACGACAAAAGAAATATCACAACCTGTCAAACATACACAGTTTGAACTTTTATTTTGTTCCCTTGTAAAATTTCAAAACTGGGACTCATTTGGATTTTCCCCTTAACCATTCAATTGCAAATTGATGTGAATAAGCGAATATTATTCATATTCTCAATTATTTTAAATTCAACCAAAATAAGTTGAAATAGAACTCGTAGATTGGAAAATATCAATCTCCTTGTACTTTTTTTGTTTGTTTTGTGTTATAGTTAAAACTAATAAAGTGTTTTCAGAACTTTAAATTAAATCAATGTTTAATATAATAATAATAATAATCAGCGGCGCAGCCAAAAAGGGGAAGGAGGGGCTTGAAAAAATAAAAAATATTGATAATTACGAAACAAATAGAATTGTATTTTATTAAGTATTGCAATTCCTAAAGTTGGAAAAATAAAATGTAATTCTTAAAAACTAATAAAACTGATAACAAATTTCACAAGAGTAGATAAATATTGTAAAATTTAATGATTTTGACACATAGTTAAAAATCACCTAAGAGTGTTAATAATTGAGATGATAATTATTTATATAATTATTTTTACGAATCGCGGATGATAGATCTTCTGTGTTGTTACAGGAAGACTTAAATAGATTTTCAGTTTGGTGTACTGACAACCGTATAAATCTCAACCTCAAAAAATGTAATTGTATAACTTTTACTAAAAAAAGGGCCTCGACAGTGAGAAATTACTATATCTCTAACGTCCTTTTAATTCGCGTTTCAGTCATTAAAGACTTGGGTGTATTATTGTCTCACAACTGGAACTTTAACAACCATCTACGCAACATAACTGCTAAGGCATACCGTGTTCTGGGTTTTTTAAAACGTAACAGCAGAGATTTCTCAAACATTCATACCCTTACGACCTTGTATGTATTCCTTGTCCGCCCCCACCTTGAGTACTGTTGCACTATTTGGAATCCTCATAGCAAATCGGACGTAAAAATGGTTGAGAGGGTCCAAGCTAAATTCACAAAATTTATTTCCAAGTTCGGGATTGTCGGCTCCTACAATGACGTCCTACAATCTTTAAATATCCATTCGTTAGAGCAGAGGAAGGAATGCAGACGTAATGCTAGGATACAATTTAATAAATGGGGCGATTGATTGCCCCTATTTACTTAGCCAATTTAAAATCAATGTGCCAGCTAGGAGTTTGTTCCATGTACCATATTGTAGGACGGACTGTGGTAAAAATTTTGGTATATCCAGAATCGCCAATAATTGTAACGCCATCAATCCCGACTTTGGTGCAATTAGCAGGAATGCTTTGAAGAACATCTTCCGACAGGGTAATTAGTCTACATATTTTAATCTGATGTTTATACCTAAATGTGTTGTTTGTTTTTTACTCTTTTATGTACCTATATTTATTATGTATCTGTATTTATATTTCATTTATTTTTATTTTTAGTTTTTATAATATTAACGTACTTAAATGGACCGTTAATAAATAAATAAATAAAAAATATTGACGAAATTAATTAATATTGAGAAGTGATGAATATCATCAACATTTACAAAATAATCAAATATTCATTCGTTGTTTTTTTTTTTAAAGAGTTCAAATTGAAGCTTTTAACGAGTGTTTCCACTCCCAAATTAAGCATGAAGTAAAATTTCGAGTTTAGAAAAGTCTGAAAATTTGGTTTGGTCGCTCCGCGAAGCGGAGCGACCAAACCAAATTTTCAGACTTTTCTAAACTCGAAATTTTACTTCATGCGCCACGCGTATAAAACACTGATTTATTGTGAAGTTCGAATACACATAAATATCCATCATATATACCGGAGTTTATGAATATCGTTATATATCATGATAAATATCGTGATAGATATCTGATGACAAATATCGCCAAACCCTGCAGAGAGGTAAAGGAATATAATTTATATTTTTGTGTATTATATTTAAGTAAAGCCCCTTGATATTAACCTATTAACGGCTGAGCAATTATTGAGTTAACTATAAAAGTTGATTTTATGCACTTTTTTTGCATGTTTGGTTGAATAGACGCTAGCGAGATAATATCTCATCCAGCATATAAACCCCCAATTTTATTATTGGAATGTATCTCCAACAGAAATTGATTTAAAATAAAACAATTCTGGTACTGGAGAATTTCTCTAAATTAGTAAAATTAAAGTTTATTATGTTAGGGTGGTTATGATGGTGATGATTGTTAAGTAAAATTAAAGTTTATTGTGTTAGGGTGATTGTGATGATGATAGTTGTTAGGTAATATGTAATGAGTTTGACTTTAAAATATGTATCTTAGCTTTAACTTTGAACTTGTTTACATCTTTTAATTGTTTGATTGTAGCTGGTAAGTTATTATAATATTTGATTCCTGAAACAAATATACTGTTTTTTAAGATATCGGTAGAATTTTGTTGGATGATAAGATTACTTTTTTTGCGTGTATTGTGGTCGTGCAACTGTTTGCTGTTTTTTAATTCAATATTTGAGTTATCGCTGTTTATGATTTTATGTATAGCTATACATCTTTCTAAGTTAATTATATTGGTTATAGTTAATTCAGGTATAACTTCATACAGTTGTTTTGTAGGGTTGTATCTATGAAGGTTATATATGACTTTTAATATTTTATTCTGCTGTCTTTGAATAGTATTTATATTATAAACACTTGTCCCGCCCCATATGCTACATAAATAATTTACTCTGGATGTAAATAGAGTGTTATATATGCCCTTCTTTGAATGGAATGGTATAAGGTTGTGTGCCCTGTATATTGCACCAGTCGCTGCACTTGTCTTTTTTGTTAAAAGTTCTAGGTGTTTCTCCCATTTTAAGTCGTCTGTTATTGTCAATCCTAAATATTTAACTTCTGTTGTTTTGCTTATGCTGACATTTTGTACTCGGATGTTCAAATCTTGTTTGGCTTTGTTTTTTTTTGTGCAAGAAGCATGTATGTTGTTTTGGTATTATTAATTGTTAAATGATTATCAGAAAACCAGTTTGTTACCAGATCTAATTCCTCATTTGCCTTACGTTCTAATTGGTTTAGGTCATTTCCCTTAAACAGAATGCATGTGTCATCAGCGTAAACATATATGTTGAAGGTAATATTTAATTCGAATATGTCATTGATGTACGTGATATACAATGTCGGTGGTAAAACTCCACCTTGTGGAAGTCCATATTCCGGAGTTTGCTATTCACTGAGTGTTGTTAATTTTTGTTTGCTGCCTTCTTCCTTTTAGATAAGTATTTATGATGTTAAGCTCTTTCCTCGAATTCCAAGTTGATTTAATTTATTTAATAGCAGTGTTTGTGAGATAGTATCAAAGGCTTTTTTTAAATCGATAAAAATTATAAGGACGTAGTTATGTTGGTCGAGTTTAGTTTGTATTTTATGTGTTATATCTATGCATGCTGCTGTAGTTCCGGATTTTTTTTGATAGGCATATTGGTATGGACTTATGATCTTGTTACGGTAAATATGGTTTTGTAGTCGCGTCAGTAATACTTTTTCTGTTATTTTTGCTATAGCCGATGATAGTGCAATTGGTCGGTAGTTTTCAGGGTTAGAGTGGTTGCCTTTTTTTTTTGTAGATCGGTGTAATAACGACTTCTTTTAATTCATTTGGGTATAAGCCTGATGACAATATATTGTTTATTAATTTGCTTAGAATGCGAGATGTTTTATTACGACATTTGTAATTCCATCTTTACCAGGCGCTGAGTATGTTTTAAGGTTGTTAATGGTTTCTTGTATCTCCTCTTCAGTACTATCTTCGAATTCGGCGTCCATTGATATTTGTTTTTTCAGTGTATTTTGTTGTAAGTGAAACTGCTTTGCAAGATTTTTACCAATTGTAGCAAATTATGTGTTTATTTCATTAGCTATATCCATGTCGTTTTTTTAATATTTCTCCTCTGGAGTCTGCTATTTCAGATATATTATTAGTTTTAGTTCTGTTTGATTTTAAATAATGAACACTGTTGTATCCTTTCTTCACACTTTATTTTCTAATGGTTAGATATATATTTCAAGTGCTAAGCTCTCATTTTCAATAACAACTAATTCTTACAACTGTTGCGCGGTTTCTTTATACCTACAGTGGATTAAAGGGAAAAACCCCAGATTAAGGGAAGACCTTTGGGTGGGTTAACAAATTTTATTGCGTGTTGTTTATGGAGGTAACAAATTTAGAAGCGGGTTATTTAAGGGACTAAAATCGAAGTTCAATAAATTATTTTTATTTTTACGCATTTCTATGGCTTCCAACATGTTTAATTGATACTTATTGAACTCTTTTAGGAGTCTCATATTGTTGATGCTGAATTTATGACCTGTTGTAAAGTTATGATGTGCAATTGCAGATTTTTCTGGATTCTGGTTTTTTATCTGATAACTGTGTTCTTTGAATCTAATATTTAAATTGCGGGTTGTTTGGCCGATATACACTTTCTCACAGTTATCACATTTTATTGAATAAATTCCAGATTTTTCAATGAATTCTCTTTTACTAAATGTGTTTCCTAAAAGTATACCACTTTTTGAATTTGTGTATTGTGCTGCCGTGAGGTTGAATTTTTTAAATAACTTATTTATATGATTATTTAGTCTAGGTACGTAAATGACTCTAGCATATTTAATAGGCTGTTTTTCTTGCTCCTGTAAACTCGTTATTGATTTGATCTTGTGAGATTTTATGCTCTTATTAATTAATTTTTGAATGGTATTAGGGTTATAATCTAAAAATTTTGCTATTTACAATATAAACTTAAATTCTGCTTTCCTGTTTTCTTCTGAAAGTGGTAATTTAATCGCTCTGTCTATCATACTTTTAAATGCTGAAAGTTGATATTTAATCGGTGTCGAAGATGATGAGTGGATATAATTAAACGTATGAGTACCTTTTCTATATATATTAAAATCTAGCTTATTGTCGTTTCTACTTACAAGAATATCTAAAAAGGGGAGTTTTCCATTATTTTCAATTTCAACTGTAAAATTTATACTGGGATAAAGGTTATTTAATTCTGATTTTAAATTATTAATGTTAGTGGTGTTTTTGATGATGGCGAAAACATCGTCTACGTATCGGTACCAAATTTTAGGGAAATTGTCAATGGAGTGTTTGGCTTTATTTTCTAGGTGATTTAGAAAAATATTCGCTAAAAAAGGTGACAGGGGGTTACCCATGGCTGTGCCAAAAGTTTGTTTATAATATATATTATTAAATTCAAAAGTGTTACATTCCATGACAATTTCTGTGAGTTTAATGTATTGGTCTATTTTATTTCTTGCAATTAGATTTTCCGTTAGTATGTTTTCAAGGATTTTTAATGTTTCTTTGATTGGAATACTAGGAAACAGTGATTCTACGTCGAAAGATAATATTTTTTCGTCTGGACCTATTTTTACGTCTCAGAGTTTATTACAAAATTCAATTGAGTTTCTAATGGAGCAATCGTTTTTAATTTGTAATGTTTGAAATTCTTTTACTAGCCATTTTGTAGGTGGGTGAATTTATGTTGGAAACTATGGGTCTATATTTATTACCTGGTTTGTGTACTTTAGGTAAACAGTATAATCTAGGTAGTATTGGATTTCTAACTTTTAATCTATAAGCCATATTTTTATCAATTAAAGATGTTGGAGTTTTTAATGCGTTGTTTATTTTAGTGATATATAATTTAATTGGGTTTTTTGTTTGTTTTATGTATGGACCTGAATCTAACATTTTGTTTATATCACTTAAATAATCCGCTTTTTTAACAATTACGACGCTGTTACCTTTGTCAGATTTTAAGTAAAATAGGTCCTTTTGTTTTAATGTTTTCACAATTTCTGTTTCTTCTTGCTGTTGTTTGTGGTTTGTTCGGCCTGGTTTCTTCTTTGTCATTTTTTCTATCGTCTCTTCCGCTGCGATCCGGAATGTATAGGCATCTTCTGGCTTCAGTTGTGATGTTGCTGATTCGATGTCATTGATGATGTCTTCCATAGGAATGTGGGACATGGGAACCGAATGTTTCAAACCTTTTTTTAAAAAATTAATTTCATTTTTGTTGAATTTTTCATCTGATCTATTATATATAAGGGTTTGAGTGAGATGTGCTGTTGTATTTTCACTTTCGTTGGTAATGTTTGGTTTTTGTTGATCAGTTAAAGATTTGAAGTTCTTATGCAGAGAGGTGGACTTCTTCTTCATTTTAACATTTATTACTGTGTTAATTTTCTGCAACGATTCGTCCCATATTTCCGATGTTGTGTTCTTTGCCAGTTTTAGATGGAGAGGATATGCTTCAATTTCCAAGATGTTACGTTTCGAGTGTAGGTATCCGATTTAAAACTTTAATCACTTCACTTTCATATCGAACACTAATTTTGAAATATCTTTGTTGTGTTTACAAGTTTTGACTTTTATGAACTTTGGAAAAATCTGTTTGTGAGGGCACTTCTGTAGGAAATAAATGTCGGCACTTATTAACTTGATCTTCGTTTTTAGTTGATTTATTCAATATGTTATTAATCTCAAACCATGTTTTCTTTTGATTTCCTTCTGCAGTTTTTATTTTGTTCTCGTAGTATATTATTTTTCTATGCTTAATTAGAGCGAAAGTGTAATTTTTTTGTTGTATGTAAGACGTCTTTAACACTTCATTATTAGGATTATTTTTGTATCTTTTGTATAACTTGTCTCTTTCCCGAATGCTTATTATAATTTCTTTATTTACCCAATTATTATTTAGTCTTCTTTTAAAGGTAGATATTTTTGTTTCGCTTTTGATTAAATTTGTTAAACAGTTTATTAAATGTACAAATGTCAATATTGATTGTTTCTTTTTATAATTTCTATGAATGACTTATTATATTATACTGGGACGTTTTCGATTTTATAAAAGCATTCAATTTGAAGCTTTGACCGAGGGTTTCCACTCCCAGACTAAGCATGAAGCAAAATTTCGAGTTTAGAAAAGCCTGAAAATTTGGTTTGGTCGCTCCGCGAAGCGGAGCGGCCAAACCAAATTTTCAGGCTTTTCTAAACTCGAAATTTTGCTTCATGCGCCACGCGTGTAAAACAATGAAATATTGTGAAGTTAGAAATACACTTATTAGTACTTTTATAAAATAAGTAATAATCAAAACATTTACAGTTTTTTTCACACATTTTCAAGTCAGATCAAATAATACAATGTATCAATTGACGGAAATGTACCTACACCATCGAAAGATGGGCTACAATAATAATAATAATCCCCTGTCCCCCGCACAAACGCTGACCTTGTAGGGCCTGTAGAAATACAGGTTAGTAATAATAATAATTATTATTATCAAATTAACTTATTTTTTAATTTAATAAGCAAAAGTTTAAATGACAAGCAAGCTTTATTTTGCATAAAGAACACTTTATACTATGTCGATATTTTTTGCAGATGTTTTCTCTTCGTTCATTACAACAAAAATATATTTCTAAAAGGAAATAAACAAGAATACGTTTAATATATGTATCTTTCAATGTATACTAGGGGAGTTGCAGCCCCGCAGCCCTTATTAACGATCCGCCACTCATTTGTTATAAAGTGTTTAGTAAAGTTTAACTGATCAAGTATTAAAATAAGACAATAAAAATTGTGCTTCGCGAGAAATGTAAACTGAATCCGGGCCTGACTTTCACCCTTCGGGAAAGAAATGGGGAGAGGGCGGGTGTGTTGGTTGTGGAGTATTGCAAGACACTCGACTATTTTGAGCGAGTTAATGTAAATATCGGGGTCGAGACGTTCTTTATGCCATTGCTGCGGCGACTTTTTTATTGCCCTTCGCGCACTTTAAAAATGTAATTTGTATTTAAATTTCCTGCCTTACCCCGCATAATTGCATTATAATTGCGACCATCTCCCTACCCTCTATCTTTCCTTCACTTTCAACCCCGACGAATTAAGATTTATTAAATTACATTTAATAAAATAGAAAAAGAAAAATACACAATATAGCAAGGCCGTAACCAGGGGGAGTATAGGGGGTTGAATGGATGTCCGTATTTTACCAGAAGGTATTGCGATCTCGGTTATTCAAAGAAATAATAAATGAAGAGTTAGTTTACTAATCTCTTTTTTTTTTAATCTTCTTGACAACCTAAAAGTTAAAATTATATAAAATCAATGTTTTATTCATTACTTTTCAAGAGTCATGTGAATTTTGATTAACATAACAGAAGTTGCTGTAAAATGAATACCGCAACTTCTGTTATTTCAATCAAAATTCAAATGACTTTTCAAAAGTAGTGATTAAAACAGTGATTTTCTCATATACTTCAAAATGTTTTACTATGCAAACACTTGTTGTATAATCCAATGTCCGTCGAGGTATTAGCCCGGGAAGAAGTTGTTTCAATGAATGCTTAATTTAGTCTTTGCAAGACTGATTTGTTGTAGATTGCGTAAAGAATCGCACTTCTAATAATTGAATTTCTGTAATTTTAACTTTTAGGTCAATTCTGAACGTCAGTAATTTTGGTCATAAATGTTAGACTTTGTTTTTCAATCACAATATAACATTTGGTAGACTCTTTTTTTGTAGATAAAAAACAATTCTAATTAATTTAACAATTTTTAATGTCAAAAAAACATAAATCTATATAAATTTCAACAAAAATGAGCTAGTAAATAAAACACTTTTTACTTTGTTTAACCACTCAATCTTCAGTGGTTAAACAAAGTAAAAAGTGTTTTATTTACAAGTGTATTTAAGATGTACCACAAAGTGAACGCCTACAACACCAAACAGTCAAAAATGAGCTAATTTTTTACATATTTCCTTGCAACTAGATTTCATTATTTAATAAAATGTAAGTTTCTTAAAATAAGTTTCAATACACCGCCTATGTTTTCTCTTACTCGTACAGTATTACATTATAAAATTAATCAAAGTTTAAAGTTCTTCTTCGAATTTTCAGTATTTGTACGAGTGATATGGTAATAAGATTTAGCGGAAACGATTGGGAAATTAATTCGAGAGAGAGTGTAAGGAGGGGGTGTTTCCGGGTGAGGAGGCGGCGGATCCGGATCTGGAGTCTGGGTGTGCAAGTTGTTGTAATTCTTGAAATTCTCCCCGACCTTTTCATATAGCAATATCCGAAGGTGGCGGTGTTGTGCCCTTGTGCTGTGCCGATGGCGGGTTTCAATTGAAAATTGTAAACCACCCTCGCATTCCGCACATTGAACATTCACACCAATATCTACTCCTTACTCCTCCTTCTCCTTCACCACGCCACACTCCCACCCGCGCTGATTGATACCATCTACTTTCAGGAGATTCGTCAATATAATTTTTTTTGTATATTTATATAATCTCGACACTTTCGAAAAATAGTTGTAAACCGTAAAAGTATAACTAATAAATAAAACTAGACCAAAGACAATTATATACAGTGTTAACATCCAAACCTGGTCTTCAGTATCATGTCACTATTAGATGATTATTTCAAAAAGCAACACTAACTCGATTAACTATTAACATAATGTAGTAATTTTTGGTGGAAGATTGCATTTGATGGAAAATAGTTATTGGACCTTATTTATACAGCATTTTACAGGCTTTCAATATAAATACATGCAATTTTTCTTTTACGTACATGTAGATACCTCGATATTTACATTGTACATTTTTAGGAATTCGTTGTTTTTGTTTGAATTTGAAGCTTCTAACAAGTGTTTCCACTCCTTCATTAAGTATGAATAAATTGATTAAGCATAAAGTAAATTCATAGGCGTAACCAGAATGTTTACTAGAGAGGGGCCAAGAAATATAAAAAATATTCTACAGCAGTTAGTAAAAGAAATCCAAAATGATTAATATTAGGAAATTATTTTAACGTTAAATAATTTCCTAATATTAATCATTTTGCATTTCTTTTACTAACTGCTGTAGAATATTTTTTACATTTTGTAAATTTTCAGATTTTTATCAGATTTCTGCAATAACCATTTACATCAATTGATTTTTATCTGTTTTCAATTATGGACTGTAATACAATACATGATAGAAAAATGTACTCCAAAATTAATCGGTAATTTGATAATACTTCATTTCAGAAAATTAAATAAATTCTGAGAACAGATGTCAAGCACTGTCAAAGCTGTTAAAAATTGCCAAAATTGTTGAAAACAGTTGAATAGCGTTAAAAATAAAATCATTTTCATTGTTTTTATCCTAATGTAAAAATGTGTATTGTTAGTTATTTATAGCTACGGCCTTGATTAAATGGATTTCCTTCCCACTGAACAAAAAACCAACAAATAACGTTATATCAACATTGTAGCAACATTAAACGTTGTTTTAATGTTGATGAAACATTACTTAAATGGATTTGCTCAGTGGGTTAGTAAAGTTTAAAGTTAAAAGAGATTTCATAAAAACATTTATTTAAAGCTTCTAACGAGTGTTTCCACTCCCAGATTAAGCATGAAGTAAAATTTCGAGTACACATGAACAAACCAAATGTAATTTTTTTATCAAGATCACTACAACAATCGGCCCGTTCATCAGAGACAACACTTGGGAGTTTACTACCAACTGTTGGGGAATTCTCTGAATCTGATAACCGGATTGTTAATCGTAAACGTGTTTGGGATTGGGGAATAGACCGAGCGGACCACCGTTCATTAGACACCAACATACATCACAAACAAATCGTAGCATGTTAAATGTTAAACATTAATTGTTGTTACCATTTTTGTAATAAAACAAAACAGTGTACGTGGCGCCATCTGTAAAATTAAGTGTACACTAAATACCATCAAAACATCAACCGCTAGATGGCCCCATAGGATGTTGAAAATTTCAATGTGAGAGCAAATATTTTTTAGAGATTTCACAGGCAATTTCGTGAAAATCTAATTGTACAGATATATTCAGGAGTGTTGATACCAATGTGCTTCGCTAATGCAAATCCGTCAAGCATGTTGATGTGTGTGTTTTGATGAAAAAATCCAAGAGGTTGTTGAGCATTTTGCGCTAAATAGTCGAGTACAAGCATCTTAAATTTGTATAATAATGATAATGAAAAAAAAAGAAAAATTATCTATAATGACCATTTTAATCATATTAAAAGGACGAAGAGAGTGTCTTAATTTAAACAGTTATAATAAACATAAAAATGAGTTCTGAAAAAATAGTACTGTGGGGCAATTCACAGCACCGATGCAATTTGTCATCAGTAAGAACTCACACTGCAATGACGTCATTTTGGGAAGAATTTAGCAAACCGCATAAAGTTAAAATGACGTAATTTTAGTGTAACTTCACACCGATGACAAATTGCATGGGTGCTGTGAATAACCCCCGTGGGCCCGTAATCATAGCACTTATGCAATTTGTCATCGGTGAGAACTTGCACCAAAATGACGTCATTTTACTCCATACGGTTTGGTAAATTCTCCCCAAAATGACGTCATTTCAATGCGACTTCTCACCGATGACAAATTGCATCGGTGCTGTGAATTGCCCCACAGTACTATTTTTTCAGAACTTATTTTTGTATTTATACTGCCTTTCAAAAAAATCAGAACACAAAGTATTTATTGGACGATTTTAATGAAATTTACAGAATTTGATCATGTAAATGAACTGCATCGATGATCAAAAAATCAATTGTTTTGGTTACCATTTAATGGTATTTTTCCTTGATTTCACCATTATGAAGAGCTGCTGATTTTTTAATGTAATTGCTTCTAATATCCAAATAGCCTCTGAGTAGTTTGACGTTTCAGTTTGTAAAACATAAAATGATGCCCCGTGTTCGTCGGCGTGCACAATATCTTCATCTAAGTGAATTTGAAAGGGGTCGCATTATTGGAATGCGAGAAGCGGGTTTTTCGGTTCGTGCTATTGCTGAAAGGGCCGTAGTGTATCGGTGATCGTACGCTGCTGGTCTAGATCGTCCGAAGCTGGGGAGAATCGACGTAGACTTGGATCAGGACGTCCAAGAAGCACCACTGAGCGTGAAGATCGAGCTCTTCGTGTTACAACTTTAAGGGACAAATTTACAACGTCGCGGGCATTGGGAAATCACTGGTTGGCTCTAAATGGCCAAAGAGTATCCATGGCTACTGTTTACAGAAGAATCCGCAGTTTTGGTATAAGATCCTACCGTCCACAATTGTGTCTACCTCTTACTCCGCAGCATCGCAGAGCAAGACTTGATTGGTGCAGGGAAAGACAACATTGGACCCATGAATGGAATAACATTATCTTCAGCGATGAGTCTCGGTTCTGTTTATGGGCTCATGATGGTCGCAGAAGAGTGAGACGTCGACGCGGTGAAAGCAGAATTTTACAATTTGCTGTTGAAAGACATACGGCTCTTACACAGGGAGTTATGGTTTGGGGGGCGATAGCATATGGTAGTCGGTCTCCTCTAGTTTTTTTAGAAGCAAGTCTTAACGCGATTCGGTATATTGACAACATTTTACGGCCAGTGTTAGTGCCCTATGTAAATGGCTTGCAGAACCCCATTTTTCAGCAAGATAATGCTCGACCTCACACAGCGGCCATTACAAGACAGTTTTTTGATAGTGCCGAAATCAATTTGTTACCTTGGCCATCTCGTTCTCCAGATCTATCGCCAATAGAACATGTTTGGGATATGATAGGTGTTAGAATAAGTAACTTACAGCGCCCCGCTAACACTGTAATGGAGCTTAGAGGTCAAATTATCGAAGTTTGGAATGAAATACCCCAAGTCGATATTGACAGCCTGATTTCTAGCATGCCTCGACGTGATAATGAGTGTTTGGGAAATCGTGGAGGCCCAACACATTATTAATTTTTATTCATTTGTTTTTTTGTTTTTCAAGTTGATTTTTTAATCATCGATACAGTTCGTTTACATGATCAAATTGTGTAAATTTTATTAAAATCGTGCAATAAATACTTGGTGTTCTGATTTTTTTGAAAGGCAGTATATTATTACTGTTTAAATATAGACATTCTCTTCGTCTTTTTTAATATGATTAAAATTATCATTATAGATATTTTTTTTTCGCAGGGCCTGTATTCACAGTACCGATGCAATTTGTCATCGGTGAGAAGTTGCACTGAAGTTACGGTATTTTACTCTAAACGGTTTTATAAATTCTTCCGAAAATTACGTCATTTCAGTGCAACTTCTCACCGATGACAAATTGCATCGGTACTGTGAATTCCGTATTCAGGGTGATTTTTTAAACACACCCGTATTATTGTTAGTTTAACCCATTAAAGGCCGAGCAATTATTGAGTAATTTCTAAAAGTTGATTTTAGGAAAATTCTGTACATCTTTTTATGATTTCAATGAACCACTTATTATATTACATAGAAGGACATTTTTTTAATATACATAATGTATACGCTGTAAATTTTCGTCGGTTTTATGAAACGTTCAACTCTCACTGAACACGGAAACATTTTAAATATTACACGAATATTTATTTATTTATTTATTAATATACGGCGGACCATTTACAAAAACATTAATTTACAATAGTAATATTACAATATTTAATAAATATTAAAGTACTTAAAATAAACAACAAACAAAAAGTAAATGTAAAAATGTAAAAATATAATCACTTTAATGATAAATACAACACAACATTTATTGGCTTCGCAAATGGGCTCTTAGACTAGAATACTCTCCCGCAAGCATATCGAATTTTATCATATTAGCATGGCGCAGAATACGCACAGAGGCCGAATTTTTAGCATAATCTGTACCTTTAAATGGTACATGAAAAGTGTCATCGTTGCGCAGCATTCTAGCTGGAACGCTGATACTAAAATAAAACATTGTATTCAAATGTTTACAACAAAGTTTTAGCAACGTCACAAACATTGTATAAACATTTTTCGTGAAGTATTGATTTATATACATTACCGAAATGTTAAACATGATACTAAAATTCAACCTTGTTTTATAACGTTTCAAAAATATTGCGGCAAAGTAACACAACGTTATATAATCATTATAATTTGATTTTTATGCACCATTGTATTGTAAGCATTGAATATATATTGAAAATGGTAACATTGCATTTTTAACATTGTATAATTGTTGAAACTGTTGCTATAATACAGCATCGTGGTTTACACATTTCATGGACATTGAACATACAGAGAGTTTTTCATTCAAGTAAACATGTCCCAATTATATGCTGTAAATCTTCAGATATTCGTTGTTTTTTTTTTAAAGAAATCAACTGAAAGCTTTAAACGAGTGTTTTCCACTCCCAGACTAAGCATGAAGTAAAATTTCGAGTTTAGAAAAGCCCCGTGAAAATTTGTCGAGGGTCGCGCAGCGACCCGAGACAAATTTTCTGGCCTTTTCTAAACTCGAAATTTTACTTCATGCGCCACGCGTATAAGCCGCTGATTTCAATTGAAGTCCATGCACTTGTTAACAATATTTTTATGTTTTCAGAGTTTAAGGGTACTAGGTAATTAGATTCCGGGGTACTTTCTCCCCTAGACTATACATTACTTTGTAAGACAGTTTTTTTACTGTTTTCTTGTTACCAATATATGTTTGTATTTTTTTGACCCATTTAAACCCAGAAATAAATTATGTATTGAGATTACGAGAGAAACCTTCCTATAACGTTCACTAAATTGCTGCACATCGGGTTATATGCAATACGGATTCTATGCATTCATCATATGCAACTTAACATACATACATTAGTATACAAATACGAGTAATCGCTCGTGTTGCATATGCGTTGCTTTTTCAACGGTGCAGCAACATTTTCTTTGAACGTTAGCGTGCAACGTACCTGCAAGCGGACATTTAGCGTTTGTTCAACTTTTTTTAACATTCAAGCAACTTAAAACGCAACTTTTCATGTTGCGCGGTAACATTGATGCAACGTGCCATGCAACGTTTCTTTGCTCAGTGGGCTTGAAGTGTCAAACGAGTGTTCCACTCTCAGGTTAAGCATGAAGTAAAATTTCGAGTTTAGGAAAGCCTTAAAATTTGGTTTGGTCGCGTAGCGCTACGCGACCAAACCATTTTTTTTAAATATTGTCAAGTTAGAAATATGCTGAAACCATTTGTTTTTTTATGACTAATAATTAAAATATTTAACTAACAAAATACTTACATTTTTCTTCATACATTCAAAAGTCAGGTATCAAATTAACTTACGTTATTTAGTAATTTAATTAACAAAAAAAGTAATCATGTTGCATTATTGCATCAATGGCGCTTGATGGGTTAATTTTATTATACGATAATATTGTTTAGTTATTTTCCTATTTTATTGGTCATTGATTTTTGCCATTTAGTTGTTCTAAATTAATTTTAACTTACAATTAGAACTGCTAGGCCCACTGAGCAAACACATTTAAATAATGTGTCATCAACATTAAAACAACATTTAATGCTGTGGCAATGTTGATAAAATGTTATTTCTATGTTTTTTGCTAAGTGGGAACAGTTTTTTTTTAATCGCTTACTTATATTATTCTGCGACAAAACAAAAGTAAGAAATAAGCTTGTATAGGAAAATGATTAATAAATACCTGATTGTTTTTCCAACGACACATTGAAAAGTTTTTCCTCCGCAAATCCCGCTGTTGTTTCTGTATGTGTTTCTTTCCTTCGTGCTTTCCCGTGCACTAAAAACCGGGAGGATATTTTCACAAGTATTCCCGTTTTTTTACACAATTTACAAACAATCACACATTAAATTATATTTAAAATCAACAGATATTACAAAAACGTAACAACGCGAATAAAATAAAACGCCGCGCTCGTTGACTTTTGTTTTATTTCGTTGAACAGTGTTGCCAAGCTCGAAATAATTAAATCAATTCATTGTTAGCGTTGATTGATTATTGAAATACACTATTATTATTGTTGCTGTTTACATTTATTAAGCGGTTAGATCATTCAGATATTTTCCTATTTTAATACACTTTGTTATTAGCAGTTCTGAATCGCAATAAAACAAAACATCAAAGAGCCAGTTTTAAGCAGTGTAAACTTCGGAATGACACAAAATATAATTATTCTATGAAAATCTTTATAAATGTTTATTGTTAATTGAATAAAACACTTATTTTTCCGTAACATCGTTCAGTTATCTTTCAATTTTAATACGGATTGTTTTTAAAAGTTCCAAATCGTGAAAAACAGAACCCCAAAAAGCCAGTTTTAAGCGGTGTAAACTTCGGAATGACAAACGTATAAAATAATTAGATCTATGAAATTATCTTTATAAATCTTTATTCTTAATTGAATTGGAGATTTAGTTTTCGATAATCAGGGCTATTCCGTAGACGAAATGTTAAATTTAACATACATGTTATTCTTGGACATCACAATATAAGCGTGTTTACTACTTGATTGTGAGGTTACGGTACTAACAACGTATACATTAAATTTAACATTTCGAGTAGGGAATCGGGGGAGCATCGTTCAGTTATCTTCCTATTTTAATAAGCTTTGTTTTTAGCAGTTCTAAATCGAATTAAACACAACCCTAAGAAGCCAGTATTAAACAGTGTAAACTTGGAATGACACATGTATGAAATAATTAGATCTATGAAATTATCTTCATGTTTATTTTTAACTAAATAGGAGATTAAGTTTTCGATAATATCGTTCAGTTATCTTTCTATTTTAATCCGCTTTGTTTATAGCAGGTCAAAATCGGAAAAACAAAACATTATAAAGCCAGTTTTAAGCAGTGTAAACTTCAGAATGACGTATAAAATAATTAGATCTATGAAATTATCTTCGTAACATTTATTTTTAGTTGAAAAGCAGGAGTTTTAGTACAAACTAATATTTATTCAAAAATTTTAAATTCCACTCGAAATCAGTGTTTTATACGCGTGGCGCATGAAGTAAAATTTTGAATTTAGAAAAGCCTGAAAATTTGGTGTGGTCGTGTAGCGCTACGCAACCAAACCAAATTTTCAAGCTTTTCTAAACTCGAAATGTTATTTCATGCTTAACCTGGGAGTGGAAACACTCTTTAGAGGCTTCAAACTGAACGCTTTTATTGTTTTGATCGTCAAAATTGAAAAAATTAATAAATGTTGGTCGAAATTCATCAATATTTATGAATTATACTTAACCTAACGTAACCTAGCCTAATAATATCTTGTAGTTGCATAGAAAAAAAACTTAACTTGATGATATGACATCTACCTAACTAACCTAACCTAACTCTACAGCTTCGATAAATTTCAAGGTTTTCATACAAATAAAGAATTTAATTCCACTTTCATAGATTTTAATAATTCTATGAAATTTTAAGATTTTCATGCAAAATTCATGCATTTTATCAATTTCACTATATTTTAAATTTTTACAAATAACGTAATGTTCCTAATGTCAATGAAAAATGCCAAAACACATACTTGTTAAGTTGGCAGCAATGATGGTCTATTTGTAGCTTCAGATCAAACAAAAATGAACAATACTCTTCCCTGGGATGATTTTATAAATGTTTAAACATAAATTGTTTTTAAAAATTATATTTCATTAGTTTAAGGTCCAGTTGCACCAAACATGTTGAACGGGTTCAATTCTAAACTTGAGTTCAACGTGACACCCTAAACTCAAGTTCAAAGTGACATTAGAAGAATAAGAACTGAACTGTCATCTTCAGCTTGAACTTGAGATCAAAGTTTTTGGTGCATAAGTGGAACTCATTAACTGATTGGGAAATTACTCGCACTTACTGAATATTACCTTTAAACTGGAACTGTTACGATAAATTGTATTAATTTTTTCATTTATTTATTATCAACAAATAAAGAATAAATAAAATAGCACACGAATGGTATTCTAGCAAACTTTAATTCTCTCGATAAAATTTTACACATATACCAATTTTCCTGCTAGAAAAAGAAATAATAATAATAATAATATTTATAGTACAAAGCAACCGAAGCACTGAATTTTCTCAAAACGTCAATTTTTTTTATTAAATCCAACCACAACTTATAAAGATAAATAAAGTCTTAAAGAAAAACTCCACTTTAATTGTTACTTTTATATGCATTTCTAGTTTACATATTAAAAATTACAAATTATATATAAAACGTCAAATAAACATTTCTCAAAAACAACA
Organism: Philonthus cognatus; assembly: GCA_932526585.2. Classification (NCBI taxonomy): domain Eukaryota; kingdom Metazoa; phylum Arthropoda; class Insecta; order Coleoptera; family Staphylinidae; genus Philonthus; species Philonthus cognatus. The sequence continues at coordinate 20,919,428 of OW052243.1, forward strand.
AACGCACATCCGATCGACCAAGTAATCATAACCTCGATTAATTGATTAGCCAAATATCGAGTTTGTCATCGTAAGGCGAGCACCTGGCTGAAATACACGAACTCGCTTTTATTTAAGACTCCTCGTATTTATATATTATGTATAACCGTTCGTGTATTTTAACTATGGCGTGCGCACGCAATTTTACACTTTCATATATTCTCTTTTTTTTTACAGTTATATGAAATATAAATTTGTAATCAGGCGAAAATTGAATTAATTGTCAAGTTATAATAATGATAAATATAATTAAACGCTGAAAACTGAACAAATAAACGGAAACGCGCGCGTGGGATCGCAAAGGGGAAAGGAGGGAACAGGAGGAGGAGAGGGGGAATTCTTTTAAGAAAATACCAACTTTTTGTACTTGAACATACAATATCCTCTTCTTTTTGTGTGTGTGTGTGATTTTAATTACTAATTAGGAAATTATGTTGTTATCAACTGCAACAAAAAAAAGAGAACAAATTAGTTAATTATTAGTTACTTAAAAAAAAATTAATGTCATTAAGTGCGTAGAAGGTTGATACCAGTTGAGTTTTACCATTAAGTTGATATCATACAGTAAATGTTTCTTTTGAGTATACATATCGCGATTGGTAAATTTTTAGACGTTCGATGTTTTTGAAAAGCGTTTAAGCGCCTAACGAGTGCTTCCACTTCCAGACTAAGCATGAAGTAAAATTTCTAGTTTAGAAATGCCTGAAAATTTGGTATGATCGCGTAGCAAAGCAGAGCGACCAAACCAAATTTTCAAACTATACTAAACTCATAATTTTACTTCATGCGCCATGCGCTTAAAGCACTGATTCAAGCTGAAGTTTAAAAAATGCTTCTTTAGTATACGGAGTTAGTATTATACTTTGAATTTCACTTGAAATCAGTGTTTTTACGCGTGGTGCATGAAGTAAAATTTCGAGTTTAGAAAAGCCTGAAAATTTGGTTAGGTTGCTCCGCTTCGCTACGCGACCTAACCAAATTTTCAGGCCTCTCTAAACTCGAAATTTTACTTAATGCTTACCCTGGGATTGGAAACACTCGTTAGAAGCTTCAAATTGAACGATTTGCAAAAATAATGAAGGCCTATAAATTTACAATTTATACATCCAGGTATGTATACTTAAAAGAAAAAATCCCTGTTGAATGTTTGGAGAAATTCCAATAATTTAAACTTTGTTGTAACCTACCGATTTTACTGTCGTCTTAATATAATCTTTCTTGTGTGTGAGATCGAAGTTGGGGTAGTGCGCGTACACCTGCTTGCAGACGGTCTTCATCGTGATCTCCTCCAAGTTGGCCCCCTCCAAAATTTCCTTCACATAAGTCCTTATCTCCTCGTCCTGCAAAAATCACAATTCAATTAACATTTTTTCAATAATCTTACAGTAACTTGTGTTTTGTTTTCGATTATCAAATGAATGCAGTTCATAAATATAGGTTGTGTTTTAACTGACATAGCTAATCCTTGGGTTATATGCAAAATACATATTTGTTATTAGGAAGTATATCAAAACTAAGGGCATCCGAGCGAGAAACCGCCTATTCCTCGGGTTCTCCACAGTCACCCTTATACTGAACAAGGAGGGAGGAGAGGAGGAGGCAGAAGTCAAAGAGACCACCATCACTCCCCCAATTGCTCAGTCCACACCAACAGGGTCCAGCCAGGAGAATGACCCCACAGAATCCTCAACCGATAAAATAGGAGACGAAGATCCACCACCCTCAAATCAAAGTGGCGCAGATGTAGAGATGAAGGGGTCGGGTACACCGCCCCCCTCACTAAGAATCTAATCGCCACAACCAAGTATTCCCCCAACAAACAACCAACCAAGGGAACACAAAATCAGGTAAGCAAAGCTCTAATAATGCGTACTAACCCCAACACATCGTCTTGTACCAACAACTAATAAGATGTACCTTCAACCTATCACAATAATTCAGGCAAACTTTCAACACTGCAGATTTGCGGTAACCATAATCTTTACCATCTGAGCTCGGTGTAAGAATAGGCTCAGAGTATGCCCGCTTGTCGTAAAAGGCGACTAATAGGGCCTTCTGTCCGAAGTCCTACACTATGTATCCTCACCTCACATCAAGCCCTTCCCAGCCGTCGTGTCGTGGCTAAGGGACTGCACAGGGTTCCTAACGATGCCGGCTGTCTTAGAACAGCCGTTATACCACGTGCCCTTGGGACGTATCTGATATGACCCAAGGGTGAAGGGGGTCCTGGCTTAACCGCCCGGGCCGAGAGGAGACAACCTCACATAAACCCCATGGTCACGGTGGAATAGCCTATGCCTACTTCCATGGCTGCCAGCAAGCACTGGTAGCTGGCCAGATGGGTAAGTCTGGTCACCAATAGGCGGACTCTGGATACCTGCCGACCTCCAGATTTCAATAGGCTTACTCAGCCAAGGGAGCACGGCCTGAGTGGACCTTTATTTCTGCCCATCTCGTGGGATCATTTATGGACCATAAAGATAAAACCAAAACCCCGGACGAGGGGGGGAGCCTCGTGACTTCACAAGTGGAGGCGATGGAGACTGGGGTCAATCCCGCTCCAGAAAAGCCAGCGACACAGACCTCTCCAGAAGGCGAGCGGGAGACAGTTTCCCCTGGCACAGAGGAAAGGCTACTAGCAGGACCCAGCGATGAGGACATAGAGAAGATGACGAACCTCTCGCTAAAACACAAGAAATTTGGGGGGGCCGCAAGAAAACGACTCTCCAGAATGCTCAAGAGCGGAATACCGTACGAGACCGCCTTGAGCACTGTAATCGAGCAAGGCCGGAAACGTCGTGAGGCCGAAGGGACTGGTACCCACCCCGAAGGGGCGGAAATCCAACCCAAGGCCGACACGACAAAAAAACGACAACGCTCTGACGTGACCACCCCTGAGCAGGGCGTAAAAAAGATCTGCAAGAAGGACACACCGACAGACGTCACTGCGAGGGTGTCGAAGCTGTCGTACAGGGCTGCAGTCGCGGGTATCAGAGTGGGTATAATCCACACTGACTACCCCGGCACTGCCCTGACGACTGAGCAACTCACTACCCTTCGCAAAAGCATTATGGCGGAAGTAGACAGGCTGCCGGACAACGGACCGCCTGTCAGGTTCCAGGGCTGCATAACAAGGCCAGGCTGGCTGCTCCTGACCTGTGCGAATGAGCCAACCGTCTCATGGCTGCAGGAGGTGTTAGTACGCCTGCAGCCGTGGAGCGACGCGAGGCTCAAACTCGTACGGGGAAAGGAGCTGCCTAAACCAAACATATGCGTGGCCTATATCCCAGACGACGAAGCAGGAGAACGGCTCGCGTCAGAAGTAGTCCTTAGAAGACTGAGGGTCATGAACCCGGGACTGCAGGCTCAGGAGTGGGTAGTTCTACGCCATGAGGATGCAGGACCGGGGCAGTCCTGGACGTTTTCGATGGACGACGGGTCATTGGCCTATCTCAAGGAGATGGACCTCAAACCCTACTTCGGCTATGGACAGGTGACGTTCAGGGTCAAAGGCAGGGACAAGGAGGCCAATAAGCACCCTGCTGCAGAGCCAGGGGAGACAGAGGAAGAGCGGACTCCAACCACCCTCTCAGTCGACCAGGTGGCCGGCAGCAGCGGAACACCAAGTGAACCCCAAAGGACACATCCTAGGCCTACATCGGCCAAGGGTAAGGGTCCACTAAGGGGCAAGGCACACTCAAAGAGGGGCGGTAAATCGACCATCCGGGGAGCCAAATCACCGTCGGGTAAGTGATGTATCCGACGGTGAGATGTGTGCAGGCCAACCTGCACCATGCCAAAGGAGCCTCTTTTCTCCTTGGCAAACGGTTTAGAGAAGAGCGTGCAGATATCGCCTTCATACAGGAGCCATGGGTGACTAGCACAGGCCGGATAAGCGGCCTGAGCAACATACCAGGTAAGGTAATTACATATAGTTCGGGGCAAAAACCCAGAGCTTGTATATTAGTCCGTAAGGACATTGAATACTTTCTGTTGACAGGATACTGCACCAGAGATGTAGTCGCTGTGCAGCTGAAACTTCCGGTGGGGAAGAGCAGGCTGGACGTAATAGCCTGCTCGGCATACTTCCCGGGGGACAGCGCAGACCCACCACCTCCAACAGCTGTGAGAAGACTGGTGGCCCACAGCAAGAGGGAGAATATCCAGCTTGTTGTGGCATGTGACGCCAACGCACACCATCTAGCATGGGGCAGCACTGACACCAATCCGAGGGGTGAGTCTCTATTAAACTTTATTATGGGGGAAGGGCTAGCTATACTTAATACTGGCAACGAACCTCAAACTACTTGAGCACAAAAATTTCCGACTGGAAGGTATCAGCTCTGACCATCGGAACATTCAATTTAACATTGAAGCAGGCACTAGACCAATAGTGGAATACCGTAATGCTAGAGGCACTAAGTGGGGCGGTTATACGCGTACACTTGGAGAGCTTCTGGGATCAACGGCACCCACTATTAAAAGTCATGAGGACATTGAGACGGCGGCGGAGCATATCTGTCGATCAATCGTCTCAGCGTACCATGAAAATTGTCCACTACAAAGGAAAAAGGACAGTAGAAATGTCCCCTGGTGGAACAATACATTAGAAAAAAATGCGAAAAGAAGTCCGGAAACTATTCAACCGGGCTAAGGAGGCGGGCAAATGGGAACCGTACAGTACAGCTCTAACGGAGTACAATAAACAAATTCGCAGGGCCAAGAGGGAATCTTGGAGGAAGTTCTGCGAGGGTATTCATGACACTCCCCGTAGTGCAAGAATCCACAAGATTCTAGCCAGAGAGCCGGCGCAAGCACTTGGGTCGATAAAACGACCTGATGGCTCATATACGGCCTCTGGTAAAGAGACGTTAGAGATCCTGGCCCAAAATCACTTCCCAGATTGTTCCCTTCTAAGTAACGAAACACCGGATACAATGCTTCCACGGGATCGAACTAAGAGACCGGGGAAGCAGGACTGGAAGGTGGTAAACAAAATCGTTACCTACAGATCAGTAAGTTGGGCGGTCAAATCCTTCCAACCATACAAAGCACCAGGAATAGATGGGGTCTTCCCTGTCTTACTCCAAAAAGGCTTGGAGAATGTAATCCTCCACCTTATAAGACTGTTCACAGGGCGAGCCTAGCGTGGAATTACATTCCAACTAGCTGGTCGGAAGTAAAGGTAGTCTATCTACCTAAGGTGGGAAAAACAGATTCCCTACCAAAATCCTTCCGACCTATAAGCCTGATGTCATTTATCCTAAAGACCCTGGAAAAGGTGCTGGATGGCTACATCAGGAGGGAGATACTAAGTATTAACCCTCTTAGTGTGCACCAGTATGCCTACCAAAAGGGGAAGTCAACGGACTTGGCGCTGAATAACCTAGCCGGGAAAGTTGCGCAAACCCTGGACTACAAGGGAATTACGGTAACAGCTTTCCTGGACATAGAAGGGGCCTTCAACGCTGCTCTGACGGGATCACTCTGCAAATCCGCGAGGGACACAGGGGTTCCACCGGCTATTACAGGCTGGATCAGAGCAATGCTCGACAGCAGAACCGTGACAACGTCACTATGTGGCGACACGGTCAAGCTGAGGACTGCCAGGGGATGCCCGCAGGGAGGGGTTCTTTCCCCCCTGCTGTGGTCTTTACTGGTAGACGATCTGCTTGCAATAATAGATACGCTTGACGTCGAAGTGCAAGCGTATGCTGATGACATAGTCATTCTTGCAAGGGGCACGGATGAAAACCAAATCTGTGAAGCCATGCAGGAGGCACTGGATACGACTCAGAACTGGTGTATAGGGGAACGGTTAAACGTAAACCCTAGCAAAACATTAGTTGTCCCGTTCACGAGAAGGAGGATCCTGAAATTGAGACCTCTTACTCTACGGGGAGAAACCATACCATTTGTGGAGGAGGCGAAGTATCTAGGAATCACCCTGGATAAATCGCTGAACTGGAACTCCCACTTGGACAAGACAATCCGCAAAGCAAGGTACGCCCTGTGGACGTGCCATAGAATTTGCGGGAAGTTATGGGGATTAAACCCCAAGCAAATGTACTGGCTATATGGTTCGGTCATAAAACCAATAATAACCTATGGCAGTATCGCCTGGTGGCCGATTACAACTCGAAAAACGGCCATATCAAGGCTCTCCTCACTGCAGAGAATGGCGACAGTGGCGGTAACTAGAGCCATACGCACTACCCCATCAGCGGCTCTAGAAATGCTACTGAACCTCACCCCCCTGCATATCCTAATACAGGGCGAGGCCAGATTAGCAACGTATCGATATCACCACGCGGCCCTATTGGATCCGAAGGTGATAGTCTTCACACCAAATGGGCTGTCAACTGCCATTGAGGCGGATGACACCCTAAGTATGAGGACTGACTACGCAGTCACGAACTACTGCGAGGATCAGCCGTACAAGGTCCTGTTCCCAAGCAGGGACGACTGGGAGCGACACAAAATCACCCCAGAAAAGGCTGACTCCTACTGGTACGCTGACGGCTCAAAACTGTCCACTGGAACAGGAGCCTCAGTCGTCGGACCAAGGACTGAAGGACTACAGCCTTGGCAGGTATGCTACCATACTTCAGGCTGAAATATACGCCATTGAAATGTGCGCCCACGAAATCCTTTCAAAGTGTTGGGCGGGCAGGACAATAAAAATATGTTCGGACAGCCAGGCGGCCCTTAGGGCCCTGGCATCTTCTAGATGCTCCTCGCTGGCTGTACGGAACTGCAAGGAAGCCCTCTGCCAAATGGCACAGGTAAACGGGGTCAGTCTGATGTGGGTGCCAAGCCACTCTGGCGTGAAGGGAAACGAATTAGCCGATTCCCTAGCCAGAGAGGGGGCGCGTACAGCCTACATCGGACCAGAACCCGCTCTGGGGATACCCAGATCAACAGCTAGAGACCGTAACAACGGATGGATGAGACACGAGGCACAGGATTTCTGGCAAAACCGCCCTGGGATGAGACATTTCAGAGCGGTAACAAGTGGACCATCTGCGGCCAGGACGGCCTCATGGTTGAAGCTGAGCAGATCAGATGTTCACACATTAACTGCTCTCTTCACTGGACACAGCCGTCTAAGGCATCACCTTAACAAACTAGGACTGAGCGACACCACTGAGTGCCGCCTATGCCTAGAGGATGATGAAACAGCAGAGCACGTCATATGTGCCTGTCCACCTGGCAACCAGATCAGGACCACGGTGTTTGGCACACCGAAGCTAAACCTGAAGGACCTGGAAAAAACTTCACCTGACAAGATCCTTGACTTCATCAAGAAGATGGACTTGGAAGGTGAGCTGTAAGGTCGGATGTTCGACCTTAATTGTGAGCCACAATAGATCCTTGCGGTCGCAGTGGAGGGTAGCATAACTACCCACTCACTTTCAATAGAATAGAACCATAATCTGCAGCCACCTACTTAAAACAAAGAGCACGATTCCACTAATTCAGGAGCCCTGGATAGTCAATAAGAAAATAACAGGTTTTGGAAACTTACCTGGGAAAATACTATATGGAAACACTTCGGATAGACCCCGAACCCGTATATACCTTCCTCCAAATGTCACAGGTTACCTCATCCCAAGCATGACAACTGGAGATCTAACACTATGACTCACAACGCCATCCCCCAACATCGGAACTGGAGAGGATGGTAAACCACTGTGAGGCAGAAGGCAAAAACATGATCATTGAATGCGACGCCAATGCACACCACACTGTATGGGGAAGCACAAACATAAATCAAAGAGGTGAAGCACTGTCAGAATATCTGATAGGAACATCTCTAAACATACTAAACAAAGGCAACGAACCAACGTTCATAAACGCAGTGAGACAAGAAGTGATCGATATCATACTTGCATCACAAAACATAACACACACCATAATGGATGTATGCATGAGAAAAGAAGAGGGAGAACTAACATCAAACGAAAAGAAGACCCTTCAACAAATGCTACAAACGCACTTCCCCGGGCGCGAAACACTAGACGTCGATACACACGATGTCAAGCAAAACTCAACCGAGCCAAACGACGAGGATAAGAAATTAGCTATGAATATAGTTACAAACCAAACCATAACATGGGCAATTAAATCATTCAAACTATACAAGTCCCCAGGACCGGATGGGATATATCCGGCCCTGCTCCAATGGGGACCGCCTTGACTCACCACACTGCTCGGGGCCATCTACTGTGGTTGCCTGGAGCTCGTTACGTACCCAGGTCCTGGAGAATGGTAAAAGTAGTGTTCATTCCCAAACCTTGCAGGAATGACTACACGAACGCAAAATCATTTAGAGCGATCAACTTATCCTCGTTTATGATAAAAACGCTAGAGAAGCTATGTGATCGCCACATTAGGGATAACATTCTCAAGATCAAACCTACACACCAGGCAAAAGCAAACACAAACAAAAGACCACTTGATGTTCACAGATGGAAGCAAAACAAAAACAGGCTGTGGAACCTCTAAACATCCGCAAATGTCTTCCCATAGAGAACCATGCCACCGCAACACAGACCGAAATCTACGCAATCATGGAGAGCGCCAAACTAATCTCAGAAAAGCAACTGAGAAAACAAAACATAACTATCGTCACCGATAGCAAAGCTGCATTAGCAGCACTAGATAAGTTCAAAATAACATCAGAACTAATATATGAATGCGTAGAGACACTGAACACAGCAGCGACACTCAACCGCATAACATTAACATGGACGAAAGGCCATGACAATAGCGAGGAGAACAACAACGCAGACGAACTTACGCGTGAAGCAGCATCATCAACAACAGCAACAAACTATACCTGCGGTCCTTGAGTAGACACATGCGCGAGTTCACCACTAAAAAACACAAACCCAGATGGAAAAACTTAACAACGTGCGGCCAAACCAAGGTATACTTACCAACACCTGACCGCAAAAAAACAAAGAAGTTCCTAGAACTCTCCAAGCAAAACTTACGTACACTAACCGGTTACATCACCGGACACTACAGCTTACAAAAGCACCTCCCAAAAATAGGGATCACCAACGATACCATATGCCGAGGATGCAACGAAGAGGATGAGACAGCAAGGCACATACTTCACGAGTGTCCGGCCCTGTCAAAACTAAAGGATAACATGTCAAGGGAAACCCAGCCCAAACGTGAAGGACCCAGATGGAACTGGTCCGTCGCACAAATATTGGCAATTGCCAGTAGTGCGGAGTGGGTCTGACCATCAGGAGGGAGGCACTACAATGGGCCTAAAACTTGGCCTAAGTGGGCACGGCTGCGGCTGCCCTCCCGACAACCAATCCTTAATTCTAAGGAGGCATATCAACAAAGTTCTAAGTTTTCTATGCATATCTAATGTTTGGCCTATTTTAATAAAAAATAATTAGGTAGTAACAAATGTGTATTTTGCATATAATCCGGCAATAGTCATAATAATCAATTGAAATCATTTTAATATTGGGCGCATTCATCAGATAAAACTGTTGGGAGTTTGATGCCAAAGTTTGGGAATTTTTATGCTGAATGCACAGCAACAGCAAATATCATGTTCAATAAAAAAAAACCTCTAGAGTGCCATGGAAAATATTGTAGGTTGGCATCTCTGAAATTATATATTATAATTATTATGAGTTAATATTCTCTTCTTTTGCAGTTTCTCCGTTTTCTTTTCTTCCGTAACAAAAGATGTGCTTAGGAAGATCTCTACGCACAACTCTAAAAATGAAGCAATTTTTGATTGATTATTGCTAGTGTGTAAAAATTAAAATGGAAAACTTTTGCAATAAAAGTTTACAAATGTAAAAGCACCATAAAGCAATACGAGTAAAATAATGCCTAGCAAATAATATAACAAAATGTTCATACACTTACAGTAGGCGGCTGGGGTGCTTTCGCGGTCTTTTTCACGAGGGGCTCGTCCTCCGAGGAACTGCCCTCCTCTTCACGCGCGTCTCCCTCTCCGCTTTCCTCCTCCTCCTCATCGGATGACTCCTGCGCACGTTTCCGTCCCCGCTTCGGCGGGGCCCCCTTCTTCTTTGCTGGCGTCGGCGGCGGTGCAGCGGCCGCCGATCGTCTGCCCCTGCCTCTTCCGGGACCCTTGCCCTTCACGACTTTACTATTCGCAACCGCTTTCTTCTTCTTATTTTTAGGGCCATCCTGAATTAATAAACAGAGAATGAACGCCTATTGTAAATGAAACACAAAAAACACAAGTGACTCTATGTTTTTGCCATGGATCTTAGGTTGATGGTTTTATTTATTGCTGCACTTCAAGGAAGTCATATTTTATTTCTAGTTTTTATTTTATGTTGAGGTTATATAAACATTAAATTACAGGAACAAAGTTCAGAATAATCTAGGCCCCTTTAATGTACATTCTTACCACTTCAAATTTCATACGATCAATTATAAACAGACTAAACTAACCTACACGTATAAGTCAGCAAATTTAAGTTTGACAGATGCACAGAAAAGGAGCGAAAAACAAACATGAGCGGGACTGAAATCGCCACAAACGCATCCAGTGCGCCCATTCTTTCACCACTGCGCATCGACAAGTAAGGTTTGCCGTACTTAATATATTTTACGTGCATAACCTCAAATTAGAATTATCATAGAGGGCGTTTACTCACGTCGCTCTCGTCGGAGTTGGAGGCGCTATCAACCTCGCTGAGCTCTTCGTCGCTGTCGTTCTTTTTCTTGCGGCCTACTCTTTTTCGTTTCTTGACTGAGGGCTTCTCGTCCTCGCTGTTGTCGGACGGCTGGAAGTCGCTCTCGCTGGACGTCTCGTCTTTCAGGTTGGCCCGCTTGCCCATGTTCCTCCTCGCCCTCGGCGTGTGCTTCTCGTCGCTCGAGTACGACTCGTCATGCGACGAATAACCTAGAAAGATTTAAGACAGTCAATAACCGAAACAAGTAAATTATAATTTAAACCATTGATTAATTATGATTGTACCTAAATTAATATAGTTTAATAGTTTACATCACCAAGTGAGAAGTGTGTGCGTGTAATTTATAAAAGTGATAACCCGATCAAATTAACCTAAATCAATCATTTAAAAGCTTGAAATCAAATTGCGAAATTGACAAAGAGCAGGATTTATCAAAGGTTTGCCCTATAACGGTTTCGAATAAAGAGTAAGATTCAATTTACTATAAATAACATCTTATAACCTAGAAATTGTATGCATAGCTATAGAAATCCACACATCATAAAAAAAAATAATTAAGTTGAATCAAAGTCCCGAATACAAACTGAATCTTGCACGCGCAAATTAGCGTACTGCTAAGATAAACGACTCTTACCCAGAAAACCACGGTTCGAACCTCAGCAGAGGCATATTCTTTTATTACAAATATTTACCACAATTCCTATTGTACTCTACTGTGATCCCCTCCATCGCCTTTCTGTGTTTGTGAAAACGTTAGTCACCGCCACAGGCGGGGCCGGTGTGAAGACTTTGTGACCCCGTATTGTTTTCCATGCACCCAAATCCTACATAATCGTTTCACATATACGCGAACAAACCTCACAAAATGTCACTAAAAAAAAATACAAGAGCAAATGCAAAGACAGATACCTACGAAAATGAGGATGAAATAACGAATAAAGAACTTTACGTCCTACTGAAAGACCTACAAAAATCAGCAGACTTTATGAGTGCAAAATTCGACGATATACAAAAAGAACAACAAGACATGAAAAAACTCTTAAAACAATATAAGGCAAACAATGAAAGATTAGAAGAAAGAGTACAATGCATAGAAAATCAATTAGAAATAATTGAAAGGGAAAAAATACAAAACAACCTAATAGTTACTGGAGTCCAAAAACAAGGAAAAAATGAAAATACAGAAGAAATGGTTCAAAAAATATTCAAAAACATAAATATAAAAATCGAAAAAGGCGATATTATCAGCGCTCACAGAAAAGACGACTATAACGAAAATTGTCCTATCATAGTGAAAATGAAAACAAACGAAGCGAAAATAAAAGTTCTTGAAGCAAGAAAAGCTGTTGGATCCATTACCACCGAAGAATGTGGACTCAAAGGCAAGAATACAGAAATATATATAAATGAGCGGCTAACAACTCTAAAGAATATATTATTCTACCACGCGAGGATATTAAAAAAAGACAAAAACTATAAATATTTATGGACCAGAGACGGCGCCATATTTATCAGAAAAACAGATACTAGTCAAAAAATAAAAATTAAAACTCATTGCGACTTTTTAGAATAATCTAAAAAAAAAAAAATACTAAAAAAAAATAAATAATTTAACCAACCATCATGAACAGCATTTACCTACACAATATAAGAAGCATACAAAATAAATTCGAAGAAATAGAGCTAATACCAAAAACATACGATAACCCACAAATAATCGCAATCACAGAAACCTGGTTATCACCTCACAATGAACACCTCTACCAATTAGACAACTATGATGCAATTCACAATTCTAGAAATACTAGAGGAGGCGGAATAACAATGTACATCAGGAATGACATAGAGTACGTAAATATAGCCAATATAACAACAAACAACATTCACATCTTAACAATAAAAATAATAACGAACAACTACATAATATCACTTATATACAAACCACCTGAAGTTACTTTCAACCAGCTAAAGAACACAATGAAGCACCATTTAATAAATAGAAAAAACCCTCATAATCATAGGAGATATCAACATAAACCTACTAGAAAAATGTAACACAACGAGATTATATAAAAATATCCTATCAGAAAACAACTACGCAATAATGAATAAAATCTCAAAATCATCTCATACACGGACAAACAAAAATGGCAAAAACTCTATATTGGACCACATTATCACAAACAAACAAAGTCTTATAAAACAAATAAGAATAGAACACACGAACATATCAGACCATAGCGCAATAATTACAGATCTGGAAACACCAAGCAAAACCAAAATAAAATACGAATACTTCTACCAAATAAAAACAAACTACCAACAGATATCACAAGAAATAAATAAGATCAACATACATGAAATAGATAACTTTGAACAATTGTCTAAAGCTCTCCAAAAAATAATTGAAACCAACAAACAAACACAGAAAATTAAAAGATCAAAGGAAAGTCGATGGATAACCAACGAAATAATACAGGAAATAAATAAAAGGAATAAAATGTATAAAAAACACACACGAAATCCTACGAATGAAATAATTAAGGAAACTTACTTAAATCAGAAGAAAATCACACAAAAATTAATAAAAAATACCAAACTACGATATTTCAAAAACATATTCCAAAAACACATCAACTGTCCACATAAGCTATGGAAAAATATAAACGAACAAATAAATAAAAAGCAAAAACAACAAAATACTATAAAAGAAATACTCACAGAAAATGGCACTTATACAGAAAACAAAAACGAAATTGCTAACGAAATAAACACATATTTTGCAAATATAGGAAAAATACTGGCAGAGACTCAAATTAATAACGCTATAATAAAACCAAATTCAACAACTACAACATTACCAAACATTCAGCATATGAAGTTCAAACCAACAACAAATTGTGAAATAAACCAAATAATAAATAATTTGAAAGACCGAAAAGCCCCCGGGTTCGATAATATTACGAACGACATACTAAAACAAAATAAAGAAACCTTAACACCGATTCTAACCAAATTAACAAACAACGTGTTGAATAAAGGAACATACCCAGAATATATGAAGAATACTATAATAATACCGATATATAAGAAAGGCGACAAAAGAAAACCCGAAAATTACAGACCCATATCTCTCTTATCTTCATTAAATAAAATATTAGAAAAGGTGATTCAAACCCAACTATGTGACCATCTAAACAAACATAAAATAATCCATCAACAACAATACGCATTCCAACAGAACTCCGGAACTCTATCAGCAGCGTACGAACTAATCGACACCATAAAAACAAACCTAGACAAAAAGAAATTAGTAGTAACCATATTTGTTGACATGAAAAAGGCATTTGATACGGTATCAAAATCAATGCTAGTCGACAAACTAAAAGCCATAGGAATAAAAGACACAGAGCTGAAACTGATACAGACATACCTAAGAGAGAGACCACAAATAACGAAAATAAAAGATACTAAAAGCCTACCATGCTATGCAGAATATGGAATACCCCAAGGAGGCAATCTTCCACCAATATTATATATAACCTATATCAACGATATAATAGAACTAAATTTGAAAGGAACCCCCTTCATATATGCTGACGATACATGCCTGGTATACACGGGAACAGACCAACAAGAAATAGAACATAAAATAAAAGCAGATATACTACAATTAGAAAAGTGGTTTTACAACAATCTGTTAACAATAAATGAACAAAAAACTACCTACATGATATTCAACAGACAGAAACGACCAATTAACTTGAACATCAAAATCCATGGAACACTCATAAAAGAAGTGAAAGAAACAGAATACCTAGGATTAAAAATAAAAAACACCCTAAAGTGGGACGACCACATACAGAAACTAATAATGAAAAACTCAAAAATTATAGGTGCATTATGGAAAATAAGCAAATATATACCCATATCAAAAAAACGAACGGTATATCATGCACTATTCACGTCAAATATAAATTATCTAACGCCAATTTGGGGAGACACAAACAAAAAGAATATTGGAAAATTACAAAGACAACAAAATAAACTATTGAAGATATTATATAAGATAAATAGAAGAACACATTCTAAAGAACTGTATACAATCACCAAAGAACTAGATATACAAAAAATTATTACATATAACAATTTATTATTCTTATACAAGATACAAAACAATCTAATAAAAACACGCATCAAAATACAACCCAACAAGAAGACACACAACTATACAACAAGAAGAAGATCGGACCTACGAACAGTAAAATATAATACAAAAAAATACACGCAACACCTGATGACAAAGATAATAGAAACATACAACAATATACCACAATACATAAAATGTCTAAAATACATCCCATATAAGTTAAAAATAAAAAACAAACTACTAAACAACGATATCAACTAAACAGAATACACAAATACATTAACACACAGACATCCTTTAATACCGCTAGCCCGAGATCGGATCTCTCATCCTGGAATCACGAGGAGAGGAAAAAAGGAAGGAACCTCATCAACTACAATTACAAATTATATACCTACATGCATACTATAAAAAAAAACATGTAATTTTATATGTAATTGTTTTTGAAATAAAATTCTAAATTCTCAAAAAAAAAAAATATGTAATTTACAATGTGTCGAATAGCCTAAAAGAAAGTAAGGTCAGTAACCGGGAGACATAAATTATAATAACTATTGATTAATTATGATTTTATCTAAATTAAATGAACACTTGATTTAGATGATGGAACAACTATATTTAATTACACATTTTCACTGCCAAATTAGTTTCCATTAAATAGCTATTACTGTGGCTAAGATACTCATTTCTTAGATTAAATTTAGGTTATGTTACATTAGTTGATAGATTGTGTTTAGATTAGAGTTGGATTGTGATTAAAGGTTTGAACAGATGTTGAACAAGTATTTTCCACTCCTAGACTAAGCATGAAGTAACATTTCGAGTTTAGAAAAGCCTGAAAATTTGGTTTGGTCGCGTATTGAAGCGGAGCAACCAAACCAAATTTTCAGGCTTTTCTAAACTCGAAATGTTACTTCATGCGCCACGTGTAAAACAACGATTTCAAGTGAAGTTTCATAATATAGTAAAAGCAGTATACTAAAAAAGTATATTTTCAACTTCACAATAATTCAGTAGTATATACCGGCAGCGCATGAAGTAAAATTTCGAGTTTAGAAAAGCCTGAAAATTTGGAGTTGGGCGCTCGCTTCGCTCCGCTCCCAAATCCAAATTTTCAGGCTTTTCTAAACTCGAAATTTTACTTCATGCTTAATCTGGGAGTGGACAACACTCAGTAGAAATTCAGATTGCACGCTATTATAAAACAGCGAACGTCTGAAAATTTACCAAACACTGTAATCATCGGTATTTGTATACTTAAAGGAAAAATTCCTTATCTTTTGTCATTTCTCCTTCGGATGTAAGGCTAGTTTTATATACTAACCTCTATTATTAGCTTTAACAGCCGCAGTTCTCTTGGGCCTACCGCCCCCAGTCCCCCTCCCCGAGTCCTTGGGTTCGACCAGAAAATCCAAAATCCTCTCCGAGACCTCCTCCTTGTTTCCCTTCTTCTCCAAATCCAGCATCTCACTCACGATCTTCAGCTGCTTAACCTCAAACTTCTCTATGGCCGCCAACTTCTTCTTGTACTCGTCGGAGTCCTTTTTGAACGTGTACCCGTTGAACTTCCTTATGTTCTTCTTGATCATGGCCGTCTTGCCTGGCTCTTTGAACAGGAGCTTGTGCAGGAGTTTCAGGTCGTCGTTCTTGAATCGGGATATCGACGCGTCTATCCTCGGGATCTCGCCCAATTGTGTACCGTGCCCCTTCGGGATTTCCGTATTTCCCTAATTAAAGAAAAAAAAAGAGCAAGTGTTTTTTAAATTGTTCATTGAATCTATTAATATGGACAATCTATTAATATAGACAATGTATTATTCTTAAATTGTCAATTTTGATGATTTTATTGTTGTAATTTAGACTTTCTCTTTGAAACCAAAAAATGTATACGTTTCAGTTATCTCCTCCAGTTAGGAAACCCCCTGAATACTCATAACTTATAATACTAACCTCTTTCTCTTTCTCCTTTTCTTTTTCTTCCTTCTGATTCTTTTTCTTCTTGTCCTTCTCGGTTTCTTTCTCCTCGGAATCGCCGTCCTCCTCCTCCTCGTTCTTCTCCTCCTCTTCGTCCTCGTCCTCCTCTTCCTCCTCGTCCTTCTCGCTTTCCTCGGTAGGCTCGTCGCAGCCGTCCTCCTCCTTCTCTACTTTATTCCCGTCGGGCTTCTCGTCTTTCTCCTCCTTCTTCGACGCATCGTTGGTCTCTTTCTTGTCGTTCTCCTCGGGCTTGTCCTTGTCCGCCTCCTCTTTCATCTCGGGCTTCTCCTCATTCTCGTCCTTTTTGGCTTCGGCTGCGGGTTTCTTCGCCGAGTCGACCTCTTCCTTTTCCGCCTTCTTCTCTTCACCCTAAATTTAATCATCACGATTATTAACAATTACACAGAAAGAAAGAAAATTGCCAGTTACTTAAGTTGTTTGTATAACTGAGTGACTTATTGTGATTATAGTTTCGACAACTTTCAAACTAAAAACCTCAGTTATACAAAGTTAAAGTGTCCAATTTGTGTAAATAATGATGTATAACGAAGTAGAAGCCTATCTTACATAGGACCCGATCAAAACATCTACAGACTCTCTGAAAAATACTCAAGAATAAAATTTTAAAGAGCGAAGATTTTTTGCACAAACACAAGTGATTTTAAATAAAATATTTGCAGCACGCATAACATTAAGTACGCTAATTTTAATTTAAATTGCATTTTTGAATAAACAAACTACGAAATATTAACAGATATGTAAATTTCGAAAACTTAGTACATCTGAGTACGTACTTTAATTATTTATTTATAAAAATTATCAAAATGATGTAAAAAAAGCGGATGAAGACCAGCGTGACGTGACGGGTGGCAAAAATTGTGTGGATGTTTTGAATGAGTCTCATTAATTGTGAAGTTCAAAATATTCACGCAATATCGTTCAAAGAAAGTTCGTCTGATCAATTCTTGCAAACGATCAAGCAGCTTCAACTTTTCAGAGATCGTTTGTTCGATACTCGGCCCGATTATCAAGTTTACTATGTCATAGTAATTCTTTTTACTTAAAAATATAAAATGCGTAATAAATCCTAAAATTGCTTTTTATCATTTAATATTTTGCTTATATATATTCAATTAATTCCTGTGCAACCACCATTTTGTAGGGATGCATTTTGAGGTCCCGGTGCAAAATTCGCCGAATACTGCGGTTGGAAATCGCCAAAGCGAGCGAATGTTTTCGTGCCGAACGACGCGGGGAACGTTCAATCGCGGCTCTCACATTGGCCACGTTTTCAGGTCCTGTTGCTGTCCTGGGACGTCCAGGCGACTTCGTTTTCAATGCTGAACCCGTCTGTCGAAAATTTGACACCCACACTTTAATCGTAGCGTGATGTGGAACAGGATTCGAAAAGCACGTTGTGTAGCAATTATCGAACCGCCGTTTTCGATAAACCGCTCAATAACAAAAGCACGATGTTCACCAGACCAAGGCATGTTGACTAATGACAAATGGCATAAAACCGGCTTTCTAACGGCTTTTACCCCACTACGCTACCTGTTCCCTCTTCTGAGAAAAAGGGATTTGAAATCGGATAGCTTTTTCTGCCCCTCCCTGTAGAATCGGCCCGATTATCAAGTTTACCCTTTATCATAGTAATTATTTTTACTTGAAAAATACGAAATGTATATTAAATCTTAGAATCGCTCAAAACTTTCTAAATCATTTCACTTGCATTTTAGAATTTATCAGTCGAAAAAACATTGTTGTTTCGAAAATATGTTTAATTAAATCAGAGGACCTCAGGGTAGGTATTTGACTTACATTGAAAAATAGGTCAAATTATGTTTGTAATTACATCGATGTTGCTTCTGAAATATAATCAGTTTAAAGGTAAAACTCATTAAGTACAAGAGAAAATCAAGGACAGCTAATGGCATTTTTTTTTTAACCAAAAATATGATAATCAAAGAAAGCGCTTAAAACAATCGATACAGTTATAAATTTTGATGTAAATAAAAAATTATCAAACTTTAAGCATTCATCAAAGTTTAAGTATTTATGTAATAACAGGATTCCGATGCTCCCGTTACATCTCAAGCAGACTACACATACAAACAAAGGGGGTTGTACAAAAAATACTCACCATTTTCACCTTTACAATAAGCAGAATGAGCCCCCTTGCGTTAGTGGCAACTGTTTACATAACAACACCATCAACAAACAAAAACCACTCAATGTTTGGCTGTGGTTTCCAACACAAACCGACCGAAGCAATCTCGACAAAAATACACACAAGCGACCCTAAAATTCCCGACCAATACGACCACGAACTTTCAATAAACACACCCGAAAATGATTTTACACACTTTGATCGGAATTAACGGTGAAAAAAGCCAAAGCGTTTTCCCGCTTTTTCAACTATCAACACCGGCCATATTGAATAACACTACGAAACATGTTGTTTATCACCATCTTTATAGAATTTCCACCCCATTAAAAAAACGATCAGCAAACTCGGATGTAATTTGAGGAACCGCAAATTAATTTTGATAATTATTACTTACCTCTATGGCCTGGTTTTTATCATTTTCGCCTTCGCTCGACATCGCGATGCTTAGTTGCTGCGTACCGCGTCGAGAAATATCCAATGAGGAATCACACGCATTGTACAATCGTCCACCGTGATCCTTGCACCTACACACACGTGTTTCGTGCCGAGTAATTGACTGGGCGGCTGTTGCGCGTCTCCTTCGAACGGTACGGGTGTCTCTCTCGCACTCGTTAGTGTCAAAATAAAAGACAACAACTGGAATTTACAGTGATGCCAATTTTAAGCGTCATCGCATTATTTACGTTATTTTTATAATTACAAATTGAAGTTGTAATTATTTCACAATTTTTGTATATTGGCACGTATTAATTGGTTATCTTTTGCAATGAAATAGTCAAACGAAGATTTTCAAGCCGTAAAAGTAGGGTTATAAAAATCTTTATAAGTAAGTTTATAAATTAAATTAAATTGCTAATTAAATTTAATTCATTATAAAAGTAAAAATGCTGATTTAAATAATAAACGTGAGTTTATGTTAAGAGCTATGCAAAATTTATAATTGTAGTTGGAAAAAATATCAATATATATACATTCGTATTGCTTATTAACACAAAATAGAGTAATTAATGGGTGAATATGTATGTTAATAGTAGTTTTTGTTGATAATTTGTTGAATAAATATTTATTATAACCATCGTATTTTAGTAAAATACAAATGTAATTCTTGTAAGTTGGTGTTTTTATAAATCTATTTCTTACTGCCAACTTCTAAACAAAACAATCTTCTTCTTCTACGTAATTAATGGCCTTGGCAACTAGGCCCCATAGGCTCTCTTGACCAGTCACAGTAATTTTAAATAATTTAATAAATAGAGTTACGCTATCCCCGAGAAAAGAAATGGGATTTACGAAAAATACACACGTGGTTGTAAGGATGGGTAATAAATGAATGGATTTTCAGGATATAGGTGATAAAATAGATCAGCTAAAAAAGGATTTGTGAAACAACCCCGTGTGGGTCAAACGCGAGCAGGGATGGAACACAAACACACTACTCACGCTCGGCGTCCGCTCTGTTCAAGGTCCAGAACGAAACCCAAAACAATCTTACTAACAAACTACTAGACTTCTAAACAAACAAAGTGTTTTTCTTAAATATAAACTATCCACAGTTTTCAAAATAGATTGTGTGTGATAGCATATATACAGGGATTTTTTTTAATGTACAGTTGCGAGAGAAAAAAACTAGTATAGCAGGGAGCTGAAGTCTCTGCAAAAATATCGTATTTTTTTCTTGTAAAACAAACTTGTCATGTACAGGTTAACAACAATTTTTTTATTCGTCAACAAAACGATGCTTTTGTTGACAAGCACCATTTGCACTGTCTCTAATGCTAATACCGTCTCTAAACGGGTCGTTATTATCGCTATTTGCATTTCAGTCAGTTGAGGCATGTCGACGTTAATTAAATTTCGTTTAACATTTCCGCAGATTTGTTAAATTGATTGATAATTTAAAAAATCAAAGTGAGTCCAGTTCACATAGGTAAATATTTTGCTGTACTAGTTTTTTTCTCTCGCAACTGTACATACAGACCTTTTTTCCTTTTATATATACATTCGCATATTCCATATAACCATTTGTAATATAAATAAGCATGTGATCAAACCTCAGCAATATATTTCGAATTTCACTTTAAGTCAGTGTTTTAAGGGCGTGGTGCATGAAGTAAAATTTCGAGTTTAGAAAAGCCTGGAAATTCAAAATATACTGCTGAGGTTTGATATGTGTATTAATTTTACAAATGGTCATATGGAATATGCAAAAGTATACTTGAAAGAAAAAAGCTCTGATGTTCGATCATTAGTTTCGAGTTTCAGTAATTTTAAAGCTCATGTAACTTCCAACTCATATGAATTAATCGCTGTATCTGAAACTTGGTTAAACAGCACTTCTGATGTCTCATGTGTTCAGCTAGATGGTTATACGTTTATCCATAAAGAACGAGTTTCTGGTCGTGGTGGTGGCGTTGCCCTTTATATACAAAATAATTTGAAGTTTGAACTCGTATTTAATTTAGACAATTCTATTAGTTTTGAACATATTTTTATTAAATGTAAACTTGGTGATCGGTTATTTTGTATAGGAGTAGTCTATAGATCACCCTCTTTAAATGTAAAAACCTTTATTGAATCTTTTGATACTGTGGTTAGCCATGTTCTTCCATTATGTGACGAAATACTATTTCTTGGTGACTTTAACATTAATTTATTAAATATTGACTCTAATCTTACTAAACAATTTTGCCAATTTATGGAGATATATGGCTTTCATCAGATTATTGAAGAACCTACTAGAGTCACAGATACTTCGGCTTCATTGATAGATTTAATTGTCACATTAAATAAAACAATTATCACCGAAAGTGGAGTTGTCAAAATTCACGATATTGCTGATCATGACTTGACTTATTGTAAGCTTCTAGTTGATTTTCAAAAACTTGTTAGATTTATTACCTATCGCACACTAAATAACATTGACCACCATATTTTCTTAAATGATTTATATTCTCTTCAATTAGATCAACTTTTGTATTTAGTAAATATTGATGATAAGGTTTCATTTCTTAATGATTCTTTATTATTTTTGTTTGATATTCATGCACCCCTAAAAACCTCTCGGATAACTAGAAAACCTGCTCCATGGCTAACGCAAACAATTAAGGCAATGATGTTGGATAGAGACCATGCTTATAAGATGTTTAAAACTACTAAGGAAAATAGTGATTATAATACTTATAAACATTACCGTAATATGGTCAACTCTGCAATTGTACGTGAAAAAAAAGCTTACCTAAATAATTCGATCGGCAAAGATCCTAAATTTCTATGGAAACATCTGAAAAAATCTGAAGTTACAAAGCCTAAGATACGTAATGTACCTTCTTTTTTGAAAAATGTAGAGGTTGCTAATTCCTTCTTAAACAACTCAGCCAGCAGTGTTGCCGATCCTAATCTGGTCTCATGGTACACTAAAAACTCACATCCCAATGTAAAAAATAAATTCAGGTTTTCTCTTGTTGATACTCCTGATGTCTCTAAGTTACTATTCAAAATTAAAACCAATGCAGTTGGATCGGATGGTCTTAGTGCGACAATGATTAAAATGTGCTCTCCAGTTATTATCCCGTATATTACACATATCATAAACTGTTGTTTAGAACAAAGCGTTTTTCCACAGTCTTGGAAGTTATCAACTGTTATTTTAATACCAAAAAAAGAAAATCCCGTAAACCTGAAAGATCTAAGACCAATTAGCATCCTACCCGTGTTATCAAAAATTTTAGAATCTATTATGAAAGAACAACTGACAAATTTTGTAGAGGCTAATAACATCCTGCCCACAAATCAATCAGGGTTTCGAACAAATTACAGCTGCTCTACAGCTTTACTGAATGTCACCGATGATATTATCAATGCAACCGATAGAGGATTACTCTCTTGTCTAATCCTTATTGACTACAGTAAAGCATTTGACACAATAAATCATAATGTCTTATTAGCGAAAATGAAATTCATTGGTTTAGAGTCAAATGCAGTAAAACTTTTAAGTAGTTATATCTACGGCCGCCAACAACTGGTTAAAATTGACAATATTACTTCTGATGTATCAGATATGAATGCCGGTGTTCCTCAAGGATCAATTTTAAGTCCACTGTTATTCTCGATTTACACGTCATTTATCCCTGATACATTAAAATTTTGTACATACAACTTATATGCAGATGATACCCAGCTACTATATTCATTTCCCTTTAAGGATATAAGGACAGCAAATCTAAATGTAAACCTTGACTTAACTAATATCTTAACAGCTTCCCGACAACACTCCTTACTGATTAATCCTAGTAAAACTTCAGCTATACTGTTTGGTCCAAAGAAAATACTCATCGCTGCCAAACGTGTCATTTCACTGAAATTAGATAATATAGCGATACCGTTTGTAGAGTCGGTGCGTAACTTAGGCTTAGTTATCGACTCTGATTTGCGGTTTAAATCTCATGTCAGTAAATGTATTTCTAGAGCTTACAATAATTTAAGAATGATATATGCAAATAGAAAAATTTTAAGTAGAAACACCAAACGACTTCTCTGTGACACTCTGGTACTGAGCCAATTCAACTTCTCTGATGTGGTTTATAGTGCTTGTTTGGATAAGATAACGATAAATCGTATACAAAAAGTTCAAAATTCTTGTATACGGCTTATTCTAGGAATAAGAAAATATGATCATATTTCAGGTAAAGGCACTGAACTGAACTGGTTGAACATGGCTAACCGAAGAATCCTTCACTCTTGTTTGCTCTACTATAAGATAATTAATCTTCGTAAACCATCTTATTTATATCGCAGAATTGTGTATCGGACTGACGTTCACAACGTTAATGTTAGGTTCCGGGGACTTATATCGCCACCAAAGCACAAGTCTGCTATTTATACGAGATGTTTTACCTACAACATTTATAAATTATATAATAAAATTCCCCAGCACCTAAAACACTTAAAAATTAACACTTTCAGGTTTCACTTGCGTTCTATGTTGCTACTAGGTGAGCTTTAAAATTGAAATTAACTCGGAATTAGTGATGTCTAAATATGTTTGTATCTAACCTCTCACATGTTGCAATTATATTTAAGTTTAATTTTTAGTAGGTTAAGTGGAAGATCAGTAACAGGTTAAGCTGACTGAACTTCGCCTACACTTATAATAATATATATCTTTTGTATTTTTTTTTTCTTTCGGTTAAATAAAGACATTTATTATTATTATTATTATTATTATGTACACTTAAAAGAACGCGCTACGCGACCAAACCAAATTTTCAGGCTTTTCTAAACTCGAAATTTTACTTCATGCTTAATCTGCGATTAGAAACACTCGTTAGAGACTTTGAATTGAACGTTTTTAATAAAACATTAATTGGGCTCGTTTATCAGAGACAACAGTTGGGAGTTTACTGCCAACTGTTGAGGAATTCTCTGGTGACCGGACTGTTAATTGTGAACGTGTTTGGGATTTTCGCAATCATACAAAATATACTATACGGAATACCGTTCTTTTAATACCAACATACACAACAAAAAAGTCCAAACATGTTGATGAACGGGCCCAATGTCTAAAAAATTACGTAGAAAAATCACGATACCTATACCTAAAAGAAAAACTCCCTGTATTTTGTATGCCATTATAATTCTATTTTATAGCTGGTACGTTGCTGTAATGTTGTTAGTATTCTGTATATGTATTTTTAATAACAAATTAAGGCTTTTATAGATATAGATTATCAATGTTATGCAATATAATACTTTTTTGATGAAAATAAGTCCGTTCATTAAGATGTTCAACATTCACATGTTTGAATTTGTTTGTGATGTATGTTGGTATATAATGAACGGTACTTCGGCCGGTCTATTTCGTACGATTGCAAAAATCCCAAACACGTTCACGGTTAACAGTCCGGTCATCACTGAATTCCTTAACAGTTAGCAGTAAACTCCCAACTGTTGTTATTGTTAGTGAACAAATCTTATTTATAATAATTGATATTTAGGAGCAAATACAATTAATTTTGTGTAAGTTGGTGTTATTTCGCCTGCAATCTTTAAATTTTTTTTTAAAACAAGGCTCGTATTTCCGAGCAGGGGTGCGTCACCGCAATTGGAAATCGTCTTTTTGGCAGTTCAGGCGACTAATCTAGAGGTCGCCAGCATCGGCGACTATTGAGGAATATTTGAATTTAGCGCGTTTTTCTCCCAGTTTTTCGCTTTCTCCTCGGTCGCCTTAACCTACAAACCGCATTCCACTCCAGACCCATTCGAATCCATATGATTCTGTAAGTACACATATATAGTTGACCGATTCACTCGATGGGAGGGCGCATATGTCGGAATTTTAAATTTCCCGCAATTTTTAACGGGCTCGGTTTCAATCAAGGGCTGTCAGATCCGTTAGATTTGAAGACACAAAATGCCGATAGGACGAAATCGTAATTAAATTTTAACCTATTGTGTATTATTTTAAATAAGTTTACAGTCAAACAAATTTAAAACCAGGGTGTTACTACATTATTTCTCTTTATAATCGTAGCACATGTGAATGATCTTCAAGTATACGAAATACCCATAGTCGTGGATATTTTTATTATACTGAACTAGGAGCATTTTTTCATGGAGCGTATTCCCGTTGTTGTTGGATTAAGCAATTCTGAATCTTTGGGGATGGGCGTTAACATAAATAATTAAAACCGTAAGATTATATAATATTTCAAGTTTTTAAGCTATTGCGTATTCTTTTAATTAAGTCTGTAGTCAAACACATTTAAAACCAGGGTGTCTACATCATTTCTCTTTATTTCTTCCTAGAATTTGTGAATGATCTTCAAGTACTATCCATGAAACAGCTACGGACGTGGAGATTTTCTTCACACGGGGCAAGGAGCATACTTCCATGGAGAATGTTCCCATTGCTGTTGGACCAAGCAATTCTAAAATACCATCTAGTCACAAAGTACGATCCCAGAACATAAAATAATGTCTTGAATTCAATTACAGGGTTTTTCTGTTGCATTTCACTATTGATCAAATGAGATTCACCCTATCCCAAATATCTTTCACCTTGTCAAATATATGTCAAAAGATTTCGCCTGCAATCTTTAAAAGTTATTTGTTTAATTAGTACAAAAAATGGTAGTTTACGACGAGCAAGAAATTGCCGGCCGACGCGTCAGCGGAGGCCGGTGATCTTGCTAGGCCCGAAATGATTTTTTTGTACGAATTAAACATACTATTTTTTCTCCAACCTTTGAATTTTTAAAAAATTAAAAACTTTTTTTCCAAAAAAAAACATGTATAAGTATAAGAAATTTATTCACTATTAAACAAAGTTTGAGAAACAATTATAAACATTTACATATTTAATTATTTTGAACTATTAACATGGATTGTTATATTACAATTTACCAATTCGAACAATTTCGGAACTGAATTGGAGCACCTAAACTTGCAACTATTAAGTTCATTTGCTCCAATTCAGTTCTACTTTCAGTTATGTTTGAAACAAAGGAAGTGCTGGCAACAGCTGTGGTGCTAGGTGAATTCAAGTCAAAAATGTTGTTTGCAGTTTCCAATTTGTTCGAAATTGAATCGTCGATATAGCCCTCGGCCACAGTACTGGACTGCCAACCTCCATGTCTTCTTAAAACGAGTTTCCTTCATATTGGGGGGGCGGAGAGCGATATATTTTCTATAAATGCCTAAATATATGTCACCAGTGACTGTAAATGATTTCGGTTTCTTCATTTTCGTGTTTGGAATCCGTATTAATAATGCAGACCCTAAATCGTCGATATCTGCTATGTTCATTTTCGACATTTCATCGCGCCGGAGTGCTCCTGCTATGCCAAAAATGAGCCCAAACTGAAAATACAAACACACTGAATAAACTAAGATAAAATTAATACATATTTTAACATTCTTACCTTAATCATTAAATATTTATTATCGGTCGCTTCAGAAGGAAATTTATTAATCTCTTCTTTCGTCAAAGTTTTTGATTTTTTGGGTTGATATCCATCTGTCTTCCTCTTTAAAAATGGTATAAGTTTGGGGCTTTCTCCTCGGCCGCCTTAACCTACAAACCGCATTCCACTGCAGACCCATTCGAATCCATATGATTCTGAAAGTACACATGTATAGTTGACCGAGTCACTGGATGGGAGGGCGCATATGTCGGAATTTTAAATTTCCCGCAATTTTTAACGGGCTCGTTTTCAATCAACGGCTGTCAGATCCGTTAGATCTGAAGACACAAAAATGCCGATAGGACGAAATCGTCTCGAGATGAGCGTTAATAAATATAAATAATTAAGTTTTAACTTATTGTGTATTATTTTAAATAAGTCTACAGTCAAACAAATTTAAAACCAGGGTTTTACTACATTATTTCTTTTTATATCATCGTAACATATGTGAATGATCTTCAAGTATACGAAATACGGATGGTCGTGGATACTTTTATTATACTGAACTAGGAGCATTTTTTCATGGAGCGTATTCCCGTTGTTGTTGGATTAAGCAATTCTGAATCTTTGGGGATGGGCGTTAACATAAATAATTAAAACCGTAAGATTATATAATATTTCAAGTTTTTAAGCTATTGCGTATTCTTTTAATTAAGTCTGTAGTCAAACACATTTAAAACCAGGGTGTCTACATCATTTCTCTTTATTTCTTCCTAGAATTTGTGAATGATCTTCAAGTACTATGCATGAAACAGCTACGGACGTGAAGATTTTCTTCACTCGGGGCAAGAAGCATACTTCCATAGAGAATCTTCCCATTGCTGTTGGACCAAGTAATTCTAAAATTCCATCTGGTCCCAAAGTACGATCCCAGAACATAAAATAATGTCTTGAATTCAATTACAGGGTTTTTCTGTTGCATCTCACTATTGATCAAATGAGATTCATCCTATCCCAAATATCTTTCACCTTGTCAAATATATGTCAAAAGATTTCCCGATTTACGAAATGAATTTCAGTATACACCAAATACTTTTCCCTTTAATATTTTTGCTGAACATGTTTGCAGTAACAATAACTTTCTTCTGGGAATATTATATTTGTATTTATATATACAGGGAGTTTTTCTTTTAAGTATTCCAAATTTAATCTATTTTCTGTAAATCTTTAGATATTCCTTGTTTTTTTTTAAGGTCAATTTGAAGCTCTAAATGAGTGATTACCACTCCCAGACTAAGCATGAAGTAAAATTTCGAGTTTAGAAAAGCCCCGTGAAAATTTGTCGAGGGTCGCGCAGCGACCCGAGACAAATTTTCTACGCTTTTCTAAACTCGAAATTTTACTTCATGCGCCACGCGTATAAAACACTAAAATATTGTGAAATTTATGTATATACGAATTTGAAGTCTGTGTTTTATACGCGTGGCGCATGAAGTAAAATTTCTAGTTTAGAAAAACTCGAAACTTTACTTCATGTTTAGTCTGGGAGTGGCATTCAATCATTTAAAGCTTCAAATTGAACTTTAAAAAAAACAAGGAATATCTGAAGATTTACAGAAAATAGATTAAATTTGGAATACTTTAAAGAAAAACTGTCTGTATATATAAATACAAATAAAATATTTCCAGAAGAAATTTATTGTTACTGCAAACATGTTCAGCAAAAATATTAATGGAAAAGTATTTGGTATATACTGAAATTCATTTCGTAAATCGGGAAATTTTTTGACATATATTTGACAAGGTGAAAGATATTTGTGATAAAGTGAATCTCATTTGATCATTAGTGAAATGCAACGAAAAACCCTGTAATTGAATTTAAGACATTATTTTATGTTCTCGGATAGTACTTTGTAACTAGATGGGATTTCAGAATTACTTGGTCCTACAGCAATGGAAACATTCTCCATGGAAGTATGCTCCTAGCCCCGTGTGAAGAAAATTTCCACGCCCGTAGCTGTTTTATGCATAGTACTTAAAGATCATTTATAAATTCCAGGATGAAATAAAGAGAAATAATGTAGATACCCTGGTTTTAAATGTGTTTGACTGCAGACTTAATTAAAAGAATACGCAATAATTTAAAAACTTAAAATATTATATAAACTTACGGTTTTAATTAATTATGTTAAGGCCTATCCTCAAAGATTCAGAGTTGCTTAATCCAGCAACAACGGGATATACTCCATGAAAAAATGCTCCTAGTTCAGTATAATAAAAATATTCACGACCATGGGTATTTCGTATACTTGAAAATCATTCACATGTGCTACGAAGACATAAAGAGAAATTACGTTGTAACTCCCTGGTTTTAAATTTGTTTGACTGTAGACTTATTTAATATAATACACAATAGGTTAAAATTTAATTATTTATATTCATTAACGCTCATCTCGAGATGATTTCGTCCTATCGGCATTTTTGTGTTTTCAGATCTAACGGATTTGACAGCCGTTGATTGAAAACTACCCCGTTAAAAATTTCGGGAAATTTAAAATTCCGACATATGCGCCCTCCCATCAAGTGGGTCGGTCAACTATATATATGTACTTACAGTTTGATATGCTTAGATTAAATTAGATCGACGACTCCCGGGGGGGCACTAGGTATCGTGAGTTTAGTCGCCGACTCACTCGATGCGGGGGCGCTGCAATCAAAAATGACGTCATTAGGTGCGGGGGGAGGGCTACATGCAGACCCGAAAATTTACTTCATGCTTAGTCTGGGAGTGGAAAACACTCGTTTAAAGCTTTGAATTGAACTCTTTTGAAAAAGAACGAATGTCGGAAAATTTACAGCTTATGTTTACCTTTAAGGAAAATGCACTGTATGTAACACTACTTACGGCAGCATCCATTCTCCGGATAAGGAGTCCTCTTATTTCATTTCTAAGATGCCTTTTTTGAGGAACTGCAGCCATTGTGTTGAGAAGTGAAATGTAATTGACAAACTGTAATAAGGTGTTGCCATATAGCGAAATATTTTGTTTCTCCAACATCACGAATATGTCACTAGATTATCAAGTTACTTAGAACAAAAAATGGCGCATTCATGGATAGAGTACAAATATATACGTAAAACGTCCCAGTAAAAAAAACGCCAGGACAACTGATAGGCTGGTGAATATAAGCTGTTCATTGTGGTCCAATAAGAATCAAGCTATATTATGGGCACATGATTTCATCTAGTACTCTGCCCTCGTAGGGCGTCAATTTTTCTACTCCTTTTTTCTACTAATAATTATTTCTACCTTATTCTTTTTCCTACTGCATAAAAAATTCTACTAATTTCTTTTTCTACCAATATTAATTTATTGAATTTTCGAACATTCGAAAAACATTAGAACACTGACATCTTCATGACAACTTCACGTTCATTCATAATTTGACACATTTGTAACTTTGATAATATTCTTTCAACTTCTTTTAAAATTATGGACGTGGAACTGATTAAAACATCTCGAAGTACGTTGTTGCACATTGGGGGATATTTGTATTCCAAAAACAATGAAAAAAACGGGCGAGTAAATTGGAAGTGCCGCCAATATCCGGAGTGCAGCGCTCGAGCGGTGACCCGTTCTTATTTAACCCACGGTCAAGCCGTTGAACTCTTGAGGGGTCCGGATGAATCGCCTCACCAGGGACATGCACTCAACATGGAAGAAGTCGAAGCCGAGAAAATAAAGGTTGAATGAATGAATCAGGTTGGTGGTATGGTGTTCACGGGGTTTTTACCTTCAGAATCGCCTGAAACGCAAAGGGGGAGATCACCCGGAAGCTCCACCTGTGCAACTGCTCCGGAGCGAATTGCATGATGTCACATTAGAACTGCTTCCTACCAAATCAAGAGAGGTGTACGAGAGTTCCTATAGGCGATTTATGGAATGGAGAGAACTTCAAAATGTGTCGTCTTTTTCGGAAAATGTGTTGATTGCATATCTTTACGATTTATCTACCAAAATGAAACCATCCACTTTATGGGGACAATATTCTATTTTAAAGGCAACTATTAATGTGAAAAATGGTATTGATATAAAAAAAGTATCCCAAACTTATACCATTTTTAAAGAGGAAGACAGATGGATATCAACCCAGAAAATCAAAAACTTTGACAAAAGAAGAGATTAATAAATTTCTTTCTGAAGCGCCCGATAATAAATATTTAATGATTAAGGTAAGAATGTTAAATTATGTATTAATTTTATCTTAGTTTATTCAGTCTGTTTGTATTTTCAGATTGGGCTCATTTTTGGCATAGCAGGAGCACTCCGGCCCGATGAAATGTCGAAAATTAACATAGCAGATATCGACGATTTCGGCCGGTCGTCCACTGGAAGCGACAACACGCGGCTACGCGCTCACGCGATCCTAGCGGCAACATGCGTATACGCGCGACAGATCCTGACATGTGTAAATCCAATGAATCTCGTCCACTGCAAGCGTGCGCGGACATGCGGATTCTCGCGCCGAGCGTGTAGGAAATGGGATCTGTCGCTCGTAGCCGCGTCTATTCCTGCGCCTTTACGTTTCCATTTTACGGCTGTAATTTCGTTATTTACACAGCTATTTATTTCATTTTTTCAATGTAAGCAAATAAAGGATTAGTCGACTCATCCATTGAGTTGATTTTTCTATAATAGCATGAATTTCATTAAAATAAAATGAAAGAAAATAGCATAACTTGTGATTCTTTTTAGTGTACTATTTATATTATTTATGAACATTTAAATCAAGAGAAAGGTTTTGTTAGAAATAAAAACATGCTCTGTGCGAAATTTTACAGCAGTGCTTATGACCTCTGTAAATCATAAAAATGCCCTCTGTAAAGTGCTGCCGTCTCTTGCATTTTTCTTTATACTTATGGCGTTTTCTGTAAAATTACAGAAATCTTGATGTCATATTGTTACTATCCATTCAACACACGTTCTTAGGTTTCGTTTGATTGTGTCGGTTGTGCTGTTATTTGAACATTTTGTGCGTATGTATTTTTTTGGAATGATTATATTTTTGTAATTTCTTGCAATGTTCAACCAAGGGTAGACAATGCTTATGGGAGAACTGGATTCTGAGTTTTCGAGGATAGAAAAGGAGAGACTGTGGTCGGGAAGTGGGTCCATCTATTTATGAACAGAGTAAACGTGATAATATTCTAGAGAAAACTGCTCCGGTTCCGTCTACACACATACACACACACAAACGCGCTCGCTTTTATTTTCTCGTGTAATTTGGTCCCGTCTACACCACTTGTACGATGATAAATTAGATGACCTTCAGAAAAATTAAACTATTCCGAAACACTTCTTTTATTTTCAGCGTGCTCGAAATTATGGACTTTAGGAATCAGATATATTTAAAAAAAGCTAAATAAACCTAAAATTAAACTAAAAATAAAAGAATAAAATTCAATGAGTTTACACAAAAGTAAATGAAATCTATCTCACTTTGCCAGAATTCATTAGATATTATATTTATTTTGATTAGTTTTTTTTTCTTCATAAATTCAATAAAAACAGATAAAACCAAATTTGGAAAATAATTTATATTATTGATGTACTGAATACACTACATTTTCAGATACTCGTCGTTTTTGAAAAAAGTTTAAATGTAACCTTTAAACGAGTGTTTAATGCATGAAGTAAAATTTCGAGTTTAGAATTGCCTGAAAAATTAACTTAACTCTATTCGAAAATATTTCTTTTAATTTAGGATTTCAAGCGTGTTTCAAATTATGAACTTTGGTAATTAGTTATATTTTATAAAAACTTAAATTTACATTGAAATTAACAATTTTTAAATATATATTCAACGTTTTTGTTATTCTATATATTTAAGCAAATCCAAATTATCATTCTTTTCAAAACTCGAAATTTGACTTCTACACTAACTTCCAGTGAAATCTCCAACTACTTGGTTAGAGTGAAATAAATTTAGTATGTGAGTTATCAAATGTTCAAATTACGTGAAATGTGCTATGATGGATACAACACCATTTATTTTTAATTTTGTTTAATATTATTTAATGTGTCAAATTCGTGTTCCGAACAGAACTACCCATTTGTTAAATCTTTAATCGTATTATTAATATAAAAAATCCCTGACTTTTCGTTAAAAACACGGAATTTCCCTGACTTTTCCCGATGAATAAAATCCCCTGACGTTTTCCTTTCACATGAGTAAAATTTTGGACTATAGCAAAATGTTTTAAAATGGATTAGTACTGAATTTTAGGGGGTTTTTCGATCATTGGGTGAGGTTGAAGATTTATAAGTAAAATTCCTTCTTCGTTATAATCTTTTATAGGTATTCATCTATATTTACTGAGCACTTTTCGGTTAATTCGGAATTAGGGAATTCCGTCGGTATATTTTTCAGTAATTAGCATAACACAATAACCATTGTCCCCATGCAGCCGCACGGGGGATGCCATAAATGTTAATCCGAAAAGTAGGTATAGTGTATTCATCGCTCTTTTGCTGAGCAATAAAAATCGAACTTGAATACCCTCAATAAAATTATAATCATTATACAACCTTGCGGCTACCGGCACTGCGGGTGACCAGCGCGGGGAGTAGTTGGTGCGCGCCGACAAGGATGCTAAATCGGTTCTATTTCGCCTCGCACAACTACCTAACAAGTACAAGAAGTTCAAGAAAAAATAGGTCTGGAAGTCATATTCTGATTTTTTTTTCGATGCTGTCCATTTGTTCTTTTCGTGATTAATAAAAAACTACTCTTGTGTATACCTATTTTTGATAAAATATGTGGCGACCCTGGGATAATTTTTTCATCATGGACCAAAATCAATTGATTGAGGGCGCCGCACAATGTGCCAAATCGGAGCGTGAGCGCCAGGGGGGGATTTTGAGGAAAAAAATTAAATTAAAAATTTCGAAAAAAAAACATATCCACTCCATTGTAGATACATGAAACCCTTCTAATCTTGCATGTTTATATTTTTCAACCCCCTATATTATTAACAATTAATGCTTAAAGTTGAGCGATTTAGAAAACATCAATTTTACGGCATTTCACTCGCAAGTTTAAATAATTTATTACATGGATAGTAGACGTACTATCAATATAACATTATACACTATTGTTTATAACATAATACTGTATATTATGGTTGAAAAAGTCTCTAAATATTTTAGAACAAAAGTTAAAAAAAAATTGAATATGAAATATATTTTAAATATAAATTTTAACTTTAGAAAGTGTTATAAAAAAAATGTCAACTCGATGAGGTCTGGGACTATCACTAAAAATTAGTTCTATGTTTTTTCTAACTACCCTCAAAATTTCGTATCTCCACCGGTGCGTTTTTGGGGTCTTTTTAATTTTTTTATTTGACGCCACCAATTAAAATTGGGTCGGACGAGGCCCGTGTGGGGTGAGTATCGTGGAGTCGAGCGCGCGCTATTCTCGAGCAGCACGCAACATGATTTTTACGTTGGCCCCGAACAAAAAATAATAAAAACGCACATGTAAAAATTCAATAAAATTAGGGCAGTTACAGAAAATATTAACAAATGTTTATATGATAAAAAAGATAGTATAATAATAATTCAAGGCAGCAAAATTATATACAATTGTTATAATCATTACATAGGTTGTGACTTTCACCAAAAAATGTGGTATGTTTTTAAATGCCCTAAAAACTTCGTATCTCTACATGTGCGTTTTGTGTCAGGTTTTTGCGAATGACCGAGTCGATTTTTATCGGTTGCGCCTAATAAAAAATAAAGCACCTCAAAAAAACGTACAAATATGAAAAGTATCTGCTGTAGTTTAAAAATAATTTAATCTGTTGTTTAAAATATGAATTTTTAATCAGAATATACATTACATTTTTCTGATTTTGCACAACGAAGTTATGTATTTTATACTGTTTTATTTACTTACTTTTTTAAAATGAAAAATTGTCAGTATCCTCATCAGTCTGTTCGTCTTCACTGTCACTTGTGTCCGTTTCACAAATAACTAATTTTTTAGCGTCTGCAGGTAGTTGTTTTTTATGAATTTTTACATCGCTTCTCAAAGAAGAAATTATTGGATCAGAACATACAAGAAGCATATTAAATAAATCTCGAATTGTATTAAGCCTAGAGTTTTTCCTAGTATGGTTTTCTCTAACTCTCTTATATATTTTATTGGTTGCTTCCTGTGCCTCTTCCGAAAGTTCTCCGATTGGTAAAAGACATTGTCCAATTATTTTGCTCCCGTGAATTAAAATTGTATGGACACTAGGAGGCATTCTATACCATCCATATAACGAGGTGTAAAGTCGGGCCGTATCTTCTGCATATTTATCAAACATCAATACATTTATTTTACGAGAACTCGACATTGTTATAAGAATTGTATAAAATCTGTTCAATAATTCTTCATTCAATTCAGTGATGACAGCTACTTTCTCATAATTTCGAAAAAATATTCGAGCAACGTTGCCAGTATTTGAAGTACCTCCTCCTTGCACAACAATATCAACCCTTATCCCTAACTCTTTACGTAATAGTTTTTGTATTCTAGTTTTCCGACTAAATATATTATTTTTCTCTTCTATCGTACATCCGTGAGTAGTTGTTTTCTTCAAATCTAATTTATAGGAGATATGAAGAACACATTCCATGAACTTAATCCATGTATGGAGAGAAGAAATACCATAATTTAAATTATCTTCGATAATAGGAATATTTTTAATTCATTCAATATCATTCATCTCCTTCGGAGAACATTTGCATATAAAACAATTTGAGCTCGGAGTATTTGTTAAGGTATTTATAACTTTTCGATCATTGTAAACAACAAATTAAATTTTACCTCTACATGGTTACCATTAATATAAATTTGTTGTTTTTCCAATAAATTTACCTCTTGCCTCATACTCTTAACTTCATCTAGAATAAGCTGTTTTGTTTCTTTAGCATAAATAAATTTTATCGGTCTACATAATTTAATAGATGAAGGTTTTTCGTTTTTCGTTTTTCCAAATAACACTTTCATCAGAAAATAATCTAAGTGGAACCAGTGAAAACACAAAGACACTCTTCTCTGTAATTTCTTCTTCATCTGTACTGCTATCATCAGATGGCTTTTGCATATAAGTAGAGTGCCCTGAGCTGCCATCGCAACCATATTTACACAACAAAATTAATTTACTAAATGATGTATCTTGAGGAAATTTAATTGTTGATATTAATCTACATAAAGTATGCTCAAGAAGGCTCTGCAAAGGTACTGATGCTCCATTTTGAGAAATAGAAATATTAGCTGGGTAACACATTGTCTTCATTATTTTAATTTTATTGTAAGATGGTAAAAGGTCTTTTGCTCCATGAGAACGTAGTTTTTTTCTTAAATTTTTATAACTTGCTGCCGTCATTTTTAAATCAATAAAAATTGATAGAGCTTCTTCATCTGTAAATTTTTTTACAGTTTCAACTTCATTTGTTTTTAAATAAGTTAAGACTTTTTTTATTTTTTCCTGTGAATCCGAGGAAGCACTTTCCACTAATTTGGCCGCTGGTATATTTCCTTTATCGCGTAAAATTTTTTTGCTGCTGAAAATATTTGTTCTGGTGTATTTTCGGTGATCAATAAATTAGTTTGTCTTCTTTTAGATGTATTACTTTGTATTGTGAACTGTGTACCTGATGTACTTGGTATTGGTGAAATATTTTCTATATTTTCAAAGAGGTTTGTATTTTCAATTAAGACAGAACCCTCGTTGTATTTAAAAGGCAGCAGTAACCAATTTCTATTTTTTTATAATGAAATTGATATGAGATCTTGAGCACATTTTCCACTTTCTATTAAGAGTACTGCAGAAACCCTTAACTTTTTTAAGAATGTCATCATTTTCACTATTGTTTTTCGTCGAAACATTTTCAATATATTTTATTAAATAATCAATGGTATTGCTTGACTGAATAAGGTTTTTTGGTTTTAGTTCGTACCATACCTTATATAAATCACCGTTTGTAATTTTAATTTTCTCCATTATCACTCAGCGTTTTGGATTAATTAAATTACACTAACACTAAACACTAGTTTAATTAAAGTAAACTATTTTATACACAAAAAAACACTAAATCAAAGAAAGAGTATATAGTCAACAAATTAAATAACACTTAACACTAACTTAATTAATAACTACTTTATAATGTTCAATCGTTCGCTTAGGGATCAGAAAAATACGGAACTGTTGGAGACTTCGTTCAACACTAAACGCATATTGTGCTTTCAAGAAAATTAAGAATAATCCATTTCAGATACTTAAACCGTAAAAACTGTGTGACAAGAATGCCATTTGTTACGGTAAATGACAGCTCCAATCGGACCCCTAATAAAAATGTAAACACAAACCAGATGACCTTTATCAGTAACAGATGTACACCCTTATATATCAATAATAAAAAAACCCATAAAACTATTTTTGTAAATGTGATTTAAATAGTGCAAAAAATACTCAGAGAAGAAATAATTTCACTATTAACAATTAACTAAAATTGTAGATTGTGAGGATTATGACTATTATATAAACATTTGTCAATATTTTCTGTAACAGCCCTAATTTTTTTGAATTTTTACATGTGCGTTTTAAGTGCGTTTTATTATTTTTTTGTTCGGGGCCAACGTAGAAATCATGTTGCGTGCTGCTCGAGAATAGCGCGCTCGACTCCGCGATGCTCACCGCACACGGGCCTCGCCCGACCCAATTTTAATTGGTGGCGTCGAATAAAAAAATTAAAAAGACCCCAAAAACGCACCGGTGGAGATACGAAATTTTGAGAGTAGTTAGAGAAAACATAGAACTAATTTTTAGTGATAGTCACAGACCTCATCGAGTTGACATTTTTTTTATAACACTTTCTAAAGTTAAAATTTATATTTAAAATATATTTCATATAAAATGTTTTTAACTTTTTTTCTAAAATATTTAGAGAGTTGATCTTTCAACCATAATATACAGTATTATGTTATAAGCAATAGTGTATAATGTTATATTTATAGTACGCCTACTATCCATGTAATAAATTATTTAAACTTGCGAATGAAATGCCGTAAAATTGATGTTTTCTAAATTGCTCAACTTTAAGCGTTAATTGTTAATAATATAGGGGGTTAAAAAATATAAACATGCAAGATTATAAGGGTTTCATGTATCTACAATGGAGTGGATATGTTTTTTTCTCGAAATTTTTAATTTAATGTTTTTCCTCCAAATCCCCCCCTGGCGCTCGCGCTCGGATTTGGCACATTGTGCGCCGGTGAAGCAGATAATAGCAACACTAAAATTTCAGTAAAGAGCCAGGGTATGTATTTAATAATATCATATAAATATATAATATTATTGAAAGTATTTTAAAAATATTTTTACTGATCCAAATGGCTAAAGCCATGTTCAGAATAGCAGTGTCCAGCGCATTAAAAATTGTAAGAATTCATTTATGTTATAGTATTCTACATACTTTAAAACACAAGAATATACATTGAACAATTTTAATTTATTTATAACAACACTTCTTTAATATCTAATAATATCTTTATTACATGTTTTATTATTTTGACAAAATAATATCACATTTTTACGTAAAAAAAGAATAACAAGATATATGCGTTTTGGGATTCCCTGAGTCGATTAAATTTAGGCTGCGCTCAAGCCTCACCGTCGTTAAATCGTTAATAGTATAAAATCGTTTTATACTATGAAGGCACACAAATTGGTGGTATACTAATATATATTTTGGTCATAATTGTCAACTCTTGCTTGAAAAAATATTATTTGTCTAATAAAATGGTCTGTAATGATATTATAAACGATTAATTTTTTTAATGGAAAAAGTTGTTTTTATAACGGTTTTTTAATATTACGAGAATATGATATTAGAATTATATAATCATAAAATCGTTATAGAGTGCATGATGAACGTAGTTCAGGAATACCGGTCCAAGTTCCAAGTTCTGTATTTTATGGATGAATAACTGAATTTTTAATCATTTTAAATTATTTTGTAACCAAAAATGTATCTAAAACTTTTTGGATGAAAATAGTGAACAATTCTTATTTATAATAATTGAAATTTAGTAATAAACACTATTTAATTTTTATAACTTAGTATCATTTTACTTGCAATCTTAAAAAACTTTTTTAATAACAAATTTAGAATTTGTTTAATAAACAACAGCATTTTTATTCATTTTAAGTTGTTTCTTAGCCAAAAATGTATACAAAAATTTTATTATAATTATTATATTTTAGAAACGTTAATGGTAAGTTTTTATAAGTTTTTTTTAACAACAAATTGCGTGTATTAAAGGGCTCGTTCACAGCGACGGCTCGCAGCCTAACTTCAGGGTCGGCCACAGCGCCAAGGCATACAAAATATGAGGTTGGGATCGCGCTTTATAAATACAAGGATTGCACAACAAAGTCACCTTTCAATAACGGATACATATTACCTTGGGTCTCTGGCCTACCCTGAAATTAAGCTGCGAGCCGCCGCTGCTCGTTCATCAGAAACAAGAGTTGGGAGTTTACTGACAGCTGTTGGGAAATTCTCTGATGACTGGACTGTTAATTGTGAACGTGTTTGCTATTTTTGCAATCGTACAAAATAGACCGACTGGAGTACCGCTCATTAGATACCAACAACATTTTGATGAACGGGCCCAAAGACAATAGAGCAATGGGCCCGTTCATCAAAATATTCAACAGGTTTGGATTCGTTTGTTTGTGATGTGATTTTGTACGATTGTAAAAATCCCAATCACGTTCACGATTAACAATCCGGTGATCAGATAATTCCCTAACAGTTAGCAGTAAACTCCCAACTGTTGTTTCTAATGAACGGGTCCTATGCTAGCAAAATGTTAACTTCTTTAAGTTCGTAAGTTGTTGTTTCATTCGTTGCACATACTTTTTAACATTCCGAAAAATAACCTCAAAATAATTATTACTTTAGGTTTTTGCAGATTAAATTATTCAGTAAATACCGCTATTTATTTACTATGGCCAACAAGGAGGAAGTGGATAAAGTTGATTGCATTACCGAGCAAGAAAGGGAATTCGCACAAAACGCTCTGAATGAGTTTAACCAGTGAGTGCATTTTACGCTGTTCTTGATTTTTTTATTTATTCAAGCTAAATCTGTGCTAACAACATTTGAATAATTGTATGTGTACAAATCTAAGACTAATAATAATATATACAGAATTAAGAACAGCAGATTTTAAGTTGTTCTTCATTTTTTTTTATTGATTTATGCTAAATGTGGTAATAACATTTAAATAGTTGTGTGTGTACAAATCTGAGACTAATACTGATATTTACAAACTAAAAATGTTACCAGGGTTTCAAAGAATAAATCAATCCCAGCTCTCTTTATAATTCTTCAATAAATTGAACTCTTGTTTAAAAAGTTTTGAGAATATCCTGCACCTGTTTCATTGTTGAAATTCGAGCAATCTGTTTATGATAAGACTTTGTGGAAACAATTATGATGAGACTTTGTGTGAAAAATTAGAAAGAAGTTTTTGGTTAAAGATTTATGCATTATATTTTAAATTTTTTAATTATGTAAAAACATACGGTAAATGTGCAGAACACGGCACATATTCAACAAGCTATTTGTGTATGTGTTTCCTATTAAAATTTTTATAATTCTATCAAATTCTTTGATTATAATCATTATTATTGATTTTATGAATGTCAATAAATATATTCAACTCCTTGTTCACTAACCTAACCTAAGCATATGCAAACACACACGTTCGTACACACACATTCATATAAATAACCTGTTGAAAAACACTGGTGTAGGTGATACTGCGCAGGCACAAATCTGGATGTGCGTGTTCTGCATATTAGCCAAACACATCAGCGGCGGCTCGCAGCCTAACTTCAGGGTAGGCCAGAGATCCAAGGTAATATGTATCCGTTATTAAAAGGTGACATTGTTGTGCAATTCCTTGTATTTATAAAGCGCGATCCCAATCTCAAATTTTGTGTGCCTTGGCGCTGTGGCCGACCCTAAAGTTAGGCTTCGAGCCATCGCTGAAACACACACACAAACGAAGGGATCATGAATTATTATTTTTTACAATTTCTTTATCTTTTAGGAAAAATTATGGAATCTGTTTACAAAACATCTCAAAACTAGACGGCCGATCAAATGATTTCAAAGTGCTTCACAATAAATACGTTGCTGAGTATTATAAGAGTGATTTAAAGAAAACCGATCAATTCCAAAAAAACTTGACAACTTTGTTGAATCAGTTTCATTTGCACATCGATAAATTGGATGATGTCGATTACTGCGTGGCTTATTTCAATCAGGCTCTTCTTTATTATCACCAGAAAAAATATTCGGATGCTTTAAAAATCATGGACAAGGTTTACAAGTTCATCGAACCAATGGGTATGTGATTATATAAAATTGAATAAAAAAAAAACATCTGCAAGTAGTAGAGGCTCAGGGGTAATGCTGGGTTTATAAGACGTTTAAAGTTTAAGCGTGTTTAAGGTTTAGTGCTTAACCGGAGTAGAACGTACGTGCTCTTACGACACGTGAACATTCGACATTTATTGATTTTAAGAATTAGCGTTCAATGTTTAAGAGTTCGCTATTTTCCACTTTCCATAAATATCCTTAAACATAAATGGA
Organism: Philonthus cognatus; assembly: GCA_932526585.2. Taxonomy (NCBI): domain Eukaryota; kingdom Metazoa; phylum Arthropoda; class Insecta; order Coleoptera; family Staphylinidae; genus Philonthus; species Philonthus cognatus. Next base: position 20,961,093 of record OW052243.1, read on the forward strand.
TCTGCGTACATTTTTTGCCCCAACACTTTCCAAATTTATACTTCATTATTCTAAAACAGTGATGCCAGAATGTTATACTCAGTTGCAACATGCTAGTTAAGTAATCTTATTAATGTTTCCGAACTGTTATTGGTAAATAGGAGAAAAGATTAAATTATAAACAATTTCTCTTCTGTTAAATATAAGAATGGGTTCATCAAAATGTTCAACATTCAACATGTTTGGATTTGTTTGTGATGCGTGTTGGTATCTAATGAACGGTACTCCGGTTGGTCTATTTTATACAATTGAAAAAATTCCAAACACGTTCACGATTAACAATCTGGTCATCAGAGAATTCCACAACAGTTGGCAGTAAACTCCCAACTGTTGTCTCTGATGAACGGGCCCAATTACTTGTAAAAGAGTATTTTCACATAACCTAAAATTCTTAAACCTTAATTCTCATATGAACGGCATCATTTCCTTAAACTATAATCACTTAAAAAAAAAAAAAGACCTTTATTGGCATATCTTACAAACTATTTACAATTCATTCGTTATTACTCCATTCCCGTATCCCTCTTACCCTCCCTTCTCTTTTCCCTCTCCCTCCCCAGCTTTTCCAACGTCCTTACCCCTATCCCATCCTCTCTCATCCACTCCACTACCCTTCTATTCCCTTTCGCTCCCAGCCACTCCTCTTTCACCCCCTCACATTCCTCCGCCAAGTGTCCCCACGTATCCTTCCCCTGTCCACACAACACACAACTTCCATATTCTTCCCCCATCCATACTTTCCTTCCTCTCTCCTCCGATCCACACCTCGCCCTTGCCACAATCACCCTATCCTCTCTACCCCATCCCTTCTCTATCAAATACTTCGGCACTCTTCCATGCACCTGCCACCTCCCATACATATCATTATACTCACTTCTCTCAATACGCCCTTGCCTTTCTTGTCCTTCCACCTCCTTCCCTTTCCCCCTCACCCACTCATCCACCTTCACCCCATTTCCTAGCCATTTCATTACCTTCGCCTCCAACAGCCCTACCCTCTCATACATTTTCCTCCTCTCCCCCCTCCATCTACCCTCACCCCCACACACACTCGTCACCCATACATCCTTCACCAATCTCTCTTCCTCCATTTCCCACAATCTCATCTCGTACCTCACCACCCTCACCATTGCCTCCCACTCTAGCCTCTCTCTGTTCGTCTCCTGAAGCACTATGTAGCTGGGCGTGGACCTCTCCACCCCCAACATGCGCTTCAGGAACCACATCTGCTCCCTCTCTATCAGCTCGTACCCTTTCGTCCCCCACACTTTCACTCCATACATTAGCACCGATCTCACACACGCATCCCATATTTTACACGCAACCGTCATATTGTTCCCCATCCACTTGCCCCACGCCTTCCTTGCCTTACTCTGCACCCACCTCACATGCTCCTCATACCCTCCCGTTCCTTTAAACCAAAACCCTAAATACTTGAAAGTTTTAACCCTCTCAATAACTACCCCCTTCCACTCCAATTCGTTCACCTTCCCCTCTCTCCCTTTATTTCTAAACTTCACCCACTTCGTTTTCACTACATTCACATTCATTCCTCTTCTATCCATAAACCTCTCCACTCTCTTCAACATCTCTTTCATCCCTTCATACTCTCTTGCCACTAACACAACGTCATCCGCATATGCCAACATCCATACTTTACTTTTACCCATCACCACTCCCCCCGCCTGCCCTTTCCTCATCACCTCTTCCAATTCACTCACATATACATTAAAGAGCATCGGGCTCAGCGGGCACCCCTGCCTCAAACCCTCCCACGTTCTAAAACACCCCGACACCTCCTTCCCCACTTTCGCCACCACCCATGTCTCCTCATACTCCTCACCCACTCCACCATCCCCTCACTCACTCCTCTCCTTCTCAAGCACTCTATCAAACTCCCCTTCGGCACCGAGTCATATGCTGCCTTCAGATCCATAAATACCGCATACACACATCCTTTCTCACACATATTTCTCTTAGAAGTTAAGGCATTTACTATTATTAAATTCAAATAGATTAAAAATGTATACATGAAACAAGTACTTGTACCTAAAATGTTGACCACTAGATATAACTAATGATAATAATAAGTGTCATAAGAAAAACAAATATGTGAACATAACCTGTAAACATCTATTAAATTAATTTGAATTAGAAGAATAAAAACTATAAGACTGTTAATTTTGTAGATGAATTATTAGGAAGGCACGTCGGTTTGTTGTTAGTGGAACTTTACATAAGCGTCAGACAAATCGATAAAGCGTTAAATTTGATAACATATCTTCATAATCACGCTTTGAATCAAGCAACGCCCACCATGATTAACACTACCAAGGTTCCAGTTAAGCATAAACAGGCGGAGAAGGAGAAGAAGCCACAGCCGATTACGAAAGCGACGGAGGAGTTTTTGAAAGTTTTGGACAGATACAGGATTCGGTGCAATCTGCTAAATCACTCTTTGAAGCTGTCGAAAGGGGATATCAAATTATTACATCAAAATGACAAACAGGTAATAATAACAGTAAATAATAATTAAAAAGCTAACAGGCTCATTAATAGACGTTAGCATACAGCTCTAAAACGGTTCTAAAGATGATATTAACATTTCCGAATTAATAAAACGTTTTAGTAGATTACTCTTTGTTTACGCAGTTTGCGCGATTTGGTTGCAAAATTTCTTGAACACAATATTAAGGAATAAATTTCTTTATTCACATAAAAATGTGCATCGAGAATAAAATAACAAATATTTACAAATAATATTAATTAAATTGAAATAAAATTAAGCATAGAAACACATAAATTGAATAAATGAATTAAATTACAAAAGTTAGAAAATATGCACAAATAATAAATTGAATACACTAAGCAAAATAACCCACGAAATTAGAAAAATTCAACAAAGTAAAAGTTTAAGTTAAAGAATTAAAATGCAACACAGACAAAAAATATAAAGCAATATGTCAAAAAAATACAAGTTTCAAGCAATAAGGAACAACTTACTCAATCAGACGATGGCGAGAGAATGCTACGTTTTTCTGATTGAGGGAAAAAGGCAACTCGAAAAAGTGGGAAGAAGGAATTAAAGTAGGGGTGAAAGTAGGGATGAAAGTAACAAAGACAAGAAAAAAAACGTCAAAGGTAAGAGAGTGATAGAAGAAAGCCAGATGCAGTTCGAAGAACGGACATTTTTATTTCCCAGGGCGCACTTTACGATTCAGATCCATAAACCTTCAACTCGGGATTATCTTCTAGTACCCGTCATCAGACACGTACGAGAGGAACGACATTGTCTAGCTAAAAATTTTGTACAAAAGGTTTATGGTCTGTTTGCTCCGGGATCGGCACTTACTGGCAATAAAGTGCGCACCCTGGGCGAAAACAAGCAATAAAAATAATGGCTAAAATCGTATTTTGAATTAATAAAGTTCGTAATTCCTATATTTAATACAATTTTAGATTCGCGCATTGGTAGGCGCGAACACTATTGTTAGTTTTTATTTATTTATTTCAAATTCAAACTTGCATATTTTACAAAAAATACATATGTAATCGTACATGAATGACAATATTTTAACATTTTAAATCTATGAAATAAATGTAGATACAATATTAACTTGTAATTTTTCAAAGCTGTAAGCTTGTGGAAAAATTTGCAGTAATTTAACTATTAAGAGTAGCATTATAATAATAAATATATAAGGAAGAATCCAGTCAGACAGAGAAAATTTACACATTTAATTACAAATTTAGAACATTTTTAAATTCTAGAATTTCGACTTAAGGGGATTATCGCAGTGTAACACGCCGATCGTGTTGGAAAGACCCACATAGTTTAGAGTAGCTCATCCGATGCCAAATTTACAGGACAAGTGGGGCGAATACAGTCAGAGAGAAAAGCGGCAGTTCACTGTGCATTTATGCATTGCTGCTGGGCATGAACGGATAGGGTCTCGCGTCGCGTGGAATAGACGAAAAAAAAGCGTATAAAAAAGACGGATCGAAGGAAAGTGTCGATTCGTATTATTTAAACACGCTGATAATAATAATAATAATAATAAGCATTCTTTATTTTATAGTTCCCCATGACATACAGATATACAAAACATATATTCTGATACTATGGAAAAAAACTTAAAATAGGGTCAAAACAAAGCAAAACGAGAAATGTATATAAATCAAATACCTAATTCATTAATTGAATAGGGCTCTAATTCGCACAGATAATTGAATAATTGTTTTTTTAATAAATTTAAAGGTTTACATTCTTTTAGTGTATCAGGCATACTATTCCATATTTTTATACATGAATAAAATGTGCCCTTTTCATATAAAGTCAACCTGTGTTTAGGAATTACGTACGTATTGCATTGCCTAGTGTAGTAATTACTTTTCATAACACTATCTGAGAAGTAGTGAGAGTGCTTTTTGAGGAATATAACACATTCATACATATAGATGGCTGGCACTGTGAGTAGACGTTCGTTTTTAAATTTTTGTCTGCAGGATTCTAGATAATGCATGTTTTTCATAACTCTGAGAGCACGTTTTTGAAGCATAAAAACTTTATCTAGGTTTGAGCTGGAGCCCCAAAAAATTATACCATATCGTATAATCGAGTATATATTACTATAATAAAAAATTCTACTAATGAAAGGATTAGTACTTTTTATCAATATGCGTAACCCAAAAATATTTTTAGATATTTTAGCGCATATGTTGGCAATATGTACATTAAAATTTAATTTTGTGTCTATTGTTATCCCAAATAGTTTAGCATCGCTATTTAACTTATATTTAATCCCATCGAGTGTTAAATATTCTACATTTAATGATTTATTAAATAACATATAGTTTGATTTGGTTTCATTTAATACAAGTTTATTTTGCTGAAACCAATTATTTACCATGTTCATGCTATCATCACATACCGTTGTAAGCTGGTTCAAGGTGTCTCCATTTACCACTATATTTGTATCGTCAGCATAATTTATGACCTTACTATTATGAACGGCCTTACTTAAGTCATTTATGTAAATGATAAAAAGTAATGGCCCTAAAATGCTTCCTTGAGGGATTCCTATATTCAATTTACGCTTCGACGAGAGGAGTGTATTACCATTGATGGTTGTTATTTTTGTGCAATGATATCTGTCGCGTAGGTAAGATTTTAATATATCATGTACTTGTCCTCTCAGGCCATACTTTTCAAGTTTTAATAGTAACATCTTTTGGTCTATGCAGTCGAATGCCTTAGTAAGGTCTAACATAATACCACATGTTATCTTCTTGTTATCAAGAGCTGTTACTATTTCATTGATATATTCAAATATTGCGGTTTCGGTACTCTTACCAGGAATAAATCCATGTTGAGCATTGTCAAAAAGTGCGAATTTATTGAAAAAATCAATTATTCGAGTTGCAATTAGTTTTTCAAAGATTTTTGCCCAACTAGATAAAATATTTATAGGCCGGTAGTTATGAATATCGTCACTATCGCCTTTTTTAAATATCGGCGTGATAATAGAAAATTTGAGGATATCGGGAAAAGTTCCCTCTTCAAAACATGAATTAATAATATGACACATAGGAGCAGCCATTATGTCAATACAACTCTTTATAACCCCCATGGGAATTTCATCATAACCAGAACTGGATTTATTAGAAAATTGTTGCACTACACTTATTAGTTCATGTTCTGTTACAGGATGTAGGTACATCGAGTACGGTACGGATTATGTTTAACATAGTCACTACCCCCGTCATTGTAATTCAAGTTTGATACTAATTTATCTGCAATACTATTGAATAAATCATTAAGGTTGTTTGCCAATGTCTCAAAGTTATCAGTAGTTGGTAATTTATTAATTTTGGCTCTATCAATGTTTTCAGAAATAACATTCCAGATTACTTTTGATTTATTATTTGAAATTAGTAGTTTGTTTTTAATTAATTCGTTTCTGAAATGTTTCAAAAGTTGATTGTATTGATTTTGTTTTATCTTAAACTGTGCCTTTAGATTTATATTTATTCTTGACATGTTTTGCAATAAAACTAATTCTTTCCTACATTGTTCAATTTCTGGTGATTGTATATAATTATATTTTTTGTTGACTTGTTTTTTTACCTTAGAAAAATAACTATTAAAATACCTTATCATTAAACTTGATAACTTTTCAAACTTAGAGTTTACAGATGACGAATTATATATAGCAGAAAAATGTTCCTGAGCCAAATTCTCACGAAATTGATTTATGTTTTCATTATTTATTACACGTATATACTTATGTTCTTTCTTATTCTCTACAGTGACACTTAACTTTAATATTTGAGCCATATGATCCGAGAAGCCAGTGTGAACGACTTTAATTTCATTTATTTTAGTTATAATATTAGTGATAATGTTATCTAAACAAGTACTACTAATATCTGTAACGCGCGTTGGTTGCTGGATCAAATACGTAGCCCCGAATTCATTAATGATATTTTTAAATCTTTGTGTATCGTTACTATTATTTAAGAAATTAATATTAAATTCTCCCATTATAAAGAATCTAGAATTTTGATGATAAACATATTCTAATATTAAATTCATTTTGTTAAAAAATGTGTCGGTATCAGTCATAGGTGGTCTATAGATACAAATACAGTAGTACTCCACCTTTTCAAAACCAATCCTACAACCAGTACACTCAAACAATCTATATTCATTTAGGTTATTTACAAATATTAGAGGCGTAGTTTTAAATCGATTACTACAATATAACGCTACACCGCCGTGTCGATTCTGTTGCCTACATGATGCTGATGCTAATTTTAATTTTATGAATTTATACATTGATAACTGTTCAATTGTTTGCCAATGTTCTGATAATCCTAGAATAACAAGTCCTTTTATATTTATTATTGATTCATTTAACTCAATGTGACAGTTTCCTAAAGATTGTACATTCTGGTGTATTATACATAGGTCACCTTCCTCACTCGCGATTTCTATGTTATTTACGTTTGATTGTTTTTTCTTATCCTGTTGAAGAAAAAACGATTCACTTGCGTTCCATTTGGCCAGATTTCGGGTTTGCAGATTTCTTCTAATTTGTCGAAGTCGAGCGAAACTTTAAATGACGCATAACTCTCCGGATGTCGAGAAACAAGCTTGGCACATTCCACTTGAAAACCCATACTTTTAAGATGCGATCTCAACAAATCTTCTGTAGTGTCTTTTACTAATCTGTAAACATGCAGATGGGCCATCTTCTTTACTCCTTTTACTATAGTTTCCTGTGAATTTCCTGTTATCGACATTCTTGGCTTGTTTCTTCTTCGACGTCGCACTTCTTGGAATTCCTTGTCCGCTTCTTCTTTATTATCAATCGAAACCATAATTTCTTCTTTATCCTCAATCGGAACCATAATCGGTGGTAATTCATGTTTTTCATTTGTCACCTTAATTTTAGGTAACTGCATTCTTGGTCTATTTAATGTATCTGGCGCCATCTTCTGATCCTTATTTTGAGGATCGTGTGTAGCAACCATATTAGCATAAGTTGAAAAATTATGTATATCTTTATTTTTATTAACATTGGTGGTATTTACAGATTTCTGTAATTGTAGTAGGTTAATTACATTATCTTTCTCGATAATTAATTTCTTTAATACTTCATATTTTTCATCCTTTTCAATAATAATTTGTTTTAATAACTGTACCTCTTCTTTGAGAAATGCATTTTCGAAATTATTATCAATTCCAGACATCATAACCTCACTGGAGTCGATTTCCAACTTATCACATTTCTTCAGGTGGTATTTAATACATCCTGGATGTGCTGGATATCCACAGTTTTCACAATATTTTGGCTTTCTCACTTTTCGTCTACACGACACACAATCTTCACCTTCAGCTTCACTATCGTTTTCAATATCACCGACTTTGTTCGTCGCCATACTTATATATATTTCATACAAGCTATGTATTGTTTTTAATTCGTTAGAAATCGATCCTGTGTTATTTTTCGGTATTTACAAAACCGATGATTCTTATTCTTGTCATTATAACTAATTATTTTTACTTTTAAGACTCCAGTTTTGACAGCTGAACAAACTATGTGTTTTATTTTATTAAATTAGAGATTATTTCTTAAAAATATAATAATAAAATAATTCATGTTCATAAGCTCCTTGTGAATATTTATATGCCGGATATACAGAGAGTTTTATGTAACACCGAACATTTTCATAACGAGAATTTGTCTTTTAAGTATACAGAAGCATACGTTGAACATTTGCCGATGCTAGGTTTATTAAAAGAATTTAATTTGAAGCTTTAAACGAGTGTTTTCCACTCCCAGGCTAAGCATGAAGTAAAATTTCGAGTTTAGAAAAGCCTGAAAATTTGGTTTGGTCGCGTAGCGCGAAGCGCGGAGCGGCCAAACCAAATTTTCAGGCTTTTCTAAACTCGAAATTTTACTTCATGCGCCACCGGTACTAAACACTGATGCAATAGAAAGTTTATCGGTGTGTTTTAAACTTCGTAATTTGTCAGTGTTTTGTACCGGTGGCGCATGAAGTAAAATTTCGAGTTTAGAAAAGCCTGAACATTTGGTTTGACCGCTCCGCGCTACGCGACCAAACCAAATTTTCAGGCTTCTCTAAACTCGAAATTTTACTTCATGCTTAGTCTGGGAGTGGAACACACTCATTTCAAGTTTCAAATTATTTTTTTTAACAACGAGTATCTAAAGATTTACGACATATACTGTTTAATTCTCACATGTATACTTGAAAGAAAAACTCCCTGTGTGTACAAGTTGAGGCATTAATTGCAATTGATTGGCTACAATTTTTAATGGTCATAGAGGCAACCCAATTTACACATAACTTAAAAAATAAAGGTGTCAAAATTGTATTGGATGAACATGTTCGGTGTTATATAAAACTCTGTATATGAAAAAACGGGAACATAGGATTTTCAATGATATTTTTTATATAGGAATATTATCTTTGATAACTGCTATTGCCATGAAAATAATGTGTATTAATATGGCCTCTGCCAAATTGGGTAAATACCCCAGATTTTGGGGAGAATTTCAATTTTTATTTTATCCAATATTCTAGTTTTTATGAATGCAACAAATAAATAATAGATTGAAAAAAATTAAACGGACAGCTGCCCTGTTTTTTTATAATTAGTACAGGGTTTACAAAATGATGATGTGTATAAATAGAGGATTGCAATAACATTCAATTACAATTCATTTATTCCTTATTTACTTATTATCAAAATATGACTCATCATAAATCAGCCAAATTTGAAATGAAATATATTGGGTTCGGTGCAATGTTGAGCAAGAAGCTTGTTATTTGAAATGCATTATAATGACTACCTTATTATTATTATAGTTCTATTTTTTCTAAAATAATTAACAATGAATATGCACGCAGTTAAACCCTACATTTTTGTAAACATTCGTCAAACATATATTACCTGTGCTCAGTAAAAAATAGTTAATTTGTAACATTAATCTACGACAACGTCATATCGGTGACGTTATTCTCACTATTCTTATAGTTTTGATATCATTGATTCGTTGATGAAGTCGCAGTTGGTTCAAATATGTCCGATTGCTAGAAACTTTACAATTTACTTTAATAGTTTTATTGCGAGAAGTTTAATGGCATTTAACAACTGTTTTAACAACGAAAGATTTAAGGCGAAATAATGATTTGAACAAGGCTGATTGTTATTCGATTGCTTCTGCTTATTAATCAGCTTAAAACACTTTCAAAATAATTTAATAATACCGACACTGTCAAATAATTAGGAAAGCCAATATTAAGGGGATTATCGCAGTGTAACACGCCGATCGTGTTGGAAAGACCCACATAGTTTAGAATAGCTCATCCGATGCCAAATTTACAGCACAAGTGGGGAGAATACAGTCAGAGAGAAAAGCGGCAGTCAGTTCGCTGTGCATTTGTGCATTGCTCCTTGGCATGAACGGATGGGGTCTCGCGTCGCGTGGAATAGACGAAAAAAACAAAGCGTATAAAAAAGACGGATCGAACGAAAGTGTCGATTCGTATTATTTAAACACGCTGATAATACATACAAGCTATGTATTGTTTTCAATTCGTTAGAAAGCGTTATCGGATCCTGTGTTATTTTTCGGTATTTACAAAACTGATGATTCTTATTCTTGTCATTATAACACATTATTTTTACTTTTAAGACTCCAGTTTCGACAGCCGAACAAACTATGTGTTTTATTTTATTAAATTATAGATTATTTCTTAAAAATATAATAATAAAATAATTCATGTTCATAAGCTCATTGTGAATATTTATATGCCGCACATATATGAAAAAAAACATAGGATTTTCAATCATATTTTTTAAATGGGAATATTGTCTTCCCTAACTGCTATTGCCATGAAAATAATGTGTATTAATTTGGCCTCTGCCCAATTGGGTAAATACCCCCAATTTTGCGGAGAATTTCAATTTATATTCGGTCAAATATTCTAGTTTTTATGAATGCAACAAATAAATAATAGATTGAAAAAAATTAAACGGAAAGCTGCCCTGTTTTTTTTATGTTTAGTACAGGGTTTACAAAATGATGATGTGTATAAATAGGCTCAGTCAACTTAGCCCCTCGAAGTTCGACTTTTTTGAAAAAGGCGATTGCGCTAGACCGGCCTTAGCTAGCGCCACAAAAATTAGAGCTAGCGCCATTTAGACAAGAAAACTACGGGGATTTGAACTTTCGGGGGGCTAAGTTGATGCTAGCCCCCCGAGTTTGGATTTTTTAAGTTTTTTTACACTATTCGGATTCCTCAGAGCTAGCGCTACCAATTTAAAAGCCAACGCCACTCCCACAGCCTCAAAAAATGATAAAACATTTTTAACCCTGGCCCCCTAAAATGAGATGTTTTTAACCAAATTGGGTGGAAAATATAACTTAGAGCTAGCGCCAACAGAATATGACAAAAATATTCTCTCAAAAATATCAGGTAAAAAAAGTTCACGTCCAAATTTTGATGCAAGAGCTTTCAGATCCTGTATGCGTATTACCATTTACTTCCTGAATTTTAATACAAAATGATGTTTGGCATATAATATACCGCTTTCAACAAATAGTTCGGCGTTGTAATTACTTTATTTATGTTCATAGACACTGGCTATTAGAAACATGATGCCTAGTAGACAGTAGCGTAACTGACAATTGTGTTTTCACTCCTAGCTAATTTAAATCGTTATTACGCAAGAACTTACCTTACGATTTAAGAAACTCTTTTGGCATTGTAATTACTATACTAATATTTATAAACACTGGCAACGAGATTGCTTGCACTAGTAAGACAGTGGCGTAACTGACGATTGTTTTTGATAATTGAAATCGTTATAACTCGGAAACTAACCGTACGATTTCAAATTTTTTTTTGGCATTGTAATTGCTATACTGAAGTCTATAAACACTAACAACGACATAGCTTATGATATTAAAGGATAAATTAAAATCACTTGCTTTGTTTCACTATTTGTTTCTATTTACTCGACTAGTTTCGCTTTTTACGGCATTATCAAAGTTCACTCTTGATTCACTCTTGATTCACTATTGATAATGCCGTAAAAAGCGAAACTAGTCAAGTAAATAGAAACAAATAGTGAAACAAACCAAGTGTTTTTAATTTATCCTTTATTATTATTTCAAAATGTTTCACCAAGTGATAAATGAGAAAGTTATTCAAGAGATAGCTAGTGCTAGCAAGACAGTGGCGTACCTCACGGTTGTTTTTTTTATGATAACTTAAATCATTATTACTCGTTGGAAAACACTCGTTGGGAGTTTCAAACTGAACGCTTTTCAAAAACAATGAATGCCTGAAAATTTACCTAGTATACATCGGGTTATGTATGTACCTAATCAAAACATGGGTATCTTTTCGATGCTACAAAATTGTGATTAAGCTCCTTTCGTTGCTATTCAATTGACTTCATTTTCATTCTAACACAATCTATCTTAATATCCTGATTCTACGATAAACAGGGAGTTTTTCTTTAAAGTAGACGTATTCCAGATTCACTTTATTTTGTTTAAATCTTTAGATATATGTTGTTTTTACAGGAATTCAATTTGAAGCTTTAAGCGAGTGTTTTCCACTCCCAGACTAAGCATGAAGTAAAATTTCGAGTTTAGAAAAGCCCCGTGAAAATTTGTCGAGGGTCGCGCAGCGACCCGAGACAAATTTTCTGGGCTTTTCTAAACTCGAAATTTTACTTCATGCGCCACGCGTATAGAACACTAAAATTTTGTGAAATTTGTGTATATTTGAACCTTACTTGAAATCAGCGTTTTATACGCGTGGCGCATGAAGTAAAATTTCGAGTTTAGAAAAGCCCAGAAAATTTGTCTCGGGTCGCTGCGCGACCCTCGACAAATTTTCACGGGGGTTTTCTAAACTCGAAATTTTACTTCATGCTTAGTCTGGGAGTGGAGAACACTCGTTTTAAAGCCTTGAATTGAACTTTTGCACCCAATTTGATTAAAAAAATCTCATTTCGGGGGGCTAGGGTTTAAAATGTTGTATAATCTTTTGGGGTTGTGGGGGTGGCGCTAGCTTTTAAATTGGTAGCGCTAGCTCTGAGGAATCCGAATACTGTAAGAAAACTTGAAACATCCAGCATCAACCTAGCCCCCCGAAAGTTCAAACCCCCGTAACTTTCTTGTCTAAACGGCGCTAGCTCTAATTTTTGTGGCGCTAGCTAAGGCCCGTCTAGCGCAACAGTTATTTTTTAAAAAGTCGAACTTCGGGGGCTAAGTTGACTGAGCCGTATAAATAGAGGATTGCAATAACATTCAATTCATTTATTCCTTATTCACTTACTATCAAAATATGACTCATCATAAATCAGCCAAATTTGAAAAAAATATATTGGGCTCGGTGCAATGTTGAGCAAGAAGCTTATTATTTGAAATGCATTATAATAACTACCTTATTATTATTATAGTTCTATTTTTTCTAAAATAATTAACAATGAATATGCACGCAGTTAAACCCTACATTTTTTTAAACATTCGTCAAACAAATATTACCTGTGCTCAGTAAAAAATAGTTGATTTGTAACATTAATCTACGACAACGTCATATTGGTGTTATTCTTACTATTCTTATAGTTTTGATATCATTGATTCGTTGATGAAGTCGCAGTTGGTTCAAATAGGTCCGATTGCTAGAAACTTTACAATTTACTTTAATAGTTTTATTGCGAGAAGTTTAATGGCATTTAACAACTGCTTTAATAACGAAAGATTTAAGACGAAATAATGATTTGAACAAGACTGATTGTTATTCGATTGCTTCTGGCTTATTAATCAGCTTAAAAAACTTCAAAAATAATTTAATAATACCGACACTGTCAAATAATAAGGAAAGCCAATATTAAAGGTATATTACACATCTTTATTTAAATTAGTGAAACATTTCGTGTTTTCTATATTAGTGAACATGCAGTATAAAAAAAATACTTATTCCATTAGTAGTCAGAAAGCATGAAAATAAAACACTAGTACAATAAAATATCGATTATAATTGCGAAATATTAATTTTACGAGAATAAATGCTAACGACGCGAGCCGTTTTTGTTAACTATGATTGAAAAAAGAAAAGAAAAACAAACGCGAAGCCGCACAGCGTTCACCGGCCCAGAGATAAACGCTGGCCGCATGCTGCTCGCCCCTCCAATAATTGTGCAGATGAGTGTACAACGCGTTCAACTAAGAGAAGATCCGCAAGGCGGCGGTATTTTACGGTCTTATTTTTCAAGATTTTTATTTTAACCTGACTCGGGCATAAGCTATCGCATCCTTATGAAATGTTCACATTATATTCCTTATAGTATAAACTAGTAAGATATGGGAATATTTTTTTTAATTTTGAAAAATTTAACATTATTTTTTTCATACCTCTGAAAGCAAATTGTTTAAAAAAAAGTACTTCGATATTTTACTAGATAATTGGGCTTAATATACGCTGTCAAAATTTCAACTTTCTAGGACCTTTAGTTTTTAAATAAACCTAACATTAAATTTCAGACCACTGTTATATTCCCCTTAAAGGTATATTACACATCTTTATTTAAATTAGTGAAACATTTCGTGTTTTCTATATTAGTGAACATGCAGTATAAAAAAATACTTATTCCATTAGTAGTCAGAGAGCATAAAAATAAAACACTAGTACAATAAAATATCGATTATAATTGCGAAATATTAATTTTACGAGAATAAATTCTAACGACGCGAGCCGTTTTTGTTAACTATGATTGAGAAAAGAAAATAAAAACAAACGCGAAGCCGCGCAGCGTTCACCGGCCCAGGGATAAACGCTGGCCGCATGCTGCTCCCCCCTCCAATAATAGTGCAGATGAGTGTACAACGCGTTCAACTAAGAGAAGATCCGTAAGGCGGCGGTATTTTACGGTCTTATTTTTTAAGATTTTTATTTTAACCTGACTCGGGCATGAGCTATCGCATCCTTATGAAATGTTCACATTATATTCCTTATAGTATAAACTAGTAAGATATGGGAATATTTTTTTTAATTTTGAAAAATATAACATTATTTTTTTCATACCTCTGAAAGCAAATTGTTAAAAAAAAAAGTACTTCGATATTTTACTAGATAATTGAGCTTAATATACGCTGTCAAAATTTCAACTTTCTAGGAACTTTAGTTTTTAAATAAACCTGACATTAAATTTCAGACCACTGTTATATTCCCCTTAATCAGAGGTTTAATCAATGATTAGTGCATGATTAAACTTAATCAGTCGTGGTGCAAACAGACCTCGGTGTTTTCAATATTATTTATATACAACTATTCACGTAATTTAAACCAAATTCATATTATTAGAAAGTTTTAGTACATATGGCAATGCTAACGTCTGCCCTAAACTTGTATGTTGTCCGGTAACCTTTTGCGTTACCGGTCAACAAGCAAGTTTAGACGTAGATGTTAGCGTTACCATATGTAATGAAACAATGAACTAAAACTCCCTAATATCTGTAATAATACTGTGCGATCATTTAAATTATAAACAAGAGTAGGTGGCTTTTTTGTTTGTGCGGTTGGCCAGAATGATGGAATAATTTTGAGGTTATGGCAAACTATGTGCGATCATTTAAAATATAAATTAGAGTAGGTGGCTTTTTTTTGTGCGGTTGGCCAGAATATGGAATAATTTTGAGGTTATGGCAAACTATGTGTTAACAGTCTAATTTAAAGTTCAAAGCCTACTTTTATTTATATTTTAAATGATCGCACAGTATTTGTGATTAATTATTTGTTTCTTTTTTATATCATGCAAATACAAATTTTTTAATCACATTTAGGTACATATTAGTATAATTTATTTAACAACTGGTTCTTTTTATGCGTAAAATAAGTAAAGTGAGCGTCCCGAATCGTTTGAGAATTGTATCAAAATAATGATGTATGTCGTTAAACCACCGACGATTGAGAAGAGCAAACTGTAGTTTATGTCAAAGAATCCGCCGGCTGAGAATTCTGTTTTCTGGTGAAGTATCTGCATGGAAAACATCTGGATTTCATCTTTGACGTCCTCACTTTCGAAATCCAAAGAATGTAACACCGTGCCGGAATTTATGCACTGGAAAATTTAAAGTATAATAAATTATATTGAAAGGTGCATTTTAATGTAAATTATAGTTGGTTGGCTAAGAGTTCGAATTTTGAGGGTGGAAAATTTGGGTAGGCTAGATAAACAATTGTAAAATTGATTAACGTGAGAAAACTTATAAAACTGTTCTCGATCATTCCGCGTTTGGCAGCTTAAACATCTTTAGGAATTCACTCTTTTTAAAAAGCATTAAATTTGTAACTTCTAACGAGTGTTTCCACTCCCTGATTAAGCATGAAGTAAAATTTCGAGTTTAGAAAAGCCTGAAAATTTGGATTTGCCGGGCGGAGCGAAGCGAGCCCGGCAAATCCAAATTTTCAGGCTTTTCTAAACTCGAAATTTTACTTCATGCGCCACGCGCATATAACATTATTATATTGTAAAGTATTAAATATACTGCTTATGATTCAGATCAACTAGATTTCGTAACTAAAAAATGTTAATTGTTTTTTATGGCGCCCAACGTACAACAAATAAAGTTTCAGTTACCTAATCAAACTTTTTAAAAAGCATTCAATTTGTTACTTCTAATGAGTGTTTCCACTCCTTGGTTAAGCATGAAGTAAAATTTCGAGTTTAGAAGAGCCTGAAAATTTGGATTTGCCGGGTGGAGCGATGCGAGCCGGGCAAATCAAAATTTTCAGGCTTTTCTAAACTCGAAATTTTACTTCGTGCGCCAGGCGTATACAGCTGATATAATTTGAACTACAAAATATACTGCTTATGTTTCATATCAGTCGAGTTTTGTAACTAAAAAGTTTTATTTGTTTTATGTGCCCAACATAAAACAATTAAAGTTGCAGTTACAAAATCAAGTCTGATTTGAAACGTAAGCTGTATATTTTGTACTCCATAATATTTCAGTGTTGTATACGCCTAGCGCATTAAGTAAAATTTCGAGTTTAGAAAAGCCTGAAAATTTGGATTTGGGCGCTCGCTTCGCTCCGCGCCCAAATCCAAATTTTCAGGCTTTTCTAAACTCGAAATTTTACTTCATGCGCCACGCACATAAAACATTATTATATTGTAAAGTATTAAATATACTGCTTATGATTCAGATCAACTAGATTTCGTAACTAAAAAATGTTAATTGTTTTTTATGGCGCCCAACGTACAACAAATAAAGTTTCAGTTACCTAATCAAACTTTTTAAAAAGCATTCAATTTGTTACTTCTAATGAGTGTTTCCACTTCTTGGTTAAGCATGAAGTAAAATTTCGAGTTTAGAAGAGCCTGAAAATTTGGATTTGCCGGGTGGAGCGATGCGAGCCGGGCAAATCAAAATTTTCAGGCTTTTCTAAACTCGAAATTTTACTTCGTGCGCCAGGCGTATACAGCTAATTTGAACTACAAAATATACTGCTTATGTTTCATATCAGTTGAGTTTTGTAACTAAAAAGTTTTATTTGTTTTATGTGCCCAACATAAAACAATTAAAGTTTCAGTTACAAAATCAAGTCTGATTTGAAACGGAAGCTGTATATTTTGTACTCCATAATATTTCAGTGTTGTATACGCCTAGCGCATTAAGTAAAATTTCGAGTTTAGAAAAGCCTGAAAATTTGGATTTGGGCGCTCGCTTCGCTCTGCGCCCAAATCCAAATTTTCAGGCTTTTCTAAACTCGAAATTTTACTTCATGCTTCCCCTGGGAGTGGAAAACAATTGTTTAAAGCTTCAAATTAAACATGTTTTAAAAAGAGCATATTTATAAAGATTTATTATATGTCAAATAAAATGTTAAACATACTCTAAATTAAAAAATCTGACCGATCCTTTATAAACGATACATACCTCTTCAGTTGTGGTACTACAACAATAACAAAGGTAATACGTGTACATCAAATAATTCGAAATGTGCAAAACGATATTCGACAAAATCGTCAGCTGCAAACTGGAATCGATGTACCGACACGTGACGCAAATTATATAAACATCCATCATGATCGCAATAAAGTAAACACTGAACGAAACCAAAAAGATAAACCCGAAAATATCATTAATCATCTTCGATACCTCCGTCAACTCGTAATGAACCACGCAGACCTTCCTCAAAACATCGAGTTTGATTTTATCGGACCTGTTCTGCGTTTGCAATTCGGTCATCTTTTTATTCAACCTTATGTAACCCCTTTTAATCATGTAAATGTAGGCCGTGGTGCACTCGATCGTCCCCACGTCGATTACCATAGGAAAGAAATAAAGGCTTTCGAAAAAAAAGCTGAAGAAAGTTAGTTTACTGTTTCTGCGTCTCGAAAGTGCGAACTGTATCAAAATCAGGGTGGCTACAAAAAAAATATGACACCCGATTCTTATCATCAATTTCTTTTTTAGTTTTGCGTAATCGTAACTGCTGTTTAGCACCTTTAACTTCGCATCGATTTCGCTTAATTTTTCCATGATTAAAATGTGCCGTTTTTCATAAACAACGGCTGAAATCCAGTTGGTGACTACTTGCAGCATTCCCATGTAATATTCCATGAGTATAATCAGGCCTATTAGTAAAGTGCTTTTTTCTGTTGTGTTGTTTACGTAAGCTGAATAAATTGTGAGAAAGACGTAAATTATTGTTGCGAAAAGTAGAATGATTTTGTTGATTAGCGAAGGTGTGTATTTTTGATCGGTTTCGTTGGATTTGAAGGATAACACGCCAAAGATTTTCGAGATCATTATTAAAGGTTCTAGCGCTTTATATAAACATGACATTTTTATAAGAAAATTTTAATAAAAATATATTTTTCACACTTCGTAAAAACCTCTGGTCTATAGCCAGTTATCGAGAGAGAATTCAAGTTTATGTAATTTTTAAATTTAATTTTTTTATACTCTATGGGTACTTTAATTTAAGGTCTGTAGCCAGTTTTTGAGAGAAAATTCAAGTTTATTTATGTAATTTTTAAATTTTAATTTTTTTATATTGTGTAGGTACTTTATATTGTATAGGTACATTAATTTAAGTACTTTAAATTATATTGACATTTCTCTTGTGCTTTTGCACCAGTTCTAGTTAAGGTCCTCGTTAATTAATGTTGTAGTTGAACGACAAAATACCTATCAACGTTACTTATGTTAACAGCACTATCTGTCACATAAACCAATCCACTGCATAGGTTATTTTGTAGTTAGCTTAATGAAGACTGGTACAAACGGGTATTTGTAGTTGATACTTCTATTTGTTAAGGAATTAATATATAAATAATGTTTATATTCTTTCGATTATAAAGATTAGTTGTTGATATGACCGGCCCGATGAGCATGCAAATTTTTATCTTGCAAAATCAACACCGTTTCATTTTCTTTTTGTTTTAATCTGAATATAAATGCATTTTAATGTAATAATAATAATAATAAATTTAATGTAATAAGTAATAAAATACAATGAAGTATTATTTTATTGTATTAAATTTGTTCGGAAGTCAAGTTTGCAGCAGGCCTCAGAATGCAATGAACTGTTATTTCGTTGTATTTAATTTGTTCGCAAATCACGCCTCACTTTGGTTTCTGCCAGCTCTGATTGTCAATGTTTTATATTTCACAATTCAGAAATAACGAATTTTATTAGACTTTGACAAGATAATTTATTTTATTGTTAATTTATATTACTTCAAAATTTTCTCATATTTAATTCTGATGCATTTTTGAAAGTAAACTCTACTGTTGAATATCGATTAAATTATTTTCTGTAGTGTTTGTTTCAATTTGTTTGAAAAGGAAAGAAAACGATAATGAGTGTTTTATGAATCAATTAGATTAATTGTTTACTATGTAAACAATGAATTTAATTGATTCATAAAACACTTATTAAATTAAGTATTTTATTGATTCAATTACTTTATGTGTTTGTTTTTTTTTTTTTCATCCTTTAGAATGTCGAGGTATTGTTCATGCTGGCTAATGAGGAATACCTGGAAGGAAATTTAAAGGAGGCCATGATGATACTGACGTCGATTCCTTGCGACTGTTTGAAGTTAACGTGAGTCTATTTTGTTTGAATTTTAATATCTTAAAATATAATGATATACGAGGTGTCCGTATTTCTACAGAATGTATGGGAATCTCGGTTATTTGAAAAGATTGAGAGTCGGTTAAATTTGAGTTGCATACTTTGGGGGCCAATAATAATATGAAAACAAATTTGAAAAATCTTCTTTTATTTTTGAGATATTGTTAAAAAACTGATTTTTTTGAAATTTTGTGTTTATTTTTTACTTGAAAACTATTAAATCTAGTTATTAAAACTTTGACATTGTGGACGTATTTTTTAATGGGTAATCTAGTAAGATACTTCATTTTAAGATAATTCCAAAATTTACCTAGGAGGGCAGGTGGTGGCCGAGCGGTAACGTCATCGGACGGTATATCACTCGGCGAGCCACAGACCTGATGCAATTCCCGTGCACAGAGAGGTGTTATTTAAAAATAATATCTTGTCGTGTCTCTGGGTGTTGTGTGAATGTGTTGTGACATCCAAATATACATATTATACATATAACTAAGTTAAGTTAAATTAAATATTAATACAAATAGAAATTGATGTTGGATAATAGCCGAGTTACTAAGGCCAGGCAAAAGCCAAAGCCAAAAAAAAGAAAAAAAATGTACCCGGGATCCATAACCAACTTTTGTTTTTCTTAAGGGAGCCATTTTGGATTTTCATGTTTGTTAAAAGAGTATTTTTTTCTGAATACAGTGATGTATCGTACTCATGATTTAATATATATTTGATATCTACCGAGCGGCAGCTCGCAGCCTAACTTCAGGGTAGGCCAGAGACCCAAGGTAATATGTACGTCGGGGTCACCAATGTTATGTTTATGTTTGTTTTAACAAACTTCCACTCATGCACCAATGCGTGAGGCTTGTTATCAATTACTCAGGAAATTGCCAAAATAGAGATTATTTCTTTATTCTAATACAAAGAATGTAAACTAACGTTTTACATGCAAAATTCTCTATATGTCTAAAATATTTATTTTTTGGTTTCCCTGGATTTTTCATCCGCCTCACTGATGCCTGGAGCTCCTTGTTTGCCACGCCCTCGCCTGTACATTCCTCGAGGGTACGCCACATATCCATTATTAAAAAGTGACTTTGTTGTGCAATTCCGCGTATTTATAAAGCGCGATCCCAACCTCAAATTTTGTGTGCCTTGGCGCT
Organism: Philonthus cognatus; assembly: GCA_932526585.2. NCBI lineage: Eukaryota > Metazoa > Arthropoda > Insecta > Coleoptera > Staphylinidae > Philonthus > Philonthus cognatus. The sequence goes on from OW052243.1 coordinate 20,981,990, forward strand.
GTGCCCTACCCTGAAGTTAGGCTGCGAGCCGTCGCTGTATCTACCGTATCTATGAGATAAAGGACGAACATAGGGATTCTTAAAGACACTTGGCAACAAATGTATAGCAGGAGGGGACTATAATGCCAAGCACAAAGCCTGGGGTGCAAGATTGGTAAACACCAAAGGAAGAGAACTTCTTGCTGCAATGAACATAAACAGCATGAACCCGGTGGCAACAGGCGAACCCACCCACTGGCCAAGCAATCCAAACAAAACACCAGATGCCCTAGACTTCTTCATAACAAAAGGAATCAACCCAAAGCTTATGAAAATTGAATCAAGCCTGGACTTATCCTCAGACCACACACCAGTAATATTAACGGTACTCACAGAACCAACCAACCAGAATAAACAGACCACTCTATGGAACCGCAACATCAACTGGGAAGCATTCCAAACAAAAAACAGACCAACTAATAAACCTAAAAATTCCCCTAAAGACGCCTATCGACATAGAAGTAGCGCTGGAAAATCTGACAAAGTCCATACAAAAGGCGGCATGGGAATCAACACCACAAAGACCCAGCAACAAAAGGGATGAAAACCCAATAATAATAAAAGATAAAATATCTGAAAAACGAAAGTTACGCAGGACCTGGCAAATCACAAAAGCACCAGAAGACAAAAGAAAACTTAATAGAGCATGCCGCGAACTAAAGGCACTAAAAAAAAAAAAAAAAAAAAAGACCTTTATTGGCATATCTCAACATCTTACAGACTATTTACAATTCATTCGTTATTTCTCCATTTCCGTATCCCTCTTACCCTCCCTTCTCTTTTCCCTCTCCCTCCCCAGCTTTTCCAACGTCCTTACCCCGATCCCATCCTCTCTCATCCACTCCACTACCCTTCTATTCCCTTTCGCTCCCAGCCACTCCTCTTTCACCCCCTCACATTCCTCCGCCAAGTGTCCCCACGTATCCTTCCCCTGTCCACACAACACACACCTTCCATATTCTTCCCCCATCCATACTTTCCTTCCTCTCTCCTCCGATCCACACCTCGCCCTTGCCACAATCACCCTATCCTCTCTACCCCATCCCTTCTCTATCAAATACTTCGGCACTCTTCCATACACCTGCCACCTCCCATACATATCATTATACTCACTTCTCTCAATACGCCCTTGCCTTTCTTGCCCTTCCACCTCCTTCCCTTTCCCCCTCACCCACTCATCCACCTTCACCCCATTTCCTAGCCATTCCATTACCTTCGCCTCCGACAGCCCTACCCTCTCATACATTTTCCTCCTCTCCCCCCTCCATCTACCCTCACCCCCCCACACACTCGTCACCCATACATCCTTCACCAATCTCTCTTCCTCCATTTCCCACAATCTCATCTCGTACCTCACCACCCTCACCATTGCCTCCCACTCTAGCCTCTCTCTGTTCGTCTCCTGAAGCACTATGTAGCTGGGCGTGGACCTCTCCACCCCCAACATGCGCTTCAGGAACCACATCTGCTCCCTCTCTATCAGCTCGTACCCTTTCGTCCCCCACACTTCCACTCCATACATTAGCACCGATCTCACACACGCATCCCATATTTTACACGCAACCGTCATATTGTTCCCCATCCACTTCCCCCACTTGCCCCACGCCATTCCCCACGCCTTTCTCGCCTTACTCTGCACCCACCTCACATGCTCCTCATACCCTCCCGTTCCTTTGAACCAAAACCCTAAATACTTGAAAGTTTTCACCCTCTCAATAACTACCCCCTTCCACTCCAATTCTTTCACCTTCCCCTCTCTCCCTTTATTTCTAAACTTCACCCACTTCGTTTTCACTACATTCACATTCATTCCTCTTCTATCCATAAACCTCTCCACTCTCTTCAACATCTCTTTCATCCCTTCATATTCTCTTGCCACTAACACAACGTCATCCGCATATGCCAACATCCATACTTTACTTTTACCCATCACCACTCCCCCTGCCTGCCCTTTCCTCATCACCTCTTCCAATTCACTCATGTATACATTAAAGAGCATCGGGCTCAGCGGGCACCCCTGCCTCAAACCCTCCCACGTTCTGAAACACCCCGACACCTCCTTCCCCACTTTCGCCACCACCCATGTCTCCTCATACACTCTCCTCACCCACTCCACCATCCCCTCACTCACTCCTCTCCTTCTCAAGCACTCTATCAAACTCTCCCTCGGCACTGAGTCATACGCTGCCTTCAGATCCATAAATACCGCATACACACATCCTTTCTCTTCCATCACTCTCTCTACCATTCGCGCCAGGGTAAAAACCTGCTCTCTCGTCCCCCTCCCCCTTCTAAACCCCCCCTGCGTCTCCGGTATTATCCCCTTTTCCTCCACCTCCACCTCCATGCGATTCCTAACAATCATCATCGCCAGCTTGTATCCAATGCTTGTTATTGTTATCCCCCTATAGCTACTGGCCTCCTTCTCATCCCCTCCTTTATATACCGGACACATCATCCCAACCCTCCACTCTTCCGGAAAGCTCACCTCCCCCCTCCACATCTGATTCAACAGCTCCTTGATTTTTTTCTTCCCTTTTTCCCCAATCTCCTTCCACATCTCTGCCTTGAGACCATCCCTCCCTGCCGCCTTTCCACTCTTCACTTCCTTAAACGCCCTCTCCACCTCCTCCTCCGTGAACTCTTCCCCTCTGTCTCCACATCTGCTTTCTCCAATCTCCCCCGGTACTCCGCTCCCTTCTCTGCATTTCCTTGTCCATTCCCTCAGCGATACCCCTACCTGCCTCCTTCCCTCCCCTCTCCTCAATATTCTCCACATTTCCGCCTCGTTTTTACATTCCCTCAAATCCTCGCTCGCTTTTTCCACCGCCTTTAGCTTCTTCTTCTCACATACATCCTCATACCTCCTCCTTACCTCCGCCACTCTCCTTTCTCCCCCTACGCCTCCTACACACTCTTTCACCGCCCTCCTCAGCTCCTTTTTTCTCTGCCTGCATTCCTCATCAAACCACGCATCCGCCCGTCTTCTCTCCCCCTTTCTCTTTCTTGCACACCCCACTATTATCCGCTCCATCTCCTCTATCGTGCTGACCTCCTCCCATTTAACCCTCCCCAACTTACTCCTCATATCCTCCATCGCTTTTATCCCGCACTCCAGCACCTCGCTTTCCTGCTCTCTTTCACTCCCGTGTCCCTCCTTTATCCACATCTTCACCTTTAACGGTAGGTGATCCGATCCCAACACCTCCTCTACCTCCATACTCCTTATCTCCCCTCTTGCTATTCCCTTCACCACTACATAGTCAATCACTGATGCCCCTCTTGCCCCTATGTACGTTTTCTTCCCCTCCCAGTCCCCCTCCGTGCACCCGTTTAACAGTTCCCACCCTTCCTCCATCACCCACTCCTTCATTCTCCTTCCCTCCCCGTTTATACATTTATCCTGCGAGCTCCTTTTCCTCATTGAACCGTCCTCCTTAAGTCCTCCCCCCGCTTCTCCTATTCTCGCGTTGAAATCCCCCCCACCATCCACCTTCCTCCTTCTCCTGCTCTTTCATCTATCTCCCTCCTTACGTCTCCCCAGTTTTTACTCACATATAACACCCCCACGTTCATCTTGTATCCCCCTCGCTGGTACTTGACCCACACCAGTCCTTCACATCCCTCCATCATCTCCCCCTTGCTTCCTTTCCTGTCTTCTTTCCATCCAACAATCATTCCCCCCTTCGCCCTTCCCTTTTTCGCACATTTGGTCGCCTCTTTCATCTCCCATCTAAACCCCCTTGGTAACCATCCTTTCACCTCCCTCCAATCCTTCTTCACCATCTTCACCATCCACGTCTCCACTATCCCCACTAAAGGCACTATTGGTGACCAATAAAAATCAATCAGTAGAAACATACCTCGAAAATCTATCACCCTCTCTTGCCAGCAACTACTCACTCTGGCGGGCAACAAGGAAACTCAACAGACCACTTCTACCAATCCCCCCCATAAAGGACCAAAACGGAAAATGGGCCAGAAACGATGAAGAAAAGGCCATTGCATTTGCCCAACACCTGACTGGAGTATTCAAACCATTTGATATTGATGACCAAGATAGCACGGAAGAAATATCGAACTTCCTTGAGACCCCATTCCAAATGGACATACCCACAAAACCCTTCAAATATTGCGAAGTCAAACAAACAATTTTAAAAGGTACCAACCCCAAAAAAGCACCTGGGTATGACTTAATAACTGGACGGATCCTCCAAAAGTTAACAAAAAAAGCAATCACGTCAATTCTACAAATATTTAATGCCATACTACGACTTAGCTACTTCCCACCGCAATGGAAAATAGCAGAGATAACCATGATCGCCAAACCGGGCAAAAACGAAAATGAAATAAACTCATACCGACCAATAAGTCTACTGCCAGTACTGTCCAAAATTTTCGAAAAACTACTGCTCACCAGGCTGGATCCCATCCTAACACGACAAAAGCTAATTCCCAACCATCAATTTGGGTTTAGAAAAAAACATAGCACAATCGAACAGGTGCACAGGGTAGTAAAACAAATCAGCAACGACATCGAGAATAAGAGATTCTGCTCGGCAGCCTTCATTGACGTCAGCCAAGCATTTGACAAAGTGTGGCATACTGGCCTACTCTACAAATTAAAACAAAATCTTCCCTATCACTTGTACGAACTATTAAAATCATACTTAACCAACAGATTTTTTCTAGTAAAAGTACGGTCGGAATACACGGACCTAAACCACATCAGCTCTGGGGTCCCGCAAGGAAGCGTATTGGGACCAATACTCTACCTTCTATACACTTCAGATCTCCCTACTACAATGCTAACCACAGTCTCCACCTTCGCAGATGATACGGCAATACTGGCTTCCCACTGCAATCACAACATAGCATCAAGAAACCTGCAAACCCATCTAAATAAAATAGAGGTATGGATGAAGAAATGGAAGATAAAGGCAAATGAGACCAAATCTACACTACCCCCCTGTCACCCTAAACAACCATCAGTTATCACAAACTGACAGCGCAAAATACCTAGGTATGCACCTAGACAGACGTTTAACGTGGAAAACACACATTTTTAATAAGAGGAAACAACTGGGGCTCAGGTGGCAACAACTATACTGGATCATCGGCAAAAAGTCCAAAGTTACTCTTCAAAACAAACTGCTCGTGTACAAAGCAATCATAAAGCCCATCTGGACTTATGGGATCCAGCTCTGGGGATCAGCCTCCCATTCCAACCTGGAAATAATCCGGAGATTCCAGAGCAAAGCACTTAGAAGCATAACAAACGCCCCATGGTACGTCCCAAACAAAACAATAGATAAAGACCTGCAAATTCCCTCCATAAAAAGTGAAATCAAGAAATATTGTGCTACATACCAACGCAGAATATCATCACACCCAAACGAACTTGCAAGAAACCTATTCAATACTAGCGGTGAAGTGCGCAGACTTAAACGTTTCAAGCCAACAGACTTAACAACAAGATTCGCCTAATGAACTAAGTGCTCGCTATAAAAGGAAACAATTCATAGGAATTATTACCTACTACATCGAACTTACAAAACTAACAAATCATTTACCTATTGTCAACATTCAAGACAGATTGTAAATAAACTGGAGTAATAAAAAAAAAAAAAAAAAAAGGGATTTAACATGTAAAACCACATTTATACATTTTCCTGCTTTCATGGTCATTTTAGAGGGAAAGTACAACAGTAAACAAAAATGAAGAAAAAAAGCCTAAGTGTCATTGTTGCTATATAGTTAAAATCCTCAGTTGTTTACTATTTTTTATCGAGTTTACTATTTTTTTTAACCGCTTTGCGTTATGTAAAGAATTTTTTTCATTTTCTGTCCACCCTGTGTATATTTTTTGTGTAAATAATTCTGTAATGTGATTTGAATAAAATTTTATTTATATATTTTCATTCTCATGCAGTGATTCGGGCGAATCTTCTACTGTTTTATTCTATAACAACATGGGAGTGATACATCACGCTATGGGAAAACCAAATTTAGCCTGTTACTATTACCAAAAAGCTCTAGAAGAAGAAACAAAAGTTTACAAACAAACTTCAGGTAAGATATATTAATTATTTGATTCAATAAATAACTTGGGTTTATAAGATATTTAACGTTTTACTTTCTACTTTTCTTAAACATAAATGCAGGGGAGACACCGCAATGTAAATTCCATTTTTTGGAAATAGTATGTGTCATAACCAAGACAGCACATTTTCGATCTAATGAATTTTCAAGCAATTTTTGCTCGCTTATTTGGCCGACTCAGCCATTTATCATAGTGTATACTTTAAAAATAGATACATTTTTAAAGTATTCCATAATTTGAGTAATAGAAAATCCAGTAGGTGTTATTAAGCCTATTGAGTTCTGTAGTCTCTGTAGTTAGATTTATTATTATTTAATATTAAATACAGGGCTATTCACAGATTTCAAACATTTATTTCTTGCAAACTACAAAAGGTAGAACTATAATTCCAACGTTCCTGGACAGACAAAAGTTTAAAATTTGAACAGTCCAGGCAGAAGTTCCAACCACAGCCGCATTGGCGCTGTTGCTTGTCATTTTGCTTGTCTGTAGTAAAATGGCGATACAACAAGAAAAAACACTTTGTGTGCTGCAATTAGCAAAACTAGGGTCCATTATTGAAGTTCAACGTGCTTTTTACCGCCTCGTCATAAGCTGATTCACCAGTGGCATCAAAAAATCGTAGACGATGGTTGCATCTACAAACAGAAAATTACGAGACGTCCGCGTACATCGAATGAAGTCGAGCGTATTCGTACAGTTTACGAAGGGAGCCCAAAAAATTCCACAGCACGGGAAACACATGGTGCTCATATTGAATGCATAAAAAATTAAACTTTTCTCTTTCCAGGAACGTTGGAATTGTGTTTCTATCTTTTGTAGTTTGGAAGAAATAAATGTTTAAAATCTGTTCCTTTATTTTGAATAACTCTGTATATTCATTTGGTGTGGTGTCTATGCGTAAGTGAATTTCATAATACAGTTTTCTGTACTTCTCACTAATCATGCAAACATTCCACACATTTACATGGACACCAACATGGATATTTGAGTTTGTGTTAGAGATAGTTACCGTCAATTCCACATGATGGCGCTCGGAAGTGGAATATGGGCTGCATAAATGGTTCTGCGCACATATCTATTATTCTCTCTGGCAAAGTATTGCCAGACTTTTTTAATCAGTTATTACAACATGCTTGTAAAGATATTTTAATAATTTGTTCAAATTGTTAAAGGAGGAATTGGAAATTATAAACAATTACTTTTAATTTCTTCTCTGTTAAATATAAGAATTACTTGTAAAACAGTATTTACACAAATGTGTGATGAAATAATTGGCAACGTCGACACACACTTACACATAACCTACACTTGAAATTCCTAAATCATAATTCTTGTAAAACACTAAACGATAATCACTAAACGTTAAACATCTTATAAGCTCGACATAAGTCTGCACTAAATTATCATTAAAGCTCCTCGTCATGAAATGACCTTGAAGCACTTATGGAAATTTGCAATTCCAGTACCAGGATAGTCACAGAATTTCACCATTAAAATATAGTTCTGGGACCATTTATTTTCGATACTTTTCATTTTAAAAACTAGAAGAAATATTCATGTTCTCAAAAAACCATATATCATAGTAGATAATAATAGAGATTCAACAGAATTTATAATAATAATAAAATTAATAATGTTTATTACGGCAACATCTTTTTACATAGATAATAATACATACGAGGCGCATCCAGAAAGTAAGTTTCCCGATTTAAAAAAAAAAGAACACACTTTCAGGAAAAAATTTATCGGCAACAGGTACAGCAATGTTTTAGCTATTTTTTAACATAGCCACCACCAGAATTGAGACACTTGTATCGTGGGATCAACTTTTGTGTCCCTCGGTCGTAGAACTCTGCGAATGGAAGCAGCGTGTAACAAACATCTTCAGCTCTTCGTCGTTGCCGGAGGACAGGAATTTCTTGAAGTGCAAGAAAACGTGAAAATCGCTGGGAACAAGATCAGGACTGTAGGGTGGAAGATCAAACAACTCCCAGATAAATTTCGTCAAAACAGCTGCTGTGTGCCGAGCCGTATGTGGAGGAGCATTGTCATGGAGGTGCACAACATCTGCAGTAAGCATTCCACGCCTCTTGTTTTGAATGGCACATCACAATTTCCGCAGTGTTTCAAAGTAACGGTCAGCGTTCACTGTTTCACCTCTTGCAAGGAAGTTAATGAGCAGAATGCCCTTCCTATCCCAGAACACTGTGCACATCACTTTCCGTACCGAAAGCGCCTGTTTGAATTTCGTCCTGATTGAAGATCCACTATGCCGCCAATGCATTGACTGCTGCTTGGTTTCCAGGGTGAAGTGCGAAATCCAAGTCTCATCACCCGTGACGATCCTGTCAAGGAACTCGTCACCGTCATCGTGATATTGTTGCAGAAATGTTAGTGCTGCTCCTAAACGTTTCATTTTGTGTTCGAGTGTCAGGTTTTTCAGCACCCACCTGGCACTCAATTTATTTAACAGAAAGGTGCTTACTGACAATGTCATGCAACAAGGATCGTGATATCTGCGTAAAATGGCTGCTCAGCTCCGTAATCATGAAGCGACAGTTCTCCATGATGCGCTGCCGCACCAACTCAACAAGATCATCATTGATCAGAGACGGTCGCCCACTGCGCTCTTCATCATGTACGCTTTGACGACCTTCGGAAAACTGCCTACACCAGCATCGCTTACTCTGCTTCAGTGCCGTGGCAAGCTAGTTTGGCGCCTGGTGCCAACATTTTAAATGACGCCTTTTGTTTTCTTTTTACTTTCTACGTATGTAATACAAAAGAAGAGTATTGTTTTTACGAAAATTTGCAATAGAAAAATGTAGTCGCAATCAGGAGCGGATTTGATATTGACATTTTACATTGACTAATCTAATGTTTGTCAACTGGCGCCAATGACGGCTGACTCCGACGTGTGTCCGAACGTCTCGATAAACGTCTAAAGTGGCACACCAAATGTCAAAAGTGAGACGTAAACTGTCAAAACTTACATCAAAAACAGATAAATTGTAGTAAAATGTCATTACTGACACATTGTGTTAAAAAGGTGAGATCATTTGATGCAAAAAAGTTTCAGAAATGTCGAAACTCTCCAAATAGGAAAAATGTGAAATATGTTGAAAATCATCGAAACACTTTAAGACATTTATTTATTAACTACTATTTGTTATTTTTCGATATTTCTACTCGCTTGTCGTAAAATCGTATTCTCAATTGTCTTTGGTCATTATGCAATCAAGATTCTTTAATCGAGTGCCTGATATTAAAACACTCATAAACAATTTTTCTTTTTTTCAGAACTGTCAAATATCTCAATTGGATTAGATTAGACATCTTATAATTAGGTTAGACGACAGTCACTGATGTTAGTTTAGGTTAGATGACACCCTTATCGTAAAACTCAATCGAAACATTTTTAACCTAACTTTACATTATTAGTTTCTGTCGGTTTACATATTTTTTATTTGTGCTTTGCATGTGTGCTTCTTTCGTTTATTCTGTGTACCCTTCGATCGTCTCCACTGTCACTTTGTCATGTAAGATATATTAACTCAAACGTGAATATTTACCAAATAAACGAAAAATTATGTAAAAATGAAAACTTGAACACTAATATCGATAAGAACCGCCAAACAAATGAAAAAGCATAAGGACAGAAATGATAAAGTAGTTTGACAAAAGACTGTTGACATGTTGATATTATCGACAAGAATTGCCAAATAAATAAAATAAGTAATGATAAACTAGTAAAACATTTAGAAAAGACAGTTGTTAAAGTGATTTTATGTTGAAATAACAAGACAGTGTCTGTTGCTTTTTGCCATTTTACGTCCCTTTTGACTATGACAGCCAACATACTGCTGTATTGTCAATAACAAAGATAACTGCTATTTTCTACGTTTTTAAAAGTTGAATAAAAAACGCCTCTGTCATTATTGATGGTACTTCACTGTGTGCCGTAGATTAAGAATCCGCAAATTGCTCTAACCTCGAAAATAACCGTGTTACGCTGCTCAACTGTCTATATGTATTACTTCACATCTGTTTTGTCAATCGAAATCGATCTCTTTGCGAATTTTAACCTAATTTGACGAACTTGCTTTAATCTCGAAAGCTGTCTATATTTATTACATCACGTTAGTTTTGACAATCGCAAACGATTCCCTGGCGAATTCTAACCTAGTTTAACGTGTCTCACTCATCACTTTTTCTCCCTGTTCAAAATTCCGACTTCTTGATTTTTTTCCACTCTTTCGAAATTCTGCAAAAAAACACTATACTATACTGACTGTCATTTCACTATGTAAACTAGGATTACATTAACTATTTTGACTATCATTTAGTAAACATTGTGACAGCTATGTCATAAAAGTTATAAATTTTAGACGTTAGAAACGTCGAAAGTAGGTACCTGTAGAAAGTGATGACATGTCAAAAGTTGGGTTAGATTAGTTGTCTCATTGTCAATTTAAGTTAGGTAAGATGTCACTTTGTAAGCGAAATGTCGACTTACTGCGACTGTCACCATAGTCACAAATGTTTTTTGTTAGTACTAGAAAATGGTAGCAATAATCGACTCATAGTAGATTCAGACCATTTTTGAACAATCTGTCAGTCCGATTCATCAAAAACTAGTAAGGGGCGGGCAATATCGAGTATGTCAAGGATCGAGCTGAATGATCAAGAAGTTGAAGTATCGAACAGATAGAGCAAAAAATTAAGCCGCAGGAAATAGTCTACAAAAAATTCTACCGCCCCCTTTTACTGGCGCCTGGTGCGGTCGCACCGCTCGCACCCCCCTTGCCACGGCGCTGCTCTGCTTACTCATTATGTTTGGCCCATAAACCTGACAGAGCTGACGATGAATTTCATTTGGCGCAATGCCTTGTACTTTATCACCGAACGTACATCGCAGGCGGCGGGAGAAGGAATAAGAGCTTTCATTTCGGACCACTGCTGCCACGCTACTGGCACCAGGCGGGACCTTTTTGGCTGGCATATGATTGATATGTCATAGATCTACTACGCATGCGCAATTGACACGGCTAATTACGTTTACTTTAAAGGGAAAAAAATTGGAAAACTTACATTCTGGATGCGCCTCGTATAATAGATAACAATAATAGTACAATAAGTAGGTATAAAAATAACATAAGAGACTTATATAAACAGAATAAAATGTCCCATGCCAAAAAAATTACCATAAAACTGAACTGTCAGTTAGTTAACAAGTGGAAAGTTGGCACCAAACATAAAAATAATATTTTAATTTGGTCTTAGATAAATGATATGGAATGTAAAATAACTCATTGTATTCAATAATAAAATCATACAAAACCTGATTATTCGATAATGAATCATGAATCGCAATTATGTAAAGTAGATTTTTTTTAATAAAGTTTCAGTCATTTGTTGTTTTTATAAAAGCATTGAATTTAAAATATTCGTTTTTTCAATCTTTGATTAAGCATGAAGTAAAATTTCGAGTTTATAAAAGCCTAAAATTTGGATTTGGGTGTGGAGCAAAGCATATCATCCAAATCCAAATTTTCAGGCTTTTTCAGGAAAAAAAGAACGATTTTTGAGTAAAATTTATTGATGCACTTTTTATTAGAACATTTATGTAAATATTACTACATTATTGTTTTGAGATTTTATACAAACTGACTAGAACATTTGTCCGTTGCGTGTCACCGTAATAGGTTGCTTAATTTAACCTGTGATTTGACACTGTGGAACGCATCACTCCCGTATCCACTATGTGCAACGGAGCATCGTTACAGTGACACGCAATAGAGAAATGTTCTAGTCGGTTTGTATTAAATCTCAAAACAATAACGTAGTAATATTCACATAAATGTTTGTTTTTTTCAGGAGATATGCCTTTGCATCTCTCGGGCTCATCGAAATATCACGAGATCATGTACAATTTAGGCATATCCCTTTTGTACGCTGGAAAACCGGCGCAGGCCTTCGAGTGCTTGATAATCGCCGTTAGGCGATACCACAGAAACTCCCGACTGTGGCTGAGACTGGCCGAATGCTGCATAAACGTCCACAAGGAGAGTAACTTACTGGACTTCGACATGCAGAAAAAGCAAAAAGAATTGGTCGTCCATATAATCAGCAATCGAGACACGCAGAAAATCATTTTAACGACGAACGTTGCAAACGACAAAAAATACAGGTGTACTGATAATTCAATCTTACACGTAGCAATAACAAAAAAAATTAATTTGTTATGCAATATGTCTTTGTATATTAAAATAGCTAGTTAAATTAGGATAATTAAAATGTTTTTGTAAATTAAATTCACTTAGGTTTGTTTCACTTATATGTATTTATTTTTTAAATACATATAAGTAAAACAAAATGAACGGGGTATTACCATTCGGACGAGATCATGTACAATAGTTTTCAGAAAAGCGCATTTAAAGTTTTGACACAAGTTTTAACCCTTTTAGTAGATTTTTACCTTTAGTCAGCTATGCCAGCTCCATACAGTAGGCCCTCCTCTTCCTCTAAAAACTCGGTTTGAATAATTTGCTCGTGCCGGTGTTGTTAGATGGCCTCTCGAGCTGCTGGAGTGAGGCGGAGTTCGGCCCGCGTCTCGCGCTCCACGTCGGTCCTCACCTGAAAGGCGTTAACTTGCAGACCAATATGGATTTCCAGTGTCTTCATTGTCTTGAAAATTGCCAAGTACCCATCGTTGAAGATGCTGGTGGCTAAGAAGGACGCGATAGCGACGGTTTTTGCACCACAGTTAAGATGTTTTGGAGTCAGCTTCCATATGCAAGCGTTCAAACTTTCGTTTAAGTTCTGCGTATTTCCACCCAGGCACCTACTCATCAAATTGTCGTCGGATAATGACTCATTAATTGGACGAATGACCTGAACTTTGTCTGCGAGTGGTGGATCGTGTTTGAATTTGTACAATTCACCGGTAGCATTTGCCACCTGCCACTTACACCAACTGTCGCTGCCTGCTGGGCAATTGTCGTGCTGCGGGTTTTTATCGGTTGAAGATAATTGTGCAAAAACGTAGTCCACACTGCATTTTTCATCTCCTCAATCGAATTAGTATGACGTCGGATTGCCAAACCATAATAAATTGTCAATTACTTGATTAAATTATCGGTCAGTTTATCTGAACCTTTTCCACCGACACCTTTATTCTGTTTTTTTGCTGCACGAAGTCTCGAATCCATCCGTTTCTGAACATGCCCGACACATTATTTTTTCTGCACAGTCAAATCGGAATAGGGATCCATGTCTAGGAAGAGCTTTGAAGGTCTTCGTGTCCCTGTCACCGATGTAGTATTTGTACTTCACTCCATGTAATTCTTCTGACCTGCCGAACATCTCTTGAATTGCGTCTACTTCCATCTTGCCCGCACTTCCGTGATGGTTGACAGAACATGTCTCGTTATGCGTCTCCAGCCATTCGTCGTACTCAGAAGTCCCCTTAGAACCCTTCTTCAAATTGCATCCCTGACAAAACGAAGATTTTACGATGACATCAATAACTTTTTTCGAGTAAGTCCCAATAAGCGAGCATATGGCATAGAGAGACGAAAACCCGCACTTTTTCCAGGAGCCGTCGCCTGACACCGATAAATGAGTTGGTTCGTTTCCATGTAGTTGGTTCTGCGTGATTTCTTCTTGAACTGCTTTGCTTCAAACACCCTCAAACATGGCTTTCGAAGAGGTGTACAAATTGTCCAGAAACGCGTAGCATGTCGAATTTCCGAATGCAGTTAACAGGTTCATCAGCCCGCAGAACAAGTTGACTCCCCGCTGTCCTACTCCAAGAAGACGCATAACAAACATAAGGCGACGATTTATTTCGTACGCGTTGTCAATTTCAGCACAAGACGACACTGAACGCGAATTCGAGGGGCACCTGCAGCTGATTGTCAGTTTAAATCCGAGGCCTCGCTTCGTACTCCGAAAGAAAGTAACGTCACCATCACAAGTTTTGCACTTCAAATGTGTTGACAAAAAATTGAACACCGTCACGAAATTTAGCAGCACATAGCAAATGTTGGGGTCCACCGATATATCTTCAAAACTGCTGCGCAACTTTTCTGTTGACGTGCTCACGTGTGAAGTGTCGTTTACGGTTGTATGCTGGTTACCCAAAAACCGTCTTGTTTTCCTCTTCGAGAAACCACAGGAACTTTTCCCGCCTTTTTTACTATTCATCATTTTTGAGATAGAGGATGCACTATAACACGTGTACGAGATCGTCGACTTACACAAATTTTCTTGACCCTTACCGACTGTCACCAAGCAAAATTAGCCGCCAGTGACCACTATAAACCCTTTCAAGAACCCGAATTCATCTGTAAGTCGATTAGAAGGATAATTTATACCTGCCATACATTTTCAGCCCCCACCGCGCAAAGAGACCTTTTCAGCGCGCGGCATTGTTTACTTCAACAAGCGAAAAACTAACTAACGAAGTCGCGTATCGTAAAACGGCTTTAAGGCATGAAACTAGATACTATAAAGTATAAAAAAATGCAACAAAATCCCATTTTTAAACTTCCGAATGGTAATACCCCCTTAAGTGAATTTAATTTACAAAACTAATATATTTGAAAATGTTTTACCAAGTGATTAATAACAAAAAAAGTATTCGATATTTTAAAATAACTAGTCAAATATTCTTAAATTCAAATTAGAATAGATCAATCACTAAATTTTTTACATATTCGAATATAGAGATATTTGAATATTCGAATATAAAGATATTTGAATATTCGAATATTCATATAAGTTATATATTTGTAATATTTAAATATGTTTTTGAACGACTATTCAAATATTCGAACATTTCAAATATTTGAATTTGTTTTTAAATGAGCAATTGAATACTTCAATTTGAAAAATTCCTAGTCATGATAGTATATTTTAAACTTCGCTTGAAATCAGTGTTTTATACCGGTGGCGCATGAAGTAAAATTTCGAGTTTAGAAAAGCCTGAAAATTTGGTTTGGTCGCTCCGCTTCGCTACGCGACCAAATCAAATTTTCAGGCTTTTCTAAACTCGAAATTTTACTTCATGCTTAATCTGGGAGTGGAAAACACTTGTTCGACGGCTATTAGAACCTTTAATGGCAACACTGATTTTTTTAAGCAAATAGAAAACAAACACAAACCGTAATTATTATCATAATATTTATGAGTTTCGTTAGTTAAGTTGTTAATTTTTTTTAAAGAAAATTATGTTGTTATTAAAAGTTTTAATAGTTTTTTAACAAAGGTTTTCCAATCCTTGATTAAGCATGAAGTAAATATTTCGAGTTTAGAAAAGCCTGAAAATTTGGTTTGGTCACGTAGCAACCAAACCAAATTTTCATCCTTGTCTAAACTCGAAATATTTACTTTAAGCGCCAGACATGTAAAACACTAATTTAATATGAAGTTAACTAATTTACTTAGTTATTGTTAATCTATCACAAGAATAGAATAAAATAATGATGCATGTTGCATGCTGGGAATTTTTAGAATTAAAGTATTCGGGTATTCATTCACATACGAATATTTGATTGTTTTAGAATAAATATATGAATAATTAGAAATTTCGAAAATACGAATATTTTAAAATGAATATTCAAATACTTCTTATTTAAAAATTCCGAGCCTCAAAACTAACCAAATGTCTTTATAGTAGTGAAAGTCAGAGTTATGCCGTTCCTGTTACGACCCTTGAATTCGCCTCTCTCTGTTTGTGTAATGCAAAAACTTTGTTGCCGTCGGATTCCGCAAATTCTCGAGTGCCTCTGTTGCTGATTCCGGGAGTTACGCCTCAAGCGCCTGCCAATAATCCGGGCCCGGCGCCTTCCAGTGCAATCGAAGGGATGGATTTGGTTAAATTGAAAAATGCCATATTAATAGCGACTGCTTACGTCAGTCTGTGTTTGGGGGATTACGTCGTGGCTTTGGAGAATTCGAAGGAGTTATTGGCACAGCCGAAAAAGTCAGGAGCACACAAGTAATTATTTTTAACAAAAAGATATAGTAGTTAATAATATGATAGATAATTAATAATAAATTTCAAACGATTTGTTTGATGCACGATTGTTTCAATAATTAAAAAAATTGAACTGTTCGATTCTTGTTATTTATGGTGGAATTATTTTTCATAAAATTATTTTATAACAATTATATTATTTGTTTCTTATTGTGCGATTTTAGATTGTTGGCAAACTTGTATGCTGCTGAATCGTTGGTACTATTAGATAAATTATCCGATGCATTGGATCACTTAAATCCTGAAAATATAAGTGACATTAATTTGAATATACAGGACGTGGAAAAATCTGACGAGATTGTTTTAAAAACATGTCCACCAACAAGTAAGTGAAAACAGTGTTGATTCTAACAAAATCCTTGCAAAAGTTTACAAAAAATGTTAAAAGATTCGTTGGTAAACTCAGCAAGGCTTGAAAAGATACAGATCGTCCCAAATAAATGATTATATGTTTATTTTTTTTAAATATCTTAAACAAAAATTGTATCCAACAATTATTTAACAAAAAATTGTGCTAACTGTATTTTTTATAGAGTGGTTTCCAAATAATTTAGCGAGTTCTATAGCCGTAATGCAATACAACATAGCGGTTGTGAAAACGATGAGGGGCCAATTGGATCAAGCAGCCGGTTTGTTGAAACAAATTTGGCAAAATCGCAGTGCAGAATGCAGAGTGCCTGCTCACATACTAATGCTTGTATTGTATGTTGAACTACAATTAGGTAAACAGCAAATTTGTCATAAATTAAAAAATTGAAAACAACTTGAACAAATGAACATAATTTTTTTTATTTCAGGTCATGCAGACGTAGCACGCACTCTAATAAAACAATACTCTTTACAGCAACGTTTTAATGGGTGAAAAAAATTTATGCAATAAATATATTTATTTAAAAAAATAACACATCTTTTAATTACCGTTCAAATGCATTTTACAAATTTGATTTTTTAACATATTGGATGTGTTATCCTAAACAAAGATCAAACGTTTTTGAAAAATACAAAAACTCTTAGGCCGGTCGTCCACTGGAAGCGACAACACGCGGCTACGCGCTACGAGCGGCAACGGGCGGCTGCAAGAGTAGCTGCTACACGCGAGAATCCGCATGTCCGCGCACGCTTGCAGTGGACGAGATGCATTGGATTTATACACATCGGGATCTGTCGCGCGTATACGCATGTTGTCGCTTCCAGTGGACGACCGACCTTAGAGCTGTCCCCATGGAATTTGTTTTTATATCTACCTACATATTATAAAGCCGTGACTTTATACACATCGGGATCTGTCGCGCGTATACGCATGTTGTCGCTTCCAGTGGACGACCGACCTTAGAGCTGTCCCCATGGAATTTGTTTTTATATCTACCTACATATTATAAAGCCGTGACTTGTATACCTAAATATTAAGTGAAATTTCGAGTTTAGAAATGCCTAAAAAGGTATCTTTTTAGGCATTTCTAAACTCGAAATTTCACTTAATATTTCTGTAGTACGGTACACCTACAGAAATATTCACAATATTTCTGTGTTTTATTGTGAAGTTTAAATTCCTAACAAATCTTGCGTATTTATCGAATGTCGCGCAGTCGTCGCATTTATCGAGTGATGCATTTTATATTTTTCGAAAACTTTTTATAAATAACGCGTTTTCGAAGCGCACAATTTATATTTACTAAAATTTCAAAACATTGCACTTTATGTCTACGGAACGTTATAACCAACAAACTTTCGAGTCGGCGCATTTTACACATGTTGAACTTTATAAAAATTGAAGCTTCGAAGCAACGCGTTTTCTCCGTAATGAATAACGAGCTTTCGAAGCGATGCGTTTTATTTTCTCTGATCCTTATAAACATCGCATTTTCGAAACGACGCGAATTGACTTACATTATAAACACCAATTCTTCGATGCGATGCGAAAAAAGACACTTTATATTTCGAAGTACCGTAATTTCGAACTTACGCGTAACTTGTCAACGCGCCTTTTTGACAGTGAAAAGTTGCAAAGTGAAATTCGTGTCGTTGCGGGCACGTGAAAATTTTACTGAAAACGCTGAATTTCCCGACTTTTCATTAGTACCGGTACAATAAACGGTGAGTATTGTAAATATGATGCGGCAGTGAATTTTCTCGGCGTGGCGAAAAGACGATTTTAAACGGTGATTTTGAACGTAACCTCAAATAAATGTTAAAACAGCCTGATGCAATATTTTCAAGCATACAACTAATTAATCTTGTACAGGGCAGTTGTGTGTTTTGTCTGATTAATATTAGTAGGAATTAAGGATAATTAATAAAATTGAATTAAAAATTGACTTTATCTAAATAATAACTGTTTTATTTAAATACAAGAGCAGGGAGTTTTTAGATCGCCATACACAGAAAAAAATAAATGATAACTTGAATCAAGTAATCTGTTTATATATGAGCCTGCCAAGTAACTTGTTTCCGTCAAACATTCTAACTTGTTTAAATGTTTGATTCAACCATGTTATGTGTTGATATCAAACATTTTAACTTGTTAGAATTTTTGATATTAACACGTTATTAAAACTGTTTACTACTTTCATGATCAATAATTTATTTTTAATTATAATTTCCTTGATTTAACATGAAATATAGTTATTAATATTAAAGTAAAATAATTGATGCTCTAGAGGCACCCCATTTTACTTAAAATTCTTATTGATTTGGTCTTAAAGGACATAAAAGAACCTGTTGGCGGAGTGACTTGGTTAATGGACAGTTTTTAAAGTGAAATAATTGAAATTCTGATAGCCCTATTTTGCTTAGAATTCTTTTCAATTTAGTGCTGACACTAAAAACCTATTTGCAAGGGGACTTAAGGACTGTTTGGCGTGAGGGCAGTGTCAGCTGCACCCACTTGTAAGGGAATCAGTTAAATGGATACACATTTTTATTCAACTGAGTTAGAACCAGAGAATAATAATCAAACTTTTCTATTAGGTAAAAATGCCATTGTCGTGTAGATTTTATAAAGAAAAATACCCCGAAGTGGAAGATGTAGTGATGGTAAACGTGCGATCTATAGCCGAAATGGGGGCCTACGTTCACCTCCTAGAATACAACGACATCGAAGGCATGATCTTACTCTCTGAATTGTCGAGAAGGCGTATCCGATCCATAAACAAGTTGATTCGTGTCGGCAAAACTGAACCTGTCGTCGTCATCAGGGTCGATAAAGAAAAAGGTTACATTGATTTATCGAAACGTCGTGTCAGCGCTGAAGATGTAGAAAAGTGCACGGAAAGGTTCGCCAAGGCGAAAGCTGTGAATTCGATTTTGAGGCACGTCGCCGAGTTGCTGAAGTACGAGACAGACGAGCAGCTCGAGGAACTTTATCAGAGGACGGCGTGGCATTTCGAGGAGAAGAAAAAGGCCAGCGCTTATGATTTCTTCAAACAGGCAGTACTGTAAGTGCTTACACAAATAGTTATCCTGAATTTCGCTGATCGCTGAATAAATATATTTTTGCGAAATCTTCATTATCAAAAAAAATCATCACTTAGAATTCTGTGTTCAATAATAAAATTAAATATCCATAAAGTCCAGCGATAGTCTAACAATTATCAATTTTATTATAAATTTAGCCTAAAATACACTTTTAACATACCTATACTGTATTTTCCAGTGACCCCAGTATTTTAGCTGAGTGTGGCTTAGACGACACAACAAAAGAAGTCCTGTTGAGTCAAGTGAAAAGAAAACTGACTTCGCAAGCGGTGAAAATCCGGGCCGACATCGAGTGTGCCTGTTATGGTTACGAGGGCATCGACGCAGTCAAAGCTGCCCTCCAAGCTGGCTTGTCACTCTCCACAGAGGAATTACCCATTAAAATTAATTTAATCGCACCGCCTCTCTACGGTATGTTAAATAAGAAACTTTTAAAAGTAACATCAATTTTTATCTATACGGTAACTAAAATCTGTCCTGATTAAAATTTTGAGGCTAGAATTGTGTTTGCTTTGTTTCAGTTATGACGACATCCACGCCGGAAAAACAAGACGGGCTAAAAATACTACAAGAGGCGATAGAGAAAATTGAGTCGACGATAGATACTCTTGGCGGTGTTTTTAAAGTTCAAATGGCTGTAAGTTATTTTAGTATCATTTTATTTGCCCACACACAGTGTTGCCAACTATAAACCATTAAATGTCTAAAAATCTAATCTTAAAAATCACCAGATTTAACGTTTTTTTATTAATTCGTTTATTCGCGTTAATTTTAACTACGAAAAACTCTAGAATGTTTGACTAAAGAGTTTTCTAAAAGATTTTCATACTATTTTCCTTTTTCCATATATTTTTGATTTTAAATGTTTTGAGGTAAGAACTTTTAGGGCAATTTGGCCTCAAAGAGTTACAAATGGTCATCTTCCTAAGTCTTTAAACCTGTTTATCTTTAACATAAAGAAAAATTGAGTTTGTCAATAGTTTGCAGAATAATTACAATATATAAAAACGAATTAAAATTAATATCGACTTTCTGGAAAATTTTTGTCTCAATGAGACAACATTTTTGCAGAAAGTCGATATTAATTTTAATTCGTTTTTATATTCTGTTTATCTTTGTTATTTTTAGTTAATAACAATTGCTTATTTATTGTTCAGCTGTAATGCATTTTTTTCTATTTATTATTAGCCTAAAGTTGTCACGGCAACCGATGAAGCCGAACTTGTCAGACAAATGGAACGTGCTGAAATGGAGAACGCCGAAGTGGCCGGAGACGACGACGGTGAAGAAGAGGAAGAGGGGCAAGTGTACAATGGTGAAGATGACGAAGAAGAAGGTAAAGAAGGAGAAGAAGACGACGAAGAAGAAGAAGAGGAAAACTGAAATATGTAAATTGTTCTCGAAGAAAAAAAAAAGTATTAAACTGTTTAAACAAAAAAAAGAAAGGTGGAAAGACCAGCTGTTCGTCACATAAAGTTTAAGAATTTTTTATTACCTGTAAAATGAAAGAAAAACATAACAGAAGAAATAAATATAAGGAAGAAAAAACAACAAAAGTGGACTTGTTTTATTTTTTACAATTTTTCTTATTTAAAATATAAGTTTGATTAGTAAAATAAGAAATTGATTTAAGAAGAAATCATTTTTGAATTATCTAGCCTATCCAAAATATGTTCCTGCTTGTCAAAAGAGGAAAAGAAAAAATGCCAGTGTTTGTTTTATTACGGTTTTATTTCCCAATTAATTAAAATATTTAATGTGTAATATAAAAAAAATAGTAGTGTTATTGTTTAACCAAAAATTAATCTTCGTAAAATTTGGGCAGATCATTACCCACGATCACTCTACGCTCAACTCCATCCTTGGTGATGATTCCTAATCTCACTACTCCTCCAGATGAACCATCACGAGCCATGGCCAAACTTAATGCTAAATTGAAAAAATATAATTAACCGCAATATACTTTGTTTGAACAAGATCAAGTTAACTTTTACAAATATTACACCAAAACCTTTCTATAAAAGTTGGCTATAATCACAAAATCAAGTTCGGTATGATTAAAAATTTATGTTTCAAGGCTTTCGTTAACATGTTTGACAAACAAACTCTAACTTTAACCCATTAACAGCCGAGTAATTCTAGAGTTAACTTTAAAAGTTGATTTTAGTTAAAATTCTGCACTTCTTTTTATGATTTCTATGAATAACTTATTATATTACATACTGGAAATATTACTTTTAAATATACATAATGTAATGCTGTAAATTTTCAGACATTTGTCGATTTTATAAAAGTTTAATTTGAGGTTTCTAACAAGTGTTTTTACTTCCAGATTAAGCCTGTGGTAAAATTTCAAGTTTATAAAAGCCTGAAAATTTTTGGTTTGGTCGCTTCGGGAAGCGGAGCGGCTAAACCAAATTTTCAGGCTTTTCTAAACTTGAAATTTTACTTTATGCGTCACGTGTATAAAACACTGAAATATTTTGAATTTAGAAAAGATTTAAAAAAAGTAAGAGTAATACTGAACATATTTAAATAACAAAATATTTACATTTTTCTTGACACATTCTTCAATTCAGTCAGGTCAAATAATACAATGTATATCAAATTAACTTATTTAGTAATTTAATTAACAAAAAATTAATAATGTTGTGTGATTGCATCAATGGCGCTAAGTGAATAGAAATTATTATATTTAGGCAATATTTTACTTTCTGAATGGCAAAAGTAGAAGTGTTAAATTATTTTTATTACCTTTTTCTTACGAGACAACTCAGAAATACAACATTTGTACAATTTCCCACTGTTAACTTACTGTTTGTTAAGAATTTGACGCAATCTTCCTTGCTCATGTTGGGTTTGAAGTTAGCGTCTACATAACCGTACACGTAACTAGAACCGGATCCGCCGATGGCGACCTGTTGTCGCACACACATACCGCCGATAGGGACTGAATAAACCTGACCGCCCTTGCGTTTATCCCAGCCGGCTACCAAAATACCCGCCATTAAGGAATCGCGGTAATTGTAGCACAGTTCTCTGAACACAGATGCTCCTGTTTCGACCAATGGGGTCTCTCCCAATTCCATCCTGAAACAACCACAGTATTATTTTTAATGTGCAACTCTGAAAAAGTGTTGTTTAAATTGTAAATTACAGCTTAACATTTTTTTACTGTTGTGTGTATACTTACGAGTGGAAGTCCAAGTGGTAGGACACAATGTCGGCGATAGCCTGCGTGTCGGCTGCCGAACCCGATCTACAGCAGTAAATGTTGTTTGTGACTTTCGTAAGTTTGTCAGTAACACGATTAGCAATATATGCTCTGAAAAATTAATAAAAGAAACCTTATTATTAAAGTTCAAATGAAAATATGTAAACAATTAATTTACCCTGTTGTGGTACGAGAATCGGCACCAATCACTACTCCACCATCAAATTCAGCTGCCATGATAGACGTCTATAAAATTAATAATCACAATAAATAATAATAAAGTGTATCTTATAATTGTATATTTGCATGATAGAGAAATCTAATTAATTTTACTATATTAACATTCTCTTCTTCTTCTTTGCGTAATTAATGGCCTTAGCTAATAAAGCTCTGTTGACCAGTCACAGTAATTATGAAATAATAATAATAATTTTCTTAAGTTTATTGGAGTATCGATTGTATGAATAAATAAATGAATGGATGAAGGGATGAGTAATGAAATCTAAAATCTAGGTCTTAAGTGTAGGTTAAAATCTGGACAGAGTTAAACAGCCATTGCTGCGCCCTCTGCCCTCCCCAAGGGATAGGAAATACACGTGGATTTTTAAAGGAAAAGGTTCAATGGAAAGGAATTAGGGAAAAGCATTAACATTCTCAATTCCATAAACTTCATAAATCAATTTTTAAATAGTACAACTTAACAACACTGACCCAACATTTTTTACATCTTCAATTACTTGAATAAATACTTACACCAGTGCTATGCGGGGCGTCCATCCAATCCGAAGAATGCATATTCATAGCTCCTGAATAAATCTCAACCATTTTTGCACTCTTTTCACCTCCTTTTTATTAAATGAACAAATCAAAACTGCAAATCACCGGACGAAGCAACTTTATAGGTTAGGAAATTATGCTGTTGTCATTGCATAAAACACTCAATACATCTAGATTTCGTTGCATAGAAAGCATTTAAAGTCAGTTTTGTAATGCAACATTTTAAAAGAATGACCTATAGATTAAATAAATTTAATAATAATAATACAAATAAGGACATAATTATAATAAACGGTAGTTTATTATACTATTTGAATTATGAAAAATACATTACATATTACTACAAAACAACTTTTTTTTAAATTTATTTATTTTAGTACAGTGTAACATAAAGTGCGATATTAATTCGTGCTAAAGTAATTTACTTGTATTGACAAGCGCAAGGTAAATATAATAAACAAAAGTAAGGTATTTGTTAATTCAACATGTAATGTAAACTAAGTAAAGCAATAAAACTCTATTTTAACGTCTCTTAATCATAGACTATCAATTAGTCCATGCTATTAATTAAACATTACATGATATTTTGGAATCCAACAAATTCACCTTCATTTAGAAAACATTGAACACAAAAGAAAATTGACGTTCGAAGAAAAACAAGATTTTTTTCTCAAATACTTTTAGGTAAGATTTTGATTAAGTGATTGATTGATTTTAGAATTTGCATCCAAAAATAAGTTTAGATATATTTTATATATTTTTGAATCATTTCAACGCTTGTTAACTTTAATTTTATTGAATTAAATAGCACAAGCATAATTAGGTTAACTTTTTTTATGCAAAATTAAAAATTGAGACAGGCGAGCAATAATAATTCATTTTATTGCATAAGCAGTCATAGTTTGTGTATAATTTTTATTCTTGTTTAACATTCCTGTAAGAAACAATTATCCAATGTTCTATATTCAGGTTAAAATAATATAATTAAAAAAACACAATGGACATTAACAATATCACGCACGACAAAGAATTCCATGATATAGTCAACAACAAAGACTCGCTCAAACGCAGTGCTGAAAAACTATTACACAACATAATAGATGAGCTGACACTCAGCGTGATTTTCGACATGCACAGAAAGGCGAAAATGAAAAATGTCGCCCCTAATGAGACAATAACGATGTCCCTTGAGGAAGACATAACCCCCAACGCCGACATATTTGGCCACAGCAGTGCCAAAATGATGCTCAAGTGCGATTGCCCTATCTGCGATCGAGTCATCTCAGCATCTAGGTACGATGAATAATTAATTATAATCATAATTACAACTAAACTTGGGCTGCCGAACACGTAGAGTGGCATAAATTAGCTGATTGCTGTCTGGTGGCTGCCATTGGTAAGTGAAATTCCTACATTGATGAACGGATTTCCTACGTTCACGTGATCACTCTAGCTCAGGTATGGGTAACCTTTGACATGTTGAGGGCCAAACCTTAGCGTGCAAATACGTTCGCGGGCCGCGTTTAAAAGTACTTAGTGCATTTTAAAGTAGTGATAATATTTTTTGCGATAGATATTAGACATAAAATAATACGATTATTATAGTACAATTTATTAAAATAACAAAATGAAATATAAAAAAATGGTACATTATAATTAAATCGTTAAACTTGCAATTGTTACAAACTACGAAAGTTAAATACACCGAAATCAATTGAGCTTGAATTTGGGAAACTAATCCATCGATATTTGGATTTATTCCACTGACACAAAGACGTAAAGAATTTTCCAAATTATCGTCAGTCAGTCTTGTACGATGTGTTGATTTATTAACTTTCATCAATGAAAACAACTGTTCGCATTTATAAGTACTGCCAAACGCACAAATCAATCTTCTTGCGAATTTTCTAAGCTGCGGAAAATTGTCTTCTTCTAGGTATTTTTTGTAGAAATCGCACAACTCTACGTCTTCAAATTTGGATTTTAGGAGTGAGTTTTCTTGAATCTCGATCAACTCCATTTGTAAGTGTATTAGAGCATTTTGTACAATATATGTTGTAGGAGTAGCAAATAAACTGAAACAGTCTTCCATGTTTTTGAAGTCGCAAAATCTGTTCGAAAATTGTTCCGACAGTAACTTGAGTTCTACAGCATATTGAGCATAAGCAATATTTTCATACGTAGAGAGCGTGTTGAAATGGTAACTGTTACCAGACAGCATCTGTGACTCTCACAAGTGTAGTTTGATCTGAAACGCTTTGAAATGGCTGTACAAATCATTTACTAACTGTCCTTGTTTTTGAAGTTTCAAATTGAAATCATTCAAATAGCCTGTAAGATCGACCAGAAATGCTGTCACATATCCATTTTGGGTCACTTAATTCAAATAGTGGTTTATCTTTTATTTTCATAAAGTCTGCTATCTCATTTCTAAGCTCGTAAAACCGTTTCAACATTTTTCCTTTGCTCAGCCATCTGACTTCTCAATAATATGTTACGTCGTTATATTCAGCAGATATTTCATC
The DNA here is from genome assembly GCA_932526585.2 of Philonthus cognatus. Taxonomy (NCBI): domain Eukaryota; kingdom Metazoa; phylum Arthropoda; class Insecta; order Coleoptera; family Staphylinidae; genus Philonthus; species Philonthus cognatus. The sequence goes on from OW052243.1 coordinate 21,008,167, forward strand.
CAAAAACGCCTTGAACTGGCGATGGTTAAGCCCTCGGGATCGAATAAAGTTGATGGTTTTTACTAAGGCTGGCAAAATTAATCGATTAAGTCGATTAATCGATTAAAAAAATTTCGATTAATCGATTAAATTGTTAGTTGTAAAAATTTTCTATCCGTTTTCGATTAACCGATTAGTTTCGATTAATCGATTAGTTTCGATTAAGCGATTAGTTTCGATTAGTCGATTAGTTTCGATTAGTCGGTTATTTTAACCGACCAATTACTTTCGATTAGTCGGATAGTTTAATCGTTTCTATTAGTCGACTATTTTAACAGTTTTCGATTAGTCGGTTATATTAGCCGACCGATTAGTTTCGATTAATCGGATATTCTAATCGCTTCGATTAGTCGAATATTTTAACCGTTTTCGATTAGACGGTTATTTTAGCCGACCGATTACTTTCGACTAATTGGATATTCTAATCGGTTCAATTCGTTGATTATTTGAACCGTTTCGGTTAGACGGTATATTTATCAATGTAACAGAGTTATCCATAATTTTTAATATTTATCATAAATAATGTTTGATAATATCATCGTGCATTATATGAACAATGTATGAAAAAATAAGCAACATAATTTTTTTATTTGTTTTACATTTATTTAATCTTTGCTAATATTCTCTAAATTTAAATAATATTTGAAAAGATTTGTATAAGAAGAATACAATTACAACTCATAACTATTTTTTTTTAATAATATAATTTGCTTGCTAAAAGTCAAAATAACAAAATGCAATTGTGTGCTTAAAGTTTTTCATCTTTTCATTTTTTTGTTGTTGAAGACATTAATATGAGATTACACTGAAATATAATATTAATTATTTTATGACTCTGCATATAATAATTTATTAAATCTAATAATGCATTTAGATGTGGCAATCGAACGCGTATACGCTTTTGGTCTAACCTTCATCCAAATTCAAAATATGAGTATTCAAATATTAAGTATTAATTTAATAGCAATGATCTATATTTTTCTTTAAGGCCCGAAATTCTTACACTTTTTACATGTGCCTCTTACAAAATTGTATCTTCAGCAATTTTCAAAGAAGTTGTTCATATGAGTAATATTTTGCAAATGTCATTTTAATAGCTGCTAATTATTCAATGATAAAATTAATAATATTTTGTACATTATACAGTTTAATTTAATGAAAGTAAAACCAATAACAATAGAGCGAAATTTTAGCAAGTATATGTCCTACTAATAAACATGCGGTTGGGTAATTAAGGTAGGAGGTTGCGATTCGCACCCCCCTTCGCTCACGCGGAGTGGCAAAAGTTTCGATCTTTTTAATTGCTTCTACATGCATTAAATTATATCTTCAGAGTTCTTAAATCTGCCATTTCGTTTATATTATACAGTTTAATAATTATTTGTAATAATGTAATAAAAATTTAAGTTTTTAGTTTAAATTTTGTGCTATATTTTAATCTGTTAAATTTGACATTTCTGTGCCTTAAAAACAATTTGACATTTCCGTGACTTAAAAACCTAAAAAAACACTAGTATTTTAAACAGTCACTTTTTCAACGAGAAAGCGCCTACTTTTTATAAGATCGTAGATAAAATTGGTTTAGGCTTAAAATAAACATACCAAATTTCAAATTGATATATCAAAGATTAAATAAAAACTAGAGTTACCAGTTTTGAGTTACGGTCTATGAAAATCAAGAAATAATTTAATTTAATTCAGAACATTTGTTTATTTATATTACTTAAATTAAATATACAATTTATAAAAGAACAAATAACAACAACATTCTTTAATTAGTACTGCAATCATTGAACATAGAAAATTAGGAAATAACAAAAACTAATGATATAAAAAAATACTTAACTAGTTAGCTTATTTATAAACTTAGATAATATTCAAAATAATTGTATTAATGGATTTAACCCATTTAAGTAATTTATGTTTTTGATATAACTCCATTAATTATGATTATTTACAATTATTGTAAACAGTAATTGCATTAAAGTTAAATATAAGTTTAAATAGATTTCCAAATAAAGATTAATGAAAAATTATATTTTATAATATTTATATTATAAAATATAATTATGAATTTATAAATCTTTATAAATAATTCATGTTTATACCGTATGTTTTTTTATCGTGAGCCACAGGAATTTACATGTTAAAAATTATACCTTGTGTTAATGTATTTTATTATATAATATTGAAGCAAATTTGTATTATTAGCAATAAATCAATTATTTTTCTACACAATGCGCTTAATTATAATAGCTTAAACATGTTATATTCCATTAAAAAATAAATTATTTAATATAAATGAGAGAGCAAAGAAATTCTAATTAATTCAATTACAGTGTGAGAGTTGCAAAATATTGTGTCTTTTACATTTGTGTCCGCTTGGAACATTGTTTAGCTGCCGAAAGAAAGTATTTCGATTCATTTCTATAATATTTTTTGATTTTTTCATATTGTTTTACTTCTATTCCACGTATTAAATAATTTCATTGTTAGAGTAACAAAACATGCTTATATTCTTTTAATTAAGCACATCACGTAGAAAAATAATTGTTTTAATACCAACAATAAAAATTTGCTTAAAGAATATATGATAAAGTACATTAACACAAGGCATAATTTTTAACATGTAAAATCCTATGGCCCACGATAAAAAAACATACTGTATATAGGAGGTGTCCGTAAATTAACAAAATTTATGGGGATCTCTCTTATTTGAAGAGATACAAAGACGGACATCAAATAAACGAGATTCCCATACATTCTGCCGAATTACGGATTCCCTGTATATGATTATTATAAAACTACAACTCTTTTGAAAATAATTCATGTAAGAAACATAAATACTTTACAGTTTTTCTTGAACAATTGTATCTTTTAATATTGTAATTTCAAAATTTTCATTTTCATATGTGGCTAAGAAATTTTTCTCTATAGATTGCATTATAGGGAACACTAATGATAAAGATGGGTGTTTGTCACCCGATAATATTTTTGTGGCCACTTCAAAGAGTTTCAAAACCAAAATAATATTTTCTATGATGTCCCATTCCTCTTCATTTATCGATAAAGAAGCAGCCGCGATTTTATTGGTGGCGTTTCTGTCGGCAAAAACAGCAGCTATTGCTTCACGTTGTTCAATTAAACGTTCCAGCATATAAAACGTTGAATTCCAACGCGTCTTTACTGACTGAATTAACTTATGCTCGGGCAGTTTTAATTGCTTTTGCTTTTGTTTTAAAAATGAAGTGGCAATATTTGAATGTTTAAAATGACCTACAATGGATACACATTTACTGGTAATAGATTTAATTTGAGTTAATTCTAAGCCTTTGTTTATAACTAATTGCATGGAATGTGCAATACAAGAAATGTTAAATTTAATGTTTAGATTTTCGGATGCCTTATTTATGTTTGCCGCATTGTCATGAACTATTGCTATTATTTTTGATTCATTTTCTATGGGAATTTCCCATTCTGAAAACATGCTGTTTAATGTTAAAGTTAGATTTTCAGCAGTATGCCTTTCTTGAATTAATTCTGTACAAATATTAAAAGATACTAATTGCCATTCTTTATCAATACCATGACATGTAATTGTTATGTATGATTCTGAATTACGAGATGACCAACAATCTGTCGTTATAGCAAGATATTCAATATTTTTGAGTTGCTCAAGAACTTTTATTTTTTCAGTACCATACATTGTAGTAAGACGCATTTTAATTGCATTCCTGGAAGGAATCTTATAGTTTGGTAGGATGGTGTCTACCATTTTTTTTTTTTAATCCTTTTCCTTCCACGAATGCAATTGGTAACATATCCGCACAAATCATTTGTGTGATTACGTGCGTGATGTAATCTTGGCGTTTTGGGTTCAATGTCTTGGGGAAAAAATAATCATCCGATAATTTTAATTGTTTTGGTGGTGTGGGAGTACTACAAATGCCTATAATATCCGTAGTGACGATAGAAGTACTGGGCTTCGATGTGCTGGACACTGGCATCTTCGCAGTGGATGTGGTGGCCGGCGACGAAGTAGTAGTTGCCGTATCTGATGATATGTCACTGGAGTGTGCGTCCGTCATCCTAAATATGAAAATATTTATATGTATTACTCTTTATATACAGGGAGTCTCACGGTACGTGCCGAAGTATTGCGCGCGTTGCAGAGCGACCAGTACAAAGATTGATGCATACTTTGAATGTTAAAAGTTCGAGGTTATTTTTTGGACAGTATTTATAAGTAAAATTATCGCTAAATAGAGCATTCTTTACTGTATAAGTGTGCAAAATTTCAAATTGTTATCGTAAAAAATGACAAAACAGCGAATTTTTAAATAAACCATTAGAACTGTCTAAATGTTCAAAAAACATTTCTATCCGCAGTAACAAGTAATCAAAAGTGCCAATGGTGATATATCGTTGTAAGGGAAATGTTATGGCGGATCAAATAAAAAAATAATATATAGGGTGTTCCATTTAAAATAACAAAGTTGATATTTTTTCTGAAATAATGGGGCACCCTGTATATTTGAAAACAATTTTATCGTGTAGGTGATAGAATATTACTATAGATACTTTTGGTATTTTTTCTCTATCTAAAACCGTTGAGCGCTAATTGAACAAAACCTCTATTACGCGGACACCCTGTAATCTGTATACAGGGCGTTTCAAAAGAACCGGAAAGTAGATTTGCGCCTAAACGATGTATTGTTTCCAAATTCACTTAAATTCAACAAGACTATGTAGGCATATTAGAGCTATATTTCAAAATTATTATTTTCAAATATACAGAGAGTCCATTCTAAGCTTGGCGTGTTATAAATATATTTTCATTCATGAAACACTATATTTTTTCAATTTTTAGATTATACAAAAGAAAAAGAAGTTTTTTTTTTGTTTGGCCTCGGCTTTCGCCATACAGCCATCTACCATTGTATTTTTATTTCAATTTAATTTAACTAATTCCATACACACACACACTAATTTAAATCATTTGGACGCCACATTACATTCACACTACATCCATGGACCCGGATGGAATAATTTATTATTCATAAATTATTCCACCGGACGGGATTCGAACCCGCGACCTCTGGGTTCGTGGGCAGAGTCTCTACCCACTCGGCCAAAAAGGTGTGATATACTCCAGATAGAGTAGAGTGGTAAAGTGAAGTTATAAAATTGTTAAAAAAATAATTTATTTATCACATATGTCATTGAAATTTTACAACTCTGTAATTGAATGCAAGTTCTATTGATTTTATCGAAAATATTGAGAAAATAATATAAATTTTCAGACACACATTCAATATTTCAACAATTTCGTGAGACGTTACTAACAAGAATACAATATTTTTTTTATTCCGATTATTTATCCATAATTAATCAACGAATTACGATACCTGAACAAAAAAAAATAAAGACCTTTATTGGCATATCTCCACATTTTACATTACATTTACATTTACATTTGATTATCTCATTACACTCCCGTATCCCTCTTATCCTCCCTTCTCTTTTCCCTCTCCCTCCCCAGCTTTTCCAAAGTCCTTACCCCGCTCCCATCCTCCCTCATCCACTCCACTACCCTTCTATTCCCTTTCGCTCCCAACCACTCCTCTTTCACCCCCTCACATTCCTCCGCCAAGTGTCCCCACGTATCCTTCCCCTGTCCACGCAACACACACCTTCCATATTCTTCCCCCATCCATACTTTTCTTCCTCTCTCCTCCGATCCACACCTCGCCCTTGCCACAATCACCTTATCCTCTCTACCCCATCCCTTCTCTATCAAATACTTCGGCACCCTCCCATACACCTGCCACCTCCCATACATATCATTATACTGACTTCTGTCAATACACCCTTGCCTTTCCTGCCCTTCCACCTCCTTCCCTTTCCCCCTCACCCACTCATCCATCTTCACCCCATTTCCTAGCCATTCCATTACCTTCGCCTCCGACAGCCCTACCCTCTCATACATTTTCCTCCTCTCCCCTCTCCATCTACCCTCACCCCCACCCACACTCGTCACCCATACATCCTTCACCAATCTCTCCTCATCCAGTTCCCACAATCTCATCTCGTACCTCACCACCCTCACCATTGCCTCCCACTCTAGCCTCTCTCTGTTGGTCTCCTGAAGCACTATGTAGCCAGGCGTGGACCTTTCCACCCCCAACATGTGCTCCAGGAACCACATCTGCTCCCTCTCTATCACCTCGTACCCTCTCGTCCCCCACACTTCTACTCCATACATTAGCACCGTTCTTACACACGCATCCAATTTCTTACACGCAACCGTCACATTGTTCCCCATCCACTTTCCCCACTTGCCCCACGCCATTCCCCACGCCTTCCTCGCCTTACCCTGCACCCACCTCACATGCTCCTCATACCCTCCCGTTCCTTTAAACCAAAACCCCAAATACTTGAAACTCTTCACCCTCTCAATAACTACCCCCTTCCACTCCAATTCTTTCACCTTCCCCTCCCTCCCTTTATTTCTAAACTTCACCCACTTCGTTTTCACTACATTCACATTCATTCCCCTTTTATCCATAAACCTCTCCACTCTCTTTACCTGAACATAATCACACTATTTCTAGCCACCATGTACAATGTTTACTAAGAATAATCTACTAAAACTTTAAGCTACCATTAGCAAAAATAAAATAGTAAATTTCCTTACCTTGATTTTTTGTGACAAGTAGGATGTCTGTTCTTCAGATGCCCCCATAAATTTGAAGTAGATGCATTCTTGGACAATTTTGTAGAATAATTACAAAAACTGCAGAAAATGGTATCGGACTTTTTTGAAAAATACTTCCAGATTTCACTCATTGTAATTGCACACAATTGCTTTCAGCGAAGACTAGTTCGGAAATGAAGCAGCGTGTTTCCTTAAACTAATCTCTGGGGATAATGCATTCAGTGCACTTATATATAATATAAAAATAGACACATCTAAAGCGAATTTCCAAGCTCACAAAATCAACAAATATAGAAAAAAAATATTAATTCAGCAATTTGAGAAAGCATAATAATGGTTCATTACCGCGTGATCCACAACAGCACTTATACGAAAGAAAATAAACGAGCATGATTCTTCAAGTGCCGGGTATACTTTTGCTTAATTAATTACATGAAACGAAAATAACATAATTTTTACTAGCTCTGAATATCACGTACCATCTAAAATTGGTTTTATTTTATTTTAGTTATTAAAAGTTATTAAAACTAAATGTAAATAAGCGTCTACTTTTTTTTTATGAGTTCGTGAAGAATTTATTGTATGTTAACATTAGGGAACATTTAAATAAGCTTCTTTACAAATACATTCTAGTAATGTTAAAATGATATTAAGATTAAAGAAAGTAAAGATAAATTAAAATGGGTAATATTTTATTTTTTAATGATTATAATAATTTACACGATGATTGTGACATGATTGTCATAATTTATCGATAAAATTAATTATTCTAATGAAAAACTCTTTACTCAAACTAATGATTAATTTTCTGTTGAACTTACCGGTTACATAAATAGGATTTTCTAATCGTTTTGATTAGTTGACTATTTTATCCGTTTTCGATTAGTCGGTTATTTTAGACGACCGATTACTTTCGATTAATTGGATATTCTAATCATTTCGATTAGTCGACTATTTCATCCGTTTTCGATTAGTCGGTTATTTCAGCCCACCAATTATTTTCGATTAATCAATTAGTTTCGATTAGGTTCGATTAATCGATTAGTTTCGATTAATTTCGGTTATTTTAGCCGACCGATTATTTTCGATTAATCAATTACTTTCGATTAATCGATTAGTTTCGATTAATTTCGATTAGTCGGTTATTTTCAATTAATTGTCGGATAAGTCAATTAATCGAATATTTTGAACTTCGATTAATCGATTAGCGCCAAAGTCAAAATTGCCAGCCTTAGTTTTTACTACCACATGCATAACATTCTGGAGTCGAATGGACTTAGAACACAAGTTCTGTTGGTGGATAATGCAATGAAGGACTATCAAATCATGTTTTTGCACATTTAATTCTGTTGCTTTTTCATTCAAAATTCCGATGAAACCTTTACGTAAGCCGACCATAGAGGGTGCACCATCAGTGCATACTCCAATTAATTTTGACCATGGCAAGCCAAAACTTGTGAATACCTTTTGAACTTCAATAAAAGTATCCTCTCCTGTAGTGGTTCCTTTTAGCGGCTGTAAAGCAAACAATTCCTCAGTAACAGTGAACTCCTTATCAACACCTCGAATAAATATAGCCAGTTGAGCTGTGTCAGACAAATCAGTGTTGTTTTTATATCATTAGCCATCATTTCTATACGTCGAACAACAGTTCGTCTTGACAAACTAATTTTTTCAAATTCTTTTTTCTTTTCAGGACATATAATACCGCAAACTTCTAACATACACTCCTTGATAAATTCTCCTTCGGCAAATGGTTTTAATGCCTTTGTGAGTTTTGAGCTAACTATAAAACTAGCTTTCACAACATTATCAAGTTGTGTTCTTTGTTTATGAAATATTTGTTGCTGTTTTTCTGTTCAAATACAAATTTGCGGCAAGCTTCTGGATTTTGTCTGTTCTTAATTGACCTGTCAGTGAGTGCAGCGTAGCATGCTTAGTTGAGTAATGCCTCTTTTTATTGAATTCTTTTATTACTGAAATGGATTCATTACACAGCAAACAAATAGGCTTACCATTGTGCAAGATAAAAAAGAATTCTTCAGTCCATTTTACTTGAAAATGGCGACCCTCTGTATCTACTTTTCGTTTCTTTCCACCAGACATCAATTTTATTTACTTTTCGTTCAATAAACTTAATAACAAACTATAGTTAGTAACCACTTAAGATGCACACAAAGTCACAAAGCAAGTTGACGGCTCGAGCAGTTCGCTAGGATATCGCTTGTCCAAGTTATCACCTCGGTATCAAATAAAACTGAACTAACGTTCGGGCCATCCACCCGCTTATATAGGCAAAATGAACGAATAATCTGGAATAAACTAGTTTAGAATAATTGAGAAGCAATAAATCTTTTGATGTGTCGCCCGTGAGGCGGCAACCTCAAAGAATTTCATCGAGCAAGTCGAGTGGCGGCGATTATCAAAGAGTGAGGCGGCAAACATCAAAGAATTTGATGTTTGCCGCCTCACTGTCACTCCCGTGAGTATAAGTACCTAATGTAATATTTTTTTAATTGGGTTTTTTCAAAATGTCTCGCGGGCCGGATCATATCTTACAGCGGGCCGGATCCGGCCCGCGGGCCGGGTGTTGCCCATATGTGCTCTAGCTGGTCGGCCGCCCGAGTATATCAAGTAATATTTTCAACTCTGTAATAAATGTTGTTTTTGACAATTATCAACTTTTACAAAAAAAAAGCAAAAACCATCAACCATCCAGAATAAATACACTTAACTAAGTCTCTTGTTACATTACTCATTACAGCTAAACTAAGAATACATTGAAAATTAAAGGATTTTCTTTTTTACTTCATTTAATTTTTCCTTACAGATTTGCACCTCATTTGGAGAAGTGCATGGGATTGGGAAGCAGCCGAGTACGAACCACCAGCCGAAGGATCATGAACAACGAGACAAACAACAATCGGGATCGTGGGGGTTACGATTCGGGCATCATCAGTGACAACGAAGACGATGCGGACTGGATCATGGGCGACAGACGCAGGAAAAAAAAGCAGCGCAATGGTAAGAAGAAAGGAAAAGGCGCCGGTTTATAAAAATAAAATAAAGATTAAAACTATAAAAACTTTCCTTTTGTGTAAATATGGGAAATTATATTAAATACTCGTGCATAAGAATAATTATTGCGTTTGTGAATGAAAAATGCAAATAAAAATTGAATATTATTTATTCGAATGTGATTTTTTTTGGATTCATTCATTTTATTTACAAAAATGATTAATGTTTACTTATATGTTTACTCCACTTCGCTTTTCGTAGCAATGCAAATTTTCAGGCTTTCCTAAACTTGAAATTTTACTTCACACTTAATCAAGGTTTGAAAGCACTCATTAGAAGCTCAAGTTGTACTTTTTTATGAAAACAACAAATGTCTAAAAATGTGTTGCCATTATATAGTATGTAGAAAAATTCCCCGGGTAGCATCCTAACATTTGATAGTCTTATTATTAGACACTTTTATTAACCTGCAACCAATTTTTCTATCAGTTGCCCATACACGTACAGATTTGTTTGTGGGTCAAATCCGCAGTTCAAAATTAGGTAAGTTATAGGTAAATGTCTGTTCAAACAATATTTTGTCTGTAATTAACTTTCTATAAGTTACCGATTACAAATTTTAGTATTTACAGTTTTCTACGTTTTAGTTTATACATATTTGTACGTTACCCAATGTAGTTTTCTATAATTTAGCAATTACAGATTTCTATAATTTAGCAATTATAGATTTCTATAATTTAGCAATGACAATTGATTTTTGTGTTTTTATTGAAGATAACGGTTTTCATATTCCTACTCACAATTGAAAAAACTTATTGACAAAATGGAGCAGATTGCGTGTTGATTACTCTATATAATTTAATGAAAAGAAATGGTTACTATTGATATTTGTGTTTGTCAAAATTTATTTCTTCTGCTGAATTATTTAATTAAAATTTAGTTTTAACAAGTGTTTCCCCTCCTTGATTAAGCATGAAGTAAAATTTCAGACTTTTCTAAACATTAAATTTTACTTCATGCGCCACGTACAAAGCACTGATTTCAAGTGAAGTTCATGATATACCGATTGGGTTTATGACTTATAGCATTATAATTGAATAAATTCCAGCGACGGCTCGCAGCTTAACTTCAGGGTAGGCCAGAGACCCAAGGTAATATGTATCCGTTATTGAAAGGTGACTTCGTTGTGCAATTCCTTGTATTTATAAGGCGCGATCCCAACCTCAAATTTTGTGTTCCTTGGCGCTGTGGCCGACCCTGAAATAACTCTAATTTACATTCAATTGGTTATTTGGTTACGTTTTTGAGTCTATTATAACATTCTTTCCGGTTTCGCTGTACTTTCATAGACAGATTTTTACTATTTATGTCCATTTGCACCCAAGTCGATTAAGTTAATCAGTGATTAGTACTCCTTAAAAAATCGCATAATGATAAAAGATACATGTTTAGGGTATCTTACAAATTTAAAACATTTTTATATTCTAGAATGATGACGTAATCAGAGATTAGTGGCTGATTAAACGTAATCAGTCGGGGTGCAAATGGGCCTTTGTGTTAAAAATAAGTGTTATTAAAATAAGACTTTGTGTTACTGTTAAGTGTAATTAAAATAATAGTTGAATCATGAAGTAACACATTTAAATTCAGCGCGCATTTGTGACGGAGCGGTCTGCACCCCCACTCCAAAATCTTCGATTCTGTCGATCCTTCTTACCGTATACTCGACCGTCCTTGATCTAATTATACTAAATCAATGGGCTGCCAGGCTGTATGTACGCAACTCAATATACTCCGCCGTATTAGAAGAAATGTCTTCAATATAAAGAATTTTAGCTATGAATAAGACCAATGAAGTAATGAAGAGTCGTGTATGTTTTTGAGTTTTCTGAATACTGTGTTTGGACAACAGAGCTTTAATAGCTAAGGCCATTATTTACGCAAAGAAGAGTTTCGTGAAGAGTATAATCAATAATTAATTAACACTGTTGTTTCCTTTCCTCACACTTAATTTTCTAATTGTAAAATACATATTTCGAATGCTAAGCACTCATTGGGCCATTTGATTTTCCCTTCGTTAATGCTTTCGTTAACTAAATAAATTCATTATAATCCGTTTTGTATGAACAACTATTTTGTCACATCAATACTAGCTTATAAAATTAATAATTAAGCCAGCCCGGTTTTGTAATTTTCGTTGTTATACATTGGAAATTTATATCATATTACAATGAAAATAAATATGGATAAAGCACACATGGATAGCAATATTACGAAGAATTAAATGTGGAAATACATTATGTTGGTAATGCTATTTCCAAATCGAATTATGTCTTTTATCTTAAATAACTTTTATATTATTAATATGAATTAATATTCAGTTACTTTAATTACTTGTAATTTTCTAAATCATGAACAACCACATTTAAATTCAGTACGCTTTAGTGACGTCAGCGATCTCACCCCCACTCCAAAATCTTCGATTCTGTCGATCCTTCTTACCGGTCTTACCGTATACTTGACCGTCTTTGATTTACATCTTCCTATGGCAATTGAGGTTATGTATAATATGAATCTTGCTCTTAAATGATTAGTTGTAAACTGACAATAGTAATCTAAAAAATGTTTTAATAATTTAAAGCTGTGTGCTAACGTCTATTAATAAAGCTGCAATATTTTCAAATATTTATTTAATACTTATAAAAATCGTATGTACGCCACTGTATCAAAAAAATAATATAATTATTAAAATTTATTGAATTTAGTAACAAAGTACGAATAAAACTGAGTAACAACTAATTATTTTGATTTTAATTTAGAATTATGTTGATACAATGTAAATAAAGATTAGATTAATCGTAATAATGGGAATTTGTTTGAATAAAAGCGGTAAAAATCCCGTTACGTCAGATAAAACAGGTAACTAGAAGTTCTTGTTGATAGCCGAGCTACATCTAAAACCGATTTGACAGCTTTTGATTGTAATGGCGGAAAGAAATCGCAGACAATAACATCTTCACGATCTCAAAACCAACGCGAATCCCGCATATCCAACATCACAGACTCCAACCAACATCCCCAAGTGGAAAACTAAGCCGCATTCGCGTCCGAATCCCCGCATTTAGTGAGCGTGAGTGCACCTGTGTTTGTGTGAGTGTGTGTGTGTCCAGGCCTCTACTGTATTCTTCTATTTATTGTTAAGTGCTTCTTCTTCGGACTGAAAATCAGTGTTCGGATTGAAATTGGTCCGATCCGCGTGCGCCCCAGTTAATATAGTTATGGTAAGGAGTGTGTCCGACAGATAGCCATGGCAAACTTGAACTTTACGAGAAATCTCGGAGGCAACAGCCTCGGGAGGTCGAGTGTGGGCTTCGGGGGGAATTCTGTGTCTGGGCATGTGACACCCATTTTCGGGCAGAGGCCGCCCTCAGACAGGAGAGGGCTCCAGCCGTTGGGGTGAGTCGAGCGTGACACAAAGATACGCAATCTTATTTATGTTAAGTAGGTTATGATGTTTCCGCTCGGGTAATTTATTCAGGGTAAACAAACTGATTTTTGTGTTTACTTAAATTAACAGTAGACAAGATAACCATAAACAACACAACAATGCATTCTTATAAAAATGAATTAGAATTTGTACAGTTAATACATAATCAACAAATGCTCTTTTATTGTAATTCATTTCATGTAAAACAAACAAAAATAGCCAAGAGCAGCACAAAATTTTGAAACTAAAATCAAAATAAAAAAATCACTTATAAACTCAAATCAACACAAAAGAATTTTTTTTAAACTCAGTGCATTTTTATTGTAATACGTTTCACGTAAAACAAACAAAAATGTCTGAGAGCAGCACAAAAATAAAAATTAAACTAAAATCAACAGAAATAAATCATTTTTAAACTTAAATCCACGCAAAAGAATTGTTTTTAAACTCAAAGTAAAGCTCTTTAATAAATAAATTATCAACAAATGTATTTCGGGTTATGTACAGTTTCTTTTATTTTAACGGCAATAGATTCAAATTTCAATTTTGAAAATATAAAATGATTATTTACAATTAGGCATATTGTGGGAAAGTTTTTTTACTTTTAGAAAACTGTTGGACATACTTGAGTAGCACTTCATGAATTTTCGCTCAATGCAAAACTCAACAGTTTTTATTGAGAAATTTTCTAAAATTCATCAAGTGCTACAAAACTGAAATCGTCAAGTTCAAATTGAGGGACTTTGTAAAGTTCTTGAAGTGCTACTAAACTAAAAACTGTCAAGTTTTTATTGACAGATTTGTAAAATTTGTGAAATCCTATTGAACTGAGTTTTCTAAAGATGTAGAAGATAAATTATATTAACTCAGTTGCATACATTTGGGCAAGCCAATTTGTAAAAAATATCTGAAAGTGTAAATGCAACTCAAAGAAAGTTTACAAGCATTTTTTCTTTTAAGTATACGTTTACATTGTAAAGCAAATTTTTCGAATTTGAAACCGCAAATTTCTTTATATATTTTGTATATTATAGTATATTTCACCCTAAATCAGTGTTTTATACAGGTGGCCCATGAAGTAAAATTTTGAGTTTAGAAAAGCCTAAAATTTTACTTCATGCTTAACCTGGGAGTGGAAAACACTTGTTTAAACTTAAAAATTTACATTGTATACATAGGAAAATGTATACTTAAAAGAAAAATTCCCTGTATATTGAAGGTTATGACAGCGTTTGAACTGAAAATATGAAAATTTTTATGTTTTTCATTGATCCAATAATTTTTTTTATTAATCAATTATCATGTTTGTATTGTACAACTTGTACTTAGTAATGAATAAAAGTTACCGAGTAGTCATACTAATGACTCAAGTTCGATTAATAGATATTTGATAATAAATGCATAATTAATGAAGTGAAGATAATTTTAATTTTGTTACACTTTATAATGATATTCCTTTAATGCTATTGATTTTATTATTACACTCGCATTTAATGATTTCAAGTTTAGTTGGCGGAATTTCTAAAAAACTTGAGTAATTTAGAGGTTATGTTACACGTTTTTGTTTATATTTGTGAAAATGTATTTCGTCTGTTAAATTATTTGTTTGAAATGTACTATCAAGTGTCTCCACTCCCAGATTAAGCATGAAGTAAAATTTCAAACCTAAAAAACCCTGAAAATTTGGTCTGGTCGCGTAGCGAAGCAGAGCGACCAAACTAAATTTTCAGCCTTTTCTAAACTCAAATTTTTACTTCATGCGCCACCGATATAAAACATTGATTTCAAGTAAAAGTTCAAAATATACTGATCAAGTATGTAGATTTAATAGAATTATTAAATAAGTTCTAAATAACGATATTTTGTTATGAAAATTGAGGTTATGTATAAACTAGGGGTACCATGCTATTAAATTATTACTTGTAAACTAACAATAGTTTTCTACTAAAACGTTTTGTTAATTCGAGAATGTTATTATCATCCTTAAAACTGTATGCTAATGTCTATTAATAAGACTGTTAGAAAATACTTCTACATGAAATATCGTTACATATTTATTAAACATTTTGTTAAAAATTGTTTATTAATTATCATAACCAATTTAAAATATTATTTATTAAAGAAGCACTCAAGGAAAAGGTTTATTTCTATTGTATTTTTTTATCTAACTAAAACAAAACATACAGGATGTTGCATTTTTCAAAACGTGCAATGTTCAATTTTTCTAAATTCCTCTAGGAATGGCAGTCAAATGGGAAACATGTCGTCGCTGGGCGGCTACAGTTCGTTGCACACAGTGTTCGGCTCGGGCGACACGCACACACCACCCTTGCTCGACCTCAGCGAGTTCCCGTCGCTTACCAACCGGAGTTCGGGGGACGTGCCCCAGCCCAGCCCGATGCCCGGCAGCAAACCCTACGTCGGCATGGTGAAGCAGCCCACGACGGAAGCCAGCGAGTTCACAATGTCCTCCGAGGATTTCCCCGCGCTGCCCGGCACGCAGAACCGAGACGGTTTGTCGCCGGGCACCGCGCTGGGCGATAAGGGGAACGGTGGCGGCGGGGACGGTTGCATGGACAGGAGTTCGGATAAGAGTAATTCGAAAACGGGTTAGTCGATGATTCCTATTTTACATATTGCTGATTTAAAGAAAAACTGTATATAAACAGAAAATGTTTCTTTTAAGTATAAAAGATAATATCCCAATGCATACTCTGTGAATATTCTGACATTCGTTGCTTTTATAAAAAGTGTTCAACTTGAAATTTTTAAGCGATTTAAGAGCGATCAATTTAAAGCTTTTAACAAGTGTTTCCACTCCTTGACTAAGCATAAATATAAATTTTGAGTTTAGAAAAGCCTCAAAATTTTGTTTGGTCGCGGAGCGAAATAGAGATAAAATGAAGGTAATCAAGTAACTTAGAGGTTATGTTATACTGTTTTTGTTTATGTTTGTGAAAATGTATTTCTTGTGCTTAATTATTCGATTGAAATTTATTTCTAATGAGTGTCTCCACTTCCAGATTAAGCATGAAGTATAATTTTCAGGCTTTTCTAAACTCAAAATTTCACTACATTCGCCAGGCGCATAAAACACAGAATTAATGTGGAGTTTAAAATATAATGCATTAGCGTATTGCTTTAGCAGTATATATTATAAACTTTGCAATATTTCAGTGTTTCATACGGGTGGTGCATGAAGTAAAATTTTGAGTTTAGTAAAAGCCTGAAAATTTACGGATTACACATCAAGATATGTATACTTAAAAGAAAAATTCCCTGTATTGGTTATTATTATCATTTATTAACATTTCGAGATTTATAATAATTAGATAAATGAAAATTAAAAAATATGCTGCGATTATTTCAATTGAATCTATGTGAGATAGTTGATTAAAAAACCAAGGATTATTGATATAAATTATGCATATGTAATAATTACTTAAATTGATTGAGTGTTTGTGCGATAGGGATTCAAACATATCCGGACGGTCGAGTGACGAACATTCCCGGCAGCATGGTTAACGACCAGTTCGGCATCGTGGGCCTGCTGACGTTCATCAGGGCGGCCGAGACCGACCCGAACCTGGTGTCGCTGGCTCTCGGCCAGGACCTGACCGCCCTCGGCCTGAATCTCAACTCACCCGACAACCTGTACCCAACGTTCGGCGGCCCATGGGCGGAGCAGCCCTGCCGGCCCCAAGACATTGATTTCCACGTTCCTCCAGAATATCTTATAAATACAGCCATTAGGTATTTATTTTTATTTGATCGAAGGGTTTTAGGTTATAATCTTTTGTTTTCGTTTCCTTGCAGAGATAAACTAGCGACAGTAAAATTGAACAGATACAAGGATGATTTGTTGTTTTTTATGTTTTATAATAATATTGGTGATGTACTTCAAATAGCCGCCGCCAGTGAATTGTAAGTGTAACTTTTATCTTCAATATTTACTACTTTAATAATAGACGTTTTAAGATTCTACTCTTAAGTAATGATGGGCATAATTGAATGATATCAATAATCTTTTATTGGGATTCGAATATAATTGCTAATCTAACGATCGCTCAAATCATTATGTGAGAGATTGCTCGAATGATCACTTAAATGATTGCTTTATTGATCGCTCGAGTGATCGCTTGAATGGTTGTTAAATAATTGCTCGAATAGTTGCTTGTATGATCACTCGAATAATGATTGAAATAATATTCTACACTTAAGTAATGATGGGCATAATCGAATGATTACTCGAAATTTTCCTTCATGTGTTTAAAGAGGTTTAATTATTCATTAAAAAACATTCAAATATTTGAATATTTAAATATTCAAATATGTTAATAAAGTAGTGGTTGAAATATTTATATTTGATTATTCAAATATTCGACTATCTAAATTATTTGTATTCAAATTCCAGCCTTACTTACCTTTATTATAATTAAAATCTGTCAGTGTCTTATAAGCACATAATCTCAAATGTACTAACAAGACATACAATAGATTAATGTTCACTATTTTTAAATAAAATTGTAATAAATGCCGTGTTAAAATGCAGGTACAGTCGAGAGTGGCGCTATCACATGGAAGAGAAAGTGTGGATCACTCAAGTTCCGGGCATGGTGCTGATGGAGAAGACCTCGACATACGAGAGGGGCACGTACTACTTTTTCGACGCACAAAACTGGCGGAAGGTGGCGAAGGAGTTTCACCTGGACTACAGCAAGTTGGAGGGCAGGCCGGCAATCCAGCCCAACTCCCACCAGGCGTGAAACGAAATCCAGCCACAAACACACCATGACGCGACTATAAATAAATGAAAAGTGTATACATAACAACAACACAAAAAACAACAAAACAACCCTACTGTAATTGCATTGTTCTATAGATCGTAAGTTAATTTTTGGCGATGCGGGTCTGTTAAACAGGCGCCGCGCGATATTCCCGTGCTCGTTTAACAGGCTCTCCGAAGAAGGAGTAAGTATTAAAGTAATTAAAAGTTAAAAATATCTATACAGTTTTCATTTTATTTGTAAATTTCTGTACATTAAATAAAGCATGAGTTAATATAGTGTGTGCGACTGTGTGTTGACAACGTCTACCTGATCTGGAGTTGGACGCTTGGTTGAATGGTAAGCCGACCTAACACCACTAACCCGACCCCACATCATACTTTCTTTTCATATCACACACTAATTCTTAATAATTATTACTTCTTTCCACTGTGTTGTGATTTTTTTTAAATCTTCATCAAGCTCTCATTTCACTGTCATAACAAAACTTTAATATCTGTTTCTGCTAAACTAACTACAACATAACCTGTACGGATTGATTTATGCAAGATAGCCAATGCCATATCTGCACATGCACAGTAGTTACTGTCAGTGGGTGGAAATATTAAAATAATAAAGATTAATAGGGGCTATGTCAAACTTCATTATCGTCACCTGTCACTAATTGAAAATGGAATATGTCAGTGGGCAAAATTTCACATCTGTTGCTTCGCAATTGCATAAACAAGCTGGCAACATGGCAGGGCGGCGAATGAACTAACCTTGTATTTTATGGACTTTGACATCTAGCTAGCGCCTTTAACATAAGCGTGCGATGCAATGTATTTTGTCATTTAACTACAACCTAAATTAAATAAAACTTTAACTAGAACTGGTGCAAATGGGCATTAAGAATTGCTTGCTGTATCTGTTAGTTAATCCTGTAAAGTATTAAGACAACATATCAATCAACATACTTCTGAAACTTCGTAAGTGCAAAATGTGAAATTTGACAGGATCACAAAATACTTGTTAATTATTATATGAGCTGCGTAATAACTTCATCATGAGCAATTTTAAGTAACTATTTTGAGTAGATGTTTATTATACTAATATTGGGCTTGTTTATCAGATTACCGGACTGTTAATCGGCAACGTGTTTGGGATTTTTGCAATCATACCAAATAGACTGATTGGTGTTGGCTAGTTAATGTTTTCGAAATGGCCAGAGTACCGTTCATTAGATAACAACGTACATTACAAAAAAGTCCAAACATGTTGAATGTTTTGATGAACCCGTTGGTAAATTAATAATGTCCGAATTACGAGGAAAAATGTTTGTAGAATCGGGACTTAGAGGTTTCGGAAGTAGTTAATTGACAGTTTATTCACAAGTTATATTTTAGGAGCCGTGATTTTTATTTTTTATAATTATCAATTTAGTTTTTGTGACAAGAAAGCAAATAGATTTTATTCGGCATTTATGTTAAAATTAAGATTTGTTTCTAAGCAAATCAAATGGTTTTAGTTTTGATTATTGTGAATTATACACCAAAAATAACTATCCGTTTTATAAAATTTTAAAGGAATGACACTATTTGAATAATATTCGTATAAACAATTACTGTTTTTTGGTTCTTTGATTTTATTACAAAGTTGATTTTCTCAATATTTACCGTTTCTTTTGAATAAATTATATAGTCATCCACGCATAACCTGTCCTATTATAAAAATGTTTATTGTAAATATATTTCAATTGAAGGGGATTATGTGAAACATCAGGGAATAACAGAAATTTGTAATTCCTAAATTACAGAGATCTGTAATTGCTTAATTAAATAAATTTGAAATTGCTCAATTAGAGAAATCTGTAATTGCTCAACTAAAGCAATCTGTAATTGGTAAACTATAGAAAACTATAATGGGTAACATATAGAAATCTGTAACCGCTAATATACAGGGAACTGTAAACATGATTTTATGAAAAATTGGTTTGGTCGCGTAAACGAAAACAAATTTTCAGGCTCTTCTAAACTCGAAATTTTACTTTATGCTTAGTCTGGGAGTGGAAACACTCGTTAAAAGTTCCAAATTCAACTATAAAAAAACAAATGCCTCAACATTTACATGTATCAGGATAGCTTCGCTACGCGACCAAACCAAATTGATAGGCTTTTCTTAACACAAAATTTTACTTCATGTTAACCTGGGACAATCAGAATTGTAGCCGGTGCCCAATATCGCGAAGAATGCAGGCCATACTTTGTAAAACTAAAAATTATGACGTTACCCTGCTTATATATATATAAATGCCTTGTTCACATTAAGAAAAACATCGAGTCATATCAGTGTGCCGCCTCTATACATACATATGATACTCGTCAAAGAAATGATATATATATTCAATATACACGGCTAAGTAAATCAAGGGATGGACCTAGATACTGGGGACTTAAGTTTTACAATAAATTACCTGCTATTGTCAAATGCCTGCCACTGAAAAAATTTAAAAGTTATCTGAACACCATATTTTACATGGGAAGAGTTTCTTCGAGCGTAAGTGATGTAACTGTGATATAGTATAGTCTGTGATATTATTTTCTCTTTTTTATTTATTTTTTTTGTACTATTTATTTATTTATATATTTATATTTATAGTCTCTATTTAATTTATTTTTTATATACCTGACCTTTTATCATATTTTATGTACTTTTATCTTAATTTTAGACTCTAAATTCATATTTATATATTTTTAAACTGATTTTAATATGTATAACACATCTCCTGCTACCACTACTTTTAGTATGTCACATTACATTATATTCTTTTCTTTATTTGACTTATGTTAACATTACTTGTATGTACTTGCATCAATAAACTATTATTATATTATTATTATTATAAAAAACGAATGCCTTAGCATTTACATGCATCAGGATATTTATACTTGAAAGAAAAATTCGCTGTATTTCGAAAATTAAGGTTAGTTAACAAGGTAAATAAATCTTCAATTAATATTGTTTATATTTTTTTTATTAATAATACGCATTTTTAATACTTCATATTAATTACATTAATAAATTCATTACAGTAATAAATTCAAGCACCTTTTTAAAAAACTCACTTACGATCTAAAAATGAATTGACATATAACTATTATACATCCGATAAACAACAAAAATCATTATAACTCCATAGGAATAAAATATAAATCAATTATTATCACATTCATCCAATTTAGAAAACACAATTACAAAACACAATTTTCAATTCCTAATATATGTACATTAGAAACAAATTGATATTATAGACTTATACATATTTTATTTATTCATTTATCAAACGAAATAAATAAATAATAATAGATAAGGGTTCTATTCACTTAATTGTTTAATAAATAAGTAATTATTGCTTGGTTTATTATTGGACATTAGATACATAATAGACGACATCTTAAAACTTTGATAGACTATTAAATCAATTGCTATGTATCGATTTTAATAGGGTCTTAAAACAGTCTATCAAAGTTTTAAGATCTACTAATGTTGATTACTGAATGCTTTTTGACTTTACTTGAAAAGTATAATCAATTAATTAAGAGAAAGTCGACTGCTATATTAACCTTTAAACTCAGCATATGTTATTGTCGCCTTAACTATGGCTTTATTTTAGGATGAAATATTTGGAAAAATGAATATATTTTAAGAAAAGTACAAACTATGTAATCATAATAATTAAAATATTTCCTACTCTCACGGTTGTTTAATAAAAAAATATTAAATATCGCTAAATTAGCATAATAAAGCTTATTTGATGTGAAGTTCAGAATGTACATCTTTAGCATATTGCTTTACTAGTATATTTCGAACTTTAATGGAAATCAGTGTTTTATATGCGTGGCGCATGAAGTAAAATTTCGAGTTTAGAAAAGCAATATTCAGGCTTCGCTACACGACCAAACCAAATTTTCAGGCTTTTCTAAACTCAAAATTTTACTTCATGCTTAAATTGGAAGTAGAAAACACTTGTTTAAAGCTTCAATTTGAACTCTTTAAAAAAATATCTGAAGATTTACAGTTATAAAGTATGTATACAGCTTAGATTAAAGTTTTTTCAAAATATTTTACCCCTAAATAAGGATGTAGTTAAGACGACAATATGCAGTTTTATACATTTGGATAGCTATCAATTTCCTTTTAACCAGTTTTTCCTGGTGTTCTAAAAATGGAACACTAGTTTTTTCCCAAATTATGAAAAAAATGTGTGATCGCACGAGTTTGTTTGCGTTATGCGGGAAAAAACGAGTTATATACTGTTTTATCTCATTGAATGACTGGAACACCTATATAAATTTAATTGATGTTGTTGATACTCAGCATTAGTCGAATGTTATGTATACCTTAGTATAAAGTTTTCAAATATTATACTAAGAGTCAGGTGCGCCAACAAGTTTAAGTTTATCTTTGAACTGCAGATCCAAATAACATTAGAGCAATAGATAACGTCAATTTCAATTGCAGTTCTGAGGCTCAGTTGCAACAGAAAACGTTGAAAATTGAGGTAAAGATGACAGTTCTTATTGTTCTAATGTCACTTTGAACTCTAGTTCAGAGATGAACCAGTTTAACGTGTTTGGTTGAGATGGGAATGTCACTTTGAACTGCAGTTCCAAATTTCATGAAAATGTTATTTTGAATTGCAATTCAAAGCTCAGTTCGCGGTTTT
Organism: Philonthus cognatus; assembly: GCA_932526585.2. Lineage (NCBI taxonomy): Eukaryota > Metazoa > Arthropoda > Insecta > Coleoptera > Staphylinidae > Philonthus > Philonthus cognatus. The sequence goes on from OW052243.1 coordinate 21,030,921, forward strand.
GCTGGAATTGTATAAATGAGGCATGATTTATTTATTAAATAAATAAGTAAATAAAAGTGACAGTCACCAAAAAGGAAGAAATTTATCACACATTCACCTTTCGAAATAATACTTGAAAACTTCCGCATATCTAGCACTCTCTCTTATAGATCTTCTCCATGAATTTGAAGAAGAGTTCGTGTGGAAGCCCTTTGGAAATTTGCTGGATGTGTGTTTTGATTAGGTTGTAACTCTCCTCCTCGTAAATCGAGAAAGTGTTCGGCAAACATAATTCTTCGTAAAGATTCCTGACCGCTTCGATCGCGGCGGGATCGTTCTTGCCGTAATTATCATCCAGGACTTTTCTTTGCGCAGGGGTTGCGCGTTGCAGTGCAACAACCACTAACCAACTGCATTTTCCTTCGCGGATGTCGTTGCAGGTTTTGCCCGTAACTTCAGGATTGCCGAAGCAGTCTAGAAAATCGTCTTGTACTTGGAAGAAATGCCCGATTTCTAACAAGATTGTTTTCGCTTGTCTGTGCATTTCGGGGTCGAATTTATTCGCTAGATACATGGCGAGCGTCACTGGTAACTGGAACGTGTAGTAAGAGGTCTTATATTTCACGATTGAATTGTAGCGTTTCATCGTGTAAGAGTCCAGGCTTTTCTCTCGGATCGAGAGCATGTCCAGAGATTGGCCCATTGCGGTTTTCAACGTGACATCGTGGAAGAGTTCTAAGGCTGGGGTGTACATTGGGTGGTTGGCGAAGTATTTTTTGATGATCGCGTAGAGACCGTGTTCCAGCAGGATAGCGTCGTTGATGCCGTTCATGCCGACTTCGGGGAGTTTGTACCAGCAGGGGACGCCGCGTCTCATGTCTGAGGAGTCCATTATGTCGTCTTGGATTAGGATGAAGCCTTGGAACTGAAATAATGAAATTGTTGTTAAAATTTAAAGACATTTCAACATTTTGAAACGGATAATTAATAAGTTTTGACTTAAACAAGGAGTAGAAACACTCGATAGAAGCATCAATTAAGAAAACTGCCAATGAATTAAATAAACACTGAAAAAAACATACAAATTCACGAACTTAGCAGCTTAAATTTAATCTCCTCTTTGAGTTTAAAAGTTACATTTCTTGCCTTACAAATATTACAGACTTATTAGTAATCGAAATTAATGCAATTATCCGCACGTGACATTTTACGTAAATTCCCTGATTAAATTACCTCCCTTAAATCGGATTATAAGTGCTGAGAAACCTTACAAAGAGTTCATAAAAGGCTCGACGCAGCCCAGCGTAATTCAGTACTAGTGGTTTCCGGAATCACTAGCAACTTGGATCTACTAAAATCAAAAAAAAAACACGCCTTCGTTTTCTTCAACACCAAATTTAAGGTAATTACTAAAGAACATATTTGCTTATCAAGAACAGTTGGTATACACTCGATCAATATTTAGTTTTATAATGGCTGTCGTAACCAATAATTTAATGGCACATCTAATCTAACCTAAAGTTATATTAATCTTAATAGGGCATTAAAGTTACATTAACTTAGTGAGGCATGAATAAGTTACATTAATTACTTTTAGTGGGGCATTAAAGTTGCAATAATCTTAGTGGGGTATTAAAGTTACATTAACTTTAACGGATCTTTAATTTTAACATATACTTTCAAATTGTATATAATTTTAAATCAGGGTTCGAAAATATCATATTTACCAAATATCGGATATATTAGCCGTTTATTTTGAAATTGGCCTAATTTCACTTTGGAATTTTTTGTTGTTGATAGAGATAATCTTCATAATTTGAGGTTTTGTCATAAACAACAATTTATAGTTAAGTATATTCAAAATATATAATATCTGTCGTGTGTCCCACGAAAAAGGGCCCAAGCTATAGCGGCTTTATTTTTGAATAAAAATGAAAATAAAGAATAGCTTATCAAGTCGAGTGTTGATTGCTACAATCTGCTTGTAACAGATTTCTTTTAAGAGGGGCCATCTTGTCGTAATGACGTCATCCGCCATTTTTTAATAATACTTTTTTCTAGAGATTTTTCTGAGCTTTTCAACGATGTCATTTCATAGGCTTGCATTATATTTTCTTTGAGGAACATGCAAAAAACAAAACAAACAAATGTTGGCCATGATTTTTTAAAATTATTAACACGAGATATGCTAATTAAGACACTAAATGACGTTTCAAAATGTTGCCAACTTTGCATTGAACACAATTACCGAACACACAGTTTAAAGACTTTTTGTGGTTTTTTTTGAGAAATTTATAATAGTAATTAGTAAATATTTATTAGTTTGAATTATTATTAGCTTAAATTTCATGGTAATGTGCACGAAATTTAAACTTGGTCATTTATTTTATTAATAATTTAAAAAAAATACATAGCCAACTTTTGTTTCTTTTGTTTTTTGCACTTGCAATAAAATATTGGACGATTTTGTCACAAATGTGTCAATTTTCTTCGCAGATTTGATACGTGACAGTCATAATTTCGTTTGGATGACAGTTGTAAACACGTTTGACACTGATCATGTGTCGCAGCGCTTGTTTGCGAACACATGCATTTTGGAAGTTATATCGCATACATAATAATGCCCATCCCCACCACAGCATTACTTGTCTACACTACTATTGTCCAGTAAAAACGTCAAATTGTGTCATACCTTATACACATAATATATGCGTGTCATCCAATTACCTTAGTGGTCTTCCTACTTTTGAGACAAAGTATAATCATATTTAAGTTGCATTTGATAAGTGACAACTTGATTTCGATTATACTTTGTCTCAAAAGTAGGAGGGCTACAAAATATAAGTAAATATTGTGATGAGTGGGAGACGTAAAACAGAAATACTTACTTTTAAGACATTGATAACATTGTTCAATCACAAGATGTGTAAATAGACGCAAACCGTCACTTGGTAAAGAAACGTCAGTTGTGATTCTAGCATGACAGCTTAAATTTTGCGTGCGTAAATCTCTATACTTCAGTTTGAGTTTGCCTTTTCGGCGGCCGATAAAGTCGCGTAATTTGATCAGCTGGTTTTTGTTGTGGTCCTCCTATTTCTGAGACAAACCATAGTGACAACTTGAATTTGTTTAGTTCCAACTTGAACTTGAAACAGTGCAAAGAACTTGATAAGAGTGCAGAACTTACTAATGTTGTTTTTTGAAAAATTGAATTGGTCATAAATTGCTCTTATGAAATCTGTTTCATTTTGAAAGTAGCCGCAATTTTGGCAAACGCCTATTAATTTCTGGCTTGATCAAGGTCAAGCTTATCCATCCAAATCAATTCTATGTTTTAAACCACCAAGAAAACCACAACCAATGGTAAGCTCATTATTTTACAATCTTGCTGTTTCTATAGTTTCACTCCAGTTAAATCACTGAACAACTAATGGTGGTTGCCGTCAAAGTCTTCAAGAAAACCACACCCAATGGTAAGCTCACGGTCTACCTCAGCAAGCGCGACTTCATAGACCACCTGGACCATGTCGACCCGATCGACGGTATCGTCGTCGTCGAGAACGACTACCTCAGGGGGCGCAGAGTGTACGGCCAAGTGGTCACTACGTACCGCTATGGCCGCGAGGAGGACGAGGTCATGGGAGTCAAGTTTAGCAAAGAAATGATAGTAGCCAGAGCGGAAATCGTCCCTTGCAAGAAAGCGGAGAAGATCGAAGTTTCTCCAATCCAGGAGAAGCTGATTAAGAAGATGGCCCCGAATGCGTATCCGTTCCTCTTTAGATTTCCCGAGATGGCTCCTAGCTCTGTTACGCTGCAGACTGGCGAAGATGATACGGGGAAACCGCTTGGAGTTGAGTATAGCGTGAGGATTTTTGTTGGGGAAAACGAGGAAGATCCGGGACACAAGCGTAGCACTGTAACTTTAGCCATCAAGAAACTGCAATACGCTCCTTTAACAAGAGGACGCAGGCTGCCTAGCTCTTTGGTTTCGAAAGGCTTCACCTTTTCCAACGGGAAAATCAACTTGGAGGTAACCCTCGATAAGGAAATCTATTACCATGGCGAGAAACTAGGTGCTAACGTGGTAATCAGCAATAACTCCCGCAAATCCGTTAAAAACATCAAAGTCTACGTCGTCCAACACTGCGAAGTAACAATGGTCAACGCGCAGTTCTCCAAATACGTAGCAAGCTTGGAAACGAGAGAAGGCTGCCCGATTACACCAGGCGCTTCCTTCACCAAATGCGTCTACTTAGTACCAGTAGCTTCAAGCAACAAGGACAGGCGTGGGATTGCTCTTGATGGTCACCTTAAGGATGACGATGTCAATTTAGCTAGCTCAACGCTGGTTCCTGAAGGGAAATGCCCTGCTGAAGCGATTGGTATCGTCATTTCTTACTCAGTCAGGGTTAAGTTGAATTGCGGTACGCTTGGTGGGGAACTAACCACTGATGTTCCTTTGAAGCTTTTACACCCGGCTCCTGGTACCATCGAGAAGGAGAAAGCTACCGCTTTGAAGAAGATGAAGTCGATTGAAAGATCCAGATACGAGAACAGCTGCTATGCTAATGATGATGACGACAATATCGTTTTTGAGGACTTCGCTCGCTTGCGCTTAAACGAACCTGAATAAATATAAACATCAACTACCTCATAAATAAGCATTACTAGACAGCTTTCAAACTCCTCTAAGCATACTAAAAAGTGCTTGATGTTTTATAAAATCCTTTACGCCAGCCATTGATTTAAAGATCAAGTTATAGTTGTTGCCGTAAAGCAAGTTCAACTTAACCGTAGTTTATGTTACATAAACTACAATGTAACTTAAACCATGATTAAGTTAATCCACTACTGAACAACTGGCCCTAACTGTGTTATTGATATTTCATCGGTGATCTGACAATTCCTGCTAAGTGCATATACTTGTTTTGTCAATTAGCAGTTATTGTCAGATCACCGAAGATATGTTAAAATAAAGTTTGAAAGCGCGACTAGCATTGTCAAGAGGAGCCAATATTTGGGCGAGAACTGGAAATAAAGTAGAAGAGAAGAGACTGTGTTCAGGAAGATAGACGTACTTTACACCAATCACTCTTACATCCAGCAACAGCATCCAAACACAGTTTCCAAATTTTTTATAGATGCTGGCTAACTATGTATATATATATACAGAGAATTTTCTGTAAAACCGAACATTACAACACATGTTGAACGTTAATGATCGTATATTCGCTTTGTACTGAAACGAGTCTAAGCATTAAACACAATTTGACACGTTTAATTTTGAGCTTAAGTGTAAATTGGATTGCCTATATGACTATTAGAAATGACAGGTAATCAAATGCGATTCAGTGCGAATCGTACAATGTTCGGTATTACATGTGTATATGAACTGTGGCATTATTTGGTTATTGTTCAATTATGGCTCACGTTAAGAATGGTTTAAATTGCTTGACAGTACATGTAAATTAAACTGAGCTTAGGTTAAACTTGGTGTAAGCCGCAGTTGAACAACTGGCTATTAGTGGAGATATTAAGCTGTCTACTAATGTTTAATTAAGAAGGAAACAAATCTTCTGTATTTAATTTGTATTACGTGTATCTATTGGTATTTGATTAATCCATAAATTTCAAGTTTAATTAATCTATACTCTCTATAATATTGTATTCACTGACAGAGATTTTTTTAAAGTATACATATATTTTAAATGAGTGTTTTCCACTCCCAGGTTAAGCATGAAGAAAAATTTCGAGTTTAGAAAAGCCTGAAAATTTGGATTTTTCTAAACTCGAAATATTACTTCATGCTTAGTCTGGGAGTGGAAAACACTCAATCAAAGCTTTAAAATAACCTTTTGCAAAAAACCAACGAATATCTGAAGATTTACAGCACATACGCTGTAATTGAGATATGTATACTTAAAAGAAAAACTCCCTGTATCTGTAGCTTAATGCAAGAACTATCAAATTTATTTCAGCATTTTCACCTAAAAAATTATATTAATGATTCAAATTTGTCATAGTCAATCCAATTTTTGTTTTTAACCATCAATAATCGAATTTTTATTCTACTCTTATACGAAAAGTTTTAAGGATAGTTTTAAAAAGTCTTCTAAATATTTCATGTGCGAGGGTTAATCAAAACGTAAGATTACAAAATGTACACGCTTCATTGCGGGCTTTGTAACTTTACTTTTTGATCACTCCTCGTACATTAAGTAGCGGATTAAAACTATTTTAAACTTGAATTCAATTGATAGAAGTTTTTATTTTTATTCTAAACATTTTTTAAGTAAACATTTCAAAGACCTTACTATGACTATGAATGCAATTCACACTTTGATAATACCCTGAAACTTCTACTAAATTTTATTAAAAAAAAAAAAACAAGTTTTCGTCTCTATTCTTGTAAATCTGTGAACAGTTTCAAGTATAGAGTTTTAAGAATCTTGTAAGTCTGCAATTTCTTCCTCAAAGAAATCTTTAATATTTTGTTCTAAAACTTTTCATGCATTTTTATATTTTGTTTTAAGTATTTATGTTTTTCACAACATTTTTATTGTTCTTGCAGTAAAAAACAGATATTTCAATATTTAAAAATGCGTTTCTAAATTTCAAAATGGTAAATAATTATAATCTTCCATTTAATTATTTTCCAATGAATATTTCAAATTCAAAACTATTTGAATTTAAGAGAATAAGCTTACGCTTTAATTTTAAACATAATATATAAAATTATGAAAATGGTCGTATAAACTGCAATTATTATTATTATTGTTTGCAGTTTATACGAATATATATCTGTATTATATTTTCTAATGTTTATGCTGTATATTTATTCAAGATTCTGTCAAAATCGTTTCTGATAATGCTATTTTTTCGAACAACATAAAACGGTAGATGTTTAATTCGAGATTTAAAGAGGAAATTTAATTTTCTAAAACCAGCTTGAGACAACGAATTCTTCAGTTTAAACGCAAAATGCATTAAGTGCTGTTAATTTACTATAAGTAGGTTAATTAACTTTAAATGCACTTACTGATTTTGACTATTAAACTGATGATACAATTCGTATATCGTCGATCTAATAATAAAGATCATCAAGTACTTTTAACAACGCATGTACTTGATGATTTTTACTGTTAAACAAACAATATAATTTGCATACCGTCAATTTAAAAGTAAAACAATAGTTGTTATAGTAAAATTCAAAAAGTTGCTTTAGTTTCATATGTACTTGATGATTTTTACTTTTAGATCGTTGATATTGTTTATATATCGTCATACAATATAATTTGTATATCGTTAATTTAAAAGTAAAACAATAATTTGTACAGCAAACTTCAAAAAGTACCTTTGGTTTAATATGTACTTAATGATTTTTATTTTTAAATCGTTACGATTGTTAATATTTCGCCATACAAGTACATACAAAATCAATAGAGCTTATTGCTTTTTTAACTATGATTACATTTTGTTTTTAAAGTTGTCCATTTGAATATTATTACGAGTATTTATTGATGAATAATATATACATTAGAGTTTTAGTAGAGTTGTATTTATTTAGTGGGTATTAAAAATTATGTGCATGCAAAAATTAAAAATAAAATGAGTACCTGATGATGTTGTGTGTTTAATTTACTTTATCACAATCTTATCGTGAAACAATGTGAAAATTGCTGACGACTACTTTAGCTTAATAAATCATTCAGCAGAATATTTTTTTTGTTATCTTAATTGTTTAAAAATTGTTTGATTAAATTATTTTTTATAGCAAAATTCAGAAAACACCTTTAGTTTCATATGTACTTGATGATTTTTACTTATAAAATCGTTGATATTGTTACTATATCATAGATACAAAATCAATAGAGCTTATTGCTTTTTTACCTGATTGCATAATATTCTTTAAGTTGTCCATTTGAATATTATTATGAGTATTTATTTATTGATGATAAACATTCATTAGAGTTTTAATGGAGTTGTATTGTTTTTATTTAGTGGGTGTTAAAAGTTATGCGCATGTAAAAACAAAAATAAAATGAGTATCTGATGATATTGTGTGTTTTACTTTACTTTATCACAAACTTATCGTTAAACAATGGAAATTGCTGACGACTACTTTAGCTAGATGAGTCATTCAGCAGGAATAATTTTTTGTAATCTTGATTGTTTAAAAACGGTTTGAAAAATATAAATGATTCAGCATTGAAAATACAAACACTTAACTAAGGGTATCAACACAGTGGCGTAGATAATGGGAAGGGGACGGGGGGGAATTTAGGGGATCAATCCCCTCCCCATGAGTCTTGAAAATTAGGAGAATGAACTAAAATTCTAATAACGATTTGTTTTGTTGTAATTTTACTTCATGCGCTACGTGTTTAAGACACTAATTTCAAGTGAAGTTCACTTGTTAACAATATTTCAGTATTCTCTGTGTTTAATACGTGTGGCGCATGAAGTAAAATTTCGAGTTTAGAAAAGCCTGAAAATTTTCAGGCTTTTCTAAACTCGAAATTTTACTTCATGCTTAATCTGGGAGTGGAAAACGCTCGTTTAAAGCTTCAAATTTAATTAATTTAAAAAAGCGTATCCATATGTATACTTAAAAGAAAAAATCACTATATTTAATTTTAATACGTTATCTTAGTTTGTCTACGTTTTAATTTATTGTGTTCAATCGGAGATTCCATAATAAATAAACAAATACAAAAAATGTCTAAAAGAATATCTATTATATATTATCATTTATGCAAATCTACTGTAGGGTCTCATAACTTTAAGACGTGAAAGAATTATATATTTTTTTGTGTCGAATATTCAAATATGCTTATTTCTTAGTGGATCTTGAGAATTTTAAATAAATTTGACTATCGATACGTTTTTGGTAAGCTTAGAATTAAAGTGATTAATTTGGGGGTCTCACAACTTAAATTTACCATACAATATTATCATTTTCTGGACTGAATAATTAAAAATGGTAATTTTTGAAAATTTTTGGATTTTCAGTTACAGTATGTGAAAGTAAACTACCTTAATCTGAAACAAATCAACTAAACTTCATTACCATTCATTTAACGTTATCAAATTAAAAATTTGTCAAACTGTAAAGAAAATCCTGTACGCCAAAAGTTGACTAAAGCATCAACTCTATTTATTTTAGTTATAAATTTTACAATAAAAAAAATAAATTAAAAATAAGATTATGATTGGTCGTCTAACGAGTGTTTCCAACCCCAGACAGAGCATGAAGTAAAATTTCGAGTTTAGAAAAGCCTAAAAATTTGGCTCGGTCGCGTAGCGAAGCGAAGCGACCGAGCCAAATTAGGCTTTTCTAAACTCGAAATTTTACTTCATGCGCCACGCGTATAAAACGCTGATTTAATGTGAAATGGTCTTTAACCAAATAACAAGTGAAATACTTTTAGTATGTCAATCATCAACTGTTTAAATGACGCAGAAAGTGCTACGATGGACACATCATCATTTTTTGTACTGGCTTTTGTATAACTTTAGAAAAATATATGTATGAAACAAAATACTAACTCAACATATGTTGTATCAACATATTAGGGATGCTAGAAGCGGACGAACATGGATGCATTATATCGGTGCTAGCATCGCTTTTGGCATTTTGAACAATTTCAACACTAAACATTCTACAAAAGTCTGATACGGCGAAGTCTTAATATTTTACTAACGTCTAATATCGTTTCGGTGTCAACTATTTACTATAAGTTTAGCACATAGGCTCTGGATTGTTGATGCTAGTTTATAGATTAGTTTCTGGACTCTAATCTCTAACATTCTGGAATCTAGGTACTTGACCGTAAACTCTTAGACCCTAGAGTGTGGACTAGATGCTCAACTCTCGAATGGTTTCTGCTCTCTAATCTCTAGCACTCTAAAATCTTGACCATTGTAGATTAGTTTCTGGACTCTAATCTCTAACATTCTGGAATCTAGATACTTGACCGTGAACTCTTAAACTCTAGACTGTGGACTAGAGGCTCAACTCTGGATTGATTTCTGGTCTCTAATCTCTAGTACTCTAAAATCTTGACGTGTCACTGTAAACTATATCTGGTGTTTTTGGTAAGTCGGAAGTAGTCCAAAAAAACTTTCAGTGGTCAATCGAAAGGCTGCAGAAACTCGTTTTAGGTTGTCTTTCGCCAGATATGAAATATTTTAGAAAATTTTTGGATTTTTAGAAGGTTTTTGCGGAACACAGTATTAAAATAAAACTATGTTATTCGTTGGTTTTAATTTCCCGTGTGAACATTTATCAATATCCATTCAAACGTGTCTCTGTCTTTATAATACGTATTTATTTTGGTCCATTCTGTATAATAGGACCGGAACGAGTTTTTAGAAACCGGTACGAATCGATTTTGGTCGTTTTCGGCTCATTATGCACACATCAACAGAACCAGACTGTGGTTGCGCAATCGGTCAACAAACAGACACCGGCTCCGATGCAAATGGACATTTTTGTAGAGAAAGACACACCGAATTGCCAAGGTGAAATAACTCGCACACGCTGGTGTTCATAACAAAGATTACGTAATTCTTTGTTTACAAGTAATCTTCGTCGTAAGCTATTTTGGAGCAAACTGCGCAAATTGGATCTAACGAAATAATAATTTGTAAAAATTATTAACGTGAATTTTGATTTAATACACGTAATAAGGAAAATTGAAAAAATCCAAATAAGAGTTCAGCGAGAACACAATAGATTATATGAAAGTATAAAGCTATGGATAGTACAGAAAAATGAACTTCAATTCGGACGCCTAAGGAAGTTTGCAGAAAGGAAAAATTCGTCTTATTCAAAGTTCAATAAAGGCAAATAAAACAGCTAAGTCATACAGCACCCAAACAATTCGTGGTGCGCTTTATGATGCTGGATATCATGATCGAAATATTAGAAAGAAGCCTCTTAATAATCAAATAATTGAATGAAAACTTAGAAACACTTCAGTTTGCAAAATAACATTTAAATCACCATGGAATCTTTTTGAGGTGCTGTAATATTTTCCAATGAAAGCAATTATAACATCTTCGGATCCGGTGGGATTACAAACGTGTGGCAAAAACAAATATAGAAAGAACACCAACATTGGAATTTTTGTGAGACCGTGAAATATGATGGTAGGTTGGTGATGGTTTGGTTGCATGGCAGCATCTAGGGTCGGAAATTTGGTAATTATTGATTGGATAATGAATCAATATTGTAATTTAAACATTTTTAAGAACAAACTTCTCGAAAATGCGAAGAACTTGCGTTTGGAGGAGTCGTTCATTTTCTAGTAAGATAGAGACCCCAAACGTACGTCACGTGTTGGCAAGCAATGGCTGTCGGCTGTCCCAACGCAACTAAAAACCCCACTACAATTATAATTAATAAACTTGGATATATATGAAAGCATCTTGATCGATAAGACATCACGAGATAAGAACTAAAAATGGTTTAATCCGAGTCCTTGAAGAAGAATCGTTTAAAATTGGTCAACTGTGCCTAAAAACTGAGTATTTCGATGTCATCTCCAGTAAAAGCAATTGTACAGTTAAAAAGGCCCAACGAAATATGAAAAACATAGAATCAAAAGACAAACAAGTTTTAACGGTCATTTAGTTAATGTTATATACTTACTCACTGTTATTCCTTACTTTACTTTTTATTTGTATCGTGAGTTTGTTATTGATAATGTTCTCGAAATGTACATCTAACGATACAAAAAAAAGTGAAGTAAGGAATAACAGTCTTTTTTATGTGTAATAATCACTTCACGTAAAGTCAAAAACATACAGTTTTCGTATACTTACTTTTGTGATGTCATTTCTTTAGTGTATTTTATTAAAATCTATAACTTTTTGTCTAACCTTCTTTTTGTTCACAATTGTTAAATACAACTCCATTTCTTATGAAAACGTTGTTTTTATTAATTTTCAATAAATATCTATTCGTTTTTTTATTAAATAAGATTTATTTAAAGGTGTATACTTACTTTTGTGACTTACTGTACATAAAACGGTAAAAACAAAGTAAATGTTTGTTAAATGTTCGTTGCTTGTTTCTGATTTAAAACCTAACTTAACATTATGTAAGGTATTGGAGAGGAAAAACACGATTTCAACGGAATCACTAGTCGGAATAAAGATTTTAATTTGTAAAACAATAGGATGTGTTTTTCTTCTCAATAACTTTACGTGGTGTAATATGTTTCAGCAAGTGCCAAATAAGAAATTAATTCAAGAAACTGACCTAACATAATATATTCCCACTTATCCCAGCCGTTTTTTTGCATATCTAATCAACCTGAACTTACTGACCTGATTTTGATAATTACCAATTTCAATTTTTCAATTTATTGTTCTTTTTATCACTCGCAATACCATAATATCAGGAGAACTTTGTTTACCACATCTGGGTCAAAGTTGACTTAACTTTTTTCATCCAAAAAAGATTATTATTGATTGTTCATAAAATAACTTGTTTATAATTAAGTATTTTAAGGCAGAAATTTATTAATTTTATTCCATTTTAAATAAACAATAATTTAATTAAAACAACTTATTGTCGAGGCAGATAATAGTTGAAAGTTCGTTGATTGATTGAGTTACGTAAAGATCAAATTAATTTGACGAATAAAGCACTAATAACCTTTTTCACACGTTTATTTGAATTACCAAAATCATTTAGTGTTAATCCATTGATAATGGTCACTTTGTGTCCGAAATGTATGTACATTTGGTAATTCAAATAAACGAGTGAAGAAAGGTTATTAGTGCTTTATTCGTCAAATTAAGTTGAAAGTTCATTTTCACTTTGATTTTAGTTTATGTAAAACACATATTACTTTCAAAAACACTTTATTGTATTCGCGACAATGTGGCGTAACAATTGGCGCGAGTACAATAAAGTGTTTTTGAAAGTAATAAATGTTTTATTTAAACTAAAATCAAAGTATAATTATAACGGCAATGAATTCAATAATTGAGATAAACATAAAGCAGTCAGTATTGGTAGAAACGGACCCAGAACTTGGCTAAAACGCAAATAGAACGACCAATTTACTGACTAAAATATACTGTTTAGGCTTGATTTCACGTTAATGAATATTACAAATGTTTTTCTCGTGTAACCAAATCTTTCAAAATTCAAGCGCCTCGAGCAATTTTTCTTTGAACACTACAAAACGATATGTGTAAAGTCAGCAATATTTACAGCTGCATACCTGGCGCATCCGCCATTTCAGCGACACCTTTTCGGAATTTTCAGTCTGCTACCAATAAATTAATTTAAAAATAAACGAAACGGATTTTTGTATTCTTTATAATGCATCTGTATAAACAATTGCTTAAGGCAAAATCTAGTTACATTTTTATCAAGTAAAAATACTAGAATATAAAAATAGTATAAATTTATAATATATCAATAACTGGCTTCTCTCTAATACAGGCAAACAGTAGTTTTGACATCGGGGTATTTGGAGCTGATTTAGTACGAATTTGGTGCCCTGAATTCAAATATCGCATTACAATTTATAAAATGTTACATTTTAGTGATATATAGGCTGTCCCGATTAAGCAGTCGATGCATGAAGATACCCATGCATCGACTGCTTAAACGGTAAGAGATAGATAATCGGTTAAATGGGAGAAAATATGCAGGACAATGAGTACTATCTATGTCTCGTGTAAAGCCAACAAAAAAGTTGAACGTTCAGAGGACACTGCGAAAAAAAAAACGATTTTGGTGATTTTTTATTTTCCTTTAAAACTTCGTTATTATTGATGATAGAGGAAGGATTTTTTTACTTTATTAAGACACTTTTCTTTAATAATATGCGGTTAGTTTTAACAGGAAGCAAATATGTATACATGCCAATTTTCAATTAAATCTGAATCGTTGTTTGCAAAATGACGAAAATCGTTGATTATGTTTTTTTATCTTTAAACTAGAGTTGATTAACTCTACTTTCGAAGATACTAAACATAATCAATGAAACTTTTTTTGTTGGCCTGTGTAATTAATATTGAATTGTATAAACGATTTCCCATTAAAATTTGCATGTGATTTTAAAAAAAATCACTCTTCTTTTGTGGACACAATTATTATGCGTATCACAAACATTAATGTGCGTATGATTGTGGGTATTTTCAATGCGCACACAAAAACAGTTAAAAATATAATTATGTAATTCTTGACTATTATAGTACGTGCGTCACATTTAATGGACGCGCATTATCTGTGTTGTTTACACTTCGTATAAGGTGTAAATCAAACGAACAACAAATTGTGTTGACAATATAAATTAAGTCTAATAACCTTTGATATTTAAATTATTACTAATTCGGGCAATTATTGTAAGAAAAAAACAACTCTGCAAATGTATATTCAAATTGCGAATAGACTTTTAAATCATGCTTTGTTCAATTTGAAGCTTAAAAGGAGTGTTTGTTGTCCTTGATTAAGCATGAAGTAAAATTTCGAGTGTAGAAAATCCTGAAAATTTGGTTTGGTCGCGTAGCGCGCAGCGCTACGCGGCCAAACCAAATTTTCAGGATTTTCTACACTCGAAATTTTACTTCATGCGCCACGCGTACAAAACAATGATATATTGTGTTTAAAAAACAGGTTTTTTTTAATCGAACAGTGTTTCACGGGTGGCGCTTGAAGTAAAATTTCGCAATTAGAAAAGCCTGAAAATTTGGATTGGTCGCATCTAAACTCGAAATTTGACTTTATGTGCCACGCATACAAAACATTGATATATTGCGTTCAAAATACAGGTTTTTATTTTTAATCAAACATGATCAGTATATTTTAAACTTCACATCAAACCAGTGTTTAATACGGGTGGCTTAATCTAGGATTGAAAACACTCGTTAAAAGCTTCAAATTGAGGGCTTTTATAAAATCTATCAATACCTGAAAATTTACAGCGTATACATCGAGATATGTATACTTAAAAGAAAAATTCCCTGTATGTTTTATAAAATTTTGTACATGGCAGGAGTATGATAAAGTGTATTATTTTAATGAGTTGATTAAAAATTATCTGTTTGCAAGATGATAACATTTATTTAACTATAATACAACGACTCAAGAAGTTGTATAAAGAGTTGATAATAAAATTAAAAATTGTAAGTATTTCATGTTAAAAATTAATGTGTGTGCGAGATGATAATTTATTCACGTTAAGGTTTATTCAACCGCAACGAGGAAAACATTACACATCCACAACTGCGTAATATGTAATGTTCACGACCTGAATTAAACGGTTTTTCTTTACAAATGTCAACTTTCTATTGAATTTTTACTTACGAGTATTGTTGACAAAAAAATTTGCATGTTTATTGGAAACACGCGATATTTTCCATGCATATTTTTCCATGTAAATAATGTACGAAAATCAAATAAATGTTTAATACTGCATTATTTATAATCAATAATTTTTAAATTGTAGAAAATTTGGAAGCTAGTTTTGGAATTATGTAATGATTTACGAAAATCAAATAAACACCTAATACTTCATTATTCATGATTAAGGCTCAGATTATATGCAAAATGTATATTTTTTATTAAGACGTTTATCAACAAAATTGTAAGTATTCTATGCATATCTAATGTTTGGCTGATTTTAATATAAAACCATTAGATATGCATCGAAAACTTACAATTTTGTTGATATACCGCTTAATAACAAATATGCATTTTGGATATAATCCGAGCCTTATTTATGATTAATAATCTTAAAATTGTAGAAAATTAATAAACTAATTTTGCAATTATTACAAATTCTTCAATACATTTACAAAAAAAACGTCAATGAATAAAATGTTAGATTAATTGTTGAATATTGGAGGCGTTCACTTCACTTTCACTTTAATAGTAAAAATATTGGTTTTGCTTTTACAGGGCCACTTTTACAATGAAAAATTTAACATTTTGAGAATTGGCTACGGCCTTGATTCTATTAACCTCACGTTCTAACAATACACATTCCGTTAAAAACCGAAACTAGTCGGAATAAAGTTTTAATTTGTGAAACAA
Source organism: Philonthus cognatus (assembly GCA_932526585.2). Lineage (NCBI taxonomy): Eukaryota > Metazoa > Arthropoda > Insecta > Coleoptera > Staphylinidae > Philonthus > Philonthus cognatus. The sequence continues at coordinate 21,046,963 of OW052243.1, forward strand.
TACCAAGTGTTTTTAATTTAAATAACTTTAAATACTAACAATACATAACAAATAATAATTTCGCTTAGAATAACATATATAGGGTGTTTTTCAAGTTGACAACACTGTTTCAAGCGAAAGCCAATTTGACAGCTGACAGCTGATTTGTACTCAGTTTAGTTTGCTATTTTACCATGGAGGGACATACCCCGGGACAACGCTTGCACATTGTGTAAATTTATTTCAAAAATCGTGGTCAAGTTCGCGAAATTTACCATCCATTTTAAGGTCGACATAATCGTCCACCAGAAGTAGTGATTCGAATAATTATGTTCGCATCATACTACTCTAATTGATAATATGCATCCGCAGAGACGTCTTACAGTGCGCACAGAAGAAGCTATTGCTGTTGGAGGACCCGAATGAGTCGATTCGACAGCGTGTACAGCAATTAGAGAACTTGTTGTCACTTTATCGTTAATCAATGGCATTAATGTGGAAGACCTGTGGTTTCAGCAAGACGGCGCAAATGGCACCCACAGTCCGCGCCATTATAAATTTATTGAAGTAAACTTTCAATGAGCGTATAATTTTGCGTTAACTTGTAAATTGGCCACCAAGATCGTTTGATTTAACACCTTTGGATTATTTTCTGTAGGAATATGTAAAGTCACTAGTCTTTAGTGATAAAGCAAAGACGATGGATTACTTAGAAGTCAGAAAAAGTGGTCGAAAATTGGACTTACAGATTGCGCTTCAGATGAGCGGCTGCCATATGCACGAAATTATTTATAAACACAAATGGCATAAACTTATTTTTGTAATGCTGCCAATATCCATGTTCTTTGTCATGATTTTCATGTGTTTTATTTTATTGTAAAGTTCTATACCTCTAAAAAAACATTAAATTTAACCCATTAACGGTCGAGCAGTAGAGTTAACTCTGAAGTTAATTTTAGGTAAAACTCTGCACTTATTTTTATGATTTCTATAAACGACTTATTCTATTACATACTGTGAATGTTTCTTTTAAATATACATAATGTATTCGCCGTACATTTTTATCCACTAGTGGTTTTTATATAAAACCGTGCATATGAAGTTTATAACGAGTGTTTTTACTCCCAGACTAAGCATGAAGTAAAATTTCGAGTTTAGAAAAGCCTTAAAATTTGGTTTGGCCGCTCCGCGAAGCGGAGCGGCCAAACCAAATTTTCAGGCTTTTCTAAACTCGAAATTTTACTTCATGCGCCACGCGTATAAACACTGAAATATTGTGAAGTTAGAAATACACTAACATTATTTTTTAAATAAGTAACAATCGAAATATTTAAATAAAAAAAACATTTACATTTTTCTTCATACATTTTCAAGTCAGGTCAAATAATATAATAAATTAAATGAACTTATTTAGTAAGTTAATTAACAAGAAAATAATAATGTTGTGTGTATGCATCGATGGCGCGTAATGGGATAACATTTCGCCTACAGAATCGTCGCGATGTTTGCTAAATATTAAAGATTTGTGATTTTGTTGTTTTTTTTTGTAGTTGATATTATCCGGAACTAATTTGTTTATTGTGCAAAGTTTTGCAGCTATTCAGACTACTCTACTCCACAGATTGGATATCAAGATATATTCTCACTATTCATAGTCTAAGCGAAAAGGCGTAAACAGGTTTTGGCTTACACACACAGTCGGATACCGGATTGTTTGCAAATCTGGTACTCGTTCATCCAGAACAACAGTTACGTAACCTGAAATGGGTTTTGCAGAAAAAATAAATGTTCTTAAACAGGAAGTTCGACATGAAAACTAAAAGGTTTACAGGATTTATGAATTTACGAAATTAATTCGTCTAAGAAACAACTAATTAATTTGCACTATCTGTATTTGTGAAAAACTAAAGGAATAAGTCTAGTTTCAAAATGAATATTCGGATAATTTTGTATAATAGGTAGGTAATGTATTAATAAGTAAATTTTAGGATTTTCTTCAATCCAACATGAACTTCATCAAATCAATGTCTCATACGCCTGGTTCATGAAATAAAATTTCGAGTTTAGAAAAGCCTAATAAATTGGATATGCCGGCATCCAAATTTGCAGGCTTTTTTAAACAAGAAATTTTACTTCATGTTTAATCAAGGAGTGAGAACACTTGTCAAAAGCTTCAAATTAAACGCTATTATAAAATCTAGGAATGCCTAAAAATATACAGCGTAAACATTGGGATATGTATACTATACAAATATACAAATTCTTTGTATACAACTTCTTGAAGCTTACCTAAAGCTATGTAACCTATAAGAAATTTATAAACGTCAAAGAAAAGCTAAGTTTATGTATAATTAATAAAGGTATTAAAAAGTTAGTGTAAATAGAAAAAAAAAACTGAATTATGTTGAACAAGGTGGTCAAACCAAAACGGACGAATTTTAAAACCTCGTCAAATTTTCAATTTTGATCCTACAGGGTTTAAAATGAGCATAACGTGTAGAGAAGCTCAGTAAGTTTTATTGCTAAAAGGAAAAAAATATAAAATATTAAGTGTGAAAAGAAAGAAAGGAGACAAACGTGTGAAGAAAGGTTATTAGTGCTATATTCGGCAAATTAAGAAAGGAGGTCCAACCAAAATGGACGTTTTTTTAAAACGGACGATTTTGTAAAATGGACGTTTTTTTTAAAACGGACGATTTTGTAAAATGGACGTTTTTGTAAATCGTAGCTCATATGTGACAATTAAGTTGTGTCATAATAATAGTCAACATATGACAGTAGCAATGAAAAACTGGTGTTTGAAACATCGCGTGGTTGCCGTAATTGGTCCTTTCTTTTTGAAAATGAGAGAGAGCAGGCAGATATGCTTCAAACATTTTAAATCCCTCATTTTGAACAAAATGAAATAGATACTGACAGCATTTGGTTTCAACAAGACGAAGCTACAGCTCAGGCGGCAAGGATTTCTATGGACTATGAGATCGATTTTCCCCCAACTTGTGATTTCCCGAAATAATGTTCCCTGGCTTCCGCGCTCACCAGACCTCACCCCCTGTGATTTTTTTCTTTGGGGCTACCTGAAATCTAAAGTGTATGTCGACAAACCCAAAATCATCAAGGAATTAAAGGAATCCATTAGAAATGAAATTACGATTACCAGATGATATGGTGTATAGAGTCATGAAAAACTTCGCGGACCGCCTGGAAATGTGTATTATTTTTCACAGTTAATGTTTTAAATTTTGTTCATTTTAGCAGTAAAACCTACTAAGTTTCTCTACACATTGTGTTTATGTTCAAACCTGCACGATCAAAATTAAAATTTTAACAGAGTTTTAAAATTCGTCCGTTTTGGTTTGCCTAATTGTATTTTTATTTATTTTGCAAACCTTTTTTTAAACGTGTTAGTTTATTTATGGAACTAATGCCTTTTCAAAAAAAGCATAAAATTGATAATCTCACAAGTAGGTACATTAGTTTTTAGGTACCATAAATTTGTTGATTTGCATATTAACAATTTTATGCATATATATTTTTTTAAGCGTAGTGAGAAGTTGTTTACCTGTTCAGGTTGAATAATTTACTTTCGCATACATAAATAGAAGTTTGTTGTTTTTATGGCGTTTTAATCTCGCCACGCGTTATGTTTTAAATTACCTCAGCCTTGATTTTGAAATAATTATAGATATTTGTTTGCTTGAATTGTTAATATAAATATTAAATGTGCAGGGAAATTGTTACAATTTTTGCTGTCACTTTGCGATTTTCATAATATTTAATGATCATTATTTGAACAGAATTTTTTTGATTTTGCTCAAATGTTACCATTTTCATAAAATTTGATGATTACTTTTTAACAATTTAGATATTTTGTCAACTTAACAGTTTTGTATCGATTATCGTTAATTGAATTTGAGTAAACATTACGATACCCTACAGCAAAAGTGCTGTAAACTGCAGAGATGACGGATATTTACCGTCAGAAATTTTAATCATTTTTCGCTAGAATTTCACCAAAAATTGTCTAAAATATTTCAAGATTCAAACAGTTATTTTTTTTTACATAATTATTAAACTGCTTCGCAATCGTCTGTTGGGCAACAATCTATTATTATTCTTATTAACTTCGATCTTTTCTCAGTCTGGAATTCCATAGCAGATGCTGCCCAAAAAAATGTTTTGTACACTGCATATTATTTATTTTTCTCAGATATACAGAGTTTTTCTTTTCAGTATACATATCTCAATTAACTGAATAGGCTGTAAATCTTTAGATATTCGTTGTATTTACAAATTGAACTTTCAAACGAGTGTTTTCCACTCCCAGATTAAGCATGAAGTAAAATTTCGAGTTTAGAAAAGCCTGAAAATTTGGTTTGGTCGCGTAGCGCGAAGCGCGGAGCGACCAAACCAAATTTTCAGGCTTTTCTAAACTCGAAATTTTACTTCATGCGCCACGCGTACTCAACTCTGATGTGATGTATTCAGAATGCACGTTTTTAGCTTACTGCTTTAGTACAATATTTTGAACTTCACCTAAAATCAGTGTGTTATACGCGTGGCGCATGAAGTAAAATTTCGAGTTTAGAAAAGCCTGAAAATTTGGTTTGGTCGCGTAGCGCTACGCGCTACGCGACCAAACCAAATTTTCAGGCTTTTCTAAACTCGAAATTTTACTTCATGCTTAATCTGGGAGTGGAAAACACTCGTTTCAAAGTTCAATTTGTAAATACAACGAATATCTAAAGATTTACAGCCTTTTCAGTTAATTGAGATGTGTATACTGAAAAGAAAAACTCTCTGTATATCTGAGAAAAATAAATAATATGCAGTGTACAAAACATTTTTTTGGGCAGCATCTGCTATGGAATTCCAGACTGACAAAAGATCGAAGTTAATAAGAATAATAATAGATTTAATTTTCAGGCTTTTCTAAACTCGAAATTTTACTTCATGCTTAATCTGGGAATGGAAAACACTTGTTTAAGACTTCAAATTAAACTATTTTAAAAACAAACGATTATCGGAAAAGTTACAGCTCATGCATACATGGATTTATATTTAAAAGAAAAATTCCCAGCATATTTACTAAATTTTAGTAGTGGCAAATGCCACCGTCAGGGCCGAAAGGGTTAATATCAATATAATTTATAGAAATATATATATTTTTTTGAGTTACGTACAGATTTCAACCAACTTGGAAAGAAAACAATAACACTTTCTTCACAATATATTTGTTTAATTTTTGCTAGATGTACATTTCGAGTACTATGTACTCATTATCAACATAATTTGTTTATGATTTTCAAAATAAAAGAAATAGATTGAAATTCTTTTTTTCAAATTTCAGAGGGTAAAATGCACGAAAACCACTAGAATTTTATTTTTAATACAGGAAAAATTTGAATATTTTACTCAAACTTAGTTGTTTTTAGCAACATTTTATTCATAAAAAAATGGAGTTTTTAAAATGTTTGAAGGATAAAATTATCCTTTAAACATTTTAAAAACTCAATTTTTTTATAAATAAAATGTTGCTAAAAACAACAAAGTTTGAGTGAAATATTCAAATTTTGCCTTTATTAAAAATAAAGCTCGAGTGGTTTTCGTCATAATTGTTTTGAGAAAACGCATTCTTCGCACATTTGCACCTAATACCCTTAAATGAGTTAAAACTAATTGAATTAAAATACTATTTTATTCTTTAATAGTTTAAGCGCCATAAGCACGTATTAATAGGTATTGCAGAAAACTGTAAACTGCTTCCAAAATTTCAAAGTTTGAGTGTTTTGCGGGACAGAACATCAACTCTTTCGTTAATTTCTTCTTCATTTATTCATTCTTGTTATCAAAGCGAGACATCTTAAATATTCGTAAAACGAACGCTGTCAGCTTATGACGTTAAAATTTTATGTTTGTGTAAGTTAAAGTACTATGATCTACTGTAAGAGGAGGAGACAGTTTTTCCATTTTTTAAAACTTTCATAGTCGTCACATGGGGAGGGACCATGAAGTTTTAATAAATAAAAAAACCCTCCAGACGCCACGTGATTCACATGGATTTTTTTGGCATTTAATAAAACATGTCACGTGTTTTTTTTGGCATTTATTAAAACATGTGAGGTGGTTTCATTTCGGCTAATTTTATTGGTTCTCAATACTTTGAGTAAAATAATCCCATTAAATATTAAAAAAAAACAAGTTAAGCTTGCATTGGTTGAAGGTATAAAAATAAAAACTCATTTTTCTAAGGAAGAAACATAAAAAATAATAAAAAGCACTAAACAAAGTTTCCCATCATATGGAATCGAACCCGAGTTAGCTGCGTGATTTGCAAGACTTGTAACCACTAAATTAACGAGTGCAATAATTTTTGAAATACTTTTCTACTAAATTGACGAATAAAGTACTATTCATTTTGCTACTGCATGAGAAACTAAAAACGCAACGACGGACAGACAGATAAACTTATAGAATTTATATGATGAACAAAAACAAGGTTCTTACCATTTCGACGCACCATCCTAGGATGATCGCCAGCCTAACATTCTCGGGTGTCTGCAATTCGGGATTCTCTAACATCTTGTAGGCGGTGACTAGGGATAAGCCTCGGCTTTTCTTCCCGTTGGGAACGTTGTATTGTAATACTTTGGTGAACCATTTCGTTACTTCTGGTATGTCGGTGTGTCTTCCGGCGTCCGTCAAGTCTCTGACGATATCCGGAAAGACCGCCATGAACTCCCTCGATTGTTCTTTCGATCCCATCGGCATCGTGGGCTGGGGAACGGATTTTGACTGTACTGTAGATAAAGCTCTGAAAAAAACAACAAAATAGAAATAGTAGTAATCTTGAAGAGTTAAGGGTAAGTAAAACAAACGTTGACAGTGGCGAGTGGGCGCAGTAAACGTGTATTTCTTGATTGCTTGGTAATAAAATAAAACACCGAATTGTCAAGTTGGACAAGGTTTGATGCTGACCTAACCAAATTTCAGAATATGTCCTCTAGCCCGACTTTACGAATAGTCTAACCCAGTGGTTCCCAACGAGGGCGGTGGCACCACCCACCAGTGGGCGTTCAAGATATCTAGGGCGGCTTTTTGGTAAAAGGCAAAGGAACCGCCGCCCACCTAGGCAATACTCACAGATACGCACTAAGAAGTTTGATTAATTTCTTTATGATGAATAATTTCTCACTTAACCCGTGGTGAAACATATTTAATTAAAAATAGAATTTTGATTAAAACACTTGGTTTCTTTCAACAAACAAACCAAGTAAGTGTTTCAATCAAAATTTTATTATTAACTTCTTTGTTGAATATCAAATGAAACATGAAGCAACCAATATTTTCGAGGCCCTTTAAATTGTTATTTAAAAACAGATATTTAAAAAATACTAATTAGGTCTTCTTTCTCATATTAATATCCTCAACTTTTATGTCACAACTATAACCCCACTTTTCTCTACTTCATGAAATGGGTGTTTTTAAATTTCAAACTAAATCAGCGTTTTATACGCTATTATAGAGCATGAAGTATAATTTAAGTATTTAAGTATAATTTAAGTTTAGAAAAGTCTGAACAATTAAAATCCACATTTTCAGGCTTTTCTAAACTCGAAATTTTACTTCATGCTTAATTAAGGAGTGAAAAACACTCTTTAGAATGATATTAAGGACTGTATGTTTTTGAGTTTACGTAAAGTGATTGTTACACTAAAAAAAACTGTTATTCCTTACTTCACTTTTTAAAAAGTGAAGTAAGGAATAAGTCTTTTTTAGTATTACCAAGGACTTCAATAAAATAATATTAGTTCTGTTTTTATTGACTATAATAAAAACGTATGATTGTTTTTAATTATTTCATTAATTTCCACGAATTATTTTGTCCCATTTAAAATACTGGAATAATTTTAATAATTTTCATTATTTACGATTTACTGCTAATTATTTTTTTTTGTGCTTAGAACAACTTGAAATTGAAACTCAATATTCTATACTGATCTTGAACATTCTTAGGACACTTTAAAAATAATCAGCAGAGATACGGCGGAAAGACCTCTGGTCGATAGCCAGTTATCAAGAGGAAGTTTATTTTATTTATATTTATTGATTATAAACAATAATGTAATTAATTATTTTGTATTGTCCTCTGATAATAAAGATTTGTTATATATATCAGCAAAGATGAGCTGATTTTTCCGTTATTTTGAACGAAAAAAATGTTGATTTATCAAGAAAACCAAAAAAATGTTTCGAATTTGTACAACAAAAGTTAACATGGAGTACATTTTTTACCATGTAAATCCCTATGGCCATACCTTAATAAAACGCAGTGTATACAATAAATGCAAATTTTTTGATTCTCTAAAATTTTTAATAACAAGTTTTTTTTTATACAACAATGTTAATAGTAAAGTACCACTTCCGGTTTCCGGATTTTCACCAAAAGCCTTTCCGCTTTTAGGATTGTAATACAACGCTTAAGTTTATAGTGTCACCTCAACATCTCGATTTTAGGCTGTACGGCAAGTTTAAGAACAGCAGGACAGACAGACCTTTTTCAAAAATGTTCTTAATCAACTCGGGGGACCTCAAAATGGATATATCCACTAACATTTTTGATACGAAAATGTTCGCGAAAACAATGTAGAATTTGTTGTGGAAATCTGCATCGACATGTTTCTTAAAATACATTATATTTTTAAACAAAAACATTTTTGTTATTCATTTAGCGTGATATTTAAAACCTGTTTTGTCTGATTTGAAATTCAAATCAGTAAAGTAGGCAAAATTGGTCGTCACGGGCGCTGAATTTTTGCGCGCTGGATGAAAACATTTTTAATTGTTCCGATTCCACAGGAAATTCAACCATAACGTACTTTTCATACACATATTTTATTATACTTCTGCACAATTGAATTTAAAATAAAAACAACTACAGAAAAATGCTTATTAAAAAATTATAGTGATGATAATTTGTGATAAGTATTCTTATACACATTCCCCTTTTTGCTGTAAATTTTCAGACATTTTGTTTTTTTTTTAAAGATTGCAACTTGAAGCTTCTAACGAGTGTTTCCAATCCCTGGTTAAGCATGAAGTAAAATTTCGAGTTTAGAAAAACCTGAAAATTTGGTTTGGTCGCTCCGCGTAGCGGAGCGACCAAACCAAATTTTCAGGTTTTTCTAAACTCGAAATTTTACTTCATGCGCCACGCGTATAACACATTAATTTAATGTAAAGTTAAAAATGTATTGCTTAGGTGGATGAAATATGTAAAATGGAATATGTATGAATGGAATATGTAAAAGTATACTAAAAAGAAATAAAACCCTTTAATTCTAGATATTTAAAACACTTGGTTTGTTTTACTAGAACAAACCAAACCAAAGTGTTTTAAATATGGAGAATTATTTCAAAAATGTTTCACCACGGGTTAAGTAAGAAATTAATTAAACATATAAATCCCTTTATGTACCTAAATATAATTTTAAATCAAAAGCCCCTTGACTTAAACACAATAAAACAAAAAAATTTAGGTTTTTTAAATTGATACAATCTTGAAACAATAAACAGCAATATGAATTTAAAAAAAAACTTTTTTAATAAATTGTTGCAATTTTGATAGTAGGACCAAAAAGATAAATGAGGATTCTAGAAGCCAAGGGATATAAGTGCAATTTTTATAAAATTTGTGTTACAAGTGTGGAGATTAGTTTTTAGATACATTCAATCATTTGTTGGCAACAGGATATTACTGATATTGGTAAATAAAATTTAACTCTAGTTTAATATGAGACATTGAGTGCAAATGTTCTTTAGTTTACTCTCTTTTCTCAACTTTCAATTTTTTTTTCCCAAACCTATTTGTATGCACTTGTATCCATTGGCTTCTGGAGTCCTCAAATATGAAAATACGATAAAGAAAATGGGAATAATTATCATCACAGATAATTATGTGTTATCATTAATAAAACACAGTTTGATTGATTTTCTTTCTTCACTCATTTATTTTTCAGTTAGATGTACATTTTCAGTAACTGTGTATCATGTTTAGAATTTCGAGAATATGAAGAGATTGTATAGAATATTAACAAAAATAAAAAGTCAGCATGAATGTTTCGATTTAATGTGTTTATTTTATATTTTTAGCTGCACTATATTATGTATTTTTTACATGGACTCCGTTGACTGAAAAATAAATAAATAATCGCTAAATATTTCTGAACATTTGTTTTGATTGATGCGAATTAGTAAATTATTGTAGCTATATCTTGATTTCTACAATTGAGCCGTTTATTTTGAAAGTGGCCTAACTTCATTTCTCAATGTTTTGTTGTTGACTGTAATAACCTTTATAATTTTAGTTATTTTTAGTTATAGAAAACAATTTGTGGTTAAGTATATTTAAAATATACACAATATTATTTAAATATACATAATTGGAAATTGTTTTTTATGACAAAAATCCTAAAACTATCAAGATTCTTTTAGTCACCAACAAAAAAATTGACAAATGGAGTTATGAGACTTTTAAAATAAACGGCTCAATTATTTATTCAAATGTCGTTACTTCTTTTCAATCGCAACTTTTTTTTTATATAATATATAATATATATATATATATATATATATATATATATATATATTTATTGCGATGGTGTTTACATTAAAACCAGGAAGTGATAAATATTTATTGATAATCCAAATTAGTATGATTGTATTTACATTAAATATTTGCATAGAATAACAAACGAAAAGGCAATTAGTCGACGAGTGCGACTTGCGTGTGTCGAAAATATTCGCCGATTTGCGATGTAAAAATCGTTAATGATTCGCAAACTGTTTGCTTTTACACCATATCAGTAAACAAATAATGCGCCTTACCCAAAGATTACGTATCATTTCAATGTCAATCGCGCCACCATTTATTTCAAATCGCCTCAATTCAACTTTATTTAACTACAAAAGAGTATATATTGATTTATAGTTTTATATTATTTGCTTTAAATCGATTTAAATTCAAATAGATCAAATAAAAACGTAGAAAACGTTTTTCAACGAATTATCGCAGTGTTGAAAAAAAAAAAAAACTACAAAAGGTATCGAATGGTGATATTGTTATTTCCCAGAGATGTAGACATCCCGAAGAGTTGGCTTGAGAATGTTAAGAATTTTGTGTTTTTCAGGTTAAGGAAAATTAATGTCTAGTGTCCCTGGTTTTAAGAGAGTAGCGCAAACTGGCATCCATCTTGACGCCGTTAGGCGCCAAATTCAAACTAAATCAAATTAACAGGACGCGCGTCAATCATTATAGAATATGATTGGTTTGAATTTGGGTGAGTTACGTAAAGATTATAATAGCTTTAATTAAAACACTTTCAACCTTTCTTCACAATTTTTATTATATAGCAGATGTACATTTCGGTCACAAGGTGACCATTATCAATGGATTGATACAATATCAATCCATTGATAATGGTCACCTTGTGACCGAAATGTACATCTGGTATATAATAAAAATTGTGAAGAAAGGTTAAAAGTGTTTTAATTAAAATGATTGGTTTAGTTTGAATTTGGCGCCTAAAGGCGTCAAGATGAATGCACTACTCTCTTAAATACAGGGACACTAGGCATTCGTTTTCCTTAACATGAAAAATACAAAATTCTTAACACTCTCAAGCCAACTCTTCGTGATGTCTACATCTCTGGGAAATAACTATTACCGCTGACTGAGTGATGACATCTCTGGGTCCGACGGTGAACTAACATTTTCATGATTCGTTAATTCAAGAAAGAAACAAAGCGATACAATACTCTCTAACATCGAGAAAGACAAAGAATAAAATTAAAGCAGCGGGCGCTGTTTTCTGGAAGGGATAGTTGTGCATTGGGATGCATAAGTTTAGCACCACCAACATTTACCATTCAGTTGTACTCCTATTTATTCGTCATTAAACGATATAACTCATCTTGTAACAATAGGTCTGTTCGTTACATGAACTAGTGCAGCACTTTTTACGCTCTTTGCAATAAATGTATTCGTTATATGAAATGAACGCCTGCATTTACAATAACAGAGAGGGGTGTTCACTACTCGTGTCTACGGCTTTACAATAAACTACCACTGTCTATAAAAACTGAATTATATCCGGTGAAATATAAAAATTATGTGATCGATGTATTGCGGGAAATTGAACCGTATACTATAGAAGAATTTTTCCGTTGCGAAATTAATTCCATCTATCTTGATGCCGTTCCAATATAAAATAGCAGTATGCAGTATGCGGTAGTATTATTGTTAATATGATTGTATGTTATTGTTGTATTATTTATTTATTGGAATAAAGATTATTATTATTATTATTAATTGTAAATGTAAAGTTACACTAACTTCAATTGTGACGTCACAAACTTGAACTCAGTTTAACTTAGCGCAGTACAAACGAACAAACCTATTATGTGTCTACTCTTGAGCGATTATAGCAAGAATGTGTTTCAATTAATTGAATCGGTCATTTACAAAAGGGGACAACGCCTCAATCTGAAAAAAATCACTTTTTGCGAAATACTCTCCCTTGGTAACTCTACTCGTGTATTAAAACAGGTCAGAACTACTATTCTTATGATGTTTTATACAGAGTGTCCACAAAGGGTATTTGTAAATAGAATTAAAAAAAAATCAGAAAAAATAAAGTTTTATATTAATTTTTAGACAACGTTTTGGAAACGTAGGTGCCAAAAATAACGTTGTCCAAATGTTGATCCTCACGCTGCTGGCACTCCTTTAATCGAAAACGGAAATTAGCCGCTACGCGTCTACACATCTCTCTGGAAATTGCGGCCATTTCGGTGCGGATAATGTCCTTTAATTGCGGTGCAGTTCGTAGTTTGTTTTTATAAACTTTCTCTTTAAGGTATCCCCATAGGAAATAATCAAGGGGTGTAAGATCGGGGCTTTTCGGAGCCCAGTTAATGATGCCTCGATGAGAGATTACTTTTTCCGGAAAAAGTTCATTGACAACCTCAAGTAATTGGTTTGAGGTGTGGCAAGTTGCCCCATCTTGTTGAAACCATGTTTCCATATTAAAACCTTCAAACACCTGCAGTTGTGGAACCAAAAGTTCCTTAATATGTGGCAATACCGTTCACAGTTTAAAGTAAGTGCTCGCCCTCGCCGGTCTTCAAAAAAATACAATGCCTTGAAGAGAAATTTTATAAAAACAAACCACGAACTGTACTGCAATTGAAGGACAATATCCGCACCGAAATGGCCGTAATTTCCAGAAAGATGTGCACTCAAATGGCCGCAGTTTCTAGAGAGATGTGTAGACACGTAGCGGCTAATTTCCATTTTCGGTTAGAGGAGTACCAGCAGCGTGAGGGTCAACATTTGGACAACGTAATCTTTGGCACTTAATTTTCCAAAAGTTTGTCTAAAAATTAATATGAAACCTAATTTTTTTCTGGCTTTTATTTTTTTTTAATTCAATTTACAAGTAACCCTTACCCTTTGTGGACACACTGTATATAAACAATTTTTAATTGAAAACTTTCAAATTGCGGAGATGGCCCCGTTTCAAAATGACCGATGATTCAATTAATAACGAATTGATAATAAACATAGTTTTCTTTTTATTTGTATTTGTTATTAATTGATGATTAATATAACGTTACTGATTTTGTGTTTCAACAACAACAAAATATACAAGTGGCGCATATTTCATTTGCATGTGTCCTTCACATGCTTATTTATCGTACGATTTTAAATAGATTCCTATTTGTCATCATTATGGAAAGTGTGCTGTTAATATTCATTGAATCGGTTTGTTTGGAAAGTGTTATAAATATTTGCTGTTTGACATTAATATTTCAATCACAAATTCTATACAAACTATTATCTTTATCTGTCTTTATATATTTCAAAAACAATCGCACCTTTAAAATACCTTGACTGTCGTATGTTAAAATAATTGGTGGTTGCCACGCAATTATTTTACTTTCTCTATATGTAAACAAAGGTAAAGTATTGTTTTCGTGCAAATTATCAAATTAGTAAATTTTACTGGATATCGACCCTAGAAGCTAAGCTAAGGGATACAAGTGCATACAAACAGTTTTTAGGGAAAAAAATTAAACTTGAGGAAATAGAATAAACTAAGGAAAATTTGCACTCAATATCTTATATTAAACTAGATTTATCTATTATTTACCAATATCAGTAATATCCCGTTGCAAATAAATGATTGAATGTATCTAAAAAATAGAGCTGGACAGCATTCGAATCTTGGATTCGAATCCTTTAAGAGGATTCAAAAGACGCATTCGAATACTTTAGTTAAACTGGATTCGTGATCCGGATTCGTTACATTTTTTTAAGAGGATTCGTATTCGAATCCAAATGCGGGTGATTCGAATCCTTATAAAAGGATTAGAATATTTATAAAAGGATTCGAATATGTATAAAAGGATTCGAATACTTGCAATAGGATTCGAATACTTGCAATAGGCTTCGAATACTTACAAAAAAATGCATATACTTACAAAAGGATTCGAATCGTCAAATATAATTCGAATTAATTGTGAGGATTAACATGAAAAATGTGTTTGTGTATTTTTAAATTTCTCTTTAAATCACTGTTTTATACGCGTGGCGCATGAAGTAAAATGCCGAGTTTAGAAAAGCTCCGCCTAGAAAATTTGTCGCACTGAATTGATTTACCGAATCGTATGGAGTAAAATGACGTCATCTTGGTGAAGGTTCTCACCGATGACAAATTGTATGAGTGCTGTAAATACGGGCCCAGAACTACTGTGTTTATGATGCTTTATAAACGTAAACGTTGACCTAACTAAAAATGAATGGTACAGGCAGTTTTTAAATCGAAATGAAACTTTTAAATTGCGGAAATAGCTTTTATTTTCTTATGAAATAACGGTAAAAGTAGGAAACATTTTGTTGAGACAAGCACGAACTTTGTACTTTCCTTAGAGTACACCTACTTTTTCAAAATATTTTATCCCTGAATAAGTATTTAGTTAAGATGACAATATGCAGAGTTTTATACGTTTAGATAGCGGTCGACTTCCACTTAACAGTATTCGTACAATTTAAAACCAAAATTCATCAAGTGTTATACATTTTCTACACACTTATTGACTTTTACCTCTTTACAAAAAATGTCCCAACTTTTCCACGCTTCACGTCTGATCAACGAATAATGGCGATTCCAACAAAACCATCGCGAATCCTAATTATTTCACAACCGACCGAAATATCTAATTTCTCTAATTGAAGCGCGGATAACGAGACTTAATAACGGTTCTTTTTCGATTGTTAATTTATAATTGACAAGGGTGTCAATTAGCATTCGTGCTAACATTATTATTTCATTTTTTCACAACACAGATCGATTCAGTTCGTTCAACTTCCTGCGATTGTACTTTTTAGGGAAAGAATGCACGACGCGGAAATAAATAGTGTTGTGTTTTGTGGCGCTTAGAAAAAATATTAATAGACAATACAACGTGAACCTGTTGCATGGATTTTTACATAAACGCTAGCAAAGTCACGCTATTTACTTGATTCGGATCACGTGAGGAAGCGGTGGCGTTTTCAATGGTTTCACGTGTTGTGCGAACAATTGTTATCGTGTTAATAATGCTGGTTATAAGTGTTGAGCGATTATTTTTATTCACTTATTTAAAACGATTCGCAATTACGAAATTTTTATATTTGCATGGATTTGAATTGATTAATTTTACAATAAAAAGAGATATGCAGGGTTTTGACTAAGGCGAATAATTCAAATTGTCCAATATCTAATATTCAAATATGAATATTTCAATCACTAAATTTTTCCGATATTTAACTTAGAATATTTAAATATTTGAATGTTCGAATATCCAAATATTTGAATGTTCCAATATTCAAATATTTAAACGAGACTAAATATTTAAATATTCAAATATTTGATTGTTCGAAAAGTTCGAATATTTAAATATGTTTTAGAAGAAATATTTAAATATTCGAACATTTCAAATATTTACATACAGGGTGCCCCGATTAAGCAGTCGATGCATGTTGTGAATGTTAAAAAATTATCCTTCTATCCAAGTTATAAAGGAAAATATTTTTTTCGCAGTGTGCTCTAAACGTTCAACTTTTTTGTTGCTTTTACACCGGACATAGATAGTACTCATTGTAATATACATTTTCTTTCATTTAACCGATTCTCTTTATGTTATCGTTTAGAAGATGATGATTGATGATTGTTCGAAAAGTTCGAATATTTGAATATGTTTTAGAAGGAATATTTAAATATTCGAACATTTCAAATATTTACATACAGGGTGCCTCGATTAAGCAGTCGATGCATGTTGTGAATGTTAGAAAAATCATCCTTCTATCATCAATAATAACCAAGTTATAAAGGAAAATAAAAAAAATCGCCTATATCGGTTTTTTTGCAGTGTGCTCTGAACGTTCAACTGTTTTGTTGGTTTTACACCGGACATAAATAGTACTTATTGTCCTGCACATTTTCTTCCATTTAACCGATTCTCTATCTCTTATCGTTTAGAACAGGGGTCTCCAAACTACGGCCCGAGGGCCACATCCGGCCCGCGGACAGATTTTGTCCGGCCCGCGGAGAGCTAGCATACTTGAAAACTCATATTTTTAATAGCAAATTAAATTTAGTTTACTGAAGTATTCTAATTTTGAAAGCTTATTGTTATGGTTTTGGCCCTCGGAACTTACTGGAGTAATCAGTATGGCCCTAAGGCTGGAAAGTTTGGAGACGCAGGGTTTAGAAGATGCTCATGCATCGACTGCTTAATCGGGACACGCTGTATGTTTTTGAATTCATAATTGAATAATTCAATTTGAAAAATTCCCAGCCTTAATAGTATATTTTAAATTTTGCTTGAAATCAGTGTTTATACGCGTGGCGCATGAAGTAAAATTTCGAGTTTAGAAAAGCCTGAAAATTTGGTTTGGTCGCTCCGCTACGCGGAGCGACCAAAACAAATTTTAAGGCTTTTCTAAACTCGAAATTTTACTTCATGCTTAATCAAGGAGTGGAAAACACTTGTTACACAGCTATTAGAACCTTAAATAACAACACCGGTTTCTTAAAAAAAATGGAAGAAAAACACAAACCGTAGGTATCTTTAAAATCTTTATGAGTTTCGTTTTCCAAAATAGGTTGTCCACTCCTTGATTAAGCACGAAGTAAAATTTCGAGCTTAGAAAAGCCTAAAAATTTGGATATGCCGGCGCGCGAGCGTGTTTTGTACGCGTGCGCCACGCGTACAAAACACTGATCAGAGCTGGGCAGGATTCGAATCATTCAGGATTCGAATCCTTTTAGAGGATTTAAAGGAGGCATTCGAATACTTTAGTTCGACTGAATTCGTTACATTTTTTTAAGAGGATTCGTATTTGAATCCAAATGTGGGTGATTCGAATCCATATAAAAGGACTCGAATCCTTATGAAAGGTTTCGAATATTTATAAAAGGATTCGAATATTTATAAAAGGATTCAAATTGTCGAAAATAATTCGAATTAATTGTGAGGATTAACATGAAAAATGTCTTTTGTATGTTTTTAAATTTCTCGGTAAATCACTGTTTTATACGCGTGGCGCATGAAGTAAAATTTCGAGTTTAGAAAAGCCCAGAAAATTTGTCTCGGGTCGCTGCGCGACCCTCGACAAATTTTCACGGGGCTTTTCTAAACTCGAAATTTTACTTCATGCTTAGTCTGGGAGTGGAAAACACTCGTTTAAATGAAGACAACCTTATACAAGACTGTCTCAGTTTAAACCGAGTCAACCTTATACAGTAATGACTTTGATTTTGACGTCATGTGAGGATTTCCGCGCGTGATAAGGTCGGCTCGGTTTAAATCGAGACAACCTTGCACAGTAATGATCTTGGTTTTGACGTCACGTACGGATTTCCACGCGTGACGACATCAACCAAGGTGTGTAAGTAAGTCCGTCTTGATTTAAACCGAGCCGACCTTGTATTGTTTAATTACCTTGATTGTTGACGTCACGTGAGGACTTCCACGCGTGACGTCAGCAATCAAGGTGGTTAGTGTATAAGGTTGTCTTAATTTAAAACCGAGTCGACCTTGTTAGTTTAATTACATGGACTTTTCACGTCACGCGAGGAATTTCATGTGTGACGTCAGAAAAACTCCCTGTGTTCTCGGGACATAGATATTTCTAATAAAATCAAACTGAATTCGCTATGAAATTCAAACATAATAAGTAAAAATCAGTATATTTTCAATTTTACAATATTTCAGTGTTTTATCCGTTTCGCTACGCAACTAAACCAAATTTTCAGAATTTTCTAAACTCTATATTTTACTTCGTGCGTAAACAAGGATAGTAAATCTATGTTAAAAAACAAAAATTAACATTTCTTAATATATAAACTTTTTGTCTCGTGCAAAAGTAATGTCGTATTATGAATTGGCTGCCATTTTATTAGAAATGAAAAAAATGGGGAATGCTTTGACTGAAAGCTAATTTAAAGGTGTAAAATTGATAATATAAAGTTACAAAAATGATATCGGTCAAATGATCATCTTCTGAGTTGATGTTGATTGTGCTCGTTTTACAGCATTTTGAATTGTTGTTCGTAAAACCTCTGGTGATTTCTTCTTCAGGGCGCTCTTATATGGACGTTTTGAACACGAGGCGGAACGGGTGCGGGCGCAAGCGTTTGTGTTTTAACACATGGGTTTATTTGAGAGTTCCTAGACGGACGGGTGCGAGGCGGAGAAAACGCCAGCACCCGTCCGTCTAAGAACTTTCATATAAACCCATGTGTTGAAACGCAAACGCTTGCGCCCGCTCCCGTTCCGCCTCGCGTTCAAAACGTCCATATAAGAGCACCCTCAATGTTGGCTTTCAAGACTTGTAAGGTTTGTGGTTTGTTGTGATAAATGCGAAATTTCAAAAAGACCCACATGGAGTGGAAACGCTAGTTCGAAACTTTAAACTGAATGCTTTGATAGGAACATTAAATGACTAAAAATGTTTTTAAAGATCATAATCTAGTTTTCACACTTTATCCATTAACAATTGCTACTTTCAACTTGCAAACAAACCACTTCAAAAGCAGAAAAACGGCTGTATTATGCACTGATATTACTAAAGCTTTTGACTCTACATGGCACAGAGGATTATTGTTTAAATTATCTGTACTTGGTGTTGACCAGCATTTAATAAAAATAGTACAACATTTTTTATTTGATCGAAAACTAACAATTAACAATTAATGAGAACCAAATTGAAGATAACAATTAAATTTAATAACATTTTTTCGAACTATATTTCTTCTTTCCAAGGTCTTCCTCAGGGATCACCACTATCGCCTCTACTATTTAATATATTCTGCTATGATATATATGATGCTGACCCATCTTTCCTTAATAATTCTGCTTACCAGCTAGAATTCGCCGACGATAATTGCCTAATTTCACACGGAAAAAATCTCCCGAGCGCAGTGCAAAATCTCAAAATACTAATAAATTCAATAAGCGGATGGTATAAAAAGTGGCGCTTAAAACTAAATCCACAAAAATCTGTATTTTTCCTCCCGTACAACAGAATCAATAACAACTCTCCTTCAATAACAATAGATAATCATGTAATTAAACCTTCCAGCACACTAAAAATACCTTGGAATAAAATTCGACAATAGACTATTCTTTAGACAGCACTGCCAAGAAATAAAACGTAATGCCATCAAAAGAGCAAAATGCTTAAAATCACTAACATACAACAAAAAAGGCATTAATAAAAAAACCGCTACCATCATATACAAAATGCTATGTAGATCCATGTACTCTTTTCAACTTCTTTACCTACTGTCGAAGCTCATCTTCAAATAGCAGAAACTTCCTGTCTACGCATCCTCACCCGAATCCGTCATCCAAACAATCCACTACATAACCCTCCTAATACCCTTCTCTACAAACAGACAAATGTCCCAGAATATCCTATAAGAGCAACAAATATGTTTCACAAATTTACTTCAAACATCAATATGGAAGACATCGAACATTTAACAACTAAACGTGACGGAAACATACTAAAAGTTATCAAGAACCCCGAAAAAACAATTATAGAATTATTAATGGATAGTAGAAGACAATAAAGCACACCATCTGGTTCATAAGTTCGATTATTTAAAATTTAAGATGTATAAACAATCTAATTCTAAATTTATATACACTAAAATACAATATGATGTAATATATAATATAATTTAACGACAATATAGTAATTATAATATGAAATGATATACTAAACATGTAAACGTTACAAGTTTTGTGTAAAAATATGTTTATATTATAAAGCGGCTAAAAGACCTCGGTCGATGGCCTTTTGTAACTCTTTTGGGTTCAATAAATGGATTAAAATAAAATTATGTTAAATATTTCTTTCACAATGTTCTCATTAATCACTTGGTGAAACATGATTAAAATAAAATTTGAAATAAAAACACTTGGTTTGTTTCACTAACGTTTTACTTATTATTCCGACTAGTTTCGGCTTCTAGCCATTATCAAGGAATGTGATAATGGTTAGAAGCCGAAACTAGTCGGAATAATAAGTAAAACGTTAGTGAAACAAATCAAGTGTTTTTATTTCAAATTTTATGTTTAATATTATTTGAAGTAAAACTGACATGGTAGCCACAATCTGAAATGTTAAATTTTTTCGACATATCCCTGATTCAAGATTTTTTCCCTGGCCTTTTAATATAACTTTCTTCTGTGGGAAACCTCCATGTTGTTAAATTGTTTTCATTGTTTTTGTCAATATTTAAGTTAATTTGATAAATTTTTACGTGTTTTACAATTTGCCTGCTGATTTTGACAAATTTAATAATGTCATATGGCTTTTCTGTTAGTGTTTTGGTCAATTTGAATATAATTTCATGAGTTTTCTCTGACTTTCCCGGTTTTAATGATATTCAGTGAATTTTTATCTACGTAATTTTCAGGCATTCGTCGATTTTATAATATAGTTCAATTTGAAGCTTTAAACGAGTGTTTTCCACTCCCAGACTAAGCATGAAGTAAAATTTCGAGTTTAGAAAAGCCCCGTGAAAATTTGTCGAGGGTCGCGCAGCGACCCGAGACAAATTTTCGGGCTTTTCTAAACTCGAAATTTTACTTCATGTGCCACGCGTACAAAACACTGATTTGAAGTGAAGTTCAGAAACACACAGATACATCTTTAATCAGAGTAACAGGGAATCAGATGTTTAGCCTGCTATCAACGATTTTCAGTGTTAATAATAAATAATTAGGTTTTAAATATTTTTTTAAAACAACTGGTAACGATAAATATATATAAATGGTTGAAAAAAAATAATAAAATCAAATTTATTCTTAAAGGATTTGTATTCGTGATTCAAACAAACAGGATTCGAATCATATTTATCTCTTCCGAATCCTTTATTCGAGTATTCGTGATCCGAATCATATTAGGTGATTCGGATTCGTGATTCGAATCCTTTTTACGAGGATTCGTCCCAGCTCTGACACTGATTTAAAGTGAATTTTAAAATATACAACTTAAGTTAAATCTCACGTTAATACATTTTACAAATATTAATTTCGTCTAACCAAATCTTTCGCTCTCAAAACTCGAGCTTTGTGATTTGCAAGTATGATCAAAATAAATAATCTGAAAGGATATTTAAACATTTGTAATATTTATTAACTTAAAATCAAACCGAAGTAGTAGTAGTAGTAAAACAAATTTTCAGGCTTTTCTAAACTCGAAATTTTACTTCATGCGCCGAGCGTTTAGAACACTTATTTAAAGTGAAGTTTAAGATAAACTTCACTTTAAATAAGTGTTTTAAACGCTCGGCGCATGAAGTAAAATTTCGAGTTTAGAAAAGCCTGAAAATTTGTTTTGGTCGCTTCGCTTCGCGGAGCGACCAAAACAAATTTTCAGGCTTTTCTAAACTCGAAATTTTACTTCATGCTTAACCTGGGAGTGGAAACACTCATTACACGCTTTAAATTGAACTACAGGAAACGTTAATTTTTGTGTGCATTTAAATTATATTTATCCCGTTAATTTTCATTTTGCACTTAAGCTATATTGAAATACCAAACATGTCTTCTGCATTCAGACCCAATAATTTGTTAAACTTATTCTTGACAACATAAAAAAAAATCATACCCAATTACAGGATTCAACCGTTTCAAAATTTTGCAGGTCTTAATATCACCAAGTTAGAAATTAAACTGATAATAGATTATTGAAAATATATGCAACGATTAAATTATTTATTTTCTTATCGCCGTATAAACGTCACAAAATGCATTATGGCATTGGCGTGTTTTCGATAACTGCAATATTCACTTAATTTCAATTATCGAAAACACGCCAATGCCATCATGGATTTTGACTTGGGTTTTCAGTTTTTGTTGTTAAGTTTCATTATTTAATTTAACTTGCAATATTCAAGGATAATAATCTGCAATTTTGAGTAAACTTCAAAGCAATAAAAAAAAGAAAATGCATCTAACAGCAGTAAATTAATTTATCAAGTATTTGTACATACTTTCTTGTAATTTATTTCAAAAGAGCCATTTTAGATATTTAAAACTTCTATTACTCAATGTCATAATGGAAATTTATAAAAAGAACTTGATAACAACGTACGGAATCAATATTCAGTATAAATTCTGTTATAAGCTGGTAATTGTTTCATTTGTGTTTAAACTTTCAAATTGATTAGACCAATAAAACAAAATGACTAATTTAATAATTCTATTGAGAATCGAAATTTTAATGCAATGTGTTCTTGTATGGGATACTTACAGTTCAGTACGTTTCAATTGATTTAAACTATTTTCTTAATTTAAGGACACAGCTTAAGAAAAATTTGTAATTTTAAGAAAACTTAAATCAAACAAAACAATAATTAAATCATTGCATTAATTTTATGTAAGTATTTTAAAATATGGAGGTAAGTCATTTTAGACAACATTTATATTTACACACTACTTAAAAGAAAAAAATAGTGACTTTTTCAAAGTGGCGTAAATATAATGTAAGTTCATGATTTTTTTTTAAAACTTGATGTATTTGAACCAGGATAGTTAAAAAAACGTATTTTTTTCGTTTTAATTAAAACAAACAGTTTTTTTTTACAAAACGTGTTTTTTTTTTCATTGAAACAGCGTTTAAAACATTATCAATTTTTTTTTTTTTTGGCTTTTGCCTGGCCTTAGTTTCACGACTATTAGCCAACATCATTCAATTTTTTAACTTATTATTAATTTATTAACTAACTTATTTAGCTTTTTAACTATATCTATATTTGGACGTCACAACACATTCACACACATCCATGGAACCAGGGACGAGCATTTTTCGTTAGAAAAATTACTCGCCCCCGCCGGGACTCGAACCCAGATCACCGCCGTGAACGATTGGCGAAACCAGCGGCTCAACCGCTTGGCCACGGCGGGCCCTATTATCAATTAAAAACATATTAAAAACATGTTTAAAACACGTTTAAAACAGAACATACAGGGCGTTTTTCTTTTGAGTATACATATCCTAATAATTAATTAGTTGCAGTAATTAATTTGCGGGAATTTGTTGTTCCAAAGCGGTTGATTTAAAGTTTTTAACCGGTGTTTTCCACTCCCAGACTAAGCATGAAGTAAAATTTCGAGTTTAGAAAAGCCTAAGAATTTGGATTGGCCGCGTAGCGAAGCGGAGCGGCCAATCCAAATTAGGCTTTTCTAAACTCGAAATTTTACTTCATGCGCCACGCTTAAAAACCCTGGTTTACAGTGAAGTTTTAAAAACACACACACAACTACACGTATAGGCAACCTAATATACGTTAGAGTTATTGGGTTGCCTATAATCACTGTTTTAAACAATTTATTCAGCGCAGAATTTAACTCACGTTTTGTTCACATCTACATTTTAGATTGCTAAAGCCGTATATTTTAAACTTTACGATACTTCCGAGTTTTATACGGGTGGCGCATGAAGTAAAATTTCGAGTTTAGAAAAGCCTAATTTGGATTGGCCGCTCCGCTTCGCTACGCGGCCAATCCAAATTTTCAGGCTTTTCTAAACTCGAAATTTTACTTCATGCTTAGTCTGGGAGTGGAAACCCTCGTTTAAAGATTCAAATTAAAATCTTTTAAATAAGCAACGAATGTCGTAAAATTTACAGTGTATGCTTACGTATACCTGAAAGAAAAATTCCCTGTATTTATAAATCACATTAATGCACACACAGTTGTGATATTTTATTTTAATTAAATGTTAGGTTTAACAATATCTTCAACAATTTAGTTAAAATTTAAAAATGTAAACAAAAATCTTAATGAAGTATAAAATATATTTGAGCAAATTTAAGATAATAAAAAAAAACGTTTTAAACAAAGTTAACGTTTAAAACATGTTTTAAACAAATTTAAGATTTAAAACATGTTTTAAACAAATTTCAGATTTAAAACATGTTTAAAATAAAACCGTTTCAAACACGGCGGCTGTTTTGAAACATGTTTAAAACACTGTTTTAAAACAAAGTGTTTTAAACATAACAACCCTGACTTACACACTACTTAAAAGAAAAAAGTTGTGACTTTTTTAAAGTGGCGTTAATATAATGTAAGTTTATGAATTTTTTGAAACTTGATGTATATGAACTCGTGTCCTTTATCTTTAATAATTTCCACATATTATAAAATATTATCACGTATGCTTATGTCAAATTAAGTTAGGTAAATTATATAACCAAAAACAAAGTGTGGTTAACACTGTTCTTACATGCATTGATAAAACTACTTCTGAACATTTTGAGTAAACACATTCAAAATGCACCTCAAATGAAAGTTTTTACAAAAGAAAACTACTGTAGATAAAGATCGTTTTCTTCGTTTGCAAGAGCTGTTCCCAATGATTAAGTAAAAGTGACTTAAGATACGCTGATTTAATATCGGACATTTCCTAGATTACTTTAGTTTTTGTTACTGTTAAGCTCTAATCTATACAAAGATTAGAACTTTTACTAGAAGCTGTTCACAATCACTAAGTAAAACTGACTTAAGATACGACGTTTTGATATCGGAAATGTTTTACATTACTTTAGTTTGTGTTACTACTAAACACTAATCTATACATAGATTACAAATTGATTTATTTTTTTCAAAAAGTTGTAGCATTATTCATATAAATAATGTATTTACATATATACTCAGTTTCAACAAAATTCCTAAACTCGCATAAAATGTATGCCATTTTGAAAGTGACAACTTTTTTTTTTGAGTAGTGTAGCTTAAATGAAACAAAGTTTTATAAAAACTTACATCAGACAAAACAATAAGTAACTACTATAAGTATAAATGAAATTGTCAGTGCTTGCTTGTACAAGGGGTGATCAAAAAGTAAGGTTACAAAATGTATACGTTTCGTTGCAGGCTTTGTAACTTTACTTTTTGATCACCCCTTGTAGAATACCTTAAAACATTAAACGTGCGATTCTTTACTCAATTTACAACAAATAGTCCCTCAAAGACTAAATCAAACTTCTTTTGAACTGTGAGTTTTATAGTACTTTTTTTTAATAGTTTGTGTTACTACTAAACACTAATCTCTACATGGATTACAAATGTTATTATATTTTTTTCAAAAAGTTGTAGTATTATTCATATAAATAATGTATTTATATATATACCAAGTTGCAACAAGATTCCTAAACTCGCATAAAATTTATGCCATTTTGAAAAAGTGACAACTTATTTTTTCAGTAGTGAAGCTTAAGTGAAACAAAGTTTTATAAAAACTTACATCAGACAAAACAATAAGTAACTACTATAAGTATAAATGGAATTGTCAATGCGTGCTTGTACAAGGGGTGATCAAAAAGTAAGGTTACGAAATGTATAAGTTTCGTTGCAGGCTTTGTAACCTTACTTTTTGATCACCCCTTGTAGAATACCTTAAAACATTAAACGTGCGATTTTTTACGCAATCTACAACGAATAGTCTTACAAAGATTAAATCATATTTCTTTTGAACTGTGAGTTTTATAGTACTTATATTGTTTTTATCGTTACAAATATTTTAATGTGTTCTCCTAGTTATACGTTTTATTATACTATATTTAAATTATTTTATTCCACGTATGTCTAGTGTCATATTATTGTTATTGTTAAGTTAAACTGATCAAAAACATGTTGACCCACCCACGAATGTTAAATTCTTCTTGGAAATGAATAAATTATTATTAAAAAAAACACTCATTGAAAAAACTATATCCCGACGGACATTGGGTTATACAAATGTTTGCTCTAAGAGATCAAAATCTGAATATTTAGGCTTTTCTAAACTCGAAATTTTACTTCCTAATCTAGGAGTGTAAACCTCTGTTTAGAAAATCAAATAAAACTACAATAAAAGATAAACAATGTTCTAAGCAAAAGTTGATGATAACACTTTTTTATGGAAGAGTCCTTTGAAATAATTTAATTAAAGTGTTTAGGTAAGTGTTAATTACATTAAAAATTATTAAGAATCCTAGAAAAATTGAGATTTTAACAACATTAAAAAGATCTAGAAAATATTTAAAAACACATTGAAAACTAATGGAAATCAATGATTAAATATAAGGATAGTGTCACCAATATTTTGTACCGGGTGGGCAAATAAGCGAGGTAAGCGGCTGTATCTCAGAAACTAACGATCGTAGAGAGTTACGGTAAAAATTTTATAGGTAAAGTGGGCAAGGGAAAATGCTGGAAATTATTTTTAAGTTTCCAAGATAGCTGCCAGTGGGCGTTTCCACCATCTTGAATTACATACATACATTTGCGTTTTAATGTTAACTTAAAGTTGAAAATATTTTGTAAAAACAATTTTTCTCTATCTTTCGAAATAAAGTGGAGGAGGGTATTTGAATGTTGTTTTAAATAAATGCCTGTTACTTCGAAATGGCTTAATGGATTTGGATAAATTTGGTATCATTGAAAAGAGCATTTCTTGGGCTTTAGGTTTCTCGTAATTATGACAGTTGTGACCTACACGGCCGCCGATAGAGGGCGTTATTTGATATTATAACCAAAATATTGGATTTTCTCAAAAAATTTAAATGCGATGATATGATTTTTTTTAGACTAGAAAATAGACAAATGACCAACCAATAAGCCTGCGCAAACCGCATCTTAATATCTAATAATAATAATAATAATAATCTTAATAATAAAGATATTAAGATGCGGTTTGCGCAGGCTTATTGGTTAGTCATTTGTCTATGTTCTAGTCTAAAAAAGTCATATCATCGCATTTAAATTTTTTGAGAAAATCCATAATTTTGGTTATAATATCGAATAACGCCCTCTATCGGCGGCCGTGTAGGTCACAACTGTCATGATTACAAGAAAGCCTAAGAAATGCTCTTTTCAATGATACCAAATTTACCCAAATCCATTAAGCCGTTTCGAAGTTGCAGGCATTTATTTAAAACAACATTCAAATACCCCCCACCACTTTATTTCGAAAGATAGAGAAAAATTGTTTTTACAAAAAATGTCCCACTTTAGGTTAGCATTAAAACGAAAATACTTTTTTGTTACATTCATTGGGGAAAATCGCGAGAAACGTAACTTTATGTAATTCAAGATGGTGGAAACGCCCACTGGCAGTAATCTTGGAAACTTGAAAATAATTTCCAGCATTTTCCCTTGCCCACTTTACCTATAAAATTTTTTACCGTGACTCTCTACGATCATTAGTTTCTGAGATACAGCCGCTTACCTCGCTTATTTGCCCACCCGGTACATGGAAACTTGAAAGATTGAAAATTAGGAAAACAAAATGCAAGTATGAAATTTGATAAAATTTGACATACACAATACAACTAGGTTTATACAAAGTGACAAATATTATCAACATTCAAGAAAATCAATGAGAATCGTAGTTCAATCGTAGAATCAAGTTCAAGTATATAACTCTAAATAACTTTAATAATATCTGATAAAAATACCTGTACAAACTAGAACTTTTGGATTTGAACGTACATTTTTGAGTATTGAAATTTATTATTTCGCTACATATTTCATGTTTTATGTAAACATAATTGACATTTTTGCATATATCATATATATTTTGTCTCGTGCCCCTTCCTCATAAAAATCCTGGCTACGTCCATGGAAATAAACGAACTATATAAATTGTAAATTTGAAATTACACATAATAACACAGGGTTATTCATTTAAAATCAGGGGCTGAAGTTAGTTTAGGTTAGTGGGTTGAGGTTATGAAGGTGATCAAAAGTTGTCCCCCGCGTAACTCAACAAAGTTGCTTGGTATCCCTTAGATCAGTGGTCTCCAAACTACGGCCCGCGGGCCAAATCCGGCCCGCGACTTGCATGAATCCGGCCAGCGATTGTTTGTAATTTTTTTTGTAAATGTCATATTTTGAAATATTGTAACAATTGTTCGTTAAATTTTTCATAATTTTATAAAATTAATCGGATCTTGGCAGACTTTATTATGTAGAATTGTATTTGTGGCCCGCGAAGAAGATACTTTGGAGACCCAGGCCTTAGATGGACCACTCTGTATAGATTGTATCTAGTATTTTATTGGTCATTATAACGATTATTCTATGTACAGGGTTATTCAAAAAGACGGAACAGATTTCAAACATTTATTTGTTCCAAACTACAAAAGGTAGAACCATAATTCCAACGTTCCTGGACAGACAAAAGTTTAAAATTTGAACAGCCCAGGTACCTATCAATCTTGATTTAAATGCTATTTTTCAGAAGGTAAGTTAATTTATAGTGTGTACTAAATATCTGTGATAAATCCGGTATTTTCCAAAATACATATTTTCAACAAAAATTCTCTAAACTTCGATGTTAGATTTTTTGTGCATCTTACCTCAAAAGATGCAGAAAAAAATCTAAAATCGAAGTTTAGAGAATTTTTGTCATAAAAATATAGATGGCGATGACGTCATTGCCGTAACGTGATCAATGACGTCATCGACATTTTTCTTAAAGTGGAAACCAATTTTTTTTATACTACAACTTTTGTAGAATGTTGAATTTTCTTTACAATATGTTTTTTATTCTGAAAAAATATTAAATTTTTGAGACAGTAATATTAAATTAAAATTACAATTATTCTGTAATTTATTCAAATTTAGTTTAAATTTGAATCTTTCTTTCAATTTACATAATTTTAAGAAAGTTTAAAAAAAATCGTGAATTTCAGTAGTTTGAACAAAAATTTTAACAAGCCTCTACCTACTTTAAATTTTTGACAAATTTTAATCTTTCTTTGTTTTCAAAAGAAATGGGAATTTCAGTAATTGGATATTTATAGTAAATTACAATAAATCTGTAATTTCTTTAAATTTGATTAAAGTTTGAATCTTCCTTTTAATTTACGTAACTTTTATAAATTAAAAAAAATCGAGTATTTCAATGATTTAATAATTGTCGTAAAATGACAACAAATCTGAAATTTCTTTAGTTTCCATTGAATTTGAATCTTTCTTTCAATTTACATAACTTTCATAAAATTTAAAAAAATCGTGAATTTCAGTACTTTCAAATTTCAACAAAACTGTACTTTCTTCAAATTATCGTCTAATATAAATTTTTCTTTCAATTTAGATTATAAATAATTAACACTGTTGTATCCTTTCTTCACACTTTATTAAAGTGTGAAGAAAGGATACAACAGTGTTAATTATTTATGATTATACTCTTCACGAAACTCAAAAACAAATATCGATCAATTTAGATTGTTTTTTACAAAACTGTGATCTAAATCACTGAATTTCATAATATTTTTAAAAACAATCTAAATTGAAAGAAAAATTAAAATTTGACGATAATTTAAGGAAAGTACAGTTTTGTTGAAATTTGAAAGTACTGAAATTCACGATTTTTTAAAACTTTATGAAATTTATGTAAATTGAAAGATTCAAATTCAATGGAAACTAAAGAAATTTCAGATTTGTTGTAATTTTACGACAATTACTAAATCATTGAAATACACGATTTTTTGTAGTTTCATTTTCGAAAAATTATAATTTATCTGTGATGTTTTTTTAAATGTTGGTGGAGTTTGAATCTTTCTTTCAATTCAAATAATTTTTATTATTTTTCGTGAATTTCAGTAATTTAATAATTTACACAATGTATTTCAACAATTAGTAAAGTTCAGTAATTTAATAATTTTGGTAAAATTTTAATAAAACTTTGATTTCTTAAAATGTCATAAAATTGTGATAGAGCTATTAAAAAATCATTAATTGCAGTAATTTGATGATTATCCAATTTTATTACATTTTTGGAAGACTTTCGTAAATCACAACGTTTATGATAATTCATCAAGCTAGAAAATAATTATGCTATCCTTTAACTTTTCAACTTTGAAAAATTAAGAAATTTATGAAATTGTACGACTGATCAAAATTAATGAAAACGTAATAAATTGGCAAATAAGTAAATACACAAATGTTCATGAACATTTATTTATTTCTTTAATCATTTATTTATTCATTTAACGAACAAATCCAATTTCAGATTATATAAACAGAAAAAATGTACTAATTTTAATCAAAACATTAAATAATAAACTTAAATAATCGTTTGTTGTTTTCTATAATTTTTTTAATATTTCCTAATTATGACGATTTTTATTAAATCGAATGAATTTTCGTGATTTCGTGAATTTTCAGTGATTAATTTTTTTTTATTTGTAAATCATTAGTAATTTCAATGAATTTATTGGATTTATTGGACTTTTCACGTTATTTCTATTCTATATTGCCAATTTTCGTCCAAAATTGTGAATATTTCCATTTGTTTGACAAAATTTAGTTTATGTTCTAAATTTAACCTAAAAAATAACATCAACTCTATTTATTTAATGTCGTAAATTTGACAATAAAGCAAACTGCAAAATAAATATCTGATTGATCGTAGAACGAGGGTTTTCACTCCCAGATTAAGCATGAAGTAAAATTTCGAGTTTAGAAAAGCCTGAAAATTTGGATTTGCTGGGGCGCGCGAGCGAAGCGAGTCGCGCCCCAGCAAATCCAAATTTTCAGGCTTTTCTAAACTCGAAATTTTACTTCATGCGCCACGCGTATAAATCACTAACTTCAAGTGAAATCATTAACTACTTCGTTAGAGTGAAATAAATTTATTATGTCAATTATCAGTTGTTCAAATTACAGGGAAAGTACTACGCTATGATGGACAAATCACCATTTTTATTTTTTATTATTTAATATAATTTAATGTGTCAAATTCGTGCTCCGAACAGAACTAACAATTTGTCAATTGTTCAATCGTGTTATTTGCATATTTATTATTATTTAAAAATTCCCCGACTTTTCGCCAAAAAGGCCGAATTTTCCTGACTTTTCCTAATGAATAAAATCCCCCGAGTTTCGCAGTTTTCCGGTTGGTCGCTAACTTGCATTTTCATTAGACATTCAACAAATAAAGTTATTGAAACTTCTCAGCTCGTTTTCAACGGCCCTCAACGCCCCCTAAATTTGCCTTTGACCAAAAAAGCCCCCTCAGAAATTATTTTGCCGGGGGCCCCAAAATTCTAGTTAAGCCACAGAATATTGGGCAAGAACTTTGTATTAAATACTGTTTCTTTTTGCTTAGGTAGTTAAAAATTACTAACGAACTTAATTTGGAACTTATTATCATTCATTTGCCTTTGACCAAAAAAGCCCCTTCAAAAATAATTAAATATTGGACAAGAACTTTGTATTGAATACTGTTTCCTTTTGCTTGGGTAAATAAAAAATACTAACGAACTTAATTTGGAAATTTCATCATTCATCGCCCCCCAAATTTGCTTTTGGCCAAAAAAGCCCTCTCAAAAACAATTTTGCCGGGGGCCCCAAATTCTACTTAAGCCACAGAATATTGGGCAAGAACTTTGTATTGATAATGAAGGTTTAAATTAAATTACACTTGGTTTGTTTCACAATTTTTTACTTTACTATTTACTCGACTAGTTTCGCGTTTTACAGCATTATCAGGAGTGATAATGCTGTAAAACGCGAAACTAGTCGAGTAAATAGTAAAGTAAAAAATTGTGAAACAAACCAAGTGTAATTTAATTTAAACCTTCATTATCAATATTTAAAAATGTTTCACCAAGTGATAAGTGAGAAAATTATTCAAGAAAAAAAAAGAACTTTGTGTTAAATACTGTTTCCTTTTGCCTAGGTAAATAAAAAATACTAACGGATTTAATTTGGAAATGTCATCATTCATCGCCCCCCCCCCCCCCAAATATACTTTTGACCAAAAAAGCCCTCTCAAAAATAATTTTGCCGGGGGCCACAAATTCTAGTTAAGCCACAGAATATTGGGCAAGAACTTTGTATTAAATACTGTTTCCTTTTGCTTAGGTAAATAAAAAATACTAACGGACTTTTTTCTTTTGGCTTTTGCCTGGCCTTAGTTTCACGACTATTAAGCCAACATCATCATCATCATCAATTTTAAACTTATTAATTTATTAACTAACTTATTCAGTATTTAACTATATCTATATTTAGACGTCACAACACATTCGCACACATCCATGGAACCGGAGATGAATATTTTTCGTTAGAAAATTACTCGCCCCCGCCGGGAATCGTACCCAGATCACCGCCGCGAACGATTGGCGAAACCAGCGGCTCAACCGCTTGGCCACGGCGGGACTTAATTTAGTTCTTTTTATCATTCATCGTTTTTGAGTCAGTTTCAGTGACTATTTCCTTCAAAAAATGTCTACCAATCATATTACGAGAATTCATTTTCATTGCCCAATCACAATTAAATTTCAGCGAAAATTGCATAGTAAGTGAAAATTCTACGAAAAATTACAGCGAAAATTGCACTGTTGTGACGTCACATGTCAGGTATCAATCAATTTCTCTCAATCTTTCAAAATTAATCGATTCATCACAGAATGTCATAAATTGTCTCCAAACGAACTCTTTACTCTTTCTTGTATTTTCGGATGAATTTTTCTCGATATTTTTCGATATATCTTTCGAAGAAAAACTTCCGAAGCGATTCATGTTGACACATTAAGTGACACTGATTGATAATTAATATTTTAAATAATACGTCAACTTGATTAAAAATCGAATTTAATAGAAATAGTCTATTAAATACATTTCGTGCATTAAAAATGCTCTGAATATTTAGTACTCAAAGCTCGTTGCCTTTAAGAAACTACATTCGTTCATTTTGATTGTGATTTGACTGAAAAAGTGCCCTCGACGCTTCGCGTCTCGGGCACTTTTTGTCAAATCACAATCAAAATGGACTCATGCAGTTTCTAGGCAACGGCTTTTCGTGCAAAATTTTCGATCATTTTTAATGCACTTAATATATTACTATTGAAAATTTCATATTGTGCCGATATTTTTGTTCAACATTTGCATTTAACACAAGGCTTAAGTGTAGTGTGGTTCTGTTTAGCTAAATTGAGCAAAAATGTCGAACATGAAGCTAATTCAACTCTACAACGAATTTTGAAACAAACTCTAGGTGTGGTTGTAAAACGTGTCTCATTGTTTGTAAACAACGCCATATGATCGGATGAATGAAGAGAGGGGTGCCGACGTAGGCCAAAGCGTACGTTCACTCGGTCACGTAGGCAGAAGCCGGCAAGGCATGGCATCTCTTCAGCATGTGTCAACGACCCAACAAGCATACCTGTTATTATTATACTTGCTGTTCCTGAGCCATCTTTTCGCATCGCCTTTGGTCGTGATGACATCGCACTCCATCTGAAATTGCATCTGCTTCCTACTGGTAATCGCATCACTGTTCGGCGTACTTGACGTTTTGCTGATGGCGCGTTTGGCCAGCTCGCGGCCGAGGGCGCAACGGCCCAATCTGACCGAGTTTGTAAACATTTTCTCAACTGAATCACACTACTGATTTGATTTTCAATCGACGGGACTCTCGCGCGTTCGTAACGTTCGGGAGCGTGGCGAAGACTGAGAAAAGGCGGCCGGCGTGCAGGAGTTTATAAGGCGCGTGATTTTAGAAAGAGACGCAGGGAAAATAGTGAGGTGAGGAGTGACCACGTGCTGCTCTCTCTTGTTGTGTATGTTGTTCGAATGTTCGCTGATAAGGAGGCGAGTCTTATCAGGTCGCGCGAATGCTCTGAATGTTCACGCTACTTGATTTTGACAATTATGTCATCGTGTTTCATTTATTACAGTTAGAAAATGTCGGCGTTTACTTACAAATTAAATGCCAGCAAACCTTACGAGCATTTCCCAATTCAGAATGTAATGTTATCAGACAAAGCTGGGACGAATCCTCGAAAAAAGGATTCGAATCACGAATCCGAATCACCTAATATGATTCGAATCACTAATCCGAATCACCTAATATGATTCGAATCACGAATACTCCAATAAAAAATTCGTAAGAGATAAATATGATTCGAATCCTGTTTTTTTGAATCACGAATCACGAAAATTTAAGAATAAATTAGATTTTTTTTTTAACCATTAATATATAAATATCGTTACTAGTGGTTTTAACAAAAATACTTAAAACCTAATTATTTATTATTAACACTGAACATCGTTGATATACACAATTCCATTTGTTTCAGGATCTCGCCTAGCCATGCTTTCGTGTTGTTATGTTGCAGTATCAACATTTACATTTTTTATTAGTTGCCACTCCTGATTCCTTATTTTAACAGTGTTGCAATAATTTATGATATCATAAGTAATCCTCTTTTTAATTTTCAAGAGGTTTATTGTTAATCTTGCAACAATTATTTCACCATTCTGTGCAATTAGACAAAACTCCTTCATTTTCTTGTAAGAAATGCGAAATGCAGGAGTGGTTGGTTAAACACAATGTAAAATTCAATCCAAAATTAACCAAAAAGGAACTATGGGCTTTATTTATACCTTTTCGATCAAATGACAAAATTTACGTAGTTGATGACATTTTGAGAAAGAACGGGCACGAAGTTCTTAGATTACCGCCATACCATTGTCAATACAATCCAATTGAAATGGGATGGGGGTTTTGTAAGACTTACTACAATAAGCACATAAATTCTAAGCAACCATCTAAGGATCGTGTTCAGAATTTATGGCTTGAGTCTCTCTCAAAATGTACATCCGATATGTGGCAAAATTTCTGTGATCAATGTGAAAAACTTATTTCGGATGACTGGACAAAACACATGGGGAACCTTTCTTTTGAAACCATTCCTCCTTTTATTATTTCGCTTGGGGAATCTGGCTCAGAACAAACATCAGAAGATTCAGATGCAGGTTCTCTTGACTAAATAATAAAAGTGGAATGAGGGCTTAAAAATTGTTTGACATGAAAATTATCAGTATCACAAGCGGGTGGGAATAAATTTTTTCTACAAAAAAATACTGAGGGCCAACAGAAGAGAGAATGACCAAAATTAAGGTGGATGGATGGAGTTGATCAAAATGTGTTAACGGTAAGACCCAAGCGAGAAATACAAATGGATGACGAAATAAGTTTGCAGAGCCGAATTTATTATATTTGTTATATACAATATTATTGCTGTGTTTGTATGTACAAAAACCAAGTAGTAAATTTTGTTAATCTTAAAACTGCATATTATTATCCTTTTATATCTGAAAATTTGTAAAACAGGCAACAGTGTAAGATCACAATAGTCAGAAATTATAACCTTAAAATCGAACATCTGACAGTGACATTTAAAAACCCTGATTTAAAACACAACCAGCCCCATTTACAATACTTAAACTGTCACTTTTCCATAGCTAGGCGAGATCCAGAAACAAATGGAATATATAATAACAGACTAAATATCTGATTCCCTGTTACTCTGATTAAAGATGTATTTGTGTGTTTCTGAACTTCACATCAAATCAGTGTTTTATACGCGTGGCGCATGAAGTAAAATTTCGAGTTTAGAAAAGCCCGAAAATTTGTCTCGGGTCGCTGCGCGACCCTCGACAAATTTTCACGGGGCTTTTCTAAACTCGAAATTTTACTTCATGCTTAGCCTGGGAGTGGAAACACCCGTTCAAAACTTCAAATTGAACTCTATTATAAAATCGACGAATGCCTGAAAATTACGTAAGTAAAAAAAATCACTGAATATCATTAAAACCGGAGAAGTCAGAGAAAAGTCATAGAATTATATTCAAATTGACCAAAACACTAACAAAAAAGCCATACAATATTATTAAACTTGTCAAAATCAGTAGGCAAATTACAAAACACGTAAACATTTCTTAAATTAACTTAAATATTGACAAAAACAATTTACAATTTAACAAAATGGAGGTTTCCCACAGAAGAAAGTTATATTAAATGGCCAGGGAACAAATTTTGAATCAGGGAAATGTTGGATAAATTTAACATTTTAGATTGTGGCTACCATGTCAGTTTTACTTCAAATAATTAATTAAACAAAATTTTGAAAACTAGATTATTATCTTTAAAAACATTTTCAGTCATTTAATGTTCTTATTAAAGCATTCACTTTGAAGTTTCGAACGAGCGTTTCCACTCCCAGACTAAGCATGAAGTAACATTTCGAGTTTAGAAAAGCCCCGTGAAAATTTGTCGAGGGTCGCGCAGCGACCCGAGACAAATTTTCTGGGCTTTTCTAAACTCGAAATTTTACTTCATGCGCCTCGCGTATACAACAGTGATTTAACGAGAAATTTAAAAACACACAGAAGACATTTTTTATGTTAATCCTCACAATTAAATCGAACTATTTTTGACGATTCAAATCCTTTTGTAAGTATTCGAATCCTTTTATAAATATTCGAGTCCTTTTATAAATATTCGAATCCTTTTAATAATATTCGAATCCTTTTATAAATATTCGAATTCTTTTATTAATATTCGAATCCTTTTATGAATATTCGAATCCTTTTATAAATATTCAAATCCTTTTATAAATATTCGAATCATTTTCGAATATTCGAACCTTTTATAAGGATTCGAATCACCCACATTTGGATTCGAATACGAATCCTCTTAAAAAAATGTAACGAATCCGGATCACGAATCCAGTTGAACTAAAGTATTCGAATGCCTCTTCTGAATTCTCTAAAAGGATTCGAATCCAGGATTCGAATCCTAAATGATTCGAATCCTGCCCAGCTCTGTTATCCGATATAAATGCAGAATACTGAGAAAGCACAGGCTAAAGCAAACGTTTTGGATAAGTCAATTGCGCAACAAAAATCCCAAGATTTCGACAAAATTGGGTTTAATTGTTATCTATTTGAGTTTTGTCTACTTTCAGAAAATAGAAAATCCAAATAGAGGGTGTTCCAACTAAAAGTTACGCCCCATAAAATCTCCGATTCGGTCCAAGTTTGAAAAAAATTAAAAAAACTTAAAGTCTAAGGTTTCTTCTACACCTCTTGAATTTCTTCAAGTGCTTCAAGAAAGAATCGTCGCAGAGTGCCCTCTAATCATTCAGGAAATGTTGCAAAAAATTGGACAAGATTTTGAAAACCGATTTTACTAAAGGGTGTTTTTTTAGAGGTATAGAACTTCTGTTTAAACTAAAACACATAGAAATCAATAAAATAACAGATGTTTTGGCTTTAATAGGTAGCTAATGTAATGCCATTTAACGTTTAAAAATAATTTTGGGTATGTGACCACCGCGATTAGGTCTTGGATGAACCATTCTATTGGTTCAATTTTTCATAACTTTTTCTAATGTAAACGGGCTAATCTTCCCAATTACGGGCCGAAAGTTGACTTCTAAGTCTTCAATCATTGCAGGTTTATCAGCATAGACCAGTGATTTGACGTGCCCTATAAAAAGTAGTCCAATATGATCAAATTACACGATCTAGGCGGCCAATTAACGGGCTCGTCTCGAAATAATTTGACCACCTAACTTCTCCCCCAACAATGTGAAGGTTTCACGCGCGGTGTGGCAAGTAACGCCGTCCTGTTGAAACCATTTAGTTCTCAGCAGATTTGCATTGACGTTAGGGATAAAATAAATTCGAATCATTGGCCTGTAGCGCTCGCAATTGACGGTAACTATGACTCTGTCTTCATTTTTGAAAAAGTAGAGGCCAATGATGCCTCTAGCACGCAATCTATACCACACAGTAATACAATTTTGCTTATTCGCGAGTCCATTCAGCCAAAAATGAGCCTCATCACTAAAAATTATTTGGCGGTAAAAATCAGTAAATGGGCGAAGTGCTTTATAAGTTTGATGCACAGAGCGCGCATTTTGGAAATAAACTTCCACAATTTGTAATCGTTGCTGAACTGCGAGCTTTAGCATTATAATTTGCCAAAGCTTACTCAACAAAATTGCCGCTAACAGATTCCCATTCTGGCATTGGTTTAATAGATATCCATGATTGATGTTCTATACCTCTAAAAAAAAACACCCTCTATTATATTTTGTTTTTTTTTTGTTTGTTTGTTTGGCATAGGTTTTTACCATTCAGCCACTAACGTTGATTTGATTTATATTAACATATATTTCGACTAATTTGGACGTCACAACACATTCACACACATGGAACCGGAGACGAGTATTTTTCGTTAGAAAAATTACTCGCCACCGCTGGGAATCGAACCCAGATCACCTCCGTGACCGATTTGGCGAAACCGGCGGCTCAACCGCTCGGCCACGGCGGGCCCACCCTCTATTATATCTTGAACAAGTTTCTCATCTTTCACGTGGTGTAACATATTGAACTATGATTTAAAAAAGAAAATACTTGGTTAAATTTCACTAATATTTTGGTTTTTTATTCTCACTAGTTTCGACTTTGTGTCATTCTCAAGGAGTACAGGAAATTACATATTTACAAACATTATATACAAGAGAGGTTAATTTAAATTTTATGGTTAGGCAATAAGGGATGTCATGATAGGTGAGCTCCACAGATCTTCGATGTCATTAAATATTGGTTTTCCCTGTTTTATTGCTTTCTGGATTTCCAGCCCTTCGCGATAGTTGAGATGACGTCCTTGTTGCCTGTGTATATAATCTTTAGCGTTTGGTTATTAAAGAAGTGATTTAAATTTTAATAAAATCATGGTTGCACAGACATGAAAGCAGTTTTAAAATTATGTGTCACTCGACTCCTCTTGCCAGTGGCGTAGATAGCTTTTTGTGATGTAGGGGGGGTTATACAAAAACAAGTACAAAAAATTATGATGTGTCCACCATAGCACTTTCCCCGTCATTTAAACAATTGATGATTTACATACTAAACGTATTTCACTTGTTAATTGGTTAAAGATCATTTCTCATTAAATCAGCGTTTTATACGCGTGGCACATGAAGTAAAACTTCGAGTTTAGAAATGCCAAATTTTACTTCATGCTTAATTTGGGATTCCTGATGAAATATACTATTACCGACTGCGCTACTATGTAAGGGAGGTATTGTGATCGGTTAAGAATTGATCCCCCATTTTTTTTATGGAAATACCCGTTTTGGGGTCCCAGGATTCCGAATAAAGTCCGTTGGTTTGTGGCACGAAAATGGCTTATGAGATTGTCATCAAATTTTGTATTTGGGTTCTATTCTATAATATCTTGCGCCCAGTTAAAAATGAGTGAAGACCGAAAACCTGAAGTGGATGTTTACTCTTATCGTTTTATTCGTATCTCGTAAGTTATTAACATTGTCGAAAAATCTTTAAAATAAAAGTTGTAGAGAATCGAAAAATAAACATTTAATGAGTACATGCTATTTGTAGTAGCTCTTTTACTTTTCTTGAAAATGGTAAATATGATTTTTTTAAACATCGCTTAACTCCTTTTTTG
This sequence comes from Philonthus cognatus, assembly GCA_932526585.2. Classification (NCBI taxonomy): domain Eukaryota; kingdom Metazoa; phylum Arthropoda; class Insecta; order Coleoptera; family Staphylinidae; genus Philonthus; species Philonthus cognatus. The sequence continues at coordinate 21,086,831 of OW052243.1, forward strand.
AACCAAAAAGGTGGCCAACGGTACCAATTAAAAATTCACCGATGGCCACGGATTTTGGCGCCTCCACCATCACCCGAATTTCAATGATTAATAAACTAATATCATTTATCAGCAACGTTATTGCAACAATTATATTCCAGAATAATAAGTATTTGCAGTTTTCGTTAAAAATATCCGAGGAAATTAGTATTTGAAGTCAGTTCATGTATCCAAACGCGCACATAAACAAATATGGATAACTTTTGTTTGCGAAGAAAAACATATAATTTCTCATCGGTTATGAACTAAGCACACTCTAATTAACAATATTAAGCAATTTGTTTAAAGATGCACGCTTAAATTGAGACTTGGTGCGACTTTAAAACTGATATATATTTCCAGCCACGAATCGGACGCACTGTTTTAAAAAATTCATAACTTCAATTTGCGAAAAAAAAACATATAATTTCTCATCGGATACGAACTAAGCACACTCTAAATAACATTATTGAGCAATTTGTTTAGAGATGCACGCTTGAATTAAGACTTGGTGCGACTTTAAATCTGACATATATTCCTAGCCACTGATTGGACGCACTGTTTTAAAAAAATCATAACTTTAATTTGCGGAAAAAAAAACATAATTTCTCATCGGATATGAGCTAAGCACACTCTAATTAACAATATTAAGTAATTTGTTTAGAAATGCACGCTTAAATTGAGACTTGGTGCGACTTTAAAACTGACATATATTCCCAGCCACGGATCGGACGCACTGTTTTAAAAAAATCATAACTTCAATTGGAAAAAAAAACATATAATTTCTCATCGGATATGAACTAAGCATACTCTAATTAACAATGTTAAGCAATTTGTTTAAAGATGCACGCTTAAATTGAGACTTGATGCGACTTTAAATCTGACATATATTTCCAGCCACAAATTGGACGCACTGTTTTAAAAAATGTATAACTTTAATTTGCGGTAAAGAAAATTCCCTACTCCTCATCTAATTATAGCGAAACAATAACATCAATTATATTGAGCTAGCTTAATTTTGAATGGAGATATAAATATTTTTTAGTTTTGCTTATTTTCAGAAATTTACGATTTTCAAGGATGGGAAATACGTGAGTGGAAGAGAGTCCGACTTATGCAGGATTCAATGTTAAATTTTAATTTAGGGCCTACCCTTCCCATTTTTAGTAAACAAAATATTTTTTTAATGCTATTAAACAGTTTCTTATTTTTTTACGGCGTGTATGCATTTTTATAATTTTTTTAGGCCTACGGGAAGCATTTTTTTTTAAGCGAAAAAATTTAAAAAAAAAATCAATTTACCAGAAGCGGGCATTTTATTGTACAAATTAACATTAATAAATAAATGGAATAATGAATTTAATAATCCTATATTATTTTAATTTGCGGTGGGTACCTGTGTTGGCCACAACTTTATCTTGTGATGTATAATTATAATTATAGATGAAGCATGTTTTAAACTTTACAATAATTCAGTGCTTTATGCGTCTGGCGCATAAAGTCATTATTTTGAATTTAGAAAAGCCTGAAATATTGACCTAATGTTTAATCAAGGGGTAGAAAAACACCGATTCCAAAAATATTGAAACCTTGGCATTCTTGAAAACGTTTCTATACTTTCTGTACAATTGTGTATTAGTAGAAAGTATAAAAAAGTGAATTGCAATTTAAATAATCGACTCTTAAACTTACTAGTATTTAGCTGTTTTATGTTGGATGATCTAGTTTTTGTGATCATTATTTTATTGTGATTTCCAAATGAAATTCTGCCTTAATTACAATTTTGCAAATTATACCTTACTCAAAATTCCTATAGTACTTATTATTTTTTTCTTTGTGTGTGTATAACAACTCTGGTATATTAACCGTCCCACCTTATTTCTTTTAAGCAGGTACACAGGACACCATCAAAGTAACGATTCGGCGCAGGTAACCAACAGAGGATTAAAAGCTCACGTTTCCTTTGATCGTGGAAAATTGCTTCTCAGAAATTCAATAATCCCGCTTAGAATTCCTCACGTAGATATAGCCTAATAATAATCAGATATTTTCAATATTTTCAGCATGTATAAGATTCTATAAATGTAATGGATGTTCAAAAACTTTCGTATTTGAAATAGGATACGATTCAAATAACGAATACCTACCGTCACAACAAAATTTAGACCCGAGACAAATTTTCACGGGGGCTTTTCTAAATTCATAATTTTACTTCATTCGCCACGCGTATAAAAACAATGATTTATTCTAAAGTTCAAAATATTCTTCTCATTTCATAAAAAATAATATAAGCGCATCAATTAAAATCGAAATTATTGAAATTTTTAAACACTTTCTTTTAACAATCGTCGCATTTTTTAGGGATTGTTGACATTTCATCACTTTTCGAAATTTTAGACAATTTTCATATTTTCAATAATTTTAACATTTGATATCTCATTTTTGACATTTATTGACTCAGACATAAGTTTATCGAGACAGCAGATATTAGTCGGCGCTAGTCAATAATGACACTTCACATAAGTCGGCGCCAGCCGACATTTGTACTATAATAACAGTTGACATTAGTCGGCACTAGCCGACATTTAAGCAACAACGATACTTGACATAAGAAAAAATAAATTTGACAGTTAACATTAGTTGGCGCTAGCCGAAATTTGAACAACAACACTTGACAAAAGAAAAAATAAATTTGTTAATGAGAAGATTGCTTAGATAATATAAAAGAAATATTAGGTTCATAATTACACAATATCATTCGTAGTCTACACAATCTTTGAACTAAAAATTAGTTATAACACTCGATTATATTTAATAATATTAATCAATATTTTAGTTGCATTTATTTTTTTTCGACAAAATCGGTTTTCATGTTGGTATATTTCGTTGTCGACCCCTTGACGATCATTGACCCCCAATCGACCCCTGGCCATCATCGACCCCCAACCGACTCTTTGCCAATCATCGACCCCCTATCAAACTTTATCGGCTCCCATGGGGTCGATACCGACCCCGTTGAGAAATGCTGATGTAGAGCCTTCGGTAGCACCACATTCTCATTCCACATTCTCAACTTTATCGGCTCCCATGGGGTCGATACCGACCCCGTTGAGAAATGCTGATGTAGAGCCTTCGGTAGCACCACATTCTCATTCCACATTCTCAACGGGGTCGATACTGATCCTGTTGAGAAACGCTGAATTAGATGATAAACAAGATACATCTGATTTAGAAAATTAATTGTAACTGTAATTCAATTCAAATTCAAATTACCCGCTAAAAATACATAACGTAAATATGCATACTGTTGCTGATTTGATGCAGAAGTGTTGATTTAATTCAGACAAATATTTTTGATGACTCAAGTATGAAGTTTCGTGGTTTCGACTTTAACTGATAAAATGATATAAGAATTATATAATCACAAAATTATTGTGGAGGGCATGATGAAGTCACGTTTTAGAGTTTTTTAATGTTTAAATAGTATTTTTACTAATACTCAAATAAAAAATAAAATAAAATCATCATGCCCTCTGCAATTCAATTTTAGACTAAAAACATTCAAAATACTGAAAAAAAAAATATGTATCAAGAATATAAATTTGTGTTCAGTACTCATTCATTCACCGGATAACCATTAGTGGCCACCCTAAATTTTTAGGTGGTGCGAGATCTCGTGGTGGCGCCCTCCCCCCGCGTTTCGTTTTCCGTTTTCGGCGTCCCAAATTTTTAGGTGGTGCGAGGTCTCATGGTGGCCGCCCCCCGCGTTTCGTTTTCCGTTATCGGCGCCCGGTGCGATCGCATCGCCCTAGGGCTGCTACTGATAACCATATACGCGTTTCAGGCTTCAACGCCATCGTCAGTATAGTCCCGAACCAGTGCTTGCTTGAAGAATACTGAACATCTCTGACCATTTTGCTGCCGAACATATCGCTGGCTCAATATTGCAAGGTTCTATGTGACATTTTTTTCGATTTTCAGTTTGCGACAGCGGCGGCTCGCAGTCTAACTTCAGGGTAGGCCAGAGACTCAAAGTAATATGTATCCGTTATTGAAAGGTGATTTTGTTGTGCAATTCCTTGTATTCATGAAGCGCGATCCCAACCTCAAATTTTGTGTGCCTTGGCGCTGTGGACGACCCTGAAGTTAGGCTGCGAGCCGTCGCTGGTTTGTGATGTTCCAAGGTTCTATGTGCATATCTAAAACGTTTACAATTAACTGATAGATGATAGCACAAGCTTGGTGGCATTGAACATAAGTATTACATAGTTGTATGTTATGAGAGGCTTTAGAGTTCAGCATCAAAGTTGTATGGACCACATAGCACTCTAATGCTGAATTGAACTGCAGTGTCAATCCAGTGCTGCCATCTTCTCGTGGTTTATATAACTTTAATTCTCCAATTTATTTAATAAGATTACTTCTAAAAGTAAACAAGAATAAGGCATACAGAATTATTCAAATACAGGAAGGCGATTTTAAAAACTTTCAGGAGTGCTCATCTGTTCTTTTATACACCAGTGTGCCGTTCTCACAAGTCACTTCATTAAAATTTATGGAAAAAATATATGAAATAATGTTTAAAACTTCTCACGCCGAATCTGTAATTATGTCTATTCAGAACATTAGACCCATCAAAGTCAAATGGAACTTTGTCATAGCAGATCAGTTATTGCCACAACCCAAACAATCAAAGAAGATAAATCCCTTGCCAAAAAAAAACAAAGTTGAGGCAATCAACAAATCCATGTATAAATGGATGCTACAAAATGATAAAAAATATTATTAGAGTATACTGCAGGTTTAGTTTTAGAACTTTAAATTTGTAGTTTTTTTTATTCATAATAATTATTTTGTATTAATTAATAATTGATATTATTATAAACTTTTTCTCTATGTACTAAACAGCAGTTTTTTGCCTTATTGTTGTTTTTATATGTACCTACTTTTATAACTTCAGAAAGTCAAAGTTCTACAGTGAGGTTTTTTTTCGCTGAACATATGTTTCCTATGTTCAATATTAGAAAGTCCATGTCAATACGGTATTTAATTAATTTCACGGATTAGGCAACCAAACTTACAGATATTTTATTTATGCTTTTAAAGGGACTAACATTTTAGTTTAGGTTTAGTACAAATATTCAAAGTGACAAAGTGCATATTGCTTGGAGCAGGAAGGTATGCTCCAAGCAATATGCCAAGCGATTGTTAAATCCTTGTAGAGGAGTTCTTAATAAAAATGGATTTATTTCATTGCAACCGGTACTTATTCTGTTTTTAAGTTCTTTTGTACTTTCTATTGCTATATTATTGTAGATTTTGGATTGGAAATAACCCCAAAGAAAGAAATCGTTTAGCGATAAATCGGGGGACCTAGGTGGCCAAGCTATGAGTCCAAATCTTCCAAAACAGCGATCCTGGAAGGTTTCATTCAGGAAACGTGTAACAGGGCCTGTGGGATGTGGTGGAGCGCCGTCCATTTGAAACCACCCGTTCTCAATATTGAAGACTTGTACTTGTGGTATAATGTCTCTTCGAAGAAGTTCCAAAAATTTAACAGCAGTTGTGAAATGAAACCTATGTTCAGTGAAGAAAAAACCTCACCGTATATAGCAATAAAAATTGTTTGTACAAAAATTCTCAGTACCAAAGTTGTATGTTAAATAAAATTCAATTAAATTATATCTAAATAAAAGGAAAGGGCAATAATTTAAATTTTGTTTATAGTCTTCACATTGTTAACTGTCACTTTGACCCAATTTCGCAGAGTAAACCTATTTAAAAGTAGTAGGAAAAAATCCAATATTTTAACCTTGATTTTTTCTAAACCCTGTTCTGGTCACATAGAACTTTGTAGTATTGAGCCAGCGATATGTAAAAAAATAAGTTTTCTTAGTTTATATAGGGTAAAGTGCACTCTTAAGCGCATAAATGTTTGTTGTTTGTGTTAGTGTTGTAAGTTTATTTTATCTAAAAAAATAAATCGATTGTGAGTTACGTGAAGATCAAATTAATTTGACGAATAAAGCTCTAATAACCTTTCTTCACACTTTTATTTGAATTACCAAATGGCAATTCAAATAAAAGTGTGAAGAAAGGTTATTAGTGCTTTATTCGTCAAATTTATTTTACCTATAAGTACTACTGTAGTTTTCTTGTAGTTATTATAATTTGTTAAATAATAATTTGTAAAATGGATTTTCTATTAAATAAATAAATTTGAAATTTTTAAGATTTTGGAGGCGTCTAAAAGTTAAACGTGTTTCATTTACAAGAATATTATTCGAAATAATACTTACTCATCAGTAAGACAGCTGGCTTTCGAATGTGTACAAAAGAAGTTCCTCCTTCTGAAACATAATAATAAATTATGTAAAAGTGTTTCGATTAAATTCCTAGACGTGCGTCAAGAAAGTTGACTTAGGGAGGGGGCTTACGCATATTGGAGGGGATCACGCATTAATGCGTTAAGTTAGAGTAGAAATATTGCTTATAATATTTCCTCATATACGCTACAATTTTAAAATATATAAAATTTAATAGACTATTTAATTGAATTTCTAAAGAAGTTAAGACTACTATTGTAATGATTCGACCCTAGGTATTGTACAAATTTATAATTTGTATTATTGTTTACGTTGTGTTGTGTATGTAGTAACCCTTTTATTTATTTACCAGGTTCGTTGTTTGTGTCAATATGAATTATCGTAAATACTGTATCTTTATTCCCTTTTAATTTGACTAGGAGGATGTGTAGACAATAAATAAAACAGGATATGAGCTTAACGTATGCAAAGTTTATTGACCTTTCATGACATTTCTAATGAATTGGTATGTCTTATATTATTTATATTCTCGAAATACTTTATTTTCGTTTGTACTTAGAAGCCATGTGCATTTTAGTTAAACTCAAAAAGTATATGACTCTACTTGTGGGAGCAAAATTAAATAACCCCTGCATTTGCATTACGAGATGGGAAACCCACAAAAACCATCTCGGAGCTTACCAGACAACCAACTAGTGGGAACACTCCTCTGATTAGCAAGCAGATCCCGACGTCATCCGTTGATTGTTTTGTGTCATTAACTAGCGGGAACGTAACTCTGCAGTACTAACTCGGGACGACCACACCCGTTAATTGTGATCAGCAATTAACTAGCGGGAACACTCCTCTGTTTTCCACGCACAGCTCGACCACACTCGTCAATTGTTTTTGTGCTATTAACTAGCGGGAACATAACTCTGCAGTACTAACTCGGGACGACCACACCCGTTAATTGTTTTCAGGCAATTAACTAGCGGGAACACTCCTCCGTTTTCCAAGCACAGCTCGACCACACCCGTTAACTGTTTTTGTGCCATTAACTAGCGGGAACATAACTTTGCAGTACTAACTCGGGACGACCACACCCGTTAATTGTTTTCAGGCAATTAACTAGCGGGAACACTCCTCCGTTTTCCCCGCACAGCTCGACCACACCCGTCAACTGTTTTTGTGCTATTAACTAGCGGGAACATAACTCTGCAGTACTAACTCGGGACGACCACACCCGTTAATTGTGATCAGCAATTAACTAGCGGGAACACTCCTCCGTTTTCCACGCACAGGCTCGACCACACCCGTCAATTGCTTTTGTGCTATTAACTAGCGGGAACATAACTCTGCAGTACTAACTCAGGACGACCACACCCGTTAATTGTTTTCAGGCAATTAACTAGCGGGAACACTCTTCCGTTTTCCATGCACAGCTCGACCACACCCGTCAACTGCTTTTGTGCTATTAACTAGCGGGAACATAACTCTGCAGTACTAACTCGGGACGACCACACCCGTTAATTGTTTTCAGATAATTAACTAGCGGCAACACTCCTCAGTTTTCCAAGCACAGCTCGACCACACCCGTCAACTGCTTTTGTGCTATTAACTCACGGGAACATAACTCTGCAGTACTAACTCGGGACGACCACACCCGTTAATTGTGATCAGCAATTAACTAGCGGGAACACTCCTCCGTTTTCCACGCACAGGCTCGACCACACCCGTCAATTGCTTTTGTGCTATTAACTAGCGGGAACATAACTCTGCAGTACTAACTCAGGACGACCACACCCGTTAATTGTTTTCAGGCAATTAACTAGCGGGAACACTCTTCCGTTTTCCATGCACAGCTCGACCACACCCGTCAACTGCTTTTGTGCTATTAACTAGCGGGAACATAACTCTGCAGTACTAACTCGGGACGACCACACCCGTTAATTGTTTTCAGATAATTAACTAGCGGCAACACTCCTCAGTTTTCCAAGCACAGCTCGACCACACCCAACTGCTTTTGTTCTATTAACTCACGGGAACATAACTCTGCAGTACTAACTCGGGACGACCACACCCGTTAATTGTGATCAGCAATTAACTAGCGGGAACACTCCTCCGTTTTCCACGCACAGCTCGACCACACCCGTCAACTGTTTTTGTGCTATTAACTAGCGGGAACATAACTCTGCAGTACTAACTCGGGACGACCACACCCGTTAATTGTGATCAGCAATTAACTAGCGGGAACACTCCTCCGTTTTCCACGCACAGGCTCGACCACACCCGTCAATTGCTTTTGTGCTATTAACTAGCGGGAACATAACTCTGCAGTACTAACTCAGGACGACCACACCTGTTAATTGTTTTCAGGCAATTAACTAGCGGGAACACTCCTCCGTTTTCCATGCACAGCTCGACCACACCCGTCAACTGCTTTTGTGCTATTAACTAACGGGAACATAACTCTGCAGTACTAACTCGGGACGACCACACCCGTTAATTGTTTTCAGGCAATTAACTAGCGGGAACACTCCTCCGTTTTCCACGCACAGCTCGACCACACCCGTCAACTGCTTTTGTGCTCTTAACTAGCGGGAACATAACTCTGCAGTACTAACTCGGGACGACCACACCCGTTAATTGTGATCAGCAATTAACTAGCGGGAACACTCCTCCGTTTTCCACGCACAGCTCGACCACACCCGTCAATTGCTCTTGTGCTATTAACTAGCGGGAACATAACTCTGCAGTACTAACTCAGGACGACCACACCCGTTAATTGTGATCAGCAATTAACTAGCGGGAACACTCCTCCGTTTTCCACGCACAGCTCGACCACACCCGTCAATTGCTCTTGTGCTATTAACTAGCGGGAACATAACTCTGCAGTACTAACTCAGGACGACCACACCCGTTAATTGTTTTCAGGCAATTAACTAGCGGGAACACTCCTCCGTTTTCCAAGCACAGCTCGACCACACCCGTCAATTGTTTTTGTGCTTTTAACTAGCGGGAACATAACTCTGCAGTACTAACTCGGGACGACCACACCCGTTAATTGTTTTCAGGCAATTAACTAGCGGGAACACTCCTCCGTTTTCCACGCACAGCTCGACCACACCCGTCAACTGCTTTTGTGCTATTAACTAGCGGGAACATAACTCTGCAGTACTAACTCGGGACGACCACACCCGTTAATTGTTTTCAGGCAATTAACTAGCGGGAACACTCCTTCGTTTTCCACGCACAGCTCGACCACACCCGTCAACTGCTTTTGTGCTCTTAACTAGCGGGAACATAACTCTGCAGTACTAACTCGGGACGACCACACCCGTTAATTGTGATCAGCAATTAACTAGCGGGAACACTCCTCCGTTTTCCACGCACAGCTCGACCACACCCGTCAATTGCTCTTGTGCTATTAACTAGCGGGAACATAACTCTGCAGTACTAACTCAGGACGACCACACCCGTTAATTGTTTTCAGGCAATTAACTAGCGGGAACACTCCTCCGTTTTCCAAGCACAGCTCGACCACACCCGTCAATTGTTTTTGTGCTTTTAACTAGCGGGAACATAACTCTGCAGTACTAACTCGGGACGACCACACCCGTTAATTGTTTTCAGGCAATTAACTAGCGGGAACACTCCTCCGTTTTCCACGCACAGCTCGACCACACCCGTCAACTGCTTTTGTGCTATTAACTAGCGGGAACATAACTCTGCAGTACTAACTCGGGACGACCACACCCGTTAATTGTTTTCAGGCAATTAACTAGCGGGAACACTCCTCCGTTTTCCACGCACAGCTCGACCACACCCGTCAACTGCTTTTGTGCTCTTAACTAGCGGGAACATAACTCTGCAGTACTAACTCGGGACGACCACACCCGTTAATTGTGATCAGCAATTAACTAGCGGGAACACTCCTCCGTTTTCCACGCACAGCTCGACCACACCCGTCTGCTTTTGTGCTATTCTTTTTTGTTGTATAGTTTTTATATCTGTTGTATAATTTTGATTTTTGTTGTGTTATTCTTATTTCCCTCTGTGATTTGGAACGTGTGGTACTTTTCGTGATGTTCATCTTCCGAACTGTCGCTTGACTCTCCCAACTGCCTCTTGACTCCCTTCTTGTTTTCCGCTCCGCACAGCTTTTATAACTCTGTTTCCCACCCGATCGTGGAGATGGAAGATTTCGCGCAGACCATATATGGTTATAAAATACCACCCATCCCTGACGTCAAGCAATTCCCCCGACTTCGCAAATTTGTTGTGTTTGCGCTTGGTTAAACCTTGAACTGAATCTTTCTGTATGTCTTAGCATTTCTCCACGCGCCGGTACTTGTTTATTATTGTAAGGCGATGTTGTATTTGTTATTTCTTTCAGATAAAAAATGTTCATCGACTAATGTTATTCTCGTATTTACTGAATGTTGATTTTTCTTTATTATTTTCTTGGGTGATTTTTGTATTAATATTTTAATTTAATTTTGTCAAAAATAATATTTGCACATGATCCCTACTAACCTATTACACTATTAAATAAATAGTTTGTACCTATACACAAGGCCGTAGCCATTAGGGGGATATGAGGGTTGACCCCCCCCCGAAATTTGCAAAATTTTAATTTTTTGTATGAACGAGCAAAAACAATATTTTTACCATTAAAACCTCTCCCCCGAAATTTTTAAAAACCCCTCAGAATTTTTTTTTAGCTATGGCCTTACATAGGTAACAAGAAACTTTTATTTTAAGTATACATATCCCGATAAATACAGCGTTTGGAAGGAATTTGCAGGAATTCGATGTTTTCATAAAAGCGGCCAATATAAATTTTCAAACGAGTGTTTTCACTTTTTGGTTAAGGATGAAGTAAAATTTCGAGTTAGGAAAGCCTGAAAAGCCTGGAAGCCTGAAAGTTTGATTTAGTTTGATTTTTATACTAGCTCAGATATGCAAGATGTTTTTCTTTTAAGTATACATACCCTAATATACAGTACACGCTGTACATCTTCAGATTCGTTGTCTTTACAAAGAGTTCATATTTCGAGATTAGAAAAGGCTGAAAATTTGGTTTGGTCGCGAAGCGCGTAGCGCTACGCGACCAAACCAAATTTTCAGCCTTTTCTAAACTCGAAATTTTACTTCATGCGCCACGCGTATAAAACGCTGAACACAAGTGAAGTTCAAAATATACTACTAAAGCAGCAGTATGCTTAAGACGTATATTCTGAAATTCACATCAAATTAGTGTTTTATACGTGTGGCGCATGTAATAAAATTTCGAGTTTAGAAAAGCCTGAATTTTGGTTTGGTCGCTCCGCGCTTCGCGCTACGCGACCAAACCAAATTTTCAGGCTTTTCTAAACTCGAAATTTTACTTCATGCTTAATCTAGGAGTGGAACCACTCGTTCGAAACACTTGAAAAAAATTTTTACTTTATTTAAAACACGGGAATATTGTAAAATTGAAAATATTCTTATTTAGTAGTATATTTTGAATCCTGTTTTCGCAGTATATTTTTAATATTTTAGTGTTTTATACGGGTGGCGCATGAAGTAAAATTTCGAGTTTAGAAAAGCCTAAAAATTTGGTTTGGGCTGCGCGCTACGCGACCAACCAAATTTTCAAGCTTTTCTAAACTCGAAATTTTACTTCATGCTTAACCTGGAAGTGGAAAACACTCGCTTTAAGCTTTAATATTTAAATATCTACAGCGTATACATACATATGTACACTTAAAACAAAATTCCCTGTATACAAATTTAGTGAAGTATGTTTGATCAACATGGAAACATCCCAATTTTTTTTTTAGCCAAAAATTGTATTCACTATATCAGATAGCGAATATTAAAGTTGAGTTCGAGTGTACATTTAATTTAAATTTTTTCATGTAACAAACTTGAGAGATTAGATAAACATGATGGGTGGGTGAAGCCAAATTAATCCAGATTACTCGAAATTTCTTGTTATTCGAAATTATGTTATATCAGATCAAGATTAATATTTTTAATTAAATTTAAAACAAACATTTTCATGCATTTTATCAACTCATTGGAATTCCCCTACAATACGTCAAACTTATAACCTTTTTTAACTTCTAGTACAGTAACTATTCATTATTTTTATCTTTAATAAATATCCGAACCTAACCAATTTTACAATAAAATAAAATAAATAAACGTTTATTTACAGCAGTGCCATTATTACAATATAATACAAAAAAATATAACAAAAATAGTATACAGGGTGGGACGTTTAACGTGTTTTTCGCAAATATTTCGAAAACAAAGCATTTTACGCAGAAATTACCTTGGCAAAAATAGTTGTACAGAAGTGGGCTGTAATTATGTAATATTGGTTTTCTCACAGGTGGCGCTGCTATCGTTAAAACAATGTCAACTCAATTTTTTGACGGTAACCCCTATACTCGTATTTGCTTGCAGATTCAGATTCCTCGTAAAAAAAATTATTCATCTCATTTTTTTGTAAGCCTAATAGATGGCGCTGTAATCGCAAAAAATGATAATGCGTTCGGATGTTCGTGTGACTTGCGGGTAGATTCAATTTGAGATATATTGGCTAAAAAATAAAGAAAGTGTTTCGAAACAAGCAGTAGACTTATTACAAAAGTATTTTTTATTTTTGTTTAGTTAAAGAAATTATCCACAAAACATGCAATATTTGTCAAATTTCAGTTATTTTTTATAAAGTAAAATGATGCAATTTTTAATCGTAACGTGTTTTTCGCAATTCTTTTGAAAACATAGCATTTTACGCAGAAATGACCCGAGTGAAAAATAATCGTACAGAAGGGGGGCATGATTATGTAATATTGGTTCTCTCACAGGTGGCGCTGTTGTCGTAAAACAAGGTCAACTCAATTTTTTAAACGGCAACCCCTATTTTTGATTGCAGTTTCGGATTTAACGCATTAACAATGCTGCTTGTCATTTGTACGTACTGACACTCTATAAACAAGCGTTTCATTCTGAGACACCAGATCATCTCTAATGTTTTACCTGTCTCGATTACAGCGTCATCTATCAGGCTGACAAAAAATAAGTTAAGTAAATTCTTCTTATTTTTTTTTAAGAAATCCGAAACTGCAATCAAAAATAGGGGTTGCCGTTTAAAAAATTGAGTCGACCTTGTTTTACGACAACAGCGCCACCTGTGAGAGAACCAATATTACATAATCATGCCCCCCTTCTGTACGATTATTTTTCACTCGGGTCATTTCTGCGTAAAATGCTATGTTTTCAAAAAAATTGCGAAAAACACGTTAAATGCCTCACCCTGTATAAAGATAATAAGAAACAAAAGTAGCCATACTAGCCAATGTTTATATCAAACACTAGATATGAATATAAAATGTGGCTAGAATGACTACAAATTGTGTTATTAAAAAATAAAATGATAAGTGTGCCGTATTCTAGGGGAATTTCAAAGAATTGATGTCATTTATCATTCGTATTTACACGTAAAACAATTGTTTTTCATTTCTATGTGTGCATATCTAAAATATTGTTCATTTAGATTTCTTTGTCAGTAAACAACTAACGCAATCATGAATAAATTGTCTAAATAACCTCTGCAAATTAATTCGTAGAAGTTCTGCCATTCTTAATAAATCAAAATTCCTTCGTGTTGTTTGTTTACAAAAATGTAAAATAATAACAGCGATCATTTTTGAAATTGTAAGATTTTTAAAATGCAAATGCTGACAACTATCTAAATTGTTAGTTTACATTCTCCAACCAATATGCATTTGAAATTGTTTGTTTATTGTAACGCATACTATTTGTATTATCAATGCGCATAATTATGCTAAAACATATAAATGTTTTTAGTTTAAAATAAACCACACTGTCGTTATACTAGGTGGCGCCAAAGTCATCACCCTATCGGAAGATGCTATAATTTTTGCAAATGGCGGCAAATGTCAGTTCTGCTTTGACGTTTGTGTAGTAAACAGATACAAAATACACGTCAACAAGACATGAATCGCTATACTCCTCAAGAAAGAGGAATAATTGAATAATTGCATAATTCACCTAATCTAATCTCTCGATTTGGTGATTTGCACTGGCCGGCAAGATCGCTAGATTTAACTTTTCCAGACTTCTTTTTGTGAATGCGAGAACCTATCAAGAATGCGAGAACCTATCCACAGAAGTTCTGGCAAGAGTGATGGAAAATGCCAAAAATCGGGCCCGTATGGTTCTCAATTCTGCCGGCGGCGACTTGATATCATTTTCTCGACTTAATGGAAAAGAAATAAGGCATCAAATAAACACAATCCAAGAGTAAAACCAAATTTTTTCATTCATAAAGAAAATTAAAGCCAAAGAACCTCGGGTGACAACTTTTGTGCCATATTGTATTATCATATGAATCACATCGAATGTTGCACACATAGGTATTTTTAACGTTACGGTAAATTGATGCCGACTGATAAATAAATAGAAGTCTAACTGAATGAGTTTTAGGTGACGTTGAACGTATACAACCCAATGTACAATTTCATTTTTACATTGCAGAAAATGACGCCCTCTGCTTGAATATCATTATATCTCTGTCAACGTTATACAGTATTATAACGCTATGTTTATTCTTAAATTAACGAATTCTGAAAATGTTAGTTCGCCGTCATCTGTGAGTCTGACGGCGAAATAACATTTACAGAATTCGCTAATTCAAGAAATAAACATATTTTTTTTATAATGTTGGATATTTGGTTGGAATTCTGACTTTTGCTTTCAAAATAAATTTGATGTTTTCCACATGGTTGCCATGTGCTTAATTAAAAATCGAATATATAATTAAAAATATAAACTGCATGTATTGAAATGTAAATGTTCTGAACATTTAGAACAATAATTATTATGAAACTTATGGGTCAATAAAACGTCCAATTGTTCACTATCATCAACACTCTTATCAGGGGATTAAGTAAATATCGTGTTATCAAAAAATGTTCTCTGTGTGCACGTATGCTTCGGCCATAAAAGATGTCAGGGTCGAGTTTAACGATTTAATTGCAGCGAAGAAAATTAGCCTTAAACAAAAAATAACTGCATATACTCATCGCGTTATCATTAAAAAACATTCTGGGCAAATGAGGACGGCGATTTAAGATTACGTGATGCATTACATGTACATGAATACTTAATTGCTTTGCGAATAAGTTAACTCAGTGCGAATTATATAACTTTAAGATTAGTATTATTAATACCCGTTTGTACCCAAGTCGATTAACTTAATCAGTAATTAGTATTTTTTTAAATGGCAACAATTGTATTTACAAATTGTTTACATAATATACATTTATGTAAACAATTTGTAAATACAATTGTTGCCATTTAAAAAAATACTAATTACTGATTAAGTTAATCGACTTGGGTACAAACGGGTATTAACGGGTATTGATGAAAGAGACATGTTAAGGATATTTTACAAATTTATAACATTCTTATATTCTAGAATTTTGACTTAATCAGAGATTTATTCAACGATTCTCTTCTTTATCGAATGCCCTATCCGCTTAGCGAACGTTGGCTATCATGTTGGCAATCATTACTTTATTGACCGCTGCTCTGAACAGCGAGTGTGTTGTTAGTCTGTAAAGTTGTCGGAGGTTTTTCAGCCAGGATTTTCTACGTCTTCCCGCTCGTCGTGTTCCATTTATTTTCGATGCATAATTATGTGCAGCTCTAAGGCCCGCCGCATATTGAACCCAGCCCAGCATACCACAGCCCAGGCCCATGCTTAAACCAGCCGGACCCACGCCCACGTTTGAAATGGAGGCACCGCATATTGAACCCAGCCCAGTATATGGCCTTAGGCCACCCAGCCCAGCACACCACATCCCAGGCCCATGCTCAACCCAGCCGGACCCACGCCCACGTGTGAAATGGAGGCACCGCATATTGAACCCAGCCCAGTATAGACCCAGCTCTGAACCTTTCTCCATGACGTTCCTTCAAATGCTTTTAGATTTAGAATTCGAGTCCGAAATTGAGGACATAGTTCTTTTGTATACGTTATCTAGAATAAAAAAACACCCAAGTGCTTACTTAAGTGCGCAAAGTACTCGAGGAGAGTTTTTGTTAAGTGGAAAAGTTCCAGATAATGTATTTAGTGGTTCTTTACGGCTCAAAACGTCAAAAACACTTTTTTTAATTAAATGTTTAGGTTAATGTAAACAAAATCAATATAAACAAACTCGAGTCTCGGGACCCACGACCCACGAAATCTGTGCGACTCTCGCCAATCTTCACACTCGTGGTCGACGTCATCGTGGGCTCGCCGTGAACTGGGTTCAATAGGCGCCACTTCATGTGTTACTATGATTCACAGAATTAACCCACGCATGAGCCTGGGCTGTGCTGTGCTGGGCTGGGTTCAAAATGCGGCGGGCCTTATAAGTCTCTGGGTACCTCATTACGTGTGCGAAATATGCAAGTTTTCTTGTTTTTACAGTCTATACCAGTTCCGTTTCTTTCTTTTTAATATCGCCAGAACAGTGGTATAGTTAACACATTACCCTTTTACCCTGATGTCATTAACTTCTATCTATTTTCAATCAATGGATTATGGTTGAAATAGAACATCTTCAATTGTTTGGCATGTCGGATGTTAAGTTTGCGTTTCTATCATCATGATATTCGTGACGCCTGTCAAAATACTTTAAATGCACCAATTTTACAAAAACACTGAAAATCTTATTCGAACTGTAGTGAAACTATTTAAAGAAGTAACATATCGGATTTTTAATAGTAGGCAAAAGGTTTGCATTAAAAGTAAGTGAAACAATAACTGAAATGTTAGAAATAAAGAGGATCCATATAGATTGATCACTTACCACTTATCGCAGAACCAGGAGGAAATTATTATCATTTAAAACGCATATTTTCTTGAATAATCCAATCTGCTAATGTCCAATTTAACTGAGGTTTGTGTTCTAGGGATTTTTGTTCGTTCTTGTTTGTTGTTCCTTCTACGGGGTCTAATTGGCGCTAAAGTTAGCTAAATATGTCAGTAATCCAAGCTTGGAGTATGATAGAAGAGCGGCGATTATAGAAAACCTTCGTGCCGGAAGAACGTCCGCTCACACGAGCCATTTAGTGCAAAATTTTCTCTCTGACAGTGTTTACATGTTTTGATAAAAGGAGTTTTAGCCCCTTACCAGTCTCAACCTAAACCTATTGGACTTCTACGTGTGGGACGTAGTCGAGGGAAAAACCAACAAGTCTAGGCAACCTAACGACAACTTTCTCCGGGCCGCTGTTGAGGTAGAATTCATGTCCATGAATAGCGATCAATTAAAAACAGCGTGCTCGCTCTTTAGGGCAAGAATCGAGGAGGTGATAGAAGTGCGGGGTGGCAATATAGTATAAAAGTTCTCAGCAAGGATGCTATAAATGAGATACAACAAAAAATGTTGATATCTTTGTATATTTGCTTAAATAAACAACTTTTTGCACAAAACATTTTTTGTCCGGATTCTAACGGCGCACACTGTATACATTTTTGTATTCATAATTTGAAGGTTGCGACAATTTATTTCTGAAAATAGAAATTATTTGCAAAATAATTTAAAACGAGTGTAATAATTATTGATAAACAAACATGGGATGTTGTAAATACCGTAATCTAAATTTAGAAGTTGTTTACATAGCAACTGATTTCGCACGGTGCGGGCACACGACACTCATGCATACCATGTGATGATCAAGTGATATCGCAAACAAGTTTTAATTCCTTGGGAAAATAGCGTTTTGCATATCTACGTGTGTACTTTCAGAAAAGTACTTAAGGGGAATATAACAGTGGTCTGAAATTTAATGTTAGGTTTATTTAAAAACTAAAGGTCCTAGAAAGTTGAAATTTTGACAGCGTATATTAAGCCCAATTATCTAGTAAAATATCGAAGTACTTTTTTTTTTAACAATTTGCTTTCAGAGGTATGAAAAAAATAATGTTAAATTTTTCAAAATTAAAAAAAATATTCCCATATCTTACTAGTTTATACTATAAGGAATATAATGTGAACATTTCATAAGGATGCGATAGCTCATGCCCGAGTCAGGTTAAAATAAAAATCTTGAAAAATAAGACCGTAAAATACCGCCGCCTTGCGGATCTTCTCTTAGTTGAACGCGTTGTACACTCATCTGCACAACTATTGGAGGGGCGAGCAGCATGCGGCCAGCGTTTATCTCTGGGCCGGTGAACGCTGTGCGGCTTCGCGTTTGTTTTTCATTTCTCTTTTCAATCATAGTTAACAAAAACGGCTCGCGTCGTTAGCATTTATTCTCGTAAAATTAATATTTTGCAATTATAATCGATATTTTATTGTAATAGTGTTTTATTTTCATGCTTTCTGACTACTAATGGAATAAGTATTTTTTTTATACTGCATGTTAACTAATATAGAAAACACGAAATATTTCACTAATTTAAATAAAGATGTGTAATATACCTTTAATATTGGCTTTCCTTATTATTTGACAGTGTCGGTATTATTAAATTATTTTTAAAGTTTTTTAAGCTGATTAATAAGCCAGAAGCAATCGAATAACAATCAGTCTTGTTCAAATCATTATTTCGTCTTAAATCTTTCGTTATTAAAGCAGTTGTTAAATGCCATTAAACTTCTCGCAATAAAACTATTAAAGTAAATTGTAAAGTTCCTAGCAATCGGACCTATTTGAACCAACTGCGACTTCATCAAAACTATAAGAATAGTAAGAATAACACCAATATGACGTTGTCGTAGATTAATGTTACAAATCAACTATTTTTTACTGAGCACAGGTAATATTTGTTTGACGAATGTTTAAAAAAAATTAGGGTTTAACTGCGTGCATATTCATTGTTAATTATTTTAGAAAAAATAGAACTATAATAATAATAAGGTAGTTATTATAATGCATTTCAAATAATAAGCTTCCTGCTCAACATTGCACCGAGCCCAATATATTTTTTTCAAATTTGGCTGATTTATGATGAGTCATATTTTGATAGTAAGTAAATAAGGAATAAATGAATTGAAATTGAATGTTATTGCAATCCTCTATTTATACGGCTCAGTCAACTTAGCCCCCCGAAGTTCGACTTTTTAAAAAATACCTGTTGCGCTAGACGGGCCTTAGCTAGCGCCACAAAAATTAGAGCTAGCGCCGTTTAGACAAGAAAGTTACGGGGGTTTGAACTTTCGGGGGGCTAGGTTGATGCTAGCCCCCCGAGTTTGGATTTTTCAAGTTTTCTTACAGTATTCGGATTCCTCAGAGCTAGCGCTACCAATTTAAAAGCTAGCGCCACCCCCACAACCCCAAAAGATTATAAAACATTTTAAACCCTAGCCCTCCGAAATGAGATTTTTTTAATCAAATTGGGTGCAAAAGATTGCTTAGAGCTAGCGCCAGCAGAATATGAAAAAAATATTCTCTCAAAAATATCAGGTAAAACAAAGTTCACATCCAAACTTTAATATGAGAGCTTTCAGCTCCTGTATGCGTATTGCCATTTACTTGCTGAATTTCAATACAAAATCATGATTGACATATAAAATACCGCTTCCAAGAAATATGTTGGCGTTGTAATTATTTTATGTATGTTCAAAGACACTAGCTATTACAAAGATGATGCCTAGAAAACAGTAGATTAACTGACAAGTTTTTTTCAACAAAGTCGTACTTCGGGGGGCTAAGTTGACTGAGCCGTATAATGTAAGCAACAACTATCAAAACATTTAAGCTAAATATTTGATATGTAACATGGATTAGATATTTAGGTTTGCTTAGAGAGTTGCTCTATCATCAGGCAAGAAATGAATCTTAAACTTAATATGAGTAATAACCTAATAATATTTAAGTTGAATACAACATAATAACATACAGGGAGCTTTTCTTTAAAGTATACGTTTTCCAAATTTAGCTTATTTTCTTTAAATCTTTTGATATTCATTGTTTTTTAAAAAAAGTTCAATTCAAGGCTTTAAACGAGTGTTCTCCACTCCCAGACTAAGCATGAAGTAAAATTTCGAGTTTAGAAAAGCCCCATGAAAATTTGTCGAGGGTCGCGCAGCGACCCGAGACAAATTTTCTGGGCTTTTCTAAACTCGAAATTTTACTTCATGCGCCACGCGTATAAAACGCTGATTTCAAGTAAGGTTCAAATATACACAAATTTTACAAAATTTTAGTGTTCTATACGCGTGGCGCATGAAGTAAAATTCTCGAAATTTAGAAAAGCCCAGAAAATTTGTCTCGGGTCGCCGCGCGACCCTCAACAAATTTTCACGGAGCTTTTCTAAACTCGAAATTTTACTTCATGCTTAGTCTGGGAGTGGAAAACACTCGCTTAAAGCTTCAAATTGAATTCCTGTAAAAACAACATATATCTAAAGATTTAAACAAAATAAAGTGAATCTGGAATACGTCTACTTTAAAGAAAAACTCCCTGTATATTGTAGAATCAGGATATTGAGATAGATTGTGTTAGAATGAAAATAAAGTCAATTGAATAGCAACGAAAGGAGCTTAATCACAATTTTGTAGCATCGAAAAGATACCCATGTTTTGATTAGGTACATACATAACCCGATGTGTACTAGGTAAATTTTCAGGCATTCATTGTTTTTGAAAAGCGTTCAGTTTGAAACTCCCAACGAGTGTTTTCCACCGAGTAATAATGATTTAAGTTATCATAAAAAAACAACCGTGAGGTACGCCACTGTCTTGCTAGCACTAGCTATCTCTTGAATAACTTTCTCATTTATCACTTGGTGAAACATTTTGAAATTATAATAAAGGATAAATTAAAAACACTTGGTTTGTTTCAAGAGTGAACTTTGATAATGCCGTAAAAAGCGAAACTAGTCGAGTAAATAGAAACAAATAGTGAAACAAACCAAGTGATTTTAATTTATCCTTTAACATCACTAGCTATGTCGTTGTTAGTGTTTATAGACTTCAGTATAGCAATTACAATGCCAAAAAGAAATTTTAAATCGTACGGTTAGTTTCCGAGTTATAACGATTTCAATTATCAAAAACAATCGTCAGTTACGCCACTGTCTTACTAGTGCAAGCTATCTCGTTGCCAGTGTTTATAAATATTAGTATAGTAATTACAATGCCAAAAGAGTTTCTTAAATCGTACGGTAAGTTCTTGAGTAATAACGATTTAAATTAGCTAGGAGTGAAAACACAATTGTCAGTTACGCTACTGTTTTCTAGGCATCATGTTTCTAATAGCCAGTGTCTATGAACATAAATAAAGTAATTACAACGCCGAACTGTTTGTTGAAAGCGGTATATTATATGCCAAACATAATTTTGTATTAAAATTCAGGAAGTAAATGGTAATACGCATACAGGATCTGAAAGCTCTTGCATCAAAATTTGGACGTGAACTTTTTTTTACCTGATATTTTTAAAAGAATATTTTTGTCATATTCTGTTGGCGCTAGCTCTAAGTTATATTTTCCACCCAATTTGATTAAAAACATCTCATTTTAGGGGGCCAGGGTTAAAAATGTTTTATCATTTTTTGGGGCTGTGGGAGTGGCGTTGGCTTTTAAATTGGTAGCGCTAGATCTGAGGAATCCGAATAGTGTAAAAAAACTTAAAAAATCCAAACTCGGGGGGCTAGCATCAACCTAGCCCCCCGAAAGTTCAAATCCCCGTAGTTTTCTTGTCTAAATGGCGCTAGCTAAGGCCGGTCTAGCGCAATCGCTTTTTTCAAAAAAGTCGAACTTCGGGGGGCTAAGTTGACTGAGCCTATTTATACACATCATTATTTTGTAAACCCTGTACTAAACATTAAAAAAACAGGGCAGCTTTCCGTTAATTTTTTTTCAATCTATTATTTATTTGTTGCATTCATAAAAACTAGAATATTTGACCGAATATAAATTGAAATTCTTCCCAAAATTGGGGGTATTTACCCAATTTGGCAGAGGCCAAATTAATACACATTATTTTCATGGCAATAGCAGTTAGGGAAGATAATATTCCCATTTAAAAAATATCATTGAAAATCCCATGTTCCGTTTTTTTCATATATGTCCGGCATATAAATATTCACAATGAGCATATGAACATGAATTATTTTATTATTATATTTTTAAGAAATAATCTGTAATTTAATAAAATAAAACACATAGTTTGTTCGGCTGTCGAAACTGGAGTCTTAAAAGTAAAAATAATGTGTTATAATGACAAGAATAAGAATCATCAGTTTTGTAAATACCGAAAAATAACACAGGATCCGATAACGCTTTCTAACGAATTGAAAACAATACATAGCTTGTATGTATTATCAGCGTGTTTAAATAATACGAATCGACACTTTCGTTCGATCCGTCTTTTTTATACGCTTTGTTTTTTTCGTCTATTCCACGCGACGCGAGACCCCATCCGTTCATGCCAAGGAGCAATGCACAAATGCACAGCGAACTGCCGCTTTTCTCTCTGACTGTATTCTCCCCACTTGTGCTGTAAATTTGGCATCGGATGAGCTACTCTAAACTATGTGGGTCTTTCCAACACGATCGGCGTGTTACACTGCAATAATCCCCTTAACATTTTGTGTCCTAATACACGCGCATCATAATCAGAATATTTAAAATTAACCAAAAGAATAGTATAGTAAAAGAAAATTCAAAACGTACAATGTCTTAGTAATTTCTTATAAATAATTACTAAACACATTTTTTAATTGTAATTTTTCAGGCATTTGTTGATTTTATCAAATCGTTTAATTTGAAGCTTCCAACGAGTGTTTCTACTCCTTGATTAAGCATGAAGTAAAATTTCGAGTTTAGAAAAACCTGAAAATTTGGTTTGGTCGGTCCGCGCCACGCATATCAACTATTTACAGGATTTACAGTTGTATATCACGTTAATAAATTTCTAGAATGTTTATTTCGTCTAACCAAATCTTACGCTTTCAAAATTTAAGTAATGTGCTTTGGTTTATGTAAGTATAGTTAAACAAAATAATCCGAAAGCAAATTGGTTCAAGCACTGGCTGAGCGAACTGGAACGTTAATACCAATAGACGACAATATAGATCGGCAAAGTATCAGTCCATTCAGTATACGATATGCAAAAAGCATAGCATAAAATAAATCCTTCGTTTTTCAAGAGACAACATACCGAGATATGTACGAAGTAGGTCATAATTATTACTATCGTACAAAAGGTTTGACCGGTAGCAAATGAGTTTTATCATTTTTACGTTGTACACGTTCTAATCTATCTATGTGACATTGGTAGTGCGGTGACCAAGTTATGCAGCAATAGTCTAGAATTGGTCTGACTAAGGTGGAGTATAATGTCATGAAAGTACGGATAGATTTGAAATGTATCGTAATACGCCGTATAAAACCAATTCTTTGTAAAGCGTTTGCAATAATTAAATTTAAGTGTTCATGAAATTGAAGTTTACTGTCAAGTAGAACGCCTAAATCATTAATTATATAAACCCTCTGTAAGGGATTACTACCTAGAAAATAGATAGCCGGTAAATAGATCCCTTGTTTTCTTGAAAAACGTATGTATTTGCATTTAGTTATGTTCAAATGCAAATCATTACTGGAGTACCATATAATAAGTTGATCCAGATCATTCTGCGAGATGCAAGAATCATCACTGGTGGTGATTTTACGATACAGCTTCATATCATCTGCATAAAGCAATTTGATTAAATGTCTTTACCAATATCATTGATAAAGATCAGAAATAGCAATGGCCTAAGGTGAGAACCCTGGGGCACATCTGAAGTTGCATTTATTACAGAACCAGAAACTGCATCATTTATTTTCACCACGTGTTGTCTACAACTTATGAATGACTGGAGCCAACACCATACATTCGGAGTTTGTATAAAAGCCTACAGTGGCTAACTTTACTAAAGTCGGTATAGATCGAGTCTACCACTGCCCCTTCCTCCATCGCGTCGGTAATAAAATTGGAGTATACAAACAAGTTAGAAGCAGTATACCTTGATGGAAATAATGCAGGTTGTTGCTCAGATAAAAGTGGCTTAAAATTGTTTAACATATACTTCGCAACCAACTTATCTAATAATTTAGGAAAACCTGATTGAACAACTATCGCTCTATAATTGTCAACAAATTTCTTTGCGCCTGATTTAAAGACCGGGACAGTGTAGCATCCATCTCTTAGAGAACGATTAAATAATTTAGTAAGAGGCAAAGACAGAGCGGATGCGCAGGCTTTTATCAAGGCAGGCGGTATTCCATCAGAACTGGTGCAGCACCATTTTTAATTTCAGATCGGCATTCCATAATATCTGTCTCACTAAATTGTAAGTTATTAAATATTAGGTTACTGGACTCACTAACTCCAGGACCAATAGTAGTTGACAATGAATATGAATTCTGAAAATAGTCTGCAAATAGATCCGCTATGCCATTAACCGAGTTTGCGACCAGCGTTCCATATGCCATACTGGATGGAAAACCTCCACTACTGCCGTTTTTAGATTTACAGTATTTCAAAAATATATTGACATCATAAGGTATGCTCCTCTCAACATCCTCGATATAACCTATGTGATCCTTAACAATAGCATAATGATATATTTAAAAAACAATTGAAAACTAGTAGTAATTAATGGCTGCGTTGAGAAGTGTTTTAAGAGTTTTGAAAATTTATTTTTATGTTTTTAAGTTTTGTACCTCGTGTTTTTCCTCACTATATATTTTAATCTGTGATGATGCTTGCGTCATATTTTTAATTGTATTTTATGTTTATAGCTTTTTAATGATGTGTAAAATTAACACATTAATAATTTTATGTTTTTAGTTGTTCCACATTACGTATTTTTTAAATGGACTCCGTTGACTGAATAAATGAATAAATATAAGGACGGTGTCACCAATATTTTGCACATAGGAACTAGAAATTTAAAAAATTAGAAAATATTCAAGTTTTTTTATTATGAATAAAATTATAAAAAAGTGACAAAAATCATCAACATTAAAAAAAAATCGATGAGAATCGCAAAATTCTAGTTACGCTACTGAAAAGGCCATTGGTTTCCATCACATACAGTGAACATGATTTCCTCACTAAAGGCTCTTAAGTTTTCAGGATAGTGGTCCGCATGACAACGTAATTTTTTTTTAATTTGTGCTAATACCAGAGTTAACACACGTCAGTCACAAAAATATAATAAGCATATATAATAATCAATTAAAACAGAGAAATTATACAATGCAAAATAAATATATAAATGAACAGTACAACATATTAAAATAGAAATGTATAAAAGTATATAAATGAACACTACAACATATTAAAAATTGCAGACAACACGCGTACTACAATGTTTTTGTTTTTCCAAAACCGTATGCACTGTATTCTTGAAAGAACTTCTTGCTTCTGAATTGATTTCATTCGTACATTCAGGAAACAAGAAATCAGAGAGAAAACGTAATATATCGCTGGGGAGGCTACTCACAGCACCCATGCAATTTGTCATCGATCAGAAGTTGCACTAAAGTGACGTCATTTCACTCCATACGGTTTGGTAAATTCTTCCCAAAATGACGTCATTCCAGTGCGATTTCGCACCGATGTCAAATTGCATCGGTGCTGTGAATAGGCCCCCAGAACTGCAATATTAAGGGACTATATGCATTTCTCACGAAAACCTTCCAAAAAGTTTTAATTCACACACTAATTACATAAATAACTATTTATCTCAGTGAAATAATACCAAGTGTTCTAATTAATAGTTTATATTTATCTGTCTGAAAACCTTATGGCGCATTTACATGTTTATACTTGGAGGTGCCACATAGAGGCTGAAATATATAAACTTAGTTCTTCTTCTTCTGCGTAATTAATGGCCTCGGCTACTAGGCTCTGTTGACCAGTCAAATTAATTTTGTATAATTTAATAAATATTTTAATAAATAGAGTTTCGCTATCCTCGAGGAAATGAAAGGGATTTACGGAAAATACACACGTAGTTACGAGGATGGGTAATAAATGAGAGAATTGTCAGGATATAGGTGATTGTAAAGGATGAAATAGAGAGTATGAAGAAGGATTTGTGAAACAACCACGTGTGGGTCAAACGCGAGCCAGGATTGAATGCACAACTCACACTTGACGTCAGCTCTGTTCGGGGTCCAGAACGGAACTCCTAATCTAAGTTCAAAACGTTTGTACAAAAATGTAAATATGTACAGGGTGAACTAAATTCGATTGTTTTATAGGGCATCTCAGAAACCCGAATAGTTAGACAAAATCTGATATACACGTCAAGAGGTCATTTTCTGAGAAAATAACAACAGCATTGACAGATCATGGCCAGCTCGATTAGTATGGGAGATATCAGGCGTTTTTAAATTGTCGGCTATGTTAAAATACGTCGTTTTTTAATAACAGTGAGATATACAAATATAAAGGATGTCCACAGATTCATTCACAACATAGGGCGTGTTTGAACATCTTTTGTAACTCCTCATTATACCTTTGCTTATTTTTAATAAACAATTATTATAAAATACATTTTCTTTATTTTTTTGTTTTCAGTCTTTAATTGTCAATCTGTCAGTGCTAAAATAATCTACTTTGTTGTTTCTACCATTAGTTTTCATACTAGACATAACAAATTATACATTTCTGAAAAGCAAAAATAAATGTTTTCAACAGTGCCATAGTCAACTATGACCACTATAAGAAAAAACACAGTTGGCCCTTGTAACTTAAATATGATAAAACATTTCAAAAATCTGAGTACACTACGAGATTTCTGTTAAAAAAGTGCTTAAAGAAAATGCGAATTAAAATCGATTTTATCTGAAAATAAATGACCTATAACAGAAAATTAAAAATTCCCTTTTATCGCTCTAGCACCTGAACTACGTAAAATATGAATCTTTTCTTTATGCGGTTTAGTACAATTTTAGCTAAGGAGTATTTCACTCCATTTAACCAAATCTCTATCTCTTATAATAACGGAGATCTCCATGTTGAAAATGAATATGTGAACACCCTGTATAGTTAAGTAGTTATTTGTTTAGTTTTTAACGTAGAGCTCAGTGAATTTCTATGCAAACAGTTAAAATTCTCGTTATTTCTCTTACTTTGCTTTAATAACATCCGTATCTTTAAATATGCCGCAATCTCGGATACAAATAGAGTAAAAAGGTTTCCAATCAGTTGTCCGCCACTGTATGTATGATACACATACTTCAAAAATCTTTCAAATTGGAAGTAGTAAACTCGAAATTTTTCTTCAAGGAGTGGAAATACTTTAAGTTTTAAATTGTACGCTTTTATAAAAATGGCGAATGCCTGAAAATTTATCAAATGAATATTTAACATAATTTCATTCACATTTAGCAATACTTAATTATATCAATTAATTATATTTTTTATCAGCGAATTTGTCTTCTATTTCCATCGGATGATTATTACCGTTAGTTGTCTGTTGTCCAGTTTAGATTATTTTTTTTTATAAGTGAGCACAGTTATGATGCTCATTATACGAATTATTAAATCTAATAACAATGCAGTATATTCAGAGCAGAAATGTTTTCATAACATTTTCACCGGCACTCGTTGAAATTGTTTCATGCGAAATGTTCTTTGTCCACTTTGGATTATCCTCATTAATGATAACACAACTAATGGCCGCCACGAGGGAGATTTGATCAAATTATTATTTGTAAAATTAGCTGGGGTCAAATTAAAACTAACAAAAAAAAACCCAAACTGAAAATAACACATTGTTGCAAATCGTCACTTCAAAGTTACCCTGTGGTATGTCGCATCTGAAACTACTGTGTAATTTTGAGGTGACGTTTGAGGTACGTGTTTCCACAAATTTGTGGCAAAATGACAAAAACTGCAGCGTCTTTTGAATTTATTAAAATAGTGTTGTAGTAAAAAGTTGGCAGATTTTGCAACAGAAAAAATATAACTGTATGTTTTTGAGTTTACGTGAAGTGATTATTACACTAAGAAAGACTGTTATTCCTTACTTCACTTTTTATTTGTATCGCTAGATATACATTTCGAGACACAAGGTGCTCATTATCAATCACAAACAGAAAAAATATATCAGCTTTTGCAACTAAAAAATGCAGCAGGCTTTGCATTGGACAGGATTTTTAAAACTTAATTTTCAAAGTTTTAAGATGGGTTTTGAAGATCAATTTATTTTTAAAATTGTAGCCTAAGGCAAGTAGATCCAGGGATACCAAAAAATCAAAATAAAAAAAAAAATAGGTGTATGGCTCGTTTTGCATCCAGGCGAGTCAAATATAATCAAAAATACAAGAAAATGTAATGAAAATGAAAATCACCAAATAGCGTGAAAAATAGGAAAGATTAAAAAAAGGGTCTTATCTACTCAGGAGACCTCAAAACTAGTATTTTTAATTTAAAAATGTTTACGAAAACAATAGGGGAAAGGCGGAAGGTTTGGAACGGGTTTGGTTTGGGACACGTTCAAATTTACCTCCTTAAATTGCTTGCAGTGTTACCAAACTACGACACTGGATGATCTTCTCGTCTAGTGTCACCTGCGTGAGCAAACCGCTGGTGTGCCGTTGTTAGTTGTTTTTACATAAGAAAATTGACTTTTTTAGCACATTTTCGTAAGTTTTTACTTTCAATTACCTTCTTTAATTGACTAGAATTATAAATGGGTACAACAAATTCTGTGGGGCTACGATATTATGTACTATATATAGAATACATTGTCGCATTTATCATCCATAAAATGTAACCTCAATTTTTAAAACGGAATTTAATTAAATATATCGTACAAGAGGGAGGTTTGGACCACACGGGGGAGGGAGATTTGAGACAGTGTCCCAAACCTCCCCGAATTTAGAATTTTTTTTTTTAGGTGTGAATCATGCCTCATACATATAAAAAGAAGACTAATAGGGAAATATTACCTCAACATCTGATTGATGAAGCAGTAAATGAGGTTAGACAAGGAAAAGGTATACGGCTTACAGCTAAAAAGTTTATTCCGAAAAGCACACTCCTTCGTCTTTAAAAAAATAATACTTTCAAAAGGAATGATTATACCACAAAACATTAAAGCAAACAAGTTTTCTGTACTACTGTTTTCTGTATACATGCCTCAAAACTACACAATTGAAAGGCAGCACTGGAATTGGCTTATAATTTTGCAAAAAGTAACAATATTAACTATCCTAAAGCGTGGGATACTGGCGAAACTGCTACAAAGGACTGGTTGCGAGGGCTTTATGCCCGCAATAAAAACATGTCTTTAAGAAAGTCCCTTTGAACTAGCCTAAGCATATCCACGAGCTTCAACAAGAAGAATGTTGATACATTTTATCAACATTTGAAGACTGTTATAGAGGATACAAATATTAGACCTGAAGATATTTAATACATCGACGAAACGGGCCTAACAACCGTTCATAAACCGAAACAAGTATTAACTTAAAAGGGTGCCAAACAAGTTGGGAAAATGACATCAGGTGAGCGGGCCGCTCTAGTAACGGTGTGCTGCAGTATAAATGCTATTGGACAAACTATTCCACCATTCTACATACTTCCAAGCGTGAATTTTCGTGAAATCATGATAATAGGTAATTGTCTCATTGATATACATGCAAAACTGATTATATCAACTTTTTAAATTTATTTTAAGGTGGTCCCACTGGCTGTAAGGGAGCAGCCCATCCAAGCGGCTGCGAATTTCTTGGTATTTTTCAAGCATTTTTTGGAATACGCCAAACCTTCTAAGGATAGGCATATCTTAGTTATCTGTGATAATCACGATAGCCATATTCAAATTGATCTCATCAATATGGCTAGGGAAAATAACGTGATTTTACTAACTCTCCCTCCGCATTGCACCCATAAACTGCAAAGACTAGACGTCTCTGTTTACGGCTCATTTAAAACTTATTTCAATGCGGCTACTGAGAGTCTGATGATAAGACAACCAGGAAAACCTATACAGATCTATCATATTCCTGATCTTTCTAGAGAAGCTATAGAAAAGGCTTGTACTTCTTTAAATATTGTGAACGGTTTTAGGCGTACTGGCATTTATCCCTTTAACGAAAATACCTTTTCCGAAGATGACTTTTTGGGAGCATATGTCACGGATCGGGATCTACCAGAACAGCAGGCTCAACCCACATTCTCGACATTAAATGAAGAAATCCTAGCTTCATGCTCCTCGGCAGCAACCCAAAAAACCAAATTTACCCCAGAAAAAATCAGGCCATTTCCAAAAGCAGCTCTACGTAGCAAAAAAGGTGGTGGCAGAAAACCTCGAAAATCCAGAGTGATAACGAACACCCCAGAGAAAACTGATATTGAAGAACAACAGTTATGTAAGACAAGAAATATACTGTTACAAAAGAAGAAAGTTGTAAAAGGAAGCTGCCAGTGAAAGCGATAAATGAAAGCACATCTTCCGAGAACGAAAACAGATGAAAAAACACTCTGCAAAGATAGCAGCTCTGATTTGGAGTTTGGAAGCGATGAATGTGACTATGTGAATACTGAGAATAAGGATCGTAATGAAGGAGATTATATATTAGTTAAGTTGAAAGTGGAAGGCAAAAAGGAAAGTTTTGTCCACTACATAGGCAAGGTTTTAAAACTTCTGCATAATGAAACCTCCTACTTGAGAGTAAAGTATTTGCGAAAGAGCGCAAAAACCAATAGTTTCTTTTTTCCTGATGAGAAGGACGTTGGCGAAATTTTGCAAGAAGAAATTGTGGGAAAATTAAAAGAACCTAAAATCAATGCGTCAAGTAAAAGGTTATGCAAATATTTATATTTCGTCGATAATTTACACATGTACGGAAACTTACGTTAATTTGTCATCACAAAGGTTTAATTTGTTAATTGTGAGTTCATTTTGTAAGTGTCCCAAGCCTGCCACCTGCCTGGTCCAAACCTCCCTCTTAGAGGGAGGTTTGGGACGTTTGTATTTCATCACCTGATGTAATTTTTTAAAATTTTGCAATATAATTTTTTAAAATTAAAGTTTCTGTTCTATTTTGCAAAAGTCCTTTCTTTATCCTGATAAGTTTTTAGGGGGGTTCTTGCTTTTATTAACAATGAAACTACATGTTTTATGAAAACCGTCCCAAACCTCCCGCCTTTCCCCTACCTACAAAATTGTACATACGGAGAAAATAAAAATACTTCAGGGCCGGTATTCCTGAAATTGATCGAACGATCGGTCGCCCGCCAACTGTCAAATTCACATGTTAAATGCCTATCTAAATGACAGATTTCAATACGACCGAATCGTACGAGAAATTTCGGGAATACTGGCCTAGTTGGGTTAATCTGAATTAAGCTAGTTTATTTTTGTGTCTAAAAATAGTTTAGATAAATTATTTATTTCTTTACGTTATCAACATTGACTGTGATGCAATCAAATCGGGTTTACTCAACAAATAATATTGTTCGCTGCCTCTGCGTTTTCTTAAAGGACCGATTTCGATAAATATTTATCATTTTCGGTTCTGTGTTTGTTAAGCTTATTGACCCAGGATTATTTATAGCATAGGCAATATTTACTAATTTAAAAATATACGCATAATTTAGCAGGTTAACATATACAAATTTTGTTACAAAATACCATTTAAAGAACATCGCAATTAATAATGAAATAGGAGACATTTTAAAAATTATAGCTTCGAGAATATTAACTATTTAAAAAATATACGCACAATGCAACAGTTTATCACATATAAATATTGTTACAAAATACCGCTTAAAAAACGTCGCAATTAATAATTAAATAGGAGACATTTTAAAAACATATCGAAGAAAACATATTTTTCTACTCCTATACTTAAATTGATTTATTAGATAGTTACTACTTGTATCGAAATGAGGGTCATTTCGATACAGATTTTCATTTCGATACAGATTTTTATTTCGATACAGATTTTCATATTTTCATTCACATCGTAGCAAGCTCATGCAGAGTATGATGGAATGACAATTTAAAATTGTCAATTTGTCAACGTACGTAATTGTATAAACATCGACAAAAATGAGCGATAGTGATAGTGAAATTGAAAATCTAACTCCTCCGAAGATTGTAGAACAAGCCTCAAAAACCTTAAATAATTTACTACCAGTAAAATCGGCAAAAATGTATGAAAAATGTTACTCTCAGTTTATGGAATGGAGGAATAAAAATAAGGTTAGCAGCTTTTCTGAAAATGTATTATTAGTTTATTTCGATGAATTGTGCAAGAAATTAAAATCCACAACTTTATGGACTCATTATTCCATTATTAAATCAACTTTATCCATTAAACACAAAGAAGACATATCCAAATATTTCAAATTGCTTGCCTTGTTAAAAAGAAAATCTGAAGGATATGTACCCAACAAATCTAAAACCTTTACCACTGATGAAATAAAGCAATTTATTGGTGAAGCCCCAGACGTAAAATATTTATTGACCAAGGTAAGTTAATTTTAGTTTAAAATTTATATTTTAAACTGTTGTTTTCATAGGTAGTATGTATCTTTGGTGTTATGGGAGCTTGTAGAAGGCATGAGCTGCACAAGTTGGAATTAAAAGACGTAAATGATTTTGGAACAACTATTTTAGTCACAATTAATGATACTAAAACAAAAACAACGCGAAAATGTTCAGTTACCGGAAAATATTACGGTATATGCAAGAACTACACGAATCTTCGTCAACAACATTGTATAACCCCATCTTTTTTTACAAATTATATAAATGGAAAATGTACAGCACAAAACGTAGGAATAAACAAGTTTGGAAATATTGGCAAAGAAATTGCTAGGTACTTAAATCTTCCAGATCCCAACTTATACACCGCCACAATATTGGTTGATGCTGGTGGTGACATCACCTCGCTAAAACGCCACGGTGGGTGGAAATCCACCGCAGTGGCTGAAAACTATATTGACGAGTCAATCCAAAATAAAGTCAACGTAGCCAATCAACTTTTGAATTCGATAGAACACAGACAAACAAACAATTTTATAAACATTACTCCATCAGCATCAATAACAATATCCACCAACATTGTTTCAGAACTACCGAAAGTGCCACAGATTCATTTTAATAACTGTACAATTCAAAATATTAGTATAAATCAAAAAGAATGATTAAAAACCTGTCATTTTTGTTTGCAAAGTTCTCATATATTGTAATTTAATTTTTTTTCATATAATGTAGTGTATAAAAATAATTTATAAGTTGAATATTAATTTAATAAATTTTGAAAATAAAACTTATTATTTTTCTATTGCAAGTAGTCGTAGAAAAAGTAGTGTATGCACCTCTCATTTAATGGCTATTAAGACACTCGTATTCATTACGACACTCGCTCCTTCGTCGCTCGTGTCGTAATTCTCATACTCGTGTCTTAATAGCTGCCATTAAATGATCGTTGCATAATATACTATTAGTTAATATCAAACTTGAGCAGTATGATTTGAACTTCACTTTAAATCAGTGCTTTATACACGTAGCGCATGAAGTAAAATTTCGAGTTTAGAAAACTCGAAATTCGAAAACTCGAAATTTCACTTCATGCTTAACCTGGGAGTGGAAGACACTCGTTTAAAATTTGTATATTTTGAAAGGGAAACAATCGCTTGAGATCAAAACAAAAATGTCAAGAGTTTTTATATAAGTATGTAATTTTTTTTTTGGTTTAAATGTTTTTCTTTCACGTGTAAATTATAATTAGTTTTGCATTTTCTTTATTAAAGAGGGATTTCCGTAATAAATATATTATTATTATTGCTGTTAATTATTATTATTGCTGTTAATAATTATTATTGCTGTAAATTAATTAAGCTGAAGCACATTTCTGTAATTTAAGCATTACGTTCTGCAGATACGCTCAAATGTAAACATTTTAGAATCTTTTTTTTGAATCGTTTAATTAAACAAAAATGTCACTACTAATTTACGCGTCAGAGCAGTAATATTTTTATTTTGTTGAATGTGAACGAACGTTTGGACTTCAATAGAAATCAACGGTTTATACGCGTGGCGCATGAAGTAAAATTTCGAGTTTAGAAAAGCCCAGAAAATTTGTCTCGGGTCGCTGCGCGACCCGGGGCTTTTCTAAACTCGAAATTTTACTTCATGTTTAACCTGGGAGTGGAAGACACTCGTTTAAAATTTGTATATTTTAAAAGGAAAAAAATCGCTTAACATCAAGACAAAAATGTCAAGAGTTTTTATATAAGTATGTAATTTCTTTTTTGGTTTAAATGTTTTTCTTTCACATGTAAATTATAATTACTTTTGCATTTTCTTTAAAAATAGAGATTTCCGTAATAAGTATATTATTATTATTATTGGTGTTAATTATTATTATTGCTGTTAATTAATTAAGCTAAAGCACATTTCTGTAATTTAAGCATTACGTTTTGTAGATACGCTCAAATGTAAACATTTTAGAATCTTTTTTTTGATCGTTTAATTAAACAAAAATGTTACTACTAATTTACGCGTCAGAGTAATAATATTTTTATTTTGTTAATTGTGAACGAACGTCTGGACTTCAATTAAAATCAATGTTTTATACGCGTGGCGCATGAAGTAAAATTTCGAGTTTAGGAAAGCCTGAAAATTTGGATTTGCTGGGGCAAATCAATAAATGACTGATTTTAAATTGTTTAGTCAAACAAAAATGTCACTACTAATTTACGCGTCAGAGCAATAATACTTTTATTTTGTTGAATGTGAACGAACGTTTGGACTTTAATTGAAATCAATGTTTTATACGCGCGGCGCATGAAGTAAAATTTCGAGTTTAGAAAAGCCTGAAAATTTGGATTTGACGGGGCGCGACTCGCTTCGCTCGCGCGCCCCTGCATATCCAAATTTTCAGGCTTTTCTAAACTCGAAATTTTACTTCATGTTTAATTTTCGGGTGGAAACACTCATTCAAAGCTTTACATTGACCATTTTTAAAAAATCAATAAATGACTAATTTTTTTTAATCGTTTAATCAAACAAAAATATCACTACTAATTTACGCGTCAGAACAATAATATTTTTATTTTGTTGAATGTGAACGAACGTTTGGACTCCAATTGAAATCATTCTAATCTCGAAATTTCACTTCATGCTTAATCTGGGAGTGGAAACACTCGTTCGAAGCTTTAAATTGAAATACAAAAAATCAATAAATCATTGTAAATACAGCAACATAGGATTTCGTCTTAAAGTCAATTTCTAAATTTTGCACAAGAAAAGCACATTAAAACTAAAACACACTTCTTTTATTATAGTACGTAATTTAGTGAACGTTTTTATAATAATTCAAATTATGCCAAGAAATACTCTCCATTCGCCTGTAAACATCCAAATACCTTGATGTTATTTATCGTTCGTGTTTGCATGCAAGCATTTTTTTTTAAATTTCATAACTGAAATATCTTTCCTTCAATTTTCTTTATCTTTAAACAACTAACGCAATACTGGAAGAATTGTTCGCCATAATGAAAAAATTGTTTAAATAACCTCTGCAAATTAATTTATGGAATTAGAATTTGTTCTATTACTTAATAATTCAAAATTCCTAGGTTTTTTTTATAAAATCGTTAAATAATTTTTAAAATTGTAATATTTTTAAAATGCAAATGGTAACCACAAGTAAAAAAATAATTTAAAATATGTAAACCAACTATTTCCATTATGCTAAGACACACAATTGATTTGAGTTTAAAATAAACCACAATGTCCTAACATTATCATACAAATCATATAAAACTGCAACTCCACGTATTTTTCAAGTTATGGTAAATTCATGCCTAGTGTACCTGTATTCAAGAGAGTAGCGCAAACTGGTATCCATCTTGACGCCTTTAGGCGCCAAATTCAAACTAAATCAAATTAACAGGACGCGCGTCAATCATTATAGAATATGATTGGTTTAGTTTGAATTTGGCGCCTAAAGGCGTCAAGACGGATGCCAGTTTGCGCTACTCTCTTAAATATAGGGAGACTCAAGAACGGTCGAGTATACGGTAAGAAGGATCGACAGAATCGAACATTTTGGAGTAGGGGTAGAGACGCTAACGTCACAAATGCGCGCTGAATTTAAATGTGGTTACTTCATAGTAAACTTTAGGTAAACATGTATAAGCTGTAAATTTTCTGACATTCGTTGTTTTTTTACAAGAGTTCAATTTGAAGCTTTAAACGAGTGTTGTCCACTCGCAGACTAAGCATGAAGTACAATTTCGAGCGCAGCGACCCGAGACAAATTATTTAGGCTTTTCTAAACTCGAAATTTTACTTCATGCGCCACCCTTATAAAGCACAGACTTTAAGCGAAGTTCGAATATACATAAATTCCACATTATTTTAGTGTTTTATACGCGTGGCGCATGAAGTAAAATTTCGAGTTTAGAAAAGCCCAGAAAATTTGTCTCGGGTCGCTACGCGACCCTCGACAAATTTTCACGGGGCTTTTCTAAACTCGAAATTTTACTTCATGCTTAGTCTGGGAGTGGAAAACACTTGTTTAAAGCTTCAAAATCTATCTATGAAAGTACAGCGAAACCAATGACTATATACTGTACAGGACTGATTGATTTCTATGATTACCTTTCCGTATACTAGTGCGCATACGTAGAATTTTGTGACGAAACACGGAGGATAATGGACAACGCCATCGCCATGTGACCGGTATTGTTGTTGTTGTGAAGGTTGTGAATTGAGCGTCTTGTCTGCAGTGTTGTGTTCGTGTTTTTGTTTTTTTAAATAATTGAGATACTTTTTACTCAAGATGCCCCGTAATTGTGCAGTGGCATTATGTAATAATAATTATGGATTGATATCGGAAGGAATTATTTACCACTCTTTCCCAAAAAATGATGTAGTGAGAAAGTTTTGGATAAAAGCCTGTCGCCGAAAAGATACGTTTAATCCAAACACCTCTTCAATTTGTTCGATTCATTTTAAATCGGATTATGTCGATTACATGCAGAATAGGTTATTAGGTATGTGTTTAAAATTACAACAAACCAAGCTATAAGGATCATTACAATTGTGTTTTATTATACAGGGTTACCACAGAAACGAAGATTGAAAAGTGGAGCTGTACTTTCTCGATTTTTAAAACGTAATGAATCTCCAACAGATGAAAAAGAAAACGCCATGAAACTGATTCAACATCGCGAAATAATGAATAATTTGCTGCGATCACCTGAACCTGCTCCATTACCACTTCAACCGATAGTAGAACTGAGTAATATCGTTACCGCACCTACGTTTAATGTGGATTATGAACTACGTTACAACACGCTGAAACAAGAATACATTAAGTTGGAAAAAGAGTTTCAGGTTTATAAGAGAACAAATAACTCAAAACAGAATTCTTTAAAAGGCCACGTCAATTATTATAAGAGAAAAGTGGGAACCTTAAGAATATATAAAATCAGAGCGTGATTATTCTCTTTCATCATGGGTTCAACAATTGTCTTACGGGGGCTTAATAAAACCAAACAATAATTGGTTAAGGGGAATATAACAGTGGTCTGAAATTTAATGTTAGGTTTATTTAAAAACTAAAGGTCCTAGAAAGTTGAAATTTTGACAGCGTATATTAAGCCCAATTATCTAGTAAAATATCGAAGTACTTTTTTTAAAACAATTTGCTTTCAGAGGTATGAAAAAAATAATATTAAATTTTTCAAAATTAAAAAAGATATTCCCATATCTTACTAGTTTATACTATAAGGAATATAATGTGAACATTTCATAAGGATGCGATAGCTCATGCCCGAGTCAGGTTAAAATAAAAATCTTGAAAAATAAGACCGTAAAATACCGCCGCCTTGCGGATCTTCTCTTAGTTGAACGCGTTGTACACTCATCTGCACAATTATTGGAGGGGCGAGCAGCATGCGGCCAGCGTTTATCTCTGGGCCGGTGAACGCTGTGCGGCTTCGCGTTTGTTTTTCTTTTCTTTTTTCAATCATAGTTAACAAAAACGGCACGCGTCGTTAGCATTTATTCTCGTAAAATTAATATTTCGCAATTATAATCGATATTTTATTGTACTAGTGTTTTATTTTCATGCTTTGTGACTACTAATGGAATAAGTATTTTTTTATACTGCATGTTCACTAATATAGAAAACACGAAATGTTTCACTAATTTAAATAAAGATGTGTAATATACCTTTAATATTGGCTTTCCTTATTATTTGACAGTGTCGGTATTATTAAATTATTTTTAAAGTTTTTTAAGCTGATTAATAAGTCAGAAGCAATCGAATAACAATCAGTCTTGTTCAAATCATTATTTCGTCTTAAATCTTTCGTTATTAAAGCAGTTG
Source organism: Philonthus cognatus (assembly GCA_932526585.2). NCBI lineage: Eukaryota > Metazoa > Arthropoda > Insecta > Coleoptera > Staphylinidae > Philonthus > Philonthus cognatus. Next base: position 21,125,541 of record OW052243.1, read on the forward strand.
TTAAATGCCATTAAACTTCTCGCAATAAAACTATTAAAGTAAATTGTAAAGTTTCTAGCAATCGGACCTATTTGAACCAACTGCGACTTCATCAACGAATCAATGATATCAAAACTATAAGAATAGTAAGAATAACACCAATATGACGTTGTCGTAGATTAATGTTACAAATCAACTATTTTTTACTGAGCACAGGTAATATTTGTTTGACGAATGTTTAAAAAAATGTAGGGTTTAACTGCGTGCATATTCATTGTTAATTATTTTAGAAAAAATAGAACTATAATAATAATAAGGTAGTTATTATAATGCATTTCAAATAATAAGCTTCTTGCTCAACATTGCACCGAGCCCAATATATTTTTTTCAAATTTGGCTGATTTATGATGAGTCATATTTTGATAGTAAGTAAATAAGGAATAAATGAATTGAAATTGAATGTTATTGCAATCCTCTATACGGCTCAGTCAACTTAGCCCCCCGAAGTTCGACTTTTTAAAAAATAACTGTTGCGCTAGACGGGCCTTAGCTAGCGCTAGCTAGCGCCACAAAAATTAGAGCTAGCGCCGTTTAGACAAGAAAGTTACGGGGGTTTGAACTTTCGGGGGGCTAGGTTGATGCTGGATGTTTCAAGTTTTCTTACAGTATTCGGATTCCTCAGAGCTAGCGCTACCAATTTAAAAGCTAGCGCCACCCCCACAACCCCAAAAGATTATACAACATTTTAAACCCTAGCCCTCCGAAATGAGATTTTTTTAATCAAATTGGGTGCAAAAGTTCAATTCAAGGCTTTAAACGAGTGTTCTCCACTCCCAGACTAAGCATGAAGTAAAATTTCGAGTTTAGAAAAGCCCCGTGAAAATTTGTCGAGGGTCGCGCAGCGACCCGAGACAAATTTTCTGGGATTTTCTAAACTCGAAATTTTACTTCATGCGCCACGCGTATAAAACGCTGATTTCAAGTAAGGTTCAAATATACACAAATTTCACAAAATTTTAGTGTTCTATACGCGTGGCGCATGAAGTAAAATTTCGAGTTTAGAAAAGCCCAGAAAATTTGTCTCGGGTCGCTGCGCGACCCTCGACAAATTTTCACGGGGCTTTTCTAAACTCGAAATTTTACTTCATGCTTAGTCTGGGAGTGGAAAACACTCGCTTAAAGCTTCAAATTGAATTCCTGTAAAAACAACATATATCTAAAGATTTAAACAAAATAAAGTAAATCTGGAATACGTCTACTTTAAAGAAAAACTCCCTGTATATCGTAGAATCAGGATATTGAGATAGATTGTGTTAGAATGAAAATAAAGTCAATTGAATAGCAACGAAAGGAGCTTAATCACAATTTTGTAGCATCGAAAAGATACCCATGTTTTGATTAGGTACATACATAACCCGATGTGTACTAGGTAAATTTTCAGGCATTCATTGTTTTTGAAAAGCGTTCAGTTTGAAACTCCCAACGAGTGTTTTCCACCGAGTAATAATGATTTAAGTTATCATAAAAAAAACAACCGTGAGGTACGCCATTGTCTTGCTAGCACTAGCTATCTCTTGAATAACTTTCTCATTTATCACTTGGTGAAACATTTTGAAATAATAATAAAGAATAAATTAAAAACACTTGGTTTGTTTCACTATTTGTTTCTATTTACTTGACTAGTTTCGCTTTTTACGGCATTATCAAGAGTGAATCAAGAGTGAATCAAGAGTGAACTTTGATAATGCCGTAAAAAGCGAAACTAGTCGAGTAAATAGAAACAAATAGTGAAACAAAGCAAGTGATTTTAATTTATCCTTTAATATCACTAGCTATGTCGTTGTTAGTGTTTATAGACTTCAGTATAGCAATTACAATGCCAAAAAAAAATTTGAAATCGTACGGTTAGTTTCCGAGTTATAACGATTTCAATTATCAAAAACAATCGTCAGTTACGCCACTGTCTTACTAGTGCAAGCTATCTCGTTGCCAGTGTTTATAAATATTAGTATAGTAATTACAATGCCAAAAGAGTTTCTTAAATCGTACGGTAAGTTCTTGCGTAATAACGATTTAAATTAGCTAGGAGTGAAAACACAATTGTCAGTTACGCTACTGTCTACTAGGCATCATGTTTCTAATAGGCAGTGTCTATGAACATAAATAAAGTAATTACAACGCCGAAAGCGGTATATTATATGCCAAACATCATTTTGTATTAAAATTCAGGAAGTAAATGGTAATACGCATACAGGATCTGAAAGCTCTTGCATCAAAATTTGGACGTGAACTTTTTTTTACCTGATATTTTTGAGAGAATATTTTTGTCATATTCTGTTGGCGCTAGCTCTAAGTTATATTTTCCACCCAATTTGATTAAAAACATCTCATTTTAGGGGGCCAGGGTTAAAAATGTTTTATCATTTTTTGGGGCTGTGGGAGTGGCGTTGGCTTTTAAATTGGTAGCGCTAGCTCTGGGGAATCCGAATAGTGTAAAAAAACTTAAAAAATCCAAACTCGGGGGGCTAGCATCAACCTAGCCCCCCGAAAGTTCAAATCCCCGTAGTTTTCTTGTCTAAATGGCGCTAGCTCTAATTTTTGTGGCGCTAGCTAAGGCCGGTCTAGCGCAATCGCTTTTTTCAAAAAAGTCGAACTTCGGGGGGCTAAGTTGACTGAGCCTATTTATACACATCATCATTTTGTAAACCCTGTACTAAACATAAAAAAAAAACAGGGCAGCTTTCCGTTTAATTTTTTTCAATCTATTATTTATTTGTTGCATTCATAAAAACTAGAATATTTGACCGAATATAAATTGAAATTCTCCCCAAAATTGGGGGTATTTACCCAATTGGGCAGAGGCCAAATTAATACACATTATTTTCATGGCAATAGCAGTTAGGGAAGATAATATTCCCATTTAAAAAATATGATTGAAAATCCTATGTTTTTTTTCATATATGTGCGGCATATAAATATTCACAATGAGCTTATGAACATGAATTATTTTATTATTATATTTTTAAGAAATAATCTATAATTTAATAAAATAAAACACATAGTTTGTTCGGCTGTCGAAACTGGAGTCTTAAAAGTAAAAATAATGTGTTATAATGACAAGAATAAGAATCATCAGTTTTGTAAATACCGAAAAATAACACAGGATCCGATAACGCTTTCTAACGAATTGAAAACAATACATAGCTTGTATGTATTATCAGCGTGTTTAAATAATACGAATCGACACTTTCGTTCGATCCGTCTTTTTTATACGCTTTGTTTTTTTCGTCTATTCCACGCGACGCGAGACCCCATCCGTTCATGCCAAGGAGCAATGCACAAATGCACAGCGAACTGCCGCTTTTCTCTCTGACTGTATTCTCCCCACTTGTGCTGTAAATTTGGCATCGGATGAGCTACTCTAAACTATGTGGGTCTTTCCAACACGAGCGTGTTACACTGCAATAATCCCCTTAAAGGAAAAGCCTATGATAAAATATTTTGTAAATTTCACGGTCCTTGTAAATTAGATTTTTCAAAAGAATCCAATGTAGTGAAAAATGTAGTGGAAGAAATTAAATAATCATTTCAGAAGAAAGATACGCAGATTACTGGCGAAGACTTATTAACAAATTTTGTAAAACTGCAAACAATAATAAGGATTAATTGTAATATTACAATAATACACAATAATATTTATTGTAATATTAAATTAATAGAAAAATGTGCTTCAATAAAGAGGAGGCTTGGGGATGATAGAAGCATCTCAAAAAAAAAAAATGAAAAAAATTGTTAATTAATTGACACGTTTGTATCATTTTTATATTACATTAATTGTAAATACATATATTTTTTTGATTAACTTTGTATAATATGTATGATTTTTAAGTTTTATTAACTGTAAATATGTTTTTTTGTAAATAGTTTCTGTATATTAATTTGTATTATTTTTAAGTTTATTGTATTTTTTATTTACTAAATAGTTTTGTATATTCATTTTTATTATCTTGAATTAATTGTAAATATGTTTAATAAATCATAATAATTCAATTGAAATGCATTTCCACAGTAATGTGTTTTTTATGTATCAGTCCTGTAGAGTATATAGTCATTGCAGCGAAACCAGAAAGAGAGGTTATGATAGACTCAAAAACGTAACCAAATATGTCATTGTTCTGTCTCGCACGAACTAGGGCCTGCGGGAAAAGGGGTAGGGGAAAACATGGAAAGATACGATTCTGTCATACCTTGTAACACATATGTATTACGCCCATCGACGTACCTTGAGGGAGACTATTCATACCGACTGAGTGGCAATATATGTGAGTCTGTGGACTAACATTTCCATAATTCGGTGATTTAAAAAAGAAACAGAGCGATATAATACTGTGTAATATTGATAGAGATACAATAAATTTAAAGTAGAGAGCGCTTTTTAGTAGAAGCGAAAAATGAAATTGTAAAATTAAAAGTAAACATGAAAATAAAAATGTTGGTCTGCTAATGTTCTCCTAAATTTGTAAGAACGGTAAAATATCAGTAAACTGATAACAGGATGGATTTATGCAGTTAGGATTAGGGTGGGGGATCGGAGCAATATATGTTGTATAATAGGTAGCGACGGCTCGCAGCCTAACTTCAGGGTCGGCCAGAGACCCAAGGTAATATGTATCAGTTATTGAAAGGTGACTTTGTTGTGCAATTCCTTGTATTTATAAAGCGCGATCCCAACCTCAAATTTTGTATGCCTTGGCGCTGTGGCCGACTCTGAAGTTAGCCTGCGAGCCGTCGCTGATAATAGGGGTGATAATGGGGAACCTTAAGGAACACCTTGTTCAGGATAGAATGACGAGGATAATGTTTGCGGTTGAGGAGGAAATTTTGGATTATGTTGATTTTCCATGGCACTCGAGAGGTTTTTTTTTTATTGATAATACGATAATTGTCCTAATAATAAAATAGATTTATGTATTTATGCCTCTGTATTATTAAGACAATTATTCCTGGAAATAAGTTCATAAGTAAATCTTCATCAATTTGTATTAATTTACACCCTCAATGCAATAAATGATTTTCTTATGAAAATTTTTTGTTAAATATGAAAAATAAATGTGTTTAATGTGGCAACTTTAGGTAATATTTTTTGCGGTTGGCACAACATTCTTCATTGTCTATACAACCCAGTAATAAAAAAATCAATTAGTATTGATTTAAACCCTCAATGCAATAATTTATTTTCTTATGAAAATTGTTTGTTAAATATGAACAATAAAAGTAAATTGATTGTGAGTTACGTAAAGATCAAATTAATTTGACGAATAAAGCACTAATAACCTTTCTTCACACTTTTATTTGAATTACCAAATGTACATTTCGGGCACAAAGTGACCATTATCAATGGATTAACACTTAATACTGTTAATCCATTGATAATGTTCACTTTGTGTCCGAAATGTACATTTGGCAATTTAAATAAAAGTGTGAAGAAAGGTTATTAGTGCTTTATTCGTCAAAACAAAAAAAGTGTTTAATGTGGTAACTTTATGTGATATTTTTCGCTGATAGTACATTTTTCATTTTCTATGCAGCCCAGTAATAAAAAAATTGTTGCTCCACACTGATTTAGACAATTATATCTTTTTTTATTTCTTATTTTTGTTTGATAATTTTTACTGACCATGTCTAAATCGCCGTGCATGTCTGGCCACGGTTTACCACAATTAATTTTACATATTGTTGAACAATAGCTCGTTCTTGGAAACGCTGCACCGATTATGCTTCGGAAGATTTAATAAGCGATTTAATGTGTGTGTGTGATTCCATATTCATTATTCTCAGTCATGCCGTATGGAACGACTCTAGGAAACTTTGTATTAAATGAAATATTTCCAAATAGTAATAATAATAAAGAATAAAAAACAAGAAATTGGAAGATGTTTTTGGATGTATCTTATGAATATTAACAATGAAAATTAATCGACTTATCAAAATGTCATTATTTTTTTTAAGACCTTTGCCTAATTTCAGGTAAATTCTTATAAAATGCATTCAATTAAATCATGAACAAGTATATTTTAAACTTCACTTTAAATCGGTGTTTTATACGTGTGGCGTATGAAGTAAAATTCAATTAAGGTTTTAGATAAAATGATCAGAAATTAAATTCGTTACGAAGACGTTTAATTATGGCGAATCAATTGAGAATTAAGTGTGAAATGTTGAATATTTCAATGGCATTTTATTTATATGAAAATTTGTAAAACATCAAATATTGCTTAAAAACTTCAAAAATTTGGTAATTTATACAGAATTAATTGAAGTTCAAGATACAATCAACAGAAATTAAATTCTTCCCCCAGAAGTGGAGTTACTGCTACTCAAAATGTATAAGACCATATATTCTGAACTTAACATTAAATCAGTGTTTAATACGCGTGGCGCATGAAGTAAAATTTCGAGTTTAGAAAAGCCTGAAAATTTGGATTTGCCGGGGCGCGACTCGCTTCGCTCGCGCGCCCCGGCAAATCCAAATTTTCAGGCTTTTCTAAACTCGAAATTTTACTTCATGCTTAGTCTGGGAGTGGAAACACTCTTTAGAAGCTTTAAATTGAACGCTTTTAAAAAACAACGAATGCCGCTACATTTGCAGTGTATGTTATACCTAAGTATAACAATCTTTCTTTATCTTTTTCCTGTCACGTCACATTTTCCAAAGTTGTCAAATACTACCCCCTACCCCCGGGCTTCCCCCGAAAACCACCCCCGTGGGGGGTAAAAAACGGAAAACATCGATTTCTCATAAATCTGTACATGAAAAAGAAAAAAATATTATAAACAAAAAATGAAGCTGAGAGAATTTTGAATAAAAAAGTTCCTTAGTACTATTAAATAGAATTAAAAAACTGAAATTATTTACATTTTTTGTATTTAAGGTAAACATGAAAATAAAAATGTTGTTTTACTAATATTGCTCTAAATTTGTAAGAACACTGAAATATCAGCTGAGCAGTATATTTTAAAGTTCATTTTAATTATTTAAAGTGCGTGAAAATATAATCCTTTTGTTCATAAAATCATAAAAAACAGTACGCAAGAACAGATTTTGACAAAAAATCAATTTTTAAGAAATTATTAAAGTTGGCTGAAATTATTTTAAGAACGTAATATAGAGTCTTTTTGAATAGATTACTAAAAACCACACCCAAGAACTGTTTGTTATAAAAATACAGTTATTGTTAAGAAATAATTAAACTTTGTTTTAATGATAGAAAAAGCAAACTGAATCGAACAACTAAAAATAAAATCAAAGTTGAATGAAACTACTTAAATTTTTTATAAAAATAAGACATTGTTTTAATCTCAACATATAATAAAAAAAAATAAATGCACTTAACGATAAAATGATAACATAAAAATGATTATTATTAATGATTATGATTATGATCTCCTAACATTACAAAAAATGTCGTCGAAATGTTTATTACCATTTATACATATATGAGAGATCGGCGCTTTTAATAATATGTTAGTTCTGGCTATAGGGGTATTAAATGTAATATCTTGACGTGATGACAAGCGTGGAACGTTGAATTTAACCATTGCGAGTAACTGTGGCGAATCAATAATGTTGTTAACCAACTTATACATAAATGTGCCGCTGAAAAGCTCGCGTCGATCAGATAGTCATACAACATTATGTGTCTGTAATTATGTTGTATAATCCACAGTATGATCAGGATATGTACCAGTCATTTTGAAATGTAAGAATTTTAAAAATCTTTTTTGTACTCGTTCCAGCATTAGCGACTGATTAGTGTAATGGGGATAAAAGATTATGGAGGCATATTCCAAGCGACTTCTGACTAACGCATAGTATAAAACCTTAAGTAACTCCACATCATAAAAATACTTAGATGTGCGCATTAAGAAGCCAAGCATCCTAAATGCTGAAGACGAAATATTACAAATATGCTCAGAAAACGATAACCGACTGTCGAACACAACACCAAGATCTTTAAATGTACGTTCACGAACTAACATATTTTCTTGAATGGAATAATTAAAACAAATAGGGTTCATGATTCTAGTATATGTAACGGTAACACATTTATTAACGTTAAGAGACAACCCGTTATTGTCACACCATTTGCAGATTGTATCCAGGTTCTGCTGCAATGCAATGCAATCATGTTCACTGTTAATGACGTTATATATTTTAATATCATCAGCATATGCTAATATTGGACATGATATTGATACAATTAAGTCATTGATAAATATGTTAAACAGCAATGGACCTAAATTAGAGCCTTGCGGTACACCTGAGAGGGAATTAAATTCGTAGGATTTGAACCCGTTGAAATAGACATAATTTCTTCGCATATTAAGGTAGGATGAAATAAAACTTATAAAATCTCTAGTTCTCGTTGTAAAGGTCATTTAAATCATTAAAAAAATACTGAATAGATTCTCCCAAAACAAATCTCAGTAATTAGCTAGAAACATTATTCTAATCTTAAAACAAAACGTATCAGAAAAGAATTGTCGAAAAACAATTTTTCATAAAAATCAGCGTGATTGTTTTAAATGTATTCAAGCATTGTTTTAATGAAAGTAAAAAAAATGAATTAAACACTGTAGACAAATTTACTAAAAGTGTATTTAAGGGCATGATTTTGTTGTTACCGTTGCATACAATATTTTACATAAAGTCGATTAAGTTGCATATGTTATATTGATAATTGTAAACATTAATGTAAGGAGCAAAGAAAGGAACCATCCTGGCGCGTGTTTTCACCAAGTCAAAGATAGATACCCGAAAGGAACGTTATTCCTACACTCCAACATGCATGCACTGCTTGGAATAAGGAATAATAAAGCAATATTTTTCGTGCGTTCGGATTTGTTCCCGGTGTGGCAGCGGCGGCATTAATTATGAGTCATAAGTAAGGATGGAATTTGAATATCCTATATTTAAAATAGTCAAATATTGAGAAAATGTAAACTATTTTAATAACAGTTTTAGTAAATAACACACTTAGTTAAGATGTCACAGTTTTTTGATTGACACTGCAACAATTGTTTCGCTTCACAGTGGCTTCATCAGGCAGATGAATAATGATATTTTTCATCTGCCTGATGAAGCCACTGTGTGGCGAAACAATTGTTGCAGTGTAAATCAATAAACAGTGAAATCTTAACCAAGTGTATATTTACTAAAAGTGTTGATATGGAATTTTACCAAGTAAAATAAGATTACATTATCTAGTAATGAATTATTATTATTTTATAGTAAAACTAGGATTATAATTAGTTTTGTGTTTTTTTAACATATGCAAATACCCTACCATTATTTTATGTCTGGTTTGACAAATTTGACAAATTTAAATAGACAAATAGTTACTAATCGAATAAAATCTAGACAAATTTAGTTTATGCATGCTGAAAAATAAATAAATTCATACTTTTTAACATTGAGGGCATTTTTTTATTTATTAAAAGAGAGAGAAAGAAAATTAAGACACTTGTAAAATTTTCAAAGAAATCAAGGGTTACTAGATATTTTGAAAAAAGTGAAAAAACGACACGATTTTTTCAAATCGATTTTTCTCGGCTATTAAATGAGATAGAAAAAACTGTAAATGGCAAAGTTTTAGATAATTTTACACTGAATAATAAAATTTTATTAGAATTTTACTATTGACGTTAATTTTAAATATATTGAAGTTCTACATGAAGTTTCGGAGATTTTCGTCAATTTTCGTCAATTTTCAATGTTAAAATTTTAATATCTTGACCATTTTTTTGTGAATACTGTAAGTTATACTAAATATTCTTTAATTTTTGAAATTTTTACACTTCATGAATTTTCGCCAACATTTCAATCCTGACAGTTTTCGTGAATTTGTAAAATTTTTATTAAATTTAAAAATAGTAATACTTTCATGAATTTTTTAAATTATTCTCAATTTTTGAAATATTGACGCTTCGTGTGAAATTACAAGATTTTTCATTTTTAAAATTGTTTTTGTAAACATCTTAAATTTTCAAATAGCGTCGTCAACATTTTTAAATTCAACGAACATTTTGGAAATTCACGAAAATTACCAAGTTTTAAAAAAATTCATTCATGAAATGTATAACATTTTTTTAAAACAACGAAAATCTAAGATATTTGTGATTTTTGATAATAAAATAATAAAATTTATGAAGCTTATGAAAATCGTTTAACAATTTGAAAGTTAACGGAAATATTTGAAACTTCACGAAAAGCATTAAGATTTTGAAAATTGAAAAAATTCACAAAATGTTCGAATGAACAATTATTTTGGGAATTCACGAATTTATGACATTCCTTTAAATAATGATAATTTTGAAAAAAATCACGATTTTTAAAAATGATCGAATATCTTTAAATTTAATGGAAATCTAAAAAATGCATGTAAACTATCAATACTTTTAGAATCACCGTTTAACCCAGAAAATTCACGAAAACCGTAAAAATTGTGAAAACTACGAAAATCTAAGAAATTCAAAAATCTTACAAAATTCTCAAAATATTGCGAATTTCATAAATAAAAAATAATTTTATAAATCGAGAAAAATCTTAAAATATTAAAAGTTTAATGAAAATTTAGGAAATTCACGGAAACTGCTAAGATGTCAACATTTAAATGTTACCTAAGATCAGTATTTTATACGCGTGGCGCATGAAGTAAAATTTCGAGTTGAGAAAAGCCCGAATTTGGATCCAAATCCAAATTCTTGGGGCTTTTCTCAACTCGAAATTTTACTTTATGCTTAGTCTGGGAATGGAAGACGAAATTTCGAGTTGAGAAAAGCCCGAATTTGGATCCAAATCCAAATTCTTGGGGCTTTTCTCAACTCGAAATTTTACTTTATGCTTAGTCTGGGAATGGAAGACGTTCGTTTATATTTTTCAATACCTAATTTTGTTTTTTTCTGTTATTAGGAAAAGTTGTCAAATGATGAATATTAAGAAAACAAATAATTTGTTGAATACGAAAAAAAATTATAACTTTTTCCATTTGAAATTGGAATCATCAATTTTTACAATCGATGAAAACCTTGGACATTTACAAAAAGAGTCGACATTTTCTAAAGTGACGAAAATCTTGAGATTTCATGAAAAACACGTCGAGAATTTGAAAATTAATAAAAGCTTTGGATATTTATAAAGACTCATAATTTTTAAAATCTACCGAAAATCTTAAGAAAATTAATAGAAGTTGTAAACATTTTGACAATTATTAAACATCTTTAAAATATTTTAAAATAATATTTTCTATTATAAGATTAATGGTTAGTCTATTAGACTAGTTTTAATAACCCTAAGACCATTTATCTAAGGCAATAATAAAAAAAATCTTTAATATTCACGAAAGGGGTCGAAATTTTCGAAAATAAACCCCAATCGTCATCATTTTTAAAAGTAATTAAATTTAAAACCTTGCAAATTTACGAAAAGCGTTAACATTTTTCTAAAAATTGACGAAAATCTAGAAAATTTATGAAATTAAGGAAATCCGCCAGAATTATCAATATTATCAAGATTTTAAAAATTAACAAAAATTTTGACAATTTAAAGAAATCTTGGAATTTCAGGAATAGCGTTAATCTAAATCTTGGCAATTCACCAAAAGTATTGACATTTTTAAAATTAACGATAATCTAAAAAATTCATTAAAAATTGAGAAAAATCTTTTGAAAATTCATGAAAAGTATCAACATTTTTAAAATTAACGGAAATCCGAGAGATGGACAAAAATTGCTAAGATTTTAGAAATCTTAGAAATTCCTGAAAATTGTCAAGATTTTAAAAACTGATGAAAATTCATGGACAAAAAGTCATGAATAATCAAGAAAATTTTTAAAATATTAAATAAAAATCTGGCGAACATTTTATGAATCGAAATATCGAAAATCTTACTAAAATTTCCATGGTAAAATTTTTATAATTTGGCGAAAATCTCGACATATTGAAAATCTCACTAAGACTTTATAGGTTGAAAAAAAATCTTAAGAAATTCTCGAAATATTAAAAATCTCATGAACATTTTATGAATTGACGAAAATCTCAAAATGTCGAAAATCCGACAAAAATCCCGAAATATTGAAATTTTATTGAAATTTTATAAATCGTAAAAACTTAAAAGTTTACAAAAAATCTCAAAATATCGAAAATCTTTATGAACATTTTAAAAATTGATGGAAATCTCGAAATATTGATCTCATGATTTTTTTCTGAATCGACAAATATCACAAAATATCGGAAATCTCATGAACATTTTATAAATCGACAAAACGAGTGTTTTCCACTCCCAGACGAAGCATGAAGTAAAATTTCGAGTTTAGAAAAGCCCCGCGTAGAAAATTTGTCGAGGGTCGCGCAGCGACCCGAGACAAATTTTCACGGGGCTTTTCTAAACTCGAAATTTTACTTCATGCGCCACAGGTATAAAACATTGGTTCAAAGTGAAGTCTGAATTTGTAAAATTTATGTATTTGAATATTTTTTCCAAGGCACACTAATTTAATTTTTTTTAATATAATTTTAAATAGAAGATTTATTTTACTTTATTTTTGATGATAATCTTTTTGAAAAACAACATATTAGGCAATATTGGATTTAGAAAAATAATGTCTAATGTAATAAAAATAAAATATTACAGGCAGCTGCTTAAAGTTTTTAAGTTGGCTATTATTTGGCAATGAAGTTATTATTGAAAAAAATCAATATTAATGTCATTTCTTACTATTTAAACGGCCATTGCCTTTGGTTTTTAGTTCAATAAAATCGGTCAAGAAATAACAGAGTTATCGCGTTGGGCGTTTTTTTTTTTATCGAACACCCGGTATACACAGGTCTATTTGTTGAACGCACGCACTAGAACGTCGCGTTTGGTCACATAATTTTATTTCGGTAATACCACGTGGCGGTTGTACGAAACTGCCATAAGCGATTCGACTAGGAACAATTTACTTTTAATTCATTGATGTAATATAGGGTTCATTAGTTGACACTGCAACAAGTGTTTCGCCAAACAGTGGCTTTATTAGAATATAAAATAGTCTTTTTTTATACAAATTTCATAGAAATGTAAATTTAAAAAAGAAATCATATCTTGAAAATATTTTGAGATATCTTTATAAAATTGTGTATGGATGTTAATCAAATATTACTGTTTTAAGAAACATAAACCTCAAACAGCGTTTTCCACTCCCAGCGCTACGCGACTAAACCAAATTTTCAGGCGTTTCTAAACTCGAAATTTTACTCTATGCGCCACGCGTATAATACACTGATTTAATGTGAAGTTAAAAATGTACTACTTATTAAGTAATGCGAGTTTTTCAAATTCAAGTATTCGAATATTCGTTGAAAAACATATTCAAATATTCAAACATTTTAATATTAAAATATTTGAAAATTCAAATATTGATATATTAGGATATTCTAATTTTTTCGTATTTGATCCAAGTCTTAAGCATGTATTAAACGACACTATTTTCTATCATGGTGTACCAAATAGAACATGTCCTATTTCCAATATACAAAACGGTACAAGATTCGCGTTTAGTCATATTTTGTGTATTACACCATGATAGAAAATAGTATACTATTTTCTTATACAAGAAAATAGTGTCGTCTAGAACAAGCTTTAGTCGAAACACAAACACAACACAAACAATTTTCCTATAAGATTATTATTAAACTATTAGTCCTTTATTTATTGTATTATTAATTTTTCGTAATGAAAAAAAAAACAATATCTAGAACATAGTACCAGAAACAATAACAGTAAACATTTTTGGAAGGCTATTAAAACACTGGACATTCACAAAACTAAACCTATAATCCCTTTGCCCCAATCATTAAACAAACCTAATGATATAAATAATTACTTTCTTAGCTGTTCCTCAAATACGACCATCGTCGATATGGACTTGACAGAATTTTACAGCAAAAATACCTTTAAGCATTTTGACGAACTCCTGACATTTAAGCCAGTATCAGAAAGTATTATATATAAACTCTTACTAGATGTGCGTTCTAACGCCATTGGAGCAGATAACATTAGCATCACAATGATTTTAATGTGCTGCCCTTATATCCTACCATTCATTACAAATATAGTAAATTCGTGTGTACTTGATAATCAATTTCCAAATGCTTGGAAAATTTCACATATTATACCAGTGCCAAAAACAAAAAATATGACTAGCTTTGGAGACTTGAGGCCAATTAGCATACTGCCAGTTTTATCAAAAATCGCCGAAAAAGTTATTAAGGAACATATTTGTAATTTTCTAACAGATCATAAAATTCTTCCAAGTTATCAGTCAGGATTTCGTCAATTTCATAGCTGTACAACAGCAATGTTATCAATAACATATGACATAATTAAAGAAACAGATAGAGGAAATAACACTGCACTAATCCTACTGGGGGTCCCGTCATAGCACCTAAACAGGAGGCGGCGGGGGCAGACCTGAGTCTTCGGACGATGGATGTCTGAAAGGGACGATTGTCCAAGTCGGAGCTGTAGACCTTCTTGAGGTAACCTCTGTGTCCCTATCTTGGATAGGGCTAACCTACACACGGCGGGGTTCACTTAGCCCTGGTGCTTGTCGCCATTAAATGAGGAGTCGGGGGTGGGCCTGTAAAGCCCAGGGGTGTCTATCCGCCCCTCCGGTCCACATGTGGGTTGGTCTCCGACGGGTAGTGGTTTCGCTGGTATGGCGGTGATCCACCGTTCCCTAAAACGGACGCTCTATCGGTATACACCGCAAGGTAAAAACCGGAGCGCACTCGAATGCACTAATCCTACTCGATTATTCTAAAGCATTTGATACCATCTGCCATGAAACGTTATTAGCTATACTGCATTATGTGGGATTTTCACCTAATGCAATACATTTTATTAAGAGTTATTTGCACAAAAGAAGGCAGTATGTTGAAACGAATGCAGGGAAATCATCTGAAATTGAAATAAATCGAGGGGTACCGCAGGGCTCAATTTTAGGTCCAATTATATTTGCCATATACACAAGCTGTTTAGCTAAGTGCATAAAACATTGCAAAGTTCATCTTTATGCCGATGATACACAATTATATTATTCATTTGATGCCAATGACCTTAATCATGCTAACGTATTAATTAATACAGACTTGGAAAACCTGGTATCAATGTCTAACAGACATAGTTTGAGAATAAATGCATCAAAATCTTCAGTAATTATATTTGGAAAAAGAAAAGATGACATTAAAACTAAAATTAATATTATCGTTTCAGGAAATAAAATCAAATGCGTGGACTCAATACGAAATTTGGGACTAGTTATTGACTCTGACCTTCGATTTAAAAATCACATTGTGAAATGCATCCAAAGCGCCTACTTAAATTTAAAGCGTCTATATCCCCACCGCCATATTCTCTCAGAAAATAAAAAAAATCAATTGTGTGACTATTTAGTCCTAAGTCATTTTAACTATTGCGATGTTGTTTATGCTTCTTGTATAGACAAATACACACAACTCCGTATTCAGAAGGTTCAGAATGCATGCCTGAGGTTTATACATGGCTTACCTAAATACGATCACATATCTTATAAATTAAAAGACGCAAAATGGCTAAATATGGAACAGAGGAGGTTGTTGCATTGCAGTGTATTATTTTATAAGATTATACTCACATGTAAACCACCATACTTATATTGTAAAATTAAATTTCGCACTGATGTTCACACTCTAAATCACATTTGGGCAACCCCCGGCCCGCGGGCCGGATCCGGCCCGCTGTAAGATATGATCCGGCCCGCGAGACATTTTGAAAAAACCCAATTAAAAAAATATTACATTAGGTACTTATACTCACGGGAGTGACAGTGAGGCGGCAAACATCAACTTTGATGTTTGCCGCCTCACTCTTTGATAATCGCCGCCACTCGACTTGCTCGATCAAATTCTTTGAGGTTTGCCGCCTCACGGGCGACACATCAACAGATTTATTGCTTCTCAATTATTCTAAACTAGTTTATTCCAGATTATTCGTTCATTTTGCCTATATAAGCGGGTGGATGGCCCGAACGTTAGTTCAGTTCTATTTGAGCTACCGAGGTGATAACTTGGACAAGCGATATCCTAGCGAACTGCTCTAGCCGTCAACTTGCTTTGTGACTTTGTGTGCATCTTGAGTGGTTACTAACTAGTTTGTTATTAAGTTTATTAAACGAAAAGTAAGCAAAAATGATGTCTGGTGGATAGAAACAAAAGTAGATACAGAGAGTCGCCATTTTCAAGAAAAATGGCCTGAATAATTCATTTTTATCTTGCACAATGGTAAGCCTATTTGTTTGCTGTGTAATGAATCCATTTCAGTAATGAAAGAATTCAATATAAAGAGGCATTACTCAACTAAGCATGCTACGCTGCACTCACTGACAGGACAATTAAGAACAGACAAAATCCAGAAGCTTACCGCAAATTTGGAAAAACAGCAACAAATGTTTCATAAACAAAGAACAAAACTTGATAATGTTGTGAAAGCTAGTTTTATAGTTAGCTCAAAATTGGCAAAGGCATTAAAACCATTTGCCGAAGGAGAATTTATCAAGGAGTGTATGTTTGAAGTTTGCGGTATTATGTGTCCTAAAAAGAAAAAAGAATTTGAAAAAATTAGTTTGTCAAGACGAACTGTTGTTCGACGTATAGAAATGATGGCTAATGATATAAAAACAACATTGACTGACCGTATGGCTGGTTTTGAATCATTTTCCATAGCATTAGACGAGAGCACCGGCACCGATTTGTCTGACACAGCTCAACTGGCTATATTTATTCGAGGTGTTGATAAGGAGTTCACTGTTACTGAGGAATTGCTTGCTTTACAGCCGCTAAAAGAAACCACTACAGGAGAAGATATTTTTATTGAAGTTCAAAAGGTATTCACAAGTTTTGGCTTGCCATGGTCAAAATTAATTGGAGTATTAATTGGATGGTGCACCTTCTATGGTCGGCTTACGTAAAGGTATCATCGGAATTTTGAATGAAAAAGCAACAGAATTATATGTGCAAAAAGATGATTTGATAGTCCTTCATTGCATTATCCACCAACAGAACTTGTGTTCTAAGTCCATTCGACTCTAGAATGTTATAAATGTGGTAGTAAAAACCATCAACTTTATTCGATCCCGAGGGCTTAACCATCGTCAGTTCAGGGCGTTTTTGGATGAAATATCAGCTGAATATAACGACGTAACATATTATTGTGAAGTCAGATGGCTGAGCAAAGGAAAAATGTTGAAACGGTTTTACGAGCTTAGAAATGAGATGATAGCAGACTTAATGAAAATAAAAGATAAACCACTATCTGAATTAAGTGACCCAAAATGGATATGTGACTTAGCATTTCTGGTCGATCTTACAGAAATTACAGGCTATTTGAATGATTTAAATTTGAAACTTCAAAAACAAGGACAGTTAGTAAATGATTTGTACAGCCATTTAAAAGCGTTTCAGATCAAATTACGCTTGTGGGAGTCACAGATGCTGTCTGGTAACAGTTACCATTTCAACACGAACTCAAGTTACTGTCGGAACAATTTTCGAACAGATTTTGCGACTTCAAAAACATGGAAGACTGTTTCAGTTTATTTGCAACTCCTACAACATATATTGTACAAAATGCTCCAATACACTTACAAAGGGAGTTGATCGAGATTCAAGAAAATTCACTCCTAAAATCCAAATTTGAAGACGTAGACTTGTGCGATTTCTACAAAAAATACCTAGAAGAAGACAATTTTCCGCAGCTTAGAAAATTCACAAGAATATTGATTTGTGCGTTTGGCAGTACTTATAAATGCGAACAGTTCTTTTCATTGATGAAAGTTAATAAATCAACACATCGTACAAGACTGACTGACGATAATTTGGAAAATTCTTTACGTCTATGTGTCAGTGGAATTAATCCAAATATCGATGGATTAGTTTCCCAAATTCAAGCTCAAGTGTCTCATTGATTTCGGTGTATTTAACTTTCGTAGTTTGTAACAATTGCAAATTTAACGATTTAATTATAATGTACCATTTTTTTCAATTTCATTTTGTTATTTTAATAAATTGTACTATAATAACATTGTCGTATTATTTCATGCGTAATATCTATCGCAAAAAATATTATCACTACTTTAAAATGCACTGAGTACTTTTAATCGCGGCCCGCGAACGTATTTGCACGCTAAAGTTTGGCCCTCAACATGTTAAAGGTTGCCCATACCTGCTCTAAATCTTAGATATAGAAATCTATTATCACCGCCGTCTTTTCATTTAGAACTTTTCAAAAGATGTTTTACCTACAATATTTACAAAGTATACAATCCTCTACCAGCAAATTTGAAATTAATGAAAGTGAACATATTTAAAGACTTCTATAAAAAAATGTTACTATGTAAAAATGATACCACATAGCTTTGAATAAACCGACACCTACTCCTTTCATTAATCCGTATACTTGTTTCCATCATCATACTCCACCATCTTATTTGATGCCGAAGTTCTGAGACACCAAAACAAAACAGCTCATGAATGCATTATTATTAATGTTATTATTTTTGACTTTGTATTATGAAGGTCTAAGACCTAGATCAACTTAAGTTGTTCTTAGTCCTATTTGCAGATACATACTTATTTAACCTACATTATATATATATAATTAAGTTGTATCTACCAATGTATGTTTTATTTGCAAATAAATAAATAAAAAAATTAAATAACCGCCCCCACCACAAAATATTTAATAGTCCTTTATGTATCAATTAAGATTAATTTTATTTAAAAATTATATTTTGAATTAATTAATAGTAATAAACCTAATGATAATAAACAATTTTAAACAAATAAAAGTCTCGACGTGCACATTATCAACAATAAATAAATACAAAGTGAAAACACTCCTGACAAATTAATTAAAATTTACAACAACAAAAACAAACAATTTCTCAAAAAATAATAATCACGCTCTGATCCTTTGTTCTGTTCAACATTCTCAAAAACAATCGTTTATCCAGAGTTAAACAAGAAATAAAACATATCCTTTTCAATTTTCGGCATTAAACATTTAATTACTTTTCCCCTAAAAAAAAAATACGGTCGTCGGTTTATGTAAATCCTGAATTGTCCAGCAGACCAAAAATTTCATACCAAATTTATACAAACAAAAAATAAAGCACAGTCCTTTCAATTTTCGGCATTAAACATTTAATTACTTTTCCCCTAAAAACAAAACGAAAATACGGTCGTTGGTGTATGTAAATCCCGAATTGTCCAGCAGACCAAAAATTTCAAATCGGATTTATCGGTCGAAATCTGTAGAATCACATCCTGTCAATACATTTTTTTCGGATGAGGTTAAACGACTCCCAAGGACAGGACCTTCGCGTAAAAAAATCGAATTTCCCGAACTAATTATTATGCACTGGAAATGTCCAACCTATGTTCACAATATGTAAGCCAGAGTTATCCTAGTGTGACTGGTATCTACATAACAACAGTATTCAAGTGAGAGAACACGATGCGCGGCCTAGATAACAGAGGTTATACAAATATTATTGAGATTTTTCCGAACAAAAAAAAATTGTCAATAGATTTACGTCAGTTTACTAAAAATAATTGCAAATGTTTTGTGTTTGTTATCAGAATATCAGTAAATAAATAATTGGAAAATAGATCAATTGAGGGTTTTTTGTGCAAATATTCTAAAATAATAAGGCCCAGTTGTTGAATAGTGGCTTAAGTCGAGTTTGCACTTAAACTCGGCTTAAATACATTTCGGTGTTTTTCAATCATGGCTTATTGCTAAGCAGTGGTTTAAGCCAGAGTTGTTAAAAAATGTTTTTTTCATTTTAATTAAAACAAACATTTTTTTTTCATTGAAACATCGTTTAAAACATTAACAATTAAAAACATGTTTAAAACACGTTTAAAACGTGAATTATTAAAACGTGTTTAAAACAGAACATAGAGTATACATATCCCGATAATTACAGCGTTATTCAAATTTGCGGGAATTCGTTGTTTCGAAGCGGGTAATTTAAGGCTCTTAACGAGTGTTTTCCACTCCCAGACTAAGCACGAAGTAAAATTTCGAGTTTAGAAAAGCCTAAGAATTTGGATTGGCCGCGTAGCGAAGCAGAGCGGCCAAACCAAATTAGGCTTTTCTAAACTCGAAATTTTACATCATGCGCCACGCTTAAAAACACTGATTTACAGTGAAGTTCAAAAAACACACACACGCAGCAACGATTATAGACAACCTAATATACGTTACAGTAATTGGGTTGCCTATAATCACTGTTTTAAACAATTTGTTCAGCGCAGAATTTGACTCATGTTTTATTCACGTCTACATATTAGATTGCTAAAGCCGTATATTTTAAACTTTACGATATTTCAGTGTTTTATACGTGTGGCACATGAAGTAAAATTTCGAGTTTAGAAAAGCCTAATTTGGATTTGAATTTTCAGGCTTTTCTAAACTCGAAATTTTACTTCATGCTTAGTCTGGGAGTGGAAACCCCTCGTTTAAAGATTCAAATCGAAAAAAAAAACAACGAATTTTAAAATCTGAAAGAAAAATTCCCTGTATTTGAAAATCACATTTATGCACACACAGTTGTGATATTTTATTGTAATAAAATGTTATGTTTAATAATGTAATTTGAAATATCTTCAACAATTTAGCTAACATTTAAAAACGTAAATAAAAAATCTTAATGAAGTAGAATAAAATATAATTTAACAAATTTAAGATAATAAATTTAACGTTTAAAACATGTTTTAAACAAATTTAAGATTTAAAACAAAGCCGTTTAAAACACGACGGCTGTTTTTAAACATGTTTAAAACACTGTTTTAAAACAAAGTGTTTTAAACATAACAACCCTGGTTTAAGCTCGAGTTTTCTTAAACTGCCGACCCCCACCCCTCAACGCCCAAAGCTCGAATTTATAACCTCAAACGTCAAAAACAGTTGACGTTTTCAATACACAATCGGCCCGAATATTCACTTCATGAATATTCACAAGTATTGTTTATACTGACCTTTAAATGAAGTTTTTGGTATTCTTTCAGGGTTCTCAACTTTACTAATTTATTTCTCGACATGTGCTATAGAGAAAAACTTCGTTTTTTATACTCGTTTTATAATCGTGGTGCATGCGCGTTTTATACGAGTGGCGCATGAAGTAAAACTTCGAGTTAAGAAATTTATATGCTTACGTGGAAATTTGGTTTTGCAGAATTTTGTTTAAAAATTTGTAAAAAAATAAAATTTTACCGTAAAGCTTTAAAAACTTGATAATTTATGGTGAATGAATCATAGTTCAAGATACAATCAACAGAAATTAAATTCTTTACACAGACGTGGAATTATGGCCAATCAATTGAGAGTTAAGTGTGAAATGTTGAATATTTCAATAGAATTTTGTTTAAGAATTTGTAAAAAAATTAAATATTATTTTAAAGCTTTAAAAACTTGGTAATTTATGTAGAATTAATTAAAATTGTAGAAACAATGATCAGAAATTAAATTCTTCGCCCAGACGTGGAATTATGGCAAATCAATTGAGAATTAAGTATGAAATGTTAAATATTTCAATGGCATTTTATTTGAAAATTTGTAAACATCAAATGTTGCTTAAAAACTTCATAAACTTGGTAATTCATACAGAATTAATTAAAGTTCAAGATACAATCAACAGAAATTAAATTCTTCCCCCAAAAGTGGGGTTACTGCTACTCAAAATGTATATGACCATATATTCTGAACTTAACATTAAATCAGTGTTTAATACGCGTGGCGCATGAAGTAAAATTTCGAGTTTAGAAAAGCCTGAAAAACTGGTTTGATCGTTCCGCTTCGCGTAGCGATCAAACCAAATTTTCAGGCTTTTCTAAACTCGAAATTTTACTTCATGCTTAGTCTGGGAGTGGAAACACTCTTTAGCAGCTTAAATTAAACGCTTTTAAAAAACGACGAATGCCGCTAAATTTGCAGTGTATGTTATACATGGGCGCCGCCACGTTAGGGCAAGGGGGGGCGCCCACCCCCCCCCCCCTCCCCTGGGTTTTATTCCTTTAACCTTAAATTTCCTTCAAAATTATTTTAATTAAAAAACCAAAATACTTATTTTTCTCATTAATTTCAATTATAAAATATTTAATATTGTTGTATTTGAATGTATTTTTTCTATTTCAATACTACAATCTCTATTTTTTAATTATGTGTATAGAAGCACCAAGTGGTATTTTGTATACGTTCATTTGCCATAGTTATCGCAGTGCTGCAGTGGTGTGCTGGGCAAATCACTTAATACGCACTCAAATTCCATTCTTTTACGACGAGACACACGAATATATGATTTTGTTATTGCATTGTAACACTTGCAGGTTGAAAGAAATTCATTTAAAATTCAGTCGTTTATTTTTTGGAAAAACGCTCGGACACATATTTATTCGAGTTTTATTTTACTTTCTTTCTGACTAGTTTTATGATTTTAATAGTGTTGTGTGGAATGTGTAACGTTTGTTTTTTTAAAAGACGAAATACGAAACCGCACGCCCGAAATTTCAAGTTTAATCGTTACGTTTTTTGTCAATACATAAATAATCCACATTTCCGTTTAAACATTGCAGAGTTGTAAATCTATACAGCTAATTTAGCTAAACCACCTAGCCTAACAGAGAGAAAACTAAGGAAGATTATTCGGGAGAGCAGGCGATCGCGCGGCAAAGCGCCAATAATTTCCAAATAATGTGCACAACAGAGAAGATGCATAACGCAGTCTTAGCAGCGGAGGAGAAAAATAGGGTGACATCGGAGCAATGCATCTGACAAGTCAAGTCCTATGACACGAGAGCGCCGACATTACCGACATTTACAACGCTACTTATACATAAACATTTAACAAGTTAGATACAATTAGTGTTACTGTCTTTGTGCGAATTGGAGTTATAACTGCAAGGTAAGATGAGATTATATTTATATTTTTTCCTCTAAAATTATGTTATATTATCTAAAGGGTTGATTTACACGACGATAGTACTATTGCCATAGTATTCTAATGATAGTTTACTCGATAGTCTGGCATGATATTGTACAGTTTAAACCTGGAGTGCGTTTACTATAACGATGGTTAACAAAGCCAAAAATGACTTGTGTGCTGTGCTGTAATGATTACCGTAATCGAAGAAATTTTAATATGATATGCCTAGAGTAGCACAATCTGTTTGTGCACGTGTACTGTACTGTAAAATGATAGTTGCGAGTGTAATGTCCATTATCTAGCTGGACTAGCATATGAAATATCGTCGTGTAAATGATGCTTTATGTCCATACTAATAACGGGACCCTGGCTACTCACTAGGGCAGAGCCATGTTTCGTAAGAAGAATGTCGGTATTATTATAAATTATATTTAGATATTTTCCCATTAATAATATATTACATTTCTAGAATGGTATGCAGCAATATTACATATGAGCAGATGCATAACAAACGAGCCGCGGAGCGGCGATTGTAGTTAGTATTCCGCGAGTATGTAATTGCCATACCATTCGAGAATTATTATTATATTATAATGATATGATGGATGCAATCCAATCGACCAATGATATGGGTTTACATTATAGAGAATAAATAAACATGGATATTCGGAAATTTCTCAACGTAAAATCTTCATGCAAAGCCATGGATAATCCAGATGATGGAAGTCCACCAATGAAACAACAAAAGCTGAGTGTTGAAGACCAGTCCATTGTTCAAGTGGAACCTGCTGTCATATCTCTGCCTCGATTGCGGGATGCTCATCTAATACAAAGATGCAAGAGCAAGATAATGATGAATTAGGAAACTACATAGGCACGAAAAGAGTCATCAACACTATGATTTTAAAAAGGATGTTGCTGAGAACAAAAGATATTTTAGGCGTGAATGGTTAACCAACTACGAATGGATTGCTTATTCTCAAAAATTAAAAGGAGCACTCTGTAAGTATTGTGTACTTTTCAAACCAGCCGTCAAGAGAGGTCTCCAAGGTGCTTTTATTATTAAAGAATTTACGGATTTTAAGCATTTTCACGAATGTGCCAAAAAACACATGAAGTCTAATTGGCACCACGATTCCGTTTTAAAAGCAAATAATTTTGTAAAAACGTTTTCCGGCCAGAAACCTACGGTTGTTGATTTGATAGATAATCAAGAAAGACAATTAATAGAGGAAAATAGAAAGAAACTAATACCAATTATTTCAACGATTTTATTTTGTGGAAAGCATGACCTAGCATTACGTGGTAAAGAACAAGATGGAAATGTTGAAGCACTCCTGAAGTCTAGAGTTGAAAGTGGTGACAAACTACTAGAAAATCATCTAGCGTCATGCTATAAGACAGCAAAGTATACATCGCATCAAATTCAAAATGAACTTATTGAATTATGTGGACGTGTTATTCATCAACATATTTTAGATGAAGCTAATCAAAGTGTTGGTTTCTCAGTATTGGCCGATGAAACTGCTGACATAGCTGGCATGGAGCAACTTTCGATTGGTATACGATACTTGGATAAATATAATATTATAAATGAACATTTCTTAGGTTTTGCGGAACTAAAAGCAATGGATGCTGGGACAATTTCAAGTGCAATTTTAAACGCGCTGAAAGATTTTTAATTAAATTTAAATAAGCTTGTTGGTTTGGGGTTTGATGGATGTTCCACGATGGCTGGTAAAGAAAATGGAGTACAACAATTAATTAGAAACCAATATCCTAATGCGACTTTTTTTTATTGTTCCTCACATAAACTTAATTTAGTTATTAATGATCTAAATTCAGTTCAAGTTGTTCAAAATTGTGTAGCTATTATTAAGGAAGCAATACGTTTTTTTAGAGACAGTCCTAAAAGGCGGGCAATGGTTCCAAATATACCATTGTTGTGTGAGACCAGGTGGTCATCAAAATATAAATCAATAGCACAATACTTTACAAAATATGTCAACCGATGAAAATTTCAATTCAACAACAAGATCAAAAGCTCAACAAATGTTATGCTCGATATCTTCCCCTCAATTTATTATTTGTCTTAATATAATTGCAAAGTATTTTTCATTGCTTGAACCTATCGCAAATAAACTGCAAGGAGTTTCTATTGACTTACGTTCTGTAAAAGATCATATTGACAAACTAGTCATAATGTTTGAAAATGACAGAAAAAATGCAAATTTTATCTTCTTAAATATGTTTAAAAAATGTACAGAATATACAAAGGAACTTGATATAGAAATGAAAACTCCTCGCACAGTTCCACGTCAAATAAATAGATCAAACATCCAGAGTAAATCTGCAGAAGAATATTTCAGGATTTGTATATTTATTCCTTATTTAGATTCATTAATAAGCTCACTTAAAATACGGTTTACTTCCAATAATACTATTGCATTTTCTTTGTGGCGGTTTCACCCATCTCTCATGAGAAAAGGAATAATTCTTAGCGAAAGTCAGTTTGAAACTATTTCAATAAAATTTAAAGGTGAAAATTTAAAAGCGGAATATTCCATATGGCAACAAGTGTGGAAAGATAGAGAATTTTCGGAAGATATAAGTAAACTTGTAAATGAAGAATGCGATTTTTTTCCCAACATAAAAACATGCTTAAAATTATTTTTAATTTTGCCCCCTACAACATGTGCAATTGAACGATCTTTCAGTACTCTTAGGAGAGTTAAGACTTGGCTTAGGTCTACAATGAGTGAAAATCGCCTTTCTGAACTGGCTCTTATTAGCGTACATAGGAAATACGTTGGAGCTAATACAACTGATATAATTAATTAGGTCATTGATTTATTCGGTTTGGAAAAAAGAAAATTAAAATTTCTTTTTTTCGACTAATAGTTTTCTATTCTATGATATATAGTTATATTGTTTTATTTGCGTTATAAGAATATTAATATTTGGTACTTGTTAAATTTAGTACATACGAGTAGCTTCAATATTATTGTCAAAGCATTTACATTTTTATGAACACAATATTTAGTTTGATGAATTTTGGATTTACCAAACAACATAAATCTGAAGGAAATTCTCGCTATATGTAATCATAGCTCTAAAAGTTCTGAAGACCATCCTTCAGATTTGTGATAGGTGAGTTTAATTATTCCTGTATCGTTTTTCGATTTGCGAAGAATATTAAGAATTTTGTTTGTTATATTTTTATGTTTATATGATACTTAGTCTTGCTTTGAGAAAATAGATACCTTTTTGAATTTTTAGATTATAAATACATATGTATCTATTTTATGTGATTTGTGATATTTTCAATGAATTAATAAATAAAAGTAAATTAAGGCGTTATTTTATTTGTTAAAATTTGCTTTACTCAATTGAAAAAAAACTTTGCCCCCCCTGGAAAAAATCCTGGTGGCGCCCATGATGTTATACCTATGATCTGTTTAAAAACTAGGAGGAGCGTTTTAAATTTCACGCGCCAAAACCTATAACTCTGATTGGCTGAGAGCACGCCCATTTTACACTATGCTAATTACATAATTATTTGACGTAACAGCTGACATAACCTTAATCCGAAGCGTTACCGAGGTGCAACTTTGTTGTTTCATAATAACCTTAGGTGTGGTGTTCCTTTCGTGTTGTTAAAAGTTAGTTTTGTTTATATTGTTGTGATGGATTATGGACACAGTACAAGCTCAGTGATAATATCACATTCACCTCCAAAAAAGCGTAAGAGGTTGGATTTGGGTCATTTATCTCTGCCCGAAAAACACTGCATAATAAATATGTATTAGCAGATGATAAAAGATGATCCACATACGAAAATGACTGCTGTTGTATCAAAAATTGTCGGTGCAGTAGGTGAGATATTAAATGGCATAAGAATATGCATCAAATAATAAAATGTTTAATTTTTAGGAGTTGTTACCTCCACTGTCTATCGTACCCTTAGAGAATATAGGAAATCCGGAGAGATTTGTAGTCCTAAACAGCTTGGAGGACGACCCGCCATAATCGCAAGTTTTGATGATGTAGTAAAGAGATCAGTGCGCTAAATAGTGTATAGTTTCTACTACAAAAATGAACTACCAATTTGAACAAAGTTTTAAAAGAAGTGAACAATCATGCAGGCATACCGAAGATGAGTCGTTTTACTTTGTATAGTTTTATGAAACAAATCAATTTTAAGTAAAATAGAAATACATTATTCTATAAATTCCATATTATATTATGAACATCATGTAAATATGTTTTATTTTACAGATATATGGCGAGAAACCGTAGAAGTATTTTAATTGAACGTGACGATATCGTACGATGGAGAAGAAAATACTTAACCACAATTAAGAAGTACAGAATGGAAGGACGGCCAATTTTTTATCTAGATGAAACATGGGTCAATGAAGGACACACAAAATCTAAAGTGTGGGTGGACAATAGTGTAACAAATCGGCGTCAGGCATTCACTGAAGGGCTATCAATGGGGCTCAAAAATCCATCAGGAAAAGGCAAGCGCCTTATAATTCTGCACGTTGGATCTAAGCTGGGTTTTGTTGATGGAGCATTGTTGCTATTTGAGGGTAAAAAAACTGCCGATTACCATGAGGAAATGAACGCAATGATATTTGAAGAATGATTTTCTAATTTATTAAACACATTGCCAGATAATGCTGTCATTGTAATGGACAATGCACCATAGTCACAAATTAGAAAAGATTCCAACAAAATCTTCAAAGAAAAAGGATATGCAGGATTGGTTACGATTAAAAAATATCCATTTTGATGAAGATATGGTTCGGTCTGAACTTACAAATGTCATCAGTTTGCACAAAGAACAATATAATTTGTACGTAACAGATGAAATAGCCAAGATTCATAAAAAAACGGTATTAAGGTTACCACCGTATCATTGCGAATTGAACCCAATTGAACTAATTTGGGCTCAAATCAAAAATGAAGTTGCATCTAAATACCAAACGTTTAAATTGGCAGATGTAAAAAATCTATTATTACAAGCAATACAAAATGTAACAAATATGCATCATCAAAGAGGAATTAAAAATGTCCAAATTAGATGGTACCATAGACAATTTAATAGAACCATTTTTAATTTCCCTTTAAGATGAAAGTGACTCATCTGACTAACATTAAGCATATTTTGAAATTATATTTTTATAATTCTGGTATCTTACCCTTGTGCATACATTTTGGAATAGTGAATAGTGTCGCGTATATAACCCTGGAACACTCTCCTAGTGCCCAGTGTTAAAGTGTCTTGACTTGGTCTTGTACCCCTCCAGTAATTCCCGGAATTACTGGTTGACTCCAGCGTTAAGTGCCTCACCTTGCCGTGGTGCTGGAGCTCAGGTAAGAAGCGCAATGTCCAAAACTGTGTAATCGATCCGCGGATGCTAATCGGTGCTCCCTTGCCCCACTCAGTGGTCCTCAAAGTCCGACATGTGCTCCTTACTTGCTAACAAGTTACTGGTTCTATTTGCACACATACGGTTTATTAATGTCTTGTTTGTTATCAGGTACCCTGCCCGTTTTGCTGCCCCGTTGAGATAAACTAATATCCTATGTATGACGATCTTGACTTACATGTATTATATTTAATTTTTTATGATAAATAAAATTTAACAAAAGTTTTAGTTTTTTAATTATTATTATGTAGTCCATAACTTAGTTATTTGTTTATTTTGAAATTAATAAACAAATAGTATAAAAAAATTATTATTTATTATTAATTTTAAAATATTTTTTACATTATATTTGATTTTATTTAAAGAGTAATTATAAAATTATTTAAAATTGCCGCCAAATTTATCTAGTGATATTTCTGGTAACTTTTTATAGTGTAAATTAGGCTTTGGCACTTACTCCTCCTAGTTTTTAAACAGACTATAAGTATATCAATCTTTCTTAATCCCCCAGGCTTCCTCCGAAAACCACCCCCGTAGGGAGGACATCGATTTCTCATAAATCTGCACATGAAAAAGAAAAAAAATATCATAAACAAAAAATGTAGATAAGAGGATTTTGAATAAAAAAGTTCCTTAGCACTTTTTTTAAATGAATTGTTCTCTCAGGAATGATGATTCAAGTAACCGGTCATTTTGAATTTCAGTTGCTCGCGCGAATTGACTGTAAAACCCATAATTGGTACGTTGGAAAGGTATGCGAAAAAGCGGAGGGTTACGGCTTGTGCGACCATCAGACTTAAATGCAAAATTTATTTTAAAGAGCAATGGAGGACAATCGAAACTTCCAATAACAATACCAAATAGTAACGACATATCTGCGAAATGACGCCTGCAGCACAGATTATTAATGTTGGACAGAACATTTAAATTTTGATTAAAGTCTGGTTTAAATCTTAAATGTTTAATGAACTTATTTTGAAAGTCTCAATTTGCTTGCTAAATGTTTGTTGATAAGGTGACCATATACAAGATGCATATTCAAGATGGGAGCGAACATACGCAATGTAAACAAGTTTTAGAGAAGAGGCCGACAAATCGCTAGACTTCCGCTTGATGTACCCAAGCATTTTCGAGGCGCCGTTACATATGAACTTAATATAATGTTGGAAGTTAAATTTATGACAGAACCAAATACCTTAGTCCGTAATTAACTCTGTTCTTGCTATAGTCTTCTCTTCAATCATATAATTGAAGTTGGTCAGGGTTTTCTTACGAGAAAATGTAATGCAATTACATTTATTCAGATTGAAATTAAGACCATTGGAGTGACACCAGTCAGCTACCAGACACAAATCTCTTTGGAGTAGGAAGCAATCATCGATAGAGCGTATTTATTTAAATATTTTGAGATCGTCTGCAAACAAAAAAAATCGTGAGTGATGTATTGATTGAGAAATGCCATTAATAAATAGAAGAAACAATAAGGGGCCGCAGTGGGATCTCTGCCGAACACCAGATGGGACCAAGAAAGCATTAGAGAAATAATTCCTTATTTTAACGCATTGACTACGATTAGATAGAAAACATTGTAGCCAAGATATAGTAGAGTGGTTAAAGCCCATAATTTTAATTTAAATAATAGAACCGCATGGCAAACTTTATCAAATGCCTTTGACATATCTAAATAAATAGCATCAACTGCGAAGCTATTCTCAAACGATCTCACTATATAATCCTGGAACATCATTAAGCTAGTAGTGGTAGATCGGCTACTACGAAAACCATGCTGCTCATTTATTAAAATATGTTTTGTTGACCATGCCAATTCAACCGATATTAGCTTGTCTAGGAGTTTTGGAATTGAGGACTGAATTGCAATACCTCTGTAATTGCTAGTATCATCCCTTCTACCCGATTTAAAGATTGGTCTTAGATATGTTCTTTTCCATAATTCTGGAAAGTTACTGTATCTCAAAGAACAGTTAAAAAGTAGTAGTAATGGCGTTGTAATAGTGCAAATACATGCTTTAATAAAACTAGATGGGATGATGTCAGGACCTCAAGAGTTGCGGAATTTTATAGATTCGATACCTCCATAAATTTCACTTTTTGTGAAGCTCCACGCAACGTCATCAACTAATAAAGTACTATTAGGAATATCGTGAGTGTATACAGATGAAAATTTGCAAATAGATTTACACACTCCTGACCATTCCTGCTGGTAATGTCATTAAGATACATAGTCTCAGGGAAAGAGTTTTGGTTGTCTGACTCTCTAACAAAATTCCAAAAATTAGATGGGTTGTGTTGAATGTTTGAATTCACTGATGTTATGTATTGATTATACATCGTAGTTGTAGAATATTACATCTATTTCTCAATAACTTGAAATTTCGAAACTTATCAGATGTTTGGTGACGTTTACATTTTTTGTGCGCGGCCTTCTTATCTTTAATCAATTTAATGAGTTCTTTAATGAACCAGCAAGGATACGTAGAAACCTTGATGCGTTTTACTGGTACGAATGTGTTGATGATGCCATAGCCTATGGTATAAAATTGATTTACGATGGAATCAATATCATTTCCAGATAATACATTAATCCAGTCAACAGACGCTAAATGATGGTTGATTGTTATGTAATTTGCCTTAGATAAGTCATGAATGAATTCATTATAATGGAAACTTTTAGTTATTTCAGTAAATTTAGTTGAAATGCAGTATGTTATATGGTGAAGACTAATAGGCAATATCAAATCAATAGCTTTAGAAACGGTACATAAATCAAGGAAAACGTTATTTTCATTAGGAACAGAGCAAGTCTGAAATAGATTGTAGTAGCTGAGACGACGAGAAATAATTAATTGAGCTGGTTCTGGATTGGTAGATTTGTGTACCAACCCAAGGTCATCATGCAACCAAGTCGCTGTAGAAATATTGAAATCGTCGCAGTAAAAGTTTGGTATTTACAAATTTCTCTGCCACGCTATCTATTGTGTCACACAATGCTTCATATTTACTAATTGGGGAATTTGGTGGTATATAAACTGCGCCAACCACCAGCTTTAGCGAACCATATGATATACTAACAAATAACTGTTCAACAGAATTATTTAAAATACAAAAACGTTCACTAACAAAACTATTATGAACAGCGATTGAAACACCACCACCATGAGTTTTATTACTAGAAAGATGGTTTCTATCTTCCCTAAAGATTGTATAGTTCATTAGTTTTAATTCACTGTCAGAAATATCATGGTTAAGCCATGTTTCTACGATAACAATTACGTCATAAAAACTACTGTTAACAATAAACATAAAGTCCTTCATTTTAGTTCGAATACCACCGGCATTTTGAAAAAAAAAACTTTTTTGATTCCACATTTCCGTTAGCACTGGACTTGACGATTTTGGGAACCCGTGAAATATGTTTGATTTGAATATTCGGCTCACCATTTTCCATTCTTCGAAGTAGTTCCCTTTTGACAAGTTGGAATTCTTCTCTCTGGACTCGGGTTCTATCGAAGCTGAATTTGATGGAATTATTCTTTAGTTTGCTGGTTTTGTAGATACTTTGTTTAACAGGATCATGATTGTTTGAAATAATTTTGATTGTTCTAGGTTTAGAATTTTTAGATTTGTTAAAGCCGACACGAAACATTTTAATTGGTGAAATATCTATGTCTAAAGGTTCGAGAACAGACTTTATTGCAGTAATTTTCTCGTCTTGTCTGCCTCTTGAAGTAGAAGAACTGGATTCCGCAACATTATATACCATTATATTATTTTTTCGTTGGTTTCGATCCTCCATTTCATTAAAAATATTCTAATCCGAATGCTAAGTACTATTTACTATATGAGTAATAGTTTCAAACTTGTGGTCTGTGGGTATCCGGTGCCGGAATACTGAACTCAAATACAATTTCAATGTTTTCCGTTTTTTACCCCCTACGGGGGTGGTTTTCGGGGAAAGCCCGGGGGTAGGAGTGGTAAACTTTTTGATCTTATTAGGAGTTCAGTACTTGACATGCACACAAATGTTCAACTAATTCGGTCGATATTTACAGGTTGGGTGGTATTTTCGTCTCGGACGACTGGACTATGTTTATAATAAATAGATTTTAACATTTTTGTTTTTATTAGAATTAGAAAAAACTGTTAGGGCCATTTGTAATCCGACTGATTAACTTTACTCATCCATAAATCATTGAATAAACCTCTCATTAAGTCAAAATTCTAAATTATAAGAATGTTATAAATATTTAAACCATCATAAACATATCTATATCATCAAGATGCGATTGTGTAAACAATTTGCAAATCAAATTATGTTTCTAAGAAGCACTAATCACTGATTAACCCATTAATGGCCGAGCAAAGTATATAGTTAACTCTAAAAGTTGATTTTAGATAAAATTCTACACTTATTTATATGACTTCAATGAATCACTTAAAATACAGGGTGTCCACAAAGAGTAGGGGGTATTTGTAAATTGAATAAAAAATAAAATAAAAGTAAAAAAAAATAAGTTTTATATTAATTTTTAGACAAAGTTTTGGAAAATTAAGTGCCAAAGATTACGATGTTTTCTTTTTATTCAATTTACAAATACCCCCTACCCTATGTCTACCTTATTGGTGAGTATTTTCTAAATCTGTAAAAACTTTGCCAAAGTAAATATTCTGACGCATCAGAAAGTGATCAATTTTAATTTATCTTGCGATTACTTTTTGTTTAATAAATATCAACTTTTCTTTTTCAAATGGGAACATATGGTAATATGCACATCATTAAGTTGTATTTTCAACGCTGATTTCAACAGTGTGCTACACATGCAGTTTTTCACATGTTTATTTGTTTATGGTATGTAATCATGGCAACAAACAATTTATCTAATAAAAAAGAGAATTTGACAAAACAAATGACAACCAATCGATAGTAATATTTTTTAAAATAAGCTATCATATGTATCTTAGCCACAAAAGTAAGAATTGAATTGTTTTAAAACAATTTAAAAAAATGAAATAAAAAACTGTACAGGTGTTACACATCATTGAAATCAGGGCGAAAAATGCAGTTCAATGATGTGCATATCACTTTATGTTCCCATTTAAAAACAAAAGTTGATATTAATAAAATAAAAACAAATAGCCAATTAAATTAAAATCGATCACCACCTGCTGCGCTATAGTATTTAATCTGACAATTTTGTTACAGATTTTGAATAAAATTACAAATAAGGAAGATATGGGGTATTTTCGATAATCGCCTATTTCCGTTTTTTCTCAATTACTTCAAAGGTTTACAAAATCTCTATTGTTTCTTAACGGGATCTAAATAAGCACATAAAACTACACAACTTTGCCCATTTACCCGAATCTCTCGATACCCATACCCATACTGTCCTACTCAAAATAGGACACCAGGTACACCCATCAGATAACATTTTACTGGGAAATTGATGTACCAGTTTAAAATCCCTAGTTCCATTTTAACATTCTCAAAGTATCTTTACACTCGTACATTTTCAGCAGCAACTTTTTTTGCGCAATTTTTAAATAGCAAGTTGGATTTGCAAACAACAAAGTGTTAGTTTAAAGTCACTCAAATCGATCTAAAAATTCATAATTTATTGTCTGTAAACAAAGTTTGCTATATAAAAACTGCGCAATAAAAGTGTACAAATGAATTTGCTCCATTAATTTGTCCAAAATTGCGCAACTTTGCAAAACTTACATCTTTTTAAATAAACAAAAACCCCATACACTCAAGGTAAACTCAATACACACCTTACACACGCAACATTCACATTTTACACGGAAACGAAATTCTTCAGCGCGCCAGCAACTTCACGCTCCAACGACAGCCTTTCTTAAGCAAGGCCGAACCGCTCACCGGCGCATCCACCATAACTCCCTCAAAATATAATCCGAATCGGTTTCGCCGAATCGAAAATTCCCTCTTTGCACAAAAATAATAAAACAGCAATAAAAAAAGCGGAGCGACAACGATATGTGAGTAATGACCATCCACTGACCCGAACTACTTTCCCGGAAACAGGGGACAAAGGCACATCCGGCCGCGACAAGGACCGCCTCATCATCATCATCGCCATCACCGAACGCTGATCAGTCAGTGAGTGAGCAAAGGTGATACCGATAGCAACCGATAAAAGGGTACACTTGTAAGTAACTCATTTGAATTTGTAAAAAAAAAACAGAAGGAAAATAGTGGTGGTGGTCGAAATTTCGCGTCTTGAATTTTCGGAATTGATTGGCTGGTGGAGGTGGCAGAGTCGAAGAGGGTATATTTATTGAAACCTTGCTCTTAAATTAATAGTTCGATGATGGTTGCGCAAGTTGGCAGTTCGGTGGTGTGAAAAGTTGTCAGGGTTTTGGGTGTGAATTTTATTCCGATATTTGATTTTGGGATTTCAGATTGTTGGTGTTGAATTTTTTCCGTTAACGAAATAATCGGGTTTTGTGGTGACACTAAGCGGACTATATTTAAAACTGGTGAGTACTAACATCATCAGAAATATTACCATTTCATTATTTAAACATTTTAGTGGAATAAATAGTTTTAAAAAAATATGTTTTATATCCGTTCAAATGTCAGTTTATTCAAGCATTTTCTTTAATTAATTAACTTAGTCAAACATATTACACTATGCGTATCAAGGCTTACCTTCATTCAAGTAAGTTTATCTTGATTTTGAAATCTCTTGATCTGAATTTAAACTACTCAAGTAATTCATAAGATTGAGTTGACGTAACATTTTATACTAATCTAATGTCATTTTGAATTTAAAGTTCCAAGCAAGCAAATAAAATAACACACTTTTTTTAAAGAAAAAGTTTACTGTTGTGATAGAATCTCAGTTTATTTCAATCATAACTTAAAAATATCTCATACTTCAAGACGCTCTTCTCTAAACAAAAGCTTTTGAGCATACCTTGAATACTATTTTTGGGTTTCGCAGAAAAACTCAAAAACAAAAACCCCGTAACATAAAATATTCTTTCATTAAATAGATTACCTTTCAGGATTTTTTTAATCACGATTTATTTCAATCAGATATAACAAATACAGAACTGTCGAAATAAAAAAACATATTAATGGAACAATATACAACACAGCAAATTATTCTTGTTCAATGAATATCGTAAACGCTTTGCAAGCACAATTCTGGGACATCGTAGCCCAGCTCTTCCGGAGTGTCAACTCCCAGCTCGCTCAAGAGAGGGGTGATTTCTTGCACGATATAGGGGTAAATTTCGTCAACGCGATCGCCGCACTTGTTTTTGACAGCCTCCAAAAATCTAACGGCGATGGCATAGTCGTTGACGCGACGACAAGCGCACAAGACTGCGGTGCACATTTCTGGGCTTGGCACCATGTCCAAGCCTATGATGTCGTTCATGCCTTGGCGCACATCCCAGCCGTCGATCTCAGGTCTGGCAAAAAAAGACAAAAACCTGCAAAATAACATAGAATAGGCGTTTATGGATGCAGTTATTCCGATTTATAGGCAAGTGGTGGAATTGATTGGGGTTTAAGTGCCAAAATTAATATTCCTAGACCAATGAGGGAGAAAATGAAAATAAAAACATCCAGATTTGGTGCAAGACCACGGTTACATAGACGTTTGTATGTATATCTGTAATGGGGTTATTTAGCCGAAAATACTAAGACTTTTAACCCCTAAATTGTAATTTAAAATGCGATTTGCGTCCAAATGGTGAGTTTCCTAAAAAAAAACTAGCACCAGATTCGAGCGTTTCATGCATATTATCACCGACTCCGTTTAAAAAATATTGAAAATACTGGTATTTCGTAGTGTAGTCTTAGATCACGGCGACGCGGGTTCTGCGTGAAAATACACTAGTACAGTATGGCTATTAATTTACAGTACTAGTGCAATAGATTCTATTTTCAAATATTATCACAAATATGAAAGTACGATACGAACTGTACATTCAACGTAATAGAGAGCACTTAGAATATGTTATTTATTACGCTAAAACTTAAATGTTAGTTTTTTTTGAATACAGTTTGAAAGTTGCAGTTTTAGTACTATAAATTAATAGCTATACTGTATTATGAATACTGATAATATAGGCGGGATTGGCCACGCCGGCTTGATTTTCCGATGTACCGGATATGTACAGAATCATATTAGATATCGCAGGTTTTCTAAAAAACGCTCGTGTGGCCGCGGTCTAACACTGCATAGCGAAGTACCCGAATTTTTAAGATTTATTAAACGAAATCTTAGATAAATATGTATGACACGTAGGAAGCTGATGCTAGTTTAATTAGAAATTTTGCTGTTTGGACGCAAATTACGATTTTAATTCCAATAATCACATTATATCTAAGTAGGTATTTAAGAAATGTTTCTTTTAAGTATACATATTCTGATGTTACAACTGTAAATTTTCAAACATTCGCTGTGTTTCAAAATTACTGCATTAGCAAACTGATTTTTCAGTATAGTACAAACATCACAACATTTCAGTGTTTTATACGCGTGGCGCACAAAGTAAAATTTCGAGTTTAGAAAAGCCTGAATTTGAAAGTTAAGGACGTTTATTTTATCATGAGTGAAATGTATACTTGTAATGTGTTTGTTTGGGTTACAACGTTACAACAATACGAATATAAACTGAAAACATGATAAAATCACGTCGGTTAACGTCACTGTTAGTGTACAATTAGCATCGTGCTATTTGCCTTACAAATTAAGATAACACTACAAACACACATAACGTCTAAACTGGAACATTAAACGCGACTTGCGGCCAAACAGCGAGTTTCCTAAAAAAAACGAACTTCAGATGCACGTTTTACCTCGATTCCGTTTTAAAAAAACATCATTGTGCAATCAATGAATCTTGTGCAGCTATACCAGGCGTATCACAAATTTGGTACTAAGAAGAAATTGAATTTTGCGATGATCCAGAAACTAAACTAAATTGCACTTCCGTTTTTACCAAATTTGCATTAGATTTTAAATTTTAAAAGTAGATTTTTTTTCCGACCGCGCTATTGATTTTACGGAAATATCCGTTTTGGGGTCTCAGGAATCGGAATCAAATGTTAACTCAATGATGTCGGTCCGTGGTCTGTCATTCAGTCGGTCTGCACGATTTCAGTAAAAATGCCTCATGGAACTGTTATCAAATTTTGTATTTGGGTCCTATTCCATAATATCTTGCGCCCAGGTAAAAATGGGTAAAGCCCAGGAACCGGAAGTGGATGTTTACTCTTAGCGGTCTCTTCGTATCTCGTAAATTATTAACATTGTCGAAAAATCTTTCAAATAAAAGTTGTAGAGAATCAAAAAATAAACATTTAATAAGTATATGCTTTTTGTCGTAGCTCTTTTAGTTTTCTTGAAAATGGTAAATATGATTTTTTTAAACATCGTTTAACCCCCTTTTTAGGCCAAAAAGGTGGTCATGGTACCTAATACAAATTTCCTAGATAGATTTTAAGCATTTTCTTCATTTAAAGAATTCTGACATGAGTCATGAATGCCATTATAATAAAATGTAAATTTAATATTCGACGTGCCAAACAATTGAAGATGTTCTGTTTCGACCATAATCTATTGATTAAAAACAGATAGAAGTTAATGACGTCACGGTAAAAAGGTAATGGGTTGACTATAATAGTTTGATCGTTTGTGCTGCACTAACTCAAACTAAGTTCAAGTTTGTGACGTCATCAGTTCAAGTTAGTATAACCGAACGGAACTTCACATTGACAATTAGAGATGTGTGGCTCATGTAAATTGTAACGGACGGATTCAGTGCAAAAAGTGCTGCACTAGTTCATGCAACGAACAGACCTAATACGTTGACTATACCTAATCTCATTTTCTTCAAAACTGGACATTTCTGAATATATTAACATTTTCTGTAAATTTGATTAAAGTTGTAGATTGTGTGACGATTTTAGCAAGTTATAGAGAAATGCGCACCATCTCTTACTTTAAAAATTTCATCATATCTGGATAAGTAAGAATTCTTCGCAAATCTTAAAGATTCTTAACCTCAGAATTGTAACTTAAAATGCGATTTGCGTCCAAACGGCAAGTTTCCTAAAAAAAACTAGTATCAGATTAGTGCATTTGATACATTTGTATCTCTGATTTCGTTTAAATAATCTTAAAAATTCGGGTATTTCGTCGTGCGGTCTTAGACCACGGCGACGCCAGCGTTTTTTACGCGGTAGTTCTGTCTGAAAACACGCTAATATGGGCGGGATGGGATTTTCCGTCGCAGTCGATTTCCTAGATAGATTTTGAACGAACGGAATATTATATCTAGATATCGCAGGTTTTCAAGCAGAACAACATTTCTTGCAAATCTTAAAGATTTATTTTGCCTTAAGCCATTGCCAAATACTTACCCTTTTAAAACACCCGGGTAAGTAAAAAATCGCAGTAAAGCTCTTTTCCAACTGTTAAAAATACGGAGTACAGTTTCTGAGAAATCAGTTTAGATATTAACCATAAAAAATCTAAACATTCTGCATAAAGTAATTGGTTCATGATTACCGCGTAAATAAAACGAGCCACAGAAGTAAAATAAAAGTGGTATAAAAATGTTAAATCAAAATTGAAAATGTACCTCGAAATGAATGCCTCCAAGATTACATTGCTCTTATGGAGATTTCTAAGCAACGGTTAATTTTATTTTTTATTTAATTTAGATCAATCAATTTAATGCAGCATATTTATAATAATTACTTTAACAATTTAAAGGAATATGGAGAAGAAATAATGTTTCCTATGTAAGTATTCCACGAGTATATGAGATCATTTCTGTTCCATTATTTAGTTTACGTTAAATTTAAGCTAAGAATAATCTTTATGAAAAAAAAAAAATAATAATGTCAACTTATCCGCAAAGCTTCAATGCACAATATGCATAAGTGTCAAAGCTAGGTTTTTATTATTGTGAAAGATTAATCGTTTTTCATTCTTATAGCCAAATTACATGTAAATTTCCAACCTTAATGCTAACTGTTATTCAAATCAATATTTTCGGCAGAAGTTATTAATGAAACATGTTTTGATATAACTTTTTAGTTTAATGGACTTTTTTAGAATACGTGTTAATAAACAAAATAACTTTCTTAAAATAGAAAAATACATTGCGAAATCGAAGTAATTAATAAACTCCAGCGATAGAGCGTATCTTTTGCTTATTTAACCTTTAACTTCTTTTAATCGAAAAGACCCCAAGCAGAGACGTTTGCATAACAATATCGCATGTTTTTGAACAATAGTGACGCAAAGAAATATGTACAAAGAATGAAATAAACAAATTTGATATTTTTTTATCAAATAATTGAAGCTGCATACAGAGCAGTTTTCTGTTAAGACCCGGTGTAGACTGAGTAAATGTTCAGGCATTTGTTGTTCTTGTGAAATCGTTCAATCTGAAGGTTCTAACGTGTGTATCCACTCCTTAATTAAGCATGAAGTAAAATTTCGAGTTTAGAAAAGTCTAAAATCTTGGATTTGCCGGCGCGCAAGCGAAGCGAGTCGCGCCGGCAAATCCAAGTTTTCGGGCTTTTCTAAACTCGAAATTCTACTTCATGCGCCAGCCGTACAAAACACTGATTTCCAGTGAAATTCAAAATATATTGCTTATTGTTAAATTTTTGTATAAATGGTTATTTCATTATTAGAAAACTAGAAAATTGAACTTTAAACTCCAGTTTACAGAAGAACTCAATTCAATTTTTAGTAGAAATAACAGTTTAACTATGTTTGTTGGTCAGATCTGCACTCTTAAGGCTCTAAATTTAGGACTTTGCTGTTTCCTGCAAAACAAGATTTCAGTCATTGACACACAAATAAACATAGTTCCGTTAAAAAAAACGAACGAACGTCAGAAACATTGCATAAAATGTCCTAGCTCTTCCTCATCTTTTCAATATCTTAACATTCTTGTATTTTATGAACAAAAGGAATTCCATAAAGTAAAACTCCATGAAACCAATTTATATTTTTACAAAAAAACTCACTTATTCTCCACGCTTTCCTCACTGCAATGATGTATAGTAAGATGGTGCAGATTCCTATTACCCGCAGTCGAGGCCAGCGCTTTCGCTGTCGAAACCAGGCCACGCCTACCGATTGTCCTCAAAAGCATAGCCTGAAAAAATTCCAAAACACCACAATTACAAACCACGTCAAACGTGACAATTCAAAGGTCAATAGAATAAAATTAGAATCGATCGTTTGACAATAATAATAATAATAAACAAACGAAAAATAGTGTAACGTATGCGAAAAAAGTGAGGAATGTGTCATTGGGAGTCACGGATGAGTTCGCTCGGCCGATGGACAGATAGAGAATGTACCATGAGCTTATTTCGACCAGGATGCTCACTTCCGGCCCCTCTTTGTTAAACTAACACGCGAGACGTGTGTATCTATTATGACTGTCCATAGTTTGATTCTAATACAAAGCAGAAAAATATAGCCAACTATACAAATACTGAAAAATCAACCAGTTTGAATCGAATTGTTCCCACAGGTTGTACGCTTATTGATTGTTCCAGATTTTTTGAGAGGTCCAATCTATGGGAGTTTGGAGTCATTGATTGTTCCCACAGGTTTGATTGTTTGACATTTTTGAGAAGTACCACTAATTATCATTGATTGTTTGGCATTTTATTTTAGCAGCACGACCAATGATAAATTGAATTTATTGCTTAAAATTTGGAAATATTTATTCAGAATTTCATTGTCGAGGAATGGTAAACTCGTACTTGGATTCAATTGAGCAAAATTGCAAGAAGCTTCTTAGTCATTTGGAACTTTGCGATGTTGAATTCAAGTACGAGTATACCTTTCCTTGAAAATAAAATTCTGAATAAATATCTATAAAATCCAAGCAATGATTCCTCAGTCCCTCTCTCATTTAACAGTATTTAATGACTTTTTTCTTCAAGCCAATGACATATTTTGCCATATAGTGTCTTCATCAGGCAGATATTATTTGTTTGGATCAAAGTGCACAAAACTGCAATTGGCTATAAATTTAAAAGCATTCAAAGACTTGTACCTTTAAATATCTTTCGCTATTTGGGCTTCAAACAGAGATAAAGTCACTGTATGATGAATGAAACATTTTGCAATCTTTAAAACATTGAAATTCTAATATTCAAATATGTTCAAAGTTTTACTGTTAAGGTTTGTGATGTTAATTTTCTAAAATTTTTATTTCAGGTGGACCAAATTATGTCCAAATAGTGACCACGCGTCTCAAACACCCCATACCGGATCAAAATGAAAAGTTACCCTTACGTTCCCAGCATGGTGCAAGCAATCACAGTACTCACGGTTTTGAAAATGATGACGAAAGGTAAATTAAACCCAAAAGGTTTTAATTTTAAGAATAACATCCAATATCTTTCAATCTAGAAATTATTATAAAAACTTAGAAGAAGTGCAGCCTCAACAATAACTTTAAATAAGCATATTTTGACACTAAAAGAAGTGCAATTTTATCAACCTTTCAAGAGCACCAAACATTTTTACATCTGACTTGATGATTTTAACTAATTGACGTATTCATTCCTTGTTTTATTTGTTTAGCTCAAACATCATGCGGATCTGGCTCAATGAACGGAAAAGTAATGTACGAGCGATTGCCAAACACCCAACTGCAAGGTTTCGACGACGACATTGTGAGAGATACTGCACCGCCCTTTATGGTCCTAGAAAAATGCCAAGATTTGTGTCTGAGAGATCGAGCTTCCAACAACATAGTTAGAACATGCACCTCCTTCGACTTCCAACCCGGCAGCAGAATAGCAACC
This sequence comes from Philonthus cognatus, assembly GCA_932526585.2. Classification (NCBI taxonomy): domain Eukaryota; kingdom Metazoa; phylum Arthropoda; class Insecta; order Coleoptera; family Staphylinidae; genus Philonthus; species Philonthus cognatus. Next base: position 21,167,877 of record OW052243.1, read on the forward strand.
TTTAACGGCGGACCGGAATATGAAGAATCCACATGTTACCTTACAAGAGAACAAGCCGCACCAGAAGGAATCGGCAACTTGATGCTTGTCCCAAACAGCGTGCATTTCACGGAAGTTTGCATATCATGTAAGTTTTTAAGAAATACCTCCTATTACAAAACACTGTATGCATTTATTTCGTTAAAAGTTAGTACTTATACAGAAGGATAACTTTTAATATTTTTATTGACAGCTTCAAGACCGGATCGCGAATGTCCTAACAGAAGGTACATATTCGAAAGGCATCCTAGGAAAAAGCTGAAGCTACCATCTGCTGATCTCAAGGAAGTTCCTGCATCCAACAGAAGCGAGTGCGAGGACAAATGCCTCAACGAGTTCAGCTTCGTTTGCAGATCGGCTTCCTTTGATTCGGCGATGAGGATGTGCACGTTGAGCAGATTCACCCGTAGGACTCACCCGGAATTGCTTGAAGATGAGCCGAGTTCAGATTATTTGGAGAACACCTGTTTAAACGGTAAATACTCAAATCTCACACTAAATTCCCTCACAACGAGAGAGAATCATTAAAATTGAGGTTTCCGCGAGAGATATAATTTAGTGTTCCTTTTTTGAAAAAAATACTTGGACCTTTTTGAACATTTTATTGTCTTATAGAGCCCTAGAACGTTTCGAGGTGATTTCTAATAATTCACAGAAAAAATAACTATTTCAGTTCCACGCCGTCTGCAAGTACCATTACTTGCAGAATATTCTAGTCAATTCTGTACCAAGAACGGAGTGGAACTAAAATGGTTCTCCAAGTCATGTTGTAGGTAACATGATCAGTTCTGTTGTTTTTTAGTAATCCGTTCAACTAATAACTTCATTCTAACAATAACATTAAGAATACTTCAATGTCATTTTTAATTTCAGCTGAAAGAAGATGTGATGGCTTAGCAGTCTTCATAAAAGAAGAAAACAAACGCCTAGGAGGCCCGTTCGAAGTGGACCTCTTTAGCAACATCACCTTGGAAGATTGCCAGGCGATGTGCGTCCGCGCCGAAAAGTACTTCTGCCGCTCTATCGAATACGACGAAATGACAAAACAGTGCACGATCTCCGAAGAAGACTCGATCTCCCAAAAGGACGATATCGGAGTGAGCAGCAGCCCAACACATCACTTCTACGACTTCGCCTGTTTAGACAGCCGTAAGTAGTTCTTGCTTGATCGTGATTTCACCCAAGATTTTTAATCCTAGCTCAAATTTCAGCACGGGGATCAGAGTACCCGGACAATTCCGTGACGTCGCATCTTTTCACCGGGAAACGACCGGACACGGCTTTCCAGCGTTACAGGAATAGCAGGTTGGGAGGGGAGCATCATTCGGAAATTTCGGGCAGGTCGTTGAGCGAGTGTCTTGATGAGTGTCTCCGGCAACCGAGCTTTCAATGCAGATCAGCTGTTTACAGCGAGAGATACAGGACTTGCCGTTTGAGTAGATACAATCAGAAAGATGGGATGCGAATTATTTATGATGCCGATTATGATTACTACGAGAATTTAATGCGTAAGTAGATTAAATTTATTTAGAACTTGTATTTATATAACAATAAAACTTTTAGTTGGATCTGATGGAGAAGGAGGAAATGGCAATCAAAGACCAGGAGAAAGACCTGATGATAGATACCCAGGAGGCCCCGGATACAGACCAGGCTCAAGACCTGGAGATAGGTACCCACCTAGCAGATACCCTGGTTATGATAACAGAATACCCGGTGGAGATGATGATCGTTATCCGATTGATCGCTATCCGATTGATCGTTATCCTGGTGGACGGCCTGGTGATAGAGATAGGGATAGGTATCCTGGGGACAGAGATAGGGACAGATATCCAGATGATAGCCGATACCCAGTAGGGCCGCCAACTGGGAGTAAATACCCAGATGACAGGCTTCGCCCTCATGATAAGTACCTACCCGGTGGTGATAGGTACCCAGATCGTAGACCGGGTGGAGATAGATACGGAGGGGGTGATAGATATGGTGATAGAGACAAATACGGAGGGCGAGATAGATATGGAGGGTCTGATAGATACGGAGGATCTGATCGTTATGGAGGGTCTGATAGGTATGGAGGAGCCGATAGATATGGAGGGTATGATCGTTATGGAGGATCTGATAGGTATGGAGGAACGGATAAATATGGAGGCAGAGATAGATACGGTGGTAGTGACAGATATGGAAGTAGTAATAGATATGGTGGCAGTGATAGATACGGTGGACGAGATAAGTATGGAGGAAGCGATCGGTACGGAGGAAGCGATAGATATGGAGGAGGTGATAGATATGGAGGAAGTGATCGATATGGAGGGAGCGATAGATATGGAAGCAGTGATAGATACGGCGGAGCCGATCGGTATGGAGGAAGCGATAGATACGGTGGAAGCGATAGGTATGGAGGAAGCGATAGATACGGTGGAACGGATAAATATGGAGGAAGCGATCGGTATGGTGGAGCCGATAGATATGGAGGAAGCGATAGATACGGCGGAGGAGACCGATTTGAAGTAAACGATCGATACGGAGGTAGTGACCGGTATGGTGGAAGCGATAGATACGGAGGTAGTGATCGTTATGGTGGAAGCGACCGTTATGGAGGTAGCGATCGCTACGGAGGAAGCGATCGATTTGGTTCCAGCGACAGATACGGTGATACTGACCGCTATGGAGCAAGAGGCAGAGATCGGTACCGTGGAGGAATTAGAGATCGCTACGACGATAGATACACTGGTGGCCGTTTAAATTCAAATCGCTTCAGCTACTATGGAGATGACAGAGATGGCGGGAACCGGTGGTTTTTTAGACCTGATCGCAGGCCAGGAGGCCGACCTTATGATGAAAGACCACCCGCCGTCAGACCTTACGATGACAGACCCCCTGCCATCAGACCTTATGATGACCGTGATAGACCTCCCGGAATCAGACCTTACGATGACCGCGATAGACCTCCAGTACCCTCTATAGACGGACCAAACAGGCGCCCCTTTTCACCAGGTCCTGATGGACCCATCTACGATAACTTTCTTGGAGGCGGAGGAGGAGGAGTAGGGCCAGGAGGAGGAAGGCCATTCTCTAGCAGATGCGATGAAGGAGAAACATTTAAACAAGCAGGAGTTCGGCAGAGAATACGCAAGGATTATGTCAGGAGATTCGCAGTTGCAAGTTCCTTAAACCACTGTCAGAGAGAATGCGTTGAAACAAGAGATTTTGTCTGTAGATCATTCAATTATAGGTATGTACACGTATAAAAAGACACAAATCAAAAAGGTTATATTTGAATTGTTACATTTCCCGTTTTCAAATAGATCATTTTTTATCCATTAAAGAAATATTAAAAAAATAAAAATACCCGCCACATTAACTCTCACAACCATTACTACAGGGATGGACCTCCACCTTATGAAAACGAAAGAGAAAACTGCGAACTGAGCGACAGGGACTCCAGGGATCTGGACCTGAGCAACCCGCAATACTTCGACAACACCGGAAATTTCGATTTCTATGAGAGATCCCTAGGCCGCCAGGGAGTTGACGGGGACTGTCTGGATGGTACGCTTAAATTGAATTACTAAAGCATATTATATCCTCTTCTTCTATGTAACAGTTTTTGAAAAGATTAAAAAACTTCTCAACAATGCCAACTTTTTATGCACCTGTGAAACCTATTTTAGTAACGCAAGTGTGTAACGAGGATGGAATGGAGTTTACTCTTAGGACGCCCGAGGGATTCTACGGACGGATGTATACCTATGGTTTCTATGATAGGTGTTTCTTTAGAGGAAATGGCGGGACTTTGAATGTGTTGAGGATTAGCGGAGCTCAGGGTTACCCGGAGTGCGGTACCCAACGTTATGGTGATACCATGACGAATATCGTGGTGGTTCAGTTTAGTGATTACGTCCAGACCGGAAAGGATAAGAGGTTTAATCTGACTTGTTTGTTCAGAGGACCTGGAGAGGCTGTTGTGTCTTCAGGTTTTATTGGAGCAGGGTAAGTATCTAATTGTATACAATATCAAAATAACTCAGTCATATAGATAAACAAAAATCCTTCTTAAGTGGATTTTTGTATTGACGAATTACTTGTCGTCTTTGAATGTCTTATGAACAATATTTCAAAAGCACCCATTGGAATTGAGCATAAGTTCAGAATAAACGTGTTCGCAAAAATCCACTTAACTAGGGTGAAACGTTAAAGTATTAGGTAAACAAAAAAATTCTATTTTTCATTTATCAGATCTGGAAGTCCCATTCCCATTGAGTATTTACCAGCGGAGAATACTTTAAGCTCGAAAGTCAGGCTTATGATTCTGTACCAAGGAAGACCAACTACTACAATAGCCGTGGGAGATCCTTTGACCTTCAGGTTGGAAGCTCAAGATGGGTACAACTATGTGCAAGATATTTTCGCTACAAACGTCGTTGCAAGGGATCCATATTCTGGAAGATCGGTTCAACTTATTGATAGGTTTGGGTGAGTACAAAGGGTGAGAACAAGATAGACAGTGGCTTTTAACCCCCAAAACCCGAGAATATATACCTACAAACTAAGTCAAAGTGTGTTATGTGAAAGTTAGTATCCAAAAGTTTTTTGTTTACGGAATCAAATTATCAAAATTCTAAAAGAAAGACCACCTTCAAATATGTTTGCAGAATTGTAATATTTCTCTTTAATAATGTTGTTTATCACTAAAACGGGAAATGTTCGGTTGGTATATCAGAAACATATGAGAGAACTAGAAATGAGTCAACTTTCTTACCCAGTATCAATATTTTTCCTTGGAGTTAGAGTTCCTAGACTCCTATTAATGGACACTAAAAATATAAATAAAACTGCCAAAACGCGGTTGTAGAATATTAAAAAAAAATTCAATCGTACAAATACAACTTTCGTTGGAAACCTTAGAAGCGATGCAACATTTAAAAGTAGCATTTTAAGTACACACTAGTCCTTTGAAACCATTGACCCTTAGAAGACATACCTAGAAGACCTACATTTTCTGAAATTATCTCCTTAATTTTACCTAATTCTGGTTCATGCCATCTTGTTAACAGATTTTTACTAATCCACCACTATTGTTGTTTTAGTTGTCCTGTGGATAGCTACGTCTTCCCTGAATTAGATAGAGGTCGAAGCGGCGACAGCTTAGAAGCGAGATTCAACGCCTTCAAAATCCCAGAATCCAATTTCCTCGTTTTCGAGGCAACTGTGAGAACTTGCCGAGAGGGGTGCCAACCAGCTTACTGCCCATCGCAAAGCGGACGCTCAGAACCGTCATTCGGCAGAAGAAAGCGTGACGTGAACTCCACATTGGAAATAGAGGCAACTACTAACTCGACCGAAACTGAATTAGATTTTAACGGGAACTATAACGACACTACAACCGTTTCCTTCCCGGAAGGCTCGAAGGAAACGGAAGCGAAAGAAACCGAGGAACCGGAATTCGTACGTGAGATGATTGAGGTGTTTGAATCTAGGGAGGAACTCCAGCAGGAAGCCAGAAGAGCCATCCCTATCTCGGAATCGGTGTGTATTACAAACGGGGAGTACCATGGGCTAATAAGCGCTATTTTAGCATTAGCGGCCATTTTGATAACAGTCTCGCTTCTCGCCGGGTTCGCTTATCGGAGATACTGGACGGTGATGCACAAAAACATCATGGCAGACAGGGCTTCGTCGAGGGTCTCCTCATCGTATCCAACCACCAGGAGCAGCGGGGTCTCGTCGATTTTCGGCAGCGGCTTCCAGAAACCCTTCAGCGGATTTGGCAGGAGCAGGAATTTCCCAAGCTTGGCCAAGGACTCGGATCTGGAGTGCCCGCTGCCGGCACCCGGAGGACCCTTCGAAGATCCTTCGGAACCCATATACACGGATCCCTCGCTCTTTGAAAGATCTCGCAGTTTGAGGAGCATAGCTGTTTCTCAAAAACGGAGACAGTCTCCTAGCTCGCACCACAAATAAAAACCAACAAGTGTTATTTTAAGGTTTTGTAGTCTCATAAGATCGTAACTCTAACTCATGCACATATACTAAAACAATAATATGAGCATGAGTTAAAGGAGTATTGTAACATATATTTTTATGTAATTATTTTAATTTAGGTATTTATTAGCACTGACATATCACAAAATTAACGATATCTCTATTTTTTAGATTAGCCTTAATTTTAGGTCAAAAATATTAGGTTTAAAATATAAATGGGGTTACACATTTAATAATAGGAAACTAATTATCCTGAGTTAACCACAATTTTATTGATTATTTATTTATTTACTCTTTGCTTTATAATGTAATTTACTTACATCCGCTTTTATAATATCTAGTTGACTAGAGGTTGGAGTTCAACTTAACATCAACTGAAAGTTTTCGTTTGCACAATTTTTGGTTGGCAGTTGTAATTAGGGTTGTGAATTTGAATATTTGCGAATATTCAAATACCACATTACTTATATTAAATCACTTACTTTTCACATATTTAGTTTATTTAGCTACTTGAATATTTAAATATTCCAATAAATTAGTGTTAGAAAATGTCTAATATGCTTTCTAAAACTAACCAATTTATAAATTCAAATAGTTTATTTGTTTAAATATTTAACTAATTTGAATGATTCATATATGAATATTCACGAATATTCGAATTCCCAGCTCTAGTTATAATGTCTAGTTGACTAGACGCTGGAGTCCAACTACGCCAACTAGGTGTTTTCGGTTGCACAGCTAACGTTGTCGTCAACAGCTGGTTGATCCAATCGACACGTCTAGTTAATGAACGTTTTATGCAACCGGGTATTAGAGTTTTACTTGGTTTTCTTTTCAAGCTTCTTGACTACTCGCGATTTTATTAGGCTCAAATCAAACAACCAAAACAGGTTAAAGACAATTTTTAATACTTGATGCGATCAAGTATTTGAAATATCACCCAAATACTTCATTTGACCTTGATCACAAGTTACATCACTCAGAAAGTTTTCAAGAAAAATCAAGTCTTCTTCTCCTAATGGACGTAGCAACTAGGCCCGATCAACCTCAGCCATAAATCAAGACAAGTCGCTTGACAATAAAGTCAAGTACTTACAATTCTAACTTCATTTTACACTGCCGGTTTTTGCTGACTTACTCGCCAACTGTTTATCAACCTTACTGCTTTTTTACGTTACTGCCTCATGTTCATCTGTTTAAAGTTAGAGTTCATTAAGTATTATTCATTACTAGCGCACATAATGACTCTAACATTTTAAACGAGGATTTACTCATTTTTTAAACACTGCCTACATTTTTTGTAAGCGCAACTGCCAAACTTGTTTTTTTGATAGTACTTTTACTACTGTACATCCCTGCTCATTGCAAGTTTATTGTGATTTTATTTACCCAACTGTATGTCTTTTGTATAAACAGATTTATTGTACTTTTATGATAACAGCGCACGTTGCACTCGCATTAAAAATTTTATACAAATTGTTTTCTATGTGTTTTGAAATTAATTAAAATGCATCATGGAATACTTTAAAACCCTACAGCACAGGACGACTCCCAAGACGATTGGATTCTTTTTGAGGATTTCAGTCGTGAAATTTAAAATTAGTTTTGTAAATACGTTGATCTGCAATTAATAAAAATCATTAATATAATGATGTGAGTTTTCATAAAAAAGCTTCCATTTAAACAGGAAATAGAAATAATAGAAAATGTTAAGAGTCTATAATGGATTAAATAATATGCATTAAAACTATTAACATTTAATAAATTGGAAAAAAAGAGCCCAGTGTTAGGTAAGGTAATTAAATTAATATGTTATTGTAATTATATAAAAATTAATAAAATTACTTTGTAATTATGAGAAAACTAATAAAAATACTATGTAATTATACAAGGTGGCCAAAAAATGAGTAAAAAGCTTTATATAGCAATATCAATTTTTAATACATAAAATTTAAAAAAAATATCTAAAAAATTTATAAAATAAAAAACTAAAAGAATATATTGTTTGGTTATTCAGTAAGCCTTACGATGCCATTAATATTAAAAATATTTGACTAGAATTTGTTTTTACCATTTTGTATAAGCTGTTTGCAGTAACAATCAACTAAACATTACATAAACATTTGTAATGGAAAGCTGGTTGTTGATAGATATGATTTTATTCAAAACATTTAAAAAATATTGCTGATTTTTTGTGACATATTTAAAATTTCAATGGCGCCGTGAGCGTTAATGAAAAAACAAACAAAGACAAATTATTTGAATTTTCTGCACAAAATTAATTAACGAATCAAATTACCTAAAGCTTTTCACTAATTTTCTGGCCAACTTGTGTTTATACAAAAATTCATTTAATTATTTCGTAATTATGGGAAACATTTCATTCATTAATTGCTGTGAACCAATCGCATGCCGAGACTTTCATTGCTCAATTGCTGTCAACAAATCATATCTAGAGATCCGCGTCACTTAGTTGCTGGCAACCAATCGTGTTCGAGACATTCATTACTCAATTGCTGTCAAGCAATCGTATATAGATATTTTCATTGTACAATTGCTGTCAACTAATCCTATGTAGAGACTGCCATTAGTCAATTCCAGTCAACCAATCATATGTAGAGACTTTCAATAAGGTCTGAAATTCATATGTTATTCGGCCATAAGAACGAACAACGATTAATCTTCCACAATAATGAAAATAGAGATTTGAAACCTATACATATTGTACATTGAAACTTTGCAAATAAACTGACACTATTTTTTTTTTCAAAAAAATGTTTCTTAGATTATATATAAATCGAATAATGGAAGTCTCTCGAATGATCACATAAATCTGTGAAATACTTCCATAGAAAACATTATTTCTTTTTCATATTGCTTTAATTTATTGAAGTAATTATTATAAACATGTTGTATTAAATAGATCGATTTAAAGTAAATGATAATTAAAACTAATCGTTGCTTAGAAATTTCTATAAGAGCAATGTAAATTTTGATTATGCTTTTAATAAATAGGGGGCAGCATCGTGCCATTTCAGTAACATCTTAAAAATATACTGTGATTTCAAAAAACATGTGAAAAGAAATTGAATTTCGGGGCTCCCGATGCGCAGCCTTGAATTTCGAATGTAATTTTTCTGCCGCGGACCGTTAATTGATCATGTTATTGATACAGAACAAAGAAAGACATTATTAAAATATTTCCCAATACATTTTGTAAATATAAGTGCATTTCTGGATTCATGTTTTGAATAGGAATGTGGAATGCCGGTATAGGTTGATTCAAGTGATGAGTCGAAAAATTAATTTTTCGTTTATTTACCAAATTGAATGTGTGACACTCGGCGGTTTGATTACTGAAGCACTTAGTCAGCTCAGCGTCTAGAGTTCAAACTGGGTTATTGTAATTTCTCATTTTTTGTACGGCGCGCGGCGGCTTAGCCTACTCAGCTTGGAGTGTCGTCTACCCAGCTTAGAGTGTGGAGGTCTCGTCGCCTCGTGTTTGCATCTATTTCTTTTGTGTGCTTCATTGCAATTTACTAAATTAGGGATTGCAGCACGCGACAGTCATGTATATTTATAATTGATATTTGATTTTGATAGTTATCACTTAAATTACCTATGTAAATGAATATATATTTAATGTTGCCAGAATTTACCTGTTTGTCTAGAATATTATAAATATATACTCATATGGAATATCAAACTAAAATCATTAATGGTGAAGGCTATTTGGTTATACATACTAACAAGGCCATAGCCTTGGGGGGGGATATAGGGATATTTAAGTGTTTTCTACGCTTGCCTCATGTAGTAAAATTTTCATTTTAGAAAAGCCAAAAATTTTACTTTATGCTTAATCATGAAACAATCGTTAGTAGCTTCAAATCGAACTCATTTAAAAAACAACAAATGCCTCAAAATTAGTGATAGGCAAGATCGATCAAAAAAGATCGACTGATCGATCCTTGCAAGTGATCGATCCGCTCGATCTCTTTGAGCGGATCGATCTTTTCGATCGGATCGATCTTTTCGATCGGATCGATCTTTTCGATCGGATCGATCCTTACGATCGGATCGATCTTTTCGATCGGATCGATCTGTTCGATCGGATCGATCGGATCGATCATTTCAGACCGCTCGATCGGCTTGATCTTTTCGACGACTCGATCTTTTCGGGCGGCTCTATCTTTTCGAGCGACTAGATCTTGGGGGCGGTTCGATCTGTGCGAACGGGTCGTGCTGATCGATGTGATCAATCGGCTCGATCAGATTGGTCATATCGATCGGCACAAGTGGATTGATCAGGTTGTGCGGCTCGAGCAATGATCTTTTTGAGCGGATCGATCATTGAACGATCACACTATTTTTGTATTCTGTTTTGCGCAAAGTGAGACAGCATTTATTAAAAAAAGGATATAGGCAGGGTCTTGGCAGGGCCGAGAAAAAATTACTAATGAGCCGGTTATTTTTCCCGGGCTAGTCTCACACTTTATATCCGAGCGTGCTATTATATTATAGAGATTTTAATAAAAATTTATAATATTTCATTTCATATTAGCTATTTATATATTTAGTAAATACATAAATAGCTAATATGAAATGAAATATTATAAATCTTTATTAAAATTAATACTATTTAGTAACAGCTGTTAAATAACGTTAAAAATAACTAGTTATCACCATTATTGAAAATTAACTGCTTCTCTCATCTTTAGTGTATACTAAAGAACAAAAATGGTGATGTGTCCATCATAGTACTTTCCACGTTTAATTATATAATTGAATATAATTAAAAATAAATTAATTAGAAATATTAACACAGCAGCCGGAGATTGGGATCGAACCCGCACTTCTCAATTAAGAGTCCGGTGCGCTACTGCCTGCGCTACGACACTTGATTTAAATAATGCCTTATCGGTGTTATAATATTCGATCCAATATTATATATCTATTTATTTGATTTTATTTTTTCGAAACCTGTTTCTGTTTTCGTTTATTATGAGTATCACATGTAGGGATGGGCAAGATCAATCAAAAAAGATCGACTGATCGATCCTTGCAAGTTCGAAAAGATCGAGCCGCTCAAAGAGATCGAGCGGCTCGATCTTTTCGATCGGATCGATCTTTTCGATCGGATAAATCTTTTCGATCGGATCGATCTTTTCGATCGGATCGATCTTTTCGATCGGATCGTTCTTTCTGATCAGATCGATCGGATCAAGCGGCTCGATACTTCAACTGATCGATCATTGCTTGATCGATCTTTGCAATGATCGATCTTGCCCATCACTACTCAAAATGCATACGCATCGAGATAAGGTTTCTTGAAACAAAAGTTCCCTGTATGTTTGCGCACACCAGAGCTGGGCCGGAATCGAATCATTCAGGATTCGAATCCTCGAATCGAATCTTTTTAGAGGATTCAAAAGAGGCATTCGAATTCTTTAGTTAAACTGGATTCGCGATCCGGATTCGTTACATTTTTTTTAAGAGGATTCGTATTCGAATCCAAATGCGGGTGATTCGAACCCTCATAGAAGGATTTGAATATTTATAAAAAGATTCGAATACTTACAAAAGGATTCGAATACTTACAAAAGGATTTAAATCGTCAAAAATAATTCGAATTAATTGTGAGGATTAACATAAAAAATTTGTTTTGTGTTTTGTTTTAATTTCTCGTTAAATCACTGTTTAATACGCGTGGCGCATGAAGTAAAATTTCGAGTTTAGAAAAGCCCCGTGAAAATATTATCATAAATGGAGTGGAAGAAGGAGAGAATATAGCGACAGTGGTAAAGAAGCTAGAAAGGGAGCTAGAAACGCCAATACAATTTGTTCGGTGCAAATCGGGTTGCGGGCTCTCCAACCCAATCATCCCGTTTTATCGCCACCATATCTTTCGGTTTTACCCCCTCCTAAATAACCATATAGTGAAACTCTTGCATCGGGCGAGAGAAGACGACCTCCGCGCCTCAACAGTTTTAAATAGTTTTGCCTCCGGCTTTTGTACCGGCCTTCGGCTTTAGTAACTGCCCCCGGCTATAGACTTGCCTCCGGCTTTAATAGTGCAACCCCAAAGGAAGTAGAAGACCAGAAGAGAGCCGATAGTCCTCTTCAAGACCGTACGAGGCTTAAGGTTAGTTCCTTTTTTCCACAATTAATCCTCCCGGATTGGAGAGGCCACCCCCCCCCCCCCTGGTACGCTATTACAAAGCTACCAAACACATGGTCCTTCGCGAACCGGATCCTTCTGATCATTTGCTTAATTTGGGGAAAATTCGCGATAAACTACACGTGCAAATGTAGTTTGTTTCATTTTATTTGCTAATAATTCTCATAATTATTAAATTTCTTTCGTGAAATCAATCATACTGATCATTTTGTTGAGACGAATTGATAAACAATAAGCTATTAGTTATTTAATTTCATTTATTTTATTCGATTAATTGTTAATGGACGATTCATGTCCAAGTTCATTTTTTTAAACGGGAGTTTGGAAAACGTTGTTCCATCTCTCTTGCACACGCTCGCGCTCATCCGAGATCTCCCTCTCCGCGCCCAGCGCTCAGAGTTTCGAGTGTGCGCGCATCACATGCGACGCGCTCTCCGTTCCAGCAGTCAGCTGTTCCGTATTTCTCGCATCTCTGGATTCGCACTCAGCCGCGCGCTTGCATTGTTTATTAAAAATGGCTACAAATAACGATAAAACACCGCCCTCACGTGAGGATTCGAAAACATTTAAAGTTTTAACAGGCCGAAAAGAGCGTCTGTGGACGCAATTACAAGATTGCTATAATTTAATTGTAGGTTTGCCAGCGAAAACAAAAACTTTCAAAACTTGTGTTAGCTTAATAGAAACGAATCGCGCTGAATTTCAAAATATTTTAGACCAACTAGATGCTTTGTCAGTTGACCACGATGACTTTAAAGTCGACACTAATCAATTAGCAAAATCTTATGACGATTTATACATCGCGATATTGACAAAACATAATGAAATGATTTTAAAATCACCTGCTACACCAAGCAGAAGGTGTGCTCAGATGCCTGAAATTCAGATAAATAAGTTTGATGGTTCTCCTGATAAATTCCACTCTTTTATTGCGCTCTTTGACAGTCTCATTCATCATTCTGATTTATCAGATATTGATAAATTCTCTTATTTAATTGGTTATCTTGGTGGGAGTGCGTTGAAATTAGTAGAAAGTGTTCCATTTATACCCGAGAATTATACCATAGCGTATGATCTTTTAGTTGCGCTTTTTTTAACAAAAAACGGGTCATAGCTAATCAGTATCTTTCACAAATTTTTAATTTGCCTTCTTTGAAAGTTGATTCTGTTCAATCGATAGAAGACTTAATTAATGTGGTTCATCCGAATGTCACTGCTCTTCGTGCTTTAAAAATTGATAATTTGGAAGATTACATTTTGTTGGATTATGTTTTGCGTCGCTTGGATTCTAATACTCGGAAAGGTTTCGAATCTAAATATTTGAATGCGGATTTTCCTACTTTATATAATTTGATTGTTTTCCTAGAGGAAAAGTGTCAAGTGTCGAAATTGATGTCCACTTCGGTTGCTTCCCCTAGTAAAACTACCCCTCAAATTAATGTCAAACATGCAGATAAAAAAACGTGTACATATGGCAGTAGAACATACAAAGCAAACCAATTTTTATGCATCGTGCTCACTTTGTAAAGAAAATCATAAACTCATTAAGTGCTCTAAATTTCTTGAATGTTCTCCAACAGAGAGATACAACTTAGTCAAAAAATATAGACATTGCTTTGCCTGTTTAGGAACTCATAGAATTGTTAATTGTACTTCAAAGTACACGTGCCGCGTTTGTGGAAACAAATCTCACAATACATTACTGCATTTTGACAGTAATTTAAATTCTAAATTGGGAAAGGTTCCTCCCTCCGTTGAATATCATCCAACATCGGCTTCGGTTTCATTTGCGAATTTCGGTACGAACAACAAACCATTGTTACTCTTTTGGGTACTGCACAAGCTCAGATTTTAAGCTCGTCAGGTCAATGGCACCCTTGCAGACTCGTACTTGATACTGGAAGTCAAGTAAACTTCATTACTACTAGTTTAGCAGATCGACTAGGTTTACATCGAAACAAATGTCCATATTCTCTTCAGGGAATTGGAAAAACTTCACTCGATCGACCGCAAGGATTTGTGACTTGTAGCATTTCACCGTTCACTTCTCCAGAACCAACTATACAATTTGAAGCTGTGGTTCTTCCTCGAATCACTGCGGAACTTCCTACAGTTCCAATCTCTTCCGAATTAGTGCAGCGTTTTGCTCATTTGACTTTGGCAGATTCTAATTTTGCCAAACCCTCAAAAATAGATATTTTGTTAGGAGTTGGTACATTCTTTGATATTACCCCTGAGTATTCGTCACATATCAAAGGAACTCCAAGTGCCATTCTCACCTCATTAGGATGGGTAATCATGGGCTCCGTTCCTGATTACAATACCCACTCATTTGTTAGGAACTCTATGTTCACTCATATAGTTGATGAACCTTCCCTAGACACAACCCTTCGCTCATTTTGGGAATGCGAAGAGATTGCCTCAGTTTCAAAATTATCTCCGGAAGATGTCGCTTGCGAAGATTATTTTCGAAATACCGCTACTCGGGATAGTGATGGTAGGTATATCGCAAGATTACCTTTCAAGGACGGATGTCGTCCATCATTTGGTTCAAATAGAGCTTCAGCTCTTACTCGTTTTCACAAATTAGAAATGTCTTTTAGGCGTAATACCCAATTATATGACTTATATTCTCAAAATATAAGGGATTATATTTCACAAGGGCATTTAGTACGTGCCATTCATTCCGTACCTTATATTTTGACCCATCATGGTGTCTCGAAGCGAGTTGGTGATAATACAGTAATTCGAGTTGTATTTAATCCAGCTGAGAAAGATAGCCGTGGAATTAGTCTTAACGATAGATTACTTTCGGGACCCAAACTTCAATCAGACATTAGTCAACTGATTACTCGATTTCGTCTTCATAATGTCGCACTAACCTGTGATGTAGGTCAAATGTTTAGGGAAGTCAAGTTACATTCCGATGATTGTTTATACCAACACATATTCTGGAGATTTTCTCCAGAGGAACCCGTACTTGAATGGGAACACACTCGTGTTATATTTGGCGCAACATCAAGTCCCTTTTTAGCACAGCGCGCTCTTAAAAAATTAGTTGAAGACGAAGGTGTTAATTTTCCGCTGGCCTCTGCAGCTTTGAAAACAGGTATTAATGTCGATGACATTTTATGTGGTGCTGAGGATGTAACCACTGCAATCCTCTTAAGAGATCAGTTGATTGCTCTATTGAAATTAGGAGGTTTTTGTTTAGGAAAATGGGCTAGTTCCGACGATTCAATAATTGAATTTGATGGTACCGTTTCTCAAACACTACCCACCTCTTCCTCAACGGTCAAAATACTGAGTTTAGCTTGGAACGCAAAACTTGATTATTTTCATTATGTTGTTACGCCTTTAGAAGATGCTGCCTCCAAAAGAGGTATTCTTTGGCGAATAGCTCGCACCTATGATATAAATGGTTTTCTTTCCCCATTTATATTTTACCTCAAGTGTTTGATGCAACGATTATGGTTGCTGAAAATCGACTGGGGTGACGTTTTACCACCAGATATCACCCAACAATGGAACAGAATTCTGGAAGAATTTTATTTGATTAAAGAGATTACAATTCCTCGTTGCATACTTCCTGTTCAACGATTGCGTACCCGACTTGTAGGGTTTTCTGATGCCAGCATGCAAGGCATAGCTGCTGTAATATACTGCAGAGTCGAACTAGAAGAGACAATTCTAGTTAATATAGTGATTGCAAAATCTCGTGTTGCTCCTCTTAAAACATGGACAATACCTCGTCTCGAACTAGGTGCCGCTTGTGTTCTTGCTAAACTTTTCCGTTCAATAAAACCGTCATTTGCCTCTGTGCAAATGGACATGCCCATATGCATGACGGATTCTACAACTGTTCTTGCCTGGTTACGCACACCATCTCATATGTTAAAGACGTTCGTCTCTAATCGTGTATCTCAGATACATGAGTACGCCCCTGATGCGATATGGAGACATGTCCCAGGTATTTGCAATCCCGCCGATCCAGCGAGCCGTGGATTAATGCCAGGTGAATTACTTAACTCTTCACTTTGGTGGCGAGGTCCTGAATTTCTTTATAAACCATTAGACGAATGGCCTGGTGATGCAATTCAGTCTTATGAAGAAATTCCAGAAGCTAGAAATATCGTTGTGTCTTCGAACATTTTGTTGGTAGATTCGCTTCATTATGAGGATTTGTTTAATCGAATTTCAAATCTCTGTAAATTGCAAAGAATATTAGCGTATGTTCGAAGTTATATTCACAATTTGAAAGTTAAACGTACAGATTCTTCAGTGGAGCCTTTCACTGGTCCATTGTCTGCTCAAGAATATAGCAACGCTCTATATTTTGCAGCAAGAATCACCCAGGCTCAACATCTGGGTTCAGATATCAATTTGATAGAAAATGGAAACATTTGTTCGAAACGTTATCGCAGTTTGTCGCCTTTTCTGGACTCCCAAGGTCTTGTCAGGGTGGGGGGTCGTTTAAAGCCTTCCAATTTATCGAAGAATAGCTGTCATCCTGTGCTCATCCCCTCTTCTAGTAGATTAGCAACGGTGCTGATTGATCATTTTCATTTGTACTCGGGGCACGGGGGCCCACAGCTTATTCAATCATTGTTACATCGCAATTTCTGGATTCCTTCAGCCAGAAATATCATTAGACAACGAATATTTCGTTGTTTGAAGTGCTATCGCTTCAAATCGGAACCCATTCAGCCCCCTATGGCTGATCTTCCGTCGTATCGTGTACAACCCTCCAGAACGTTCAGTCATACGGGTCTGGATTTCGCCGGTCCTTTTTTTATCAAAGCTTCGCTGACTAGAACCAACCGATCAGTTAAATGCTACGTGGCATTATTTGTTTGTATGGTAACGAAAGCCATTCACTTAGAGGCAGTTACCAGTCTTTCCACTGACGGATGTCTAGCAGCACTGGACCGTTTTGTTGCTCGTCGTGGTCTTCCTGCTCGTTTATATTCCGACCAGGGTCGAAACTTTAAGGGTGCAGCTCGACAAATCGACGAGTTATCGCAGTTTCTTAGTTCATCTAAGGATGAAATAATGGAATACCTTTCATCTCGCAATGTTGAATGGTGTTTCAATCCTCCGTATGCTCCGAATTTCGGCGGTATATGGGAGGCTGGAGTTAAATCGTTTAAATTTCATTTCAAGCGAGTAGTAGGAGAACAGATTTTGTCGTTTGAGGAATTTAATACGATTTTGGTTCGCGTTGAGGGAATATTAAATTCGCTCTGTTCATTATCGAACTCACCAGACGATGGTTTTGATTATCTCACACCTGGGCACTTTTTGATTGGAGGTCCCATATTATCGCGACCTGAAATGAATCTCTTGGAGGAACCTGAAAATCGATTGACTCGATGGCAATTGACAAAGCATCTAGTACAATCATTTTGGAAACGCTGGAGTCGAGAATATCTCCATAGTCAATTATTCCGCCCAAAATGGGATACAGGTTCACAAACGGTCTCAGTAGGCGATATAGTTTTTTGGTACAGTCCTGGTACGCCACCAACACAGTGGCCGAAGGGACGTGTTACACATTTGATACCCGGTGCGGACGGTGTGCCCAGAGTTGCGAAAGTACGGACGGGAACGGGAGAGATTTTGAGGCCACTCAATAAGCTCATAGCTTTGCCGCCTCAATAATAATATTTCTGATTTTGCTTATTGTTTGTTTGTTTGTCACAGTTAATAATTAGTTTTTTTTTGACAATTTACTCAATTATTATTATTTTTTGTTTGTTTGATTTTTGGGAACTAATGTAATTTATTTTCAAATGTTCCATTTGGGTGGGGGGTATGTTCGGTGCAAATCGGGTTGCGGGCTCTCCAACCCAATCATCCCGTTTTATCGCCACCATATCTTTCGGTTTTACCCCCTCCTAAATAACCATATAGTGTAACTCTTGCATCGGGCGAGAGAAGACGGCCTCCGCGCCTCAACAGTTTTAAATAGTTTTGCCTCCGGCTTTTGTACCGGCCTTCGGCTTTAGTAACTGCCCCCGGCTATAGACTTGCCTCCGGCTTTAATAGTGCAACCCCAAAGGAAGTAGAAGACCAGAAGAGAGCCGCCAGTCCTCTTCAAGACCGTACGAGGCTTAAGGTTAGTTCCTTTTTTCCACAATTAATCCTCCCGGATTGGAGAAGCCACCCCCCCTGGTACGCTATTACAAAGCTACCAAACACAATTCGAAAAAGGGGTGAGATTGGGGGAGGAAAAAATTGGCAGGAGGAGGCCAATCTTACTGAAGTGTAAAAATTGGGAGGCTTAGAGGAATATTATGATAAAGAAAATCAACTTAAAAGAGAAAAGAAGCAGGATTTTCATCAATGATGACCTGACTAGGGAGGAAAGAGAAGTTCAAGTTAAAATAATAGCAGTAGCTAGAGAGGAAAGTGGGATGGGAAAACAGGTAAAAGTGGCGTGTCGAAGATTGAAGGTTGATGAAGAATGGCGGGAGTGGAATAAGGGTAGGCTAGTGATGGGAGGGTATACGACAAAAAACCAGTTAAAATAAGAAATATACAAAGCCGTAATAGAAGTGGCAATAATAGCCCAATTGCCCAATGAGCAAATAAAGATAGGGTTTTGGAATATAGCGGGAATAAAATCGAAATGTAAGGGACAGAGGTGGCAGAGAGACTTGGAGGAGTGGGTGTATGGGAAGAATGTAGTGGGTTTAGTAGAGACGTGGTTAGTGATCAAAGAGTGGGAAAAGGTGAAAAAGACGCTACCAACAGGGTTTAGATGGACAAAAAGAGGTGCTACAAAGGGGGCGACAAAAGGAAGAGCGAAAGGAGGGTTTATTGTTGGGTCAAGGGAGGGGTTAGAGGGTGGAGATTTAAAATTTAAGGAAGGAGTGAAAGGGATAGTGTGGATGGGGTGTCAGAAGGGAGGAGTACAATTGGAGAGAGGCATAGTATATATAAACAAGAACTGGGAGAAAGTCCGGGAAGAACTGGCTAAAAAAACTAGTGTGGTGAAAAGCTGTGTGATTGGTGGAGACTTTATTGCGAGAATAGGTGAAACTAAGAGAGGAGTGGGGGGAAACGGGATAAATAATAGAAAGGCAGTCGCAGGATAAAGTGATTAATAGGGAGGGGAGGATGCTGGCCGAGTGGATGGTAGACGAGGGGTGGGATGTGTTAAATGGGTGCACAGAAGGCGATTGGGTTGGGAAAAAAACACACGTACGAATACGGGGAGCGTCGGTTATAGATTTTATACTGACAAATTGTGAAACAAGACGAAGGTCATTTGAATGAAGGTTGAAGAGGTACTAGGCTCCGATCCGCCAATATCCGTAGCAATATGGGTAGGGAAACAGAGGAGGCAGCACGGGGAGCAAGAGTGGTGGACATTTGCAGATGGCAAAAGGAACTTAGAAAGGATGGAGGAACGTTTAGAGAGAATCGACTAGAGGTATGTGAAAAGCATGGAGGAAATGGAGGAGAAAATAGCAAGATGTATGAGAAAGGTGAAGGGGGGCAGAGGAGGAGGAGGGGGGTCGTGGTTCGACGAGGAGTGTAGAGAGGCAAAAAGAGGAGTAAGAAGGGCAGTAAATGAGTGAAAGAGGGGAAGAAAGGTGGGTGGTAACGGCGAGGACAAAATACAACAAGGTATGCGAAGATAAACAAAAGCAGGCAATTAACAAAATAGCAACGGAATTGGGAGAGTGTCAATATGAAAGGGAAATGTGGAATGTTTTAAGGAGAGGCGAAGTAAAAGGAAGAATAGAAGTAAATCTGGAAGACTGGAAAAATAAATGCGTAAAGAACTATAAGGAACCAGTAGGGATTGGAAGTCGAGGGGAAATAGGAAAAGTGGATGAGTTTACGGAAGAGAGAAGAGTTTTGAAGAAGTGAAAAATGGGAAAGCAGCCGGGATGGATTGTCTAAAAGCGGAAATGTGGAAAAGGATTGGAGTAGAGGGAAAACGACGATTCAGAGAGCTGCTAAACCAAACGTGGAGGGGAAACAAGGAAGTTCCGGATTCGTGGAGAGTGGGAGTAATGTGCCCGATACACAAGACGGGAAATAAAAAAGATGTGGAAAACTATAGAGGAATAACCATAATGTGTATCGGGTACAAGATAGCAATGACGGTGGTGAAGAACCGACTGGAAATAGAATTCGAGGAAAAGGAACTCCTGCCGGAAACTCAGGGAGGCTTTAGAAGAGGAAGGGAGACGAGGGATCAAATATTTACGCTTGCGAGGGTGGTTGAGAGGGAACTGGAGAGAAAAAGAAGTGTGTATGCGGTATTTGTAGATTTGAAAGCGGCGTATGATTCGGTTCCGAGAGATAAATTGATTGAATGTTTAAAGAGAAGAGGCGTGGGCGAGGTAATGGTGGAATGGGTGAGAAGTATGTATAGGGAAACGTGGGGACAAGCAAAAGTGGAGAGACAGGTATCGGAGAAGTTCAGAGTATGGAAGGGAGTGAGACAGGGATGCCCACTTAGTCCGTTATTATTCAACATTTACTTAAGTGAAATGGAAGAAGTATTGAGAAAAGGACAGGCGGGCGGTGTGGTTATAGGAAAAATGAAGGTGTGGATGTTGGCGTACGCATATGATGTGGTACTACTGTCGAGCGAATGGGGAGAAATGAGTGAGATGTTAAAAAGAGTGGAAAAATACATGGATAAGCGAGGATTATGTGTGAATGTAGAAAAAACAAAGTGGATGAGGTTTAAGAACAGGGGAAGAGAGGAAAGTAGGAAGGAATTTATGTGGAAGGGTGAATGTATTGAGAGAGTGAAAGAGTTTAAATATCTGGGGTTTGTATTTAGTTGGAATGGGGGGTACAGGGAGCACGTCAGATGGGTTCAACTGAAAGCGAGGAAAGCGTGGCATATCCTAATGGAAAAATGGGGAAAATGGCTTGAGGGCAATTTTCAAACGGCGTGTAAACTGTGGGATGTCTGTGTGAAGTCAATTTTATTGTATGGGGTGGAGGTGTAGGGCGTACGATTGTCTGAATGTATAGAGAAAGAGCAAGGGTTTTTCCTGAAACAGATACTGGGTGTGGAAAGATCGACACCTAAATATATTCTGCTTCAAGAAACGAATCAAACAAGTGTGCATGTAGAAGCAACGGAGAGAGTGGCGAGGTATGAGAAAAGAGTAAGTGAACTTGGTGATCAAAGGCTAGTGAAAGAGGTGTGGCGGACGTGCATGAGAGAAGGAGCAAGTGGGTGGAGGATGGAGAGGAGAAGAATGTATGAGAAGGCAGGGGTGTCGGAAATTGTGGTGAATGAGTGGTTTGAAAAAAGAGTGGAAGTTTATTACCATTTTACAAAAGCTACAGCTCGAAGGACCAATCATGGTCTTCGGAGTCCGAAGGACTACAGGGAATCGTTTTCTACAAGAAAACAACGAATATCTGAAGGTTTACAGCATGGATAGGAAAGAAAACATCCAATTTTTTTTTTAAATATCGAAGTTGGGTTGGTTTTCAGTGCATTTTTAGCTTTATTTTAAATCAGTGTTTTATACGCGTGGGGCATGAAGTAAAATTTCGAGTTTAGAAAAGCCAGGTGAAAATTTGTCTCGGGTCGCTGCGCTACCCGAGACTTCCTTTTATTTTTTTTTAAATTGGGTGTCTTCTTTCCCGAGACAAATTTTCACGGGGCTTTTCTAAACTCGAAATTTTACTTCATGCGCCACTCGTACAAGACACTGATTTAAAGTGAAGTTCAAAAACACACAAATACATCTTTAATCAGAGTAACATAGATTTTTAGTCTGTAATCAACGATGTTCAGTTCAGATATTTATATGTTAATGGTTGTAAAAAAATAATAAAATCAAATTTATTCTTAAAGGATTTGTGATTCGAAAAAACAGGATTCGAATCTTTGCATTGATTCGAATCATATTCATCTCTTACGAATCCTTTATTTGAGTATTCGTGATTCGAATCATATTAGGTGATTCGGATTCGTGATTCGAATCCTTTTTACGAGGATTCGTCCTAGCTCTGGCGCACACTCTTTTTTTAGAGTTTTTACAAATTTCCTCGAAATTGTAAATTTCAAAAATTGAGAAAAAATGTGAATACAAGAAATATGAAAGTGTCAAATTTAGTACAACGTTATAAATGTAGAAAGATGAATGTAAAGAAATCGCACATTTCTATATTCAATATTCAAAGTTAACGTCAATTCATCAACTTTCTTAAATGTTAACAGGTCAGGAATCAATTCCCCCTAGGTCCAGTCTTTTGCAAAAAATATGATAAACAATTCCAAACATGTTTAGGTAAATAGTTTACTATAATGATTGTAACACTAGTTGTTAGAGTCTTAAAAATGTTTTAAGTTATGAAAATTATGGAAAAGTTATGGAAATCGATAAATTTAAAGACAAATGCAATACCAAAATGATCTGCAAAAATCTTGATAATATATTCTTTATATTTAAAAACTGATCACAAATTTAATGCACTATCATTTTATCTATTGACTTATTGACCAAGTTCAATTAAAGTGTTGGGAAACAGTCATTAATGGCCCCAAACATATTCTAGCAACTGATATCTAACCCAACCTAATACCATATAATCAAGGCCGTAGCTAGAAAAAAACTTCAGAGGCTTATAAAAAAATTGGGGAGGGGAGGGGGCATTATGTTACGGGTAAAAATATTGTCTTTGCTGTTTCAGGGCCGCTCTTACATACAAAAATTTTGCATTCTGAATTCTGAATTCTGAATTCGAGGGGAGGGTTGAACCCCTGGCTTCGGCCTTGCATATAATTATCAGAGATTATTAAGAAAGGAATACAAATATATTGTTCTTGCGTTGGGAAATTTATAGTATACACATAAAACTGCACAAGTCATCCATTTAACTTAATCTATATTGTTAATAATAATAAAGTTATCCATACAAAATTATAAATATATTGCATATAATATCTAAATTCACGAAATATTCTTATCAGGCAAAGTTTAAAATATAACTATTGGATTTGTATATTTTTAAGATTAATGTTAGTTTATTAATATTATAACATATAAAATAATAATAATAATAAAACATTACAAATATAAAACACTAATAATAAAAAACAGCTAATTGTGTTCTGTTTTCATTTAAAAAAATTAAGTTAATCATTTAAATAAATCATCCTTTCCTTATCAAATTTACAATTTAATAAATCAATCGACAACTTTGTTTCTCAATATTTTTGTGAATTATCTGTGTTTTCCTTGTTACCTACGAAAACAATTTTAATTAAATATCAATCTTTTTCAAAATTCACATTTATCACTTCATTAAAACTATACTTTAGATTGTTTATATATATAGACGATTCTAAAATTGTTGTAGACATTGTAAATCAAAATAAAATTAGTATTTATTAATTTATAATAATTTGATAACAACACCTTAGTTAGATTTTCTGCAAGACGAGTTTTCGAATGTGGTCGGCATTAATATACATCGATTATATTTTTTATTTGTATACTCATAAAGAAATGTTTATATGCAAAATGAATTTACAATGATTGTAACTCATAATTATATAATAAAAATAAGTATTCGAAATGAAACAAGTAAAAACATTTGTATGTATGTCGATAGAAATTAAAATCGTGATTATTTATCCAGTTTACTTGTGTCTTCTGTTTCATTCATTCACCCGGCGCTATGTAAGCAAACAAACAACGCGGTCTGCACTCATAATTTTTATTATTCGTTGTGATAAAATTCAGCAGGAACTATAAACTAGTGATGGGCAAGATCGATTGATCGATCCTTGCAAGTGATCGAGCCGTTCGATCTTTTTAATCGGGTTCATCTTGTCGATCGGCTCAATCTTGTCGATTGGCTCGATCTTTCTGATCGGCCCGATCTTTTTGATCAGCTCTATCTTTCTGATCGGCTCGATCTTTTTGATCGGCTCGATCTTTTTGATCGCCTCGATCTTTTCGATCGGCTCGATTTTTTCGGGCGGCTCGATCGTTTCTGGCCGTTCGATCTTTTCGAACTTGTCGAGCTAGTTGATTGATCAATCGGCTCGAGCAGATTGATCAAGTTATACGGTTAAGCTATTTAGAGTTGTTTTCGAGCGGATCGATCGGCCTAGGAGGTATCATTGAACGATCACACTATTTAATTTAGTTTAATTTGATTAAATCGCAAATTCGTAAACTTTTAAAGTAAATGAATTACTTCTATTTTGCTTCTATTATTTAACATTTGCAGGAAAAATGTATTCAGAAAATCACATTAAAAGACCGACGAGAAGTTGGCCACACATTCCAGCCACGGATTCTGGCGCCCCCACTAATTATGAACAATCTCATTAATTCATTTTCAAAATGTCTTCACTAATTGTTTAATCAATATATCTAGAACGATTATAAATGATCAGAAAGTAAAAACTCTTGTTTGTTATATTTTTATACAATATGTCGCGCATATGGCCACCACACATACCAAATTTAAAAAAATCATATCTCCCAAGGCACATACTTTATTTCCAAATTGTCATCACTGCTTGTTTAAACAATATATCTAGAACAGTTATAAATGATCAGAAAGTTAAAACTCTCATTTGTTATATTTTTTTAACAATATATTTCTGTTAGCGTATGGCCACCACACATACCAAATTTAAAAAATTCAAATCTCCCAAGGCACATACTTTGATTCCAAAATGTCATCACTGCTTGTTTAAACAATATATCGAAAACAGTTATAAATTACCACAAAGTTATAACTCTCATTTGTCATATTTTTTAAACAATATATTTCTGTTAGCGTATGGCCCCACACATACCAAATTTAAAAAATTCATATCTCCCAAGGCACATACTTTATTTCCAAATCGTCATCACTGCTTGTTTAAACAATATATCGAGAACAGTTATAAATGATCAGAAAGTCATAACTCTCATTTGTTATATTTTTTAAACAATATATTTCTGTTTGCGTATGGCCGCCACACATACCAAATTTAAAAAATTCATATCTCCCAAGGCACATACTTTATTTCCAAATTGTCATCTCTGCTTCTTTAAACAATATACTTAGAACAGTTATAAATAATCAGAAAGTTATAATTCTCATTTGTTACATTTTTTAAACAATATATTTCTGTTAGCGTAAAACCACCACACATACCAAATTTAAAAAAATTCATATCTCCCAAGGCACATACTTTACTGCCAAATTGTCATCACTGCTTGTTTAAACAATATATCTAAAACAGTGATGACAATTTGGAAATAAAGTATGTGCCTTGGGAGATATGCATTTTTAAAATTTGGTATGTGTGGTGGCCATACGCCAACAGAAATATATTGTTTAAAAAATATAACAAATAAGAGTTATAACTTTCTGATCACTTATAACTGTTCTCGATATATTGTTTAAACAAGCAGCGATGACAATTTGGCAATAAAGTATGTGCCTTGGGAGATATGAATTTTTTAAATTTGGTATGGGTGGTGGCCATACGCTAACAGAAATATATTGTTTAAAAAATATAACAAATGAGAGTTAGAACTTTCTAAATATTTATTACTGTTGTAGATATATTGTTTAAACAAACAGTGATGACAATTTGGCAATAAAGTATGTGCCTTGGGAGATATGAATTTTTTAAATTTGGTACGTGTGGTGGCCATACGCGAACAGAAATATATTGTTTAAAAAATATAACAAATGAGAGTTATAACTTTCAAAATATTTATTACTGTTGTAGATATATTGTTTAAACAAGCAGTGATGACAATTTGGCAATAAAGTATGTGCCTTGGGAGATATGATTTTTTTAAATTTGGTATGGGTGGTGGTCATACGCAAACAGAAATATTTTGGTTAAAAAATATAACAAATGAGAGTTATAACTTTCTGATCATTTATAACTGTCCTAGATATATTGTTTAAACAAGCAATAATATGCCGTGGAAGATATGTTTTTTTTTAAATTTGGTATAGCTGGTGGCCATACGGTAAAAGAAATATATGGTTTAAAAAATATAACAAATGAGAGTTATAACTTTCTAAATATTTATTACTGTTGTAGATATATTGCTTAAACAAGCTGTGATACAATTTGGCTGTAAAGTATGTGCCTTGGGAGATATGAATTTTTTAAATTTGGTACGTGTGGTGGCCATACGCGAACAGAAATATATTGTTTAAAAAATATAACAAATGAGAGTTATAACTTTGTGGTCATTTATAACAGTTCTAAATATATTGTCTAAACAAGCAGTAATGACAAATTGTAAACAAAGTATGTGCCTTGGGAGATATGAATTTTTTAAATTTGGTATGGGTGGTGGCCATACGCTAACAGAAATATATTGTTTAAAAAATATAACAAATAAAAGTTATAACTTTCTGATCATTTATAATTGTCCTATATATATTGTTTAAACAAGCAGTTATGACAATTTGAAAATAAAGTATGTGCCTTGGGAGATATGATTTTTTTAAATTTGGTATGGGTGGTGGCCATACGCTAACAGAAATATATTGTTTAAAAAATATAATAAATGAAAATTAAAACTTTCTGATCATTTGTAACTGTCCTATATATATTGTTTAAACAAGCAGTGATGACAATTTAGAAATAAAGTATGTGCCTTGGGAGATATGATTTTTTTAAAATTTGGTATGTGTAGTGGCCATACGCTAACAGAAATATATTGTTTAAAAAATATAACAAATGAGAGTTATAACTGTCTAAATATTTATTACTGTTGTAGATATATTGTTTAAACAAGCAGTGATGACAATTTGGCAATAAAGTATGTGCCTTGGGAGATATGAATTTTTTAAATTTGGTACGTGCGGTGGCCATACACGAACAGAAATATATTGTTTAAAAAATATAACAAATGAGAGTTATAACTTTTTGGTCAATTATAACAGTTCTAAATATATTGTTTAAACAAGCAGTTATGACAATTTGTAAATAAAGTATGTGCCTTGGGAGATATGATTTTTTTAAAATTTGGTAACAGAAATATATTGTTTAAAAAGTATAACAAATGAGAGTTATGACTTTCTGATCATTTATAACTGTCCTAGATATATTGTTTAAACAAGCAATGATGACAATTTGAAAATAAAGTATGTGCCTTGGGAGATATGAATTTTTTTAAATTTGGTATAGGTGGTGGCCATGCGCTAACAGAAATATATGGTTTAAAAAATATAACAAATGAGAGTTATAACTTTCTAAATATTTATTACTGTTGTAGATATATTGTTTTAAACAAGCTGTGATGACAATTCGGCAATAAAGTATGTGCCTTGAGAGATATGAATTTATTAAATTTAGTACGTGTAGTGGCTATACGCGAACAGAAATATATTGTTTAAAAATATAACAAATGAGAGTTATAACTTTGTGGTCATTTATAACAGTTCTAAATATATTGTTTAAACAAGCAGTTATGACAATTTGTAAATAAAGTATGTGCCTTGGGAGATATGATTTTTTTAATTTGGTATGGGTGGTGGCCATACGCTAACAGAAATATATTGTTTAAAAAATATAACAAATGAGAGTTATAACTTTCTGGTCATTTATAACTGTTCTAGATATATTGTTTAAACAAGCAGTGATGACAATTTGGAAATAAAGTATGTGCCTTGGGAGATATGAATTTTTTAAATTTGGTATGTGTGGTGGCTATACGCTAACAGAAATATATTGTTTAAAAAATATAACAAATAAGAGTTATAACTTTCTGATCATTTATAACTGTTCTTAATATATTGTTTAAACAATCAGTGAATATATTTTGAAAATAAAGTATGTGCCTTGGGAGATATGATTTCTTAAAATTTGGTATGCATGGCGGCCATATGCGCGACATATTGTATACAAATATAACATACAAGAGTTTTTACTTTCTGATCATTTATAATCGTTCTAGATATATTGATTAAACATTTAGTGAAGACATTTTAAAAATAAAGTATGTGCCTTGGGAGATATAATTTTTTGAATGAGATTGTTCATAATTAGTGAGATGGCGGAGGCGCCAAAATCCGTGGCTAGAAATGTGTGGCCAACTTCTCATCGGTCATAAAAAGTTACTCTCTATTAAAATAATTATAATTATACAAAAATGTAATCATCACTACTAACAAGCATCACCCCCGGAGAAAACCCTTATAAAACACACGAGCCCGAATAAACAAAATACGTCTTGGAAAATCACGCCCTTATAAAACTACGCAAGACCCTTTGTAAACAATATTTCTGAAAAATCACCCCTCCCCTGTAAAAAAACTCTTGGAAAATTACCTCCAAAAACAACATCCACCCGAAAGAAGCAAAATTCAGCCCCTCAAAAAAACACCCCCTGTAAAACCATTCTATAAAATGCACCCTCTGTAAAGCCATTCCTGCAAAAATCTTCTTGTTTTTTACTAAATAATTTGTATTTAGTTTTCTAAAACATTGATAGGAATTTTAGAAATTTTATTTTGTTAATTATAATATACGCAGAAAATAAAATTTAGTGGTATGTGTACATTATTTTTATTTTAAAGAAACAGAAAATAATGTACAGGGAGTTTTTCTTTAAGGTATACGTATTCCAAATTCAGTCCATTTTCTGTAAATCTTTAGATATTCTTTCTGTTTTTTTAAAGTTCAATTTGAAGCTTTAAACGAGTATTTTCCACTCTTAGACTAAGCATGAAGTAAAATTTCGAGTTTAGAAAAGCCCCGTGAAAATTTGTCGAGGGTCGCGCAACGACCCGACACAAATTTTCTGGGCTTTTCTAAACTCGAAATCTTACTTCATGCGCCACGCGTATAAAACACTAAAATATTGTGAAATTTATGTATATTCGAACTTCACTTGAAATCTGTATTTTATACGCGTGGCGCATGAAGCAAAATTTCGAGTTTAGAAAAGCCCAGAAAATTTGTCTCGGGGCTTTTTACGGGGCTTTTCTAAACTCGAAATTTTACTTCATGCCTAGTCTGGGAGTGGGAAGAACTCGTTTAAAGCTTCATATTGAAATCTAAAAACAACGAATGACGGAAAATTTGCAGCTTATGCATATGTTTACCTAAAAAAAAATCACTGTATACAGGGAGTTTTTCTTTTAAGTATACATATTTGTTTATTTTTTAGAATTCAATTTGAAGCTTTAAACGAGTGTTTTCCACTCCCAGATTAGGTATAAAGTAAGATTTCTAGTTTAGAAGTTCAAAATATACTACTTATTTCATATGTGAATTATGCTTGAACATTTTTCAGCATATATGTAAAAAATGTCCCTATACAAAAAAAACAATAAAAACGAAATTTTAGATTCCTGAACTTTTAAAAATGTCAAAAATGCCAAAACAACTCTTTACAATTTCGGAATAAAAAATGAAATATCAAAAAAAAACTTGATTATGCAATAGAAAATCTGTGATGCGGCCCTTGAAACATTCTGAGTGTTAATTTTGACCCTGTAAACAATTTGGGTTGGCCAGCCCTGATGTAAATATTGTATTGTGGCAGGTTGAGAAAATTCTAGTCTGCAATTTATTTATTAATCCTCACTTTTTCGTATTTGTACAATTTTTAATTACAAATTCAAAATTAATTATAATTTAACTAAAAACGGTGTACGTTTGTGTGCGTGTGTGCTCCGTATTATAAGCCATTAACAGTGATTCTTGTGAACTCAAATTATTTAGCTAAGTATAACCTTGTTGACTGAATCTTCGCGAATCGAATGATATAAGTTTAGTATTAATCGAATAAGTGGTTCGTGCGTAATTTGATATTTTAATTACTCAGTTTAATCTCCGGAGTGGAAAACGACCGCGGTTTATTTGTTTTTACTGCGATTGTTTATTTTTCTTTTTGTCTTCGCGTCCAGTGAGCGGACTTTGATACTAGTTTTTGTATGAATATTAATTATTGTGGTATTTCAATTTAACTTAATTTATATGAAATATTCATATTAAATTAATCATTTAAAAACTGTTTCCAATTCCTATGTTTTACTTTGTCAATCTCCGTGGCCTACCTGTGTTTGTTAATAATCAGTCACCCTGATCGGCCCCTGGGTGCATTTTGTGACCTTGTCTTATCCTATATGCCATAATTTATTAACCAATCAATTAATATGTCTTCACAGTCCGTATTATGTGGTGGAAGCTGCGGTCTGACAGTAAAGTCAGGTGTCCAATGTAGTATGTGTTCAAAAATAATGCATCAGTCGTGCCTTAATAAACACACATGTGAGGCAGCGATATCTACGCAAATCACCCTGGAGACAATATTTACGATTGTAAGTGAACTAATAGAAACAGTGAATGAATTATCACGACAGTCTAAATCACAAACTGAAGTAATTAATAAATTAGAATAAATGCTGCAGGATATGGAACATTTGAAAGTAGAAAATGCATCTCTAAAAAATACCATTAACTCAATAAATGATAGAATTAATAATATTGAATCGCTTAATTTATCAAGTCTATCTAATAATAACAACATTATTCTTGATACAATGAACGAGATTGAGGACCGTAAAACCCGCGAAAATAATTTAATTATTTTCAATATTCCTGAGTCAGATGACACAGACTCTGATTTAAATATTGTACATAAGAAACTATCAGAAATTAAACCTGGCTTATGCATTAAAAATACTATCCGGCTCGGTAAAACTAACGATGATAATCCGAATCCACGACCAATCAAAGTAATTCTGAATAACGCTCACGATTGCAGGTTTATATTAAAAAACAAAAAAAAGCGGATGGTATTAAATTAAATTGTGACGAAACTCCTTTGCAGCGACGTTACCTCCTATCTATACGTGAAGAACTCAAGCGTAGATGCCACGCCGGTGAGACAAATATCACTACAAAATATATCAAAAACCTTCCGACAATAACTTCCAAACAGGAAAACTAAATAATTCCCAGCAGGAAACTAGTCACTTAAGCATGTATTACCAAAATGTCAGAGGCCTAAGAACTAAAACTAACATTCTATATAATTGCTTAGTCTCCGCTTGATTCGATATCATCGCGTTAACAGAGACCTGGCTGGATGGGAACATAGACAATGCTGAATTAACCGCTTCTAACTACAATATTCTTCGATGTGATAGGAGAGACCGAATAGGAGGAGGTGTACTTCTTGCAGTTGCCGAAAACCATAGGATAGTCGATCTAAAGCTTATATCACCCATAGAGACTATTGATATAGTAGGCTGTCGAGTCAGTATCGGTAAACATCTATTGAATATAATCTGCCTGTATATACCACCTCTAACTGCAGACGATGATTATATGATAGTTCTTGATTATTTAAACATAAATGTGGACTCGGATAATTTGATTATTTTAGGTGACTTTAATATACCAGAATATAAAATCAGCATTGAGAATCCCATAAAAATAACACCTGCACTAATCACCCTTAATAGCTATTTAGTATCATGCGATCTAGCACAAGCGAACAACATAGTCAACAGTATGAATAGAATCTTGGATCTTATAATCACTAGCAAAACATTACAAACAGAAGTGACTAACTGTGACCTACCACTTCTTCCTATTGATCAGTATCATCCACCTTTAGACATTCACCTCAATGTTTTAACCCTTAATCCGCGTCATCTTCAACCTAAAAATAACAGTTTGGTTTATAACTTCAAAAAAGCTAACCTATCCGCACTGTATCAAGATCTCAGTGAGCTAGATTAGAATGAACTCTACAAATGCAATTTATCTGATGGATCCTGTACTATATTCTACAACAGACTATATGAAACTATAGATAAGTGGGTTCCTAAGGTCAAATTAAAAAAAAGAACGCGATATCCTACATATTTTAATATAAATATCATTAGTCAAATTCGTTTAAAGAACAGGCGCCTCAAGGCTTACCGTGCACACAGAACAGATAAAGCGAAGCACGCATTCAGAAAAGCAGATAATCAACTAAAAAATAGTATTCATAATGCTTATAAGAACTATATTGAGTCTTCGGAAAGGCAGCTCTCCAGAGATCCAACCAAGTTCTGGGATGTTGTGAATGACAGGCGAAATCAAGATAGTATTCCTCCAGTTATGTTATGGGAGGGAAATACCTTGGAAGAAGGTTCTCAGATTGTGGATGCGTTCGCTGATTACTTCGTCCTGAACTACACAGATGCTCCAATACTATCTGAAAATACATCCAGCATGACTTGTATGGGCCGAGTCAGCTTTTCAGAAGAAATGGTTATGGCGGCATTAAGAAGAGCGAAGAACAAGTTTACTATGGGCGTTGACAACATCCCATCATTTTTTGTAAAAGACACTGCAGTTGTATTAGCTAAACCATTAACACACATCTTTAATAATATTTTGAATTCCGGCATCTTCCCAGTATTTTGGAAATCTGTAAGAGTAATTCCTGTCTATAAAAAGGGCGATAGGTCGGATGTAACGAATTATAGACCAATCTCCTTACTATGCAACTTCTCTAAAACGTTTGAACGCTTATTAACCGATTACATCTATAATTCGGTGAAGTCTGACCTGTCTCCTAAACAACGTGGTTTTATACCGAAACGATCAACTATGACAAACTTAGTTAATATCACTCAACAAATTTCTTTTAATATGGATCAAAGGATGCAAACTGATGTAGTATACACCGACCTATCGAAAGCATTCGATCGTATGCCTCATGATATTTTGATTACAAAATTACATTCATTTGACTTGCCTGAAGGTATTATTAACGTCATAACCTCGTACCTCGTGAACAGATCTCAATATGTTGAACTAAGGGGGCATAAGTCACGTAACTACATCGCTAAAAGCGGTGTTCCCCAAGGTTCTAACCTGGGTCCGCTGCTGTTTTGTTTGTTTGTTAATGATGTAGTTGATGCAATTGATTGCGGGGTGCTTATATACGCAGATGATATAAAGCTATATAGAACTATGACTTGCCAAAGGGACTGTGAAATGCTGCAGCATAACCTTGATAGGTTGAACACTTGGTATAAGGATAATAGGCTTTGTCTAAATCCCACTAAGTGTTCAGTTATGTCTTATACTCGCAACGTATCCTCTGTTTTATACGCTTATATCATTGATGGAGTTCCTATAAACCGTGCTAATGATATCCTCGATTTGGGGGTACATTTTGACAGTAAACTAACATTTAATGCACACATTCTTGACATAACGAAAAAATGCAGTAGAAAAATTGGCTTCATTGTGAGAACAACTAGGGACTTCAAGAATCAGCAGACGTTAACACTACTATTTAACTCGTTAGTTAGAAGTAAGCTCAATTATTGTGCACCTGTATGGTGCCCCTATAAGCAGCTCTACGTGCGGCATATTGAATCTGTGCATAGAAGGTTCTTAAAATTCTTATTTTGGAAAAAGCATGGCATCTATCCGACTCGCGGATACCCATACGATAGTTTGCTTTCGGAATTTAACACTTTGTCCATTGCCGATAATCATAATTTAATTAATGTTATTACACTGTACAAAATCCTACATAATCAAATAGATGATATCAATTTGTTAGAGTCGTTATCATTTCATGTGCCTCGATTAAATGCTAGAAATTGTCTAACTTTTTCCTTCCAAACGCCCAACACTAACCACCACAACCATTCCCCAATTAATAAAATGGTTCACAGGTATCACCAAATACAGTACGATACTGATATATTTGCTAGCTTTTCTGAATTTAAACAAAAGGCTCAGAAGTGTATGCTTATCAGGGTGCAGCTATGATCTAAACCTGAATATGGTTAACTTTATTTGTTGTATGTAGTTGCCACACTTCACCGGAACATTATGTTAGTCTCACTGTTTTCGTTTCATCGCTTTGTAATATATATATATATATATATATATATATATATATATATATATATATATTTATTTTTATTTGTTATAGTAATTTCTTAAATGTAACAATTGTTTATGTATTTCCTCGTAAGACGTAATTCTGTTGGGAATAAAGATTATTATTATTATTATTATTATTATTATTATTATTAAAAATAATTTATAATTTAAATTTATTATATTAATTCATTTAGACATTAAGTAACGAGTATATAAATAACAAGTATTTTTTTTAGTGATGATCAAATAAGATCGACTGCGCGATCCGCTCGATCCTTGCAAATGATCAAGCCGCTCGATCTTTTTGATCGGCTCGATCCTTTCGATCGGCTCAATCTTTGCGAGCGGCTCGATCTTTCCGAGCGGCTCGATCTCTTTGATCGGCTCGATCTTTTTGATCGGTTTGATCTTTCCAAGCGGCTCGATATTTTTGATCAGATCGATCTTTTGATCGATCTCTCGATACTTCACCTGATCGATCATTGCTTGATCGATCCTTCAGATACTTGATCTTGCCCATGATGGTATTATGCAATACATAGTAAGCAAAAATTGGCCCTCTTAAGATATAATTAAATATAATTAATTAAATTATACAAAAATATAATGCTAGTTCAACCATTCGCATTAATTACCCAAATGTATACAAACATGTAATATACAGAAATAATCTATTGAATTAATTATTGATATAGATTGACGCAAATTGTTTTGCTTTCTAGATAATTTATGTACCTGTAAATCAAATCGCATTTCATGTGCAAATCTATAAACTACTGTTTTGTATAAAACATATGCAATAGTTATATAAAACTGAACATGTATCTGCATTAAATTATAAAAAATATTACCGAAAATTCCAAAAACATACAAATCGTTTTGTAAAGATAACTTTCAAACTATTATATTTTGTAATATATAGCTGACCAAGATTGAACACGACGTTTTTAATTGTTAAGAACAGATCGTGACCTAATAATAACGGATCAGTCTTTTGACTGCGAGCTGAAAAGGGAATCGGTTTGTATATAAAGAAATGGCTAGAAGGGAAAATCAAGCCAATGGTAAAAAATGTTGGCACTTTTCTTATTGTTATTTATCGTTCCATGGGACGTCCAGACGTTTAAATTAGAACCGAAGATTTTTGTGCCGGAAGGACTCAGCAAGGATTTGATTACGTACGCAGATGTTGAAGACAACGAGTATTTTGGAAGTCCTCATGTTCTAGATTATACATATGTAAGTAACATAACATATAAAATAATAATAATAATAATAATAAAACACATTACAAATATAAAACACTAATAATAAAAACAGCAAATTGTGTTCTGTTGTCATTTAAAAAAAATTAAGTTAATCATATAAATGAATCATTCTGTACTTACAATTTAATAAATTAATCGACAACTTTTTTTCTCGATACTTTTGTTTTGAGGATTGAGGTTGTATCAATTTATATATATATCAGCTTTAGTCAAAAACAACAGACACTTTAATAAAGGTGAACTAATTAGTTGTAGATTGCGTAAAAATCGCAATTTTAATGTTTGAAGTATTTTGCAACCAAATATTCGCATTTTCATGTATACTTATATTTAAACTGCACGGTAACGTGGCTGGCAGTCTAAGCTGTCAAATTGTATAAAGTGAACGGCAAAGCCATATTGATGACAGATAAATCTCGAAACGCGTCTATAGATGGTCCAAATAATTTGACCCAAATGTTTACATTTACAGTAGGTTACTGTATGTAACATCAAACACTTGTTGTATAATCCAATGTCCGTCGGGATGTTAGCTCGGGAAGTAGTTGTTTCAATGAGTATTTGATATAGTCTTTGTAAGACTAATTAATGTTTGTTATGGTACATATAGTAACAGTTTGTAAAAAAATGGATTTTAAGGACATCCAATAGAATAAATTTGTTCATAAACAAAAAGGAGAATAGCACCGTTGTTCTGAGATTATTTAATAGAAATTTATTGATGGATGATCTTACGATAGCGAAGCTAAGATTTGCGTGTGGCAAGAAAAACACGGGTAGCCGAATTGTAAAAAAATGTAATCTCTTTATTAAAATTACCATTTCATCAGAAAATGTATCCCAATATTGTGCTAGAAATTCGACAGTAATCAGTTTCTGGCCCTTTTATTAAGTTTTATGAAAGTATTTTTGAAAATTTAGAAAGGACTAATTAGTTTTACGGGGTCTTTTCTTGTAGTACAAAGGCTTCCTGTAGATTTTGAAATGTCAAAACAAAATAATATTTTCTATATTATGTTCCGCTGGAAGTCTAAATTCAATCTCTTTGAGCTTGTCCATTGTTTTTGACACACCCGATATACTAAAAACAGAATCACTGAGTTTGAACGTCGACACTAAAAAAACAAGGTTAATGGCCAATGACAACAGTAAATGGATTGCTTTCGGAATAATAAAATATAACAAAGAATATCTAGATATTGTCTATTTAAAGCATACTTTTGTAGGAAAACTAGTTAACGAAGTATTAATAATTGTCATCAAGTGATTTATTATTTTGAAGTTAAAAACAATCACAAATCAAATAATTATTAGCGTGTTATAACTTTCAGGCAACGAATTGGAAACTTCCAACTTGTACTTTCGAAAATCAAACATTCGCAGGACCCCAGGAGATATCATACTATATATGCAAATGGAGAAAAGGCCGTCTGGTGCTAATACATCACCTCTGCAGTAAAAATTGCATGTTTAACAAACAAACACAAATGTGCAAAAAGATAGAAGGCAATGGATTCCTCGTATGCATAATCAAAAACGCCAAATGCCCACTTGGGGTAACCGGCTTGCAACCCTACCCCAATCCACTAAGGCAAGATCTGTATCTTAAATGCGACAGGGAAACCATCTACCTACTGCATTGCCTAGAAAGCAGCGCTAAATACAATCATACACAACAATCCTGCGTATCTCAGAAACTGATAACTATCATCATAAGAGACGACTCCAATGGAGCCGTTAAGGGAATACAGTGCAACAGATCAGAAGTCATTATAAAACATCCTTACCTAAAACGCACTTGCTGGTACGACTGCCTATACAAAGTTAAGATGTATGCTTTACGTATTGTCTGCCCTTTAACAAAAATATGCGATGATAAGGAAGAAGCCGCCACAACTGAAGACCCCAATATCTACACTGTTACTGCAACACGATCTATCCCAACTTCAGACTCCCATGTCACACAAACCAGTGTTACTTCTAGTCCGATAGAAACGTCCACAATAATAATTTCTCACAACAATACAACGCCACACGGAAGAGATGATGACGACACAAGTACACAAACCTCTGTTTCGCATAAAACCACCACATTATCCGACAGCAGCGACACTAGTTCACCTGCTTTGACTAACACAACAACAAGAACCCACAGCAGCGGCACTAGTTCCCCTGTCTCGTCTAACACTACAGCAGTAACACACGGCAGCAACACTAGTTCAACTGCATCGTCTGACACCACAACAGTAACCCACAGCGGCGGAACTAGTTCAACTGCATCGCCTGACACCACAAGAGTAACCCACGGCGGCGGAAGTAGTTCAACTGCATCGTCTGACACCACAACAGTAACCCACAGCGGCGGAACTAGTTCAACTGCATCGTCTGACACCACAACAGTAACCCACGGCGGCGGAAGTAGTTCAACTGCATCGCCTGACACCACAACAGTAACCCACAACGGCGGAAGTAGTTCAACTGCATCGTCTGACACCACAACAGTAACCCACGGCGACGGAAGTAGTTCAACTGCATCGTGTGACACCACAACATTAACCCACGGCGGCGGAGGTAGTTCAACTGCATCGTCTGACACCACGACAGTAACCCACAGCGGCGGAAGTAGTTCAACTGCATCGTCTGACACCACAACAGTAACCCACGGCGGCGGAAGTAGTTCAACTGCATCGTCTGACACCACAACAGTAACCCACGGCGGCGAAAGTAGTTCAACTGCATCGTCTGACACCACAACAGTAACCCACAGCGGCGGAACTAGTTCAACTGCATCGTCTGCCACCACAACAGTAACCCACGGCGGCGGAAGTAGTTCAACTGCATCGCCTGACACCACAACAGTAACCCACGGCGGCGGAAGTAGTTCAACTGCATCGTCTGACACCACAACAGTAACCCACGGCGACGGAAGTAGTTCAACTGCATCGTGTGACACCACAACAGTAACCCACGGCGGCGAAAGTAGTTCAACTGCATCGCCTGACACCACAACAGTAACCCACGGCGGCGGAAGTAGTTCAACTGCATCGTCTGACACCACAACAGTAACCCACAGCGGCGGAAGTAGTTCAACTGCATCGTCTGACACCACAACAGTAACCCACGGCGGCGGAAGTAGTTCAACTGCATCGTCTGACACCACAACAGTAACCCACGGCGGCGAAAGTAGTTCAACTGCATCGTCTGACACCACAACAGTAACCCACAGCGGCGGAACTAGTTCAACTGCATCGTCTGCCACCACAACAGTAACCCACGGCGGCGGAAGTAGTTCAACTGCATCGCCTGACACCACAACATTAACCCACGGCGGCGGAAGTAGTTCAACTGCATCGTCTGACACCACAACAGTAACCCACGGCGACGGAAGTAGTTCAACTGCATCGTGTGACACCACAACAGTAACCCACGGCGACGAAAGTAGTTCAACTGCATCGCCTGACACCACAACAGTAACCCACGGCGGCGGAAGTAGTTCAACTGCATCGTCTGACACCACAACAGTAACCCACGGCGGCGGAAGTAGTTCAACTGCATCGCCTGACACCACAACAGTAACCCACAGCGGCGGAAATAGTTCAACTGCATCGTCTGACACCACAACAGTAACCCACGGCAGCGACACTAGTTCAACTGCATCGCCTGACACCACAACAGTAACCCACGGCGGCGGAAGTAGTTCAACTGCATCGTCTGACACCACAACAGTAACCCACAGCGGCGGAAGTAGTTCAACTGCATCGTCTGACACCACAACAGTAACCCACGGCGGCGAAAGTAGTTCAACTGCATCGTCTGACACCACAACAGTAACCCACAGCGGCGGAACTAGTTCAACTGCATCGTCTGCCACCACAACAGTAACCCACGGCGGCGGAAGTAGTTCAACTGCATCGCCTGACACCACAACAGTAACCCACGGCGGCGGAAGTAGTTCAACTGCATCGTCTGACACCACAACAGCAACCCACGGCGACGGAAGTAGTTCAACTGCATCGTGTGACACCACAACAGTAACCCACGGCGGCGACACTAGTTCAACTGCATCGCCTGACACCACAACAGTAACCCACGGCGGCGGAAGTAGTTCAACTGCATCGTCTGACACCACAACAGTAACCCACGGCGGCGGAAGTAGTTCAACTTCATCGCCTGACACCACAACAGTAACCCACGGCGGCGGAAGTAGTTCAACTGCATCGTCTGACACCACAACAGAAACCCACGGCGGCGGAAGTAGTTCAACTGCATCGTCTGACATTACAACAGTAACCCACGGCGGCGGAAGTAGTTCAACTGCATCGCCTGACACCACAACAGTAACCCACGGCGGCGGAAGTAGTTCAACTGCATCGTCTGACGCCACAACAGTAACCCACGGCGGCGACACTAGTTCAACTGCATCGCCTGACACCACAACAGTAACCCACGGCGGCGGAAGTAGTTCAACTTCATCGTCTGACACCACAACAGTAACCCACGGCGGCGGAAGTAGTTCAACTGCATCGTCTGACACTACAACAGAAACCCACGGCGGCGGAAGTAGTTCAACTGCATCGTCTGACATT
The DNA here is from genome assembly GCA_932526585.2 of Philonthus cognatus. NCBI lineage: Eukaryota > Metazoa > Arthropoda > Insecta > Coleoptera > Staphylinidae > Philonthus > Philonthus cognatus. Next base: position 21,207,813 of record OW052243.1, read on the forward strand.
ACAACAGTAACCCACGGCGGCGGAAGTAGTTCAACTGCATCGCCTGACACCACAACAGTAACCCACGGCGGCGGAAGTAGTTCAACTGCATCGTCTGACACCACAACAGTAACCCACAGCAGCGACACTAGTTCAACTGCATCGCCTGACACCACAACAGTAACCCACGGCGGCGGAAGTAGTTCAACTGCATCGTCTGACACCACAACAGTAACCCACGGCGGCGGAAGTAGTTCAACTGCATCGTCTGACACCACAACAGTAACCCACGGCGGCAAAAGTAGTTCAACTGCATCGTCTGACACCACAACAGTAACCCACAGCGGCGGAACTAGTTCAACTGCATCGTCTGCCACCACAACAGTAACCCACGGCGGCGGAAGTAGTTCAACTGCATCGCCTGACACCACAACAGTAACCCACGGCGGCGGAAGTAGTTCAACTGCATCGTCTGACACCACAACAGCAACCCACGGCGACGGAAGTAGTTCAACTGCATCGTGTGACACCACAACAGTAACCCACGGCGGCGACACTAGTTCAACTGCATCGCCTGACACCACAACAGTAACCCACGGCGGCGAAAGTAGTTCAACTGCATCGTCTGACACCACAACAGTAACCCACGGCGGCGGAAGTAGTTCAACTTCATCGCCTGACACCACAACAGTAACCCACGGCGGCGGAAGTAGTTCAACTGCATCGTCTGACACCACAACAGAAACCCACGGCGGCGGAAGTAGTTCAACTGCATCGTCTGACATTACAACAGTAACCCACGGCGGCGGAAGTAGTTCAACTGCATCGCCTGACACCACAACAGTAACCCACGGCGGCGGAAGTAGTTCAACTGCATCGACTGACGCCACAACAGTAACCCACGGCGGCGACACTAGTTCAACTGCATCGCCTGACACCACAACAGTAACCCACGGCGGCGGAAGTAGTTCAACTTCATCGTCTGACACCACAACAGTAACCCACGGCGGCGGAAGTAGTTCAACTGCATCGTCTGACACTACAACAGAAACCCACGGCGGCGGAAGTAGTTCAACTGCATCGTCTGACATTACAACAGTAACCCACGGCGGCGGAAGTAGTTCAACTGCATCGCCTGACACCACAACAGTAACCCACGGCGGCGGAAGTAGTTCAACTGCATCGTCTGACACCACAACAGTAACCCACGGCGGCGACACTAGTTCAACTGCATCGCCTGACACCACAACAGTAACCCACGGCGGCGGAAGTAGTTCAACTGCATCGTCTGACACCACAACAGTAACCCACGGCGGCGGAAGTAGTTCAACTGCATCGCCTGACACCACAACAGAAACCCACGGCGGCGGAAGTAGTTCAACTGCATCGTCTGACATTACAACAGTAACCCACGGCGGCGGAAGTAGTTCAACTGCATCGCCTGACACCACAACAGTAACCCACGGCGGCGGAAGTAGTTCAACTGCATCGTCTGACACCACAACAGTAACCCACGGCGGCGACACTAGTTCAACTGCATCGCCTGACACCACAACAGTAACCCACGGCGGCGGAAGTAGTTCAACTTCATCGTCTGACACCACAACAGTAACCCACGGCGGCGGAAGTAGTTCAACTGCATCGTCTGACACCACAACAGTAACCCACGGCGGCGACACTAGTTCAACTGCATCGCCTGACACCACAACAGTAACCCACAACGGCGAAAGTAGTTCAACTGCATCGTCTGACACCACAACAGTAACCCACGGCGGCGGAAGTAGTTCAACTGCATCGTCTGACACCACAACAGTAACCCACGGCGGCGGAAGTAGTTCAACTGCATCGTCTGACACCACAACAGTAACCCACGGCGGCGGAAGTAGTTCAACTGCATCGCCTGACACCACAACAGTAACCCACGGCGGCGACACTAGTTCAACTGCATCGCCTGACACCACAACAGTAACCCACGGCGGCGGAAGTAGTTCAACTACATCGTCTGACACCACAACAGTAACCCACGCCGGCGGAAGTAGTTCAACTGCATCGTGTGACACCACAACATTAACCCACGGCGGCGGAAGTAGTTCAACTGCATCGTCTGACACCACAACAGTAACCAACGGCGGTGGAAGTAGTTCAACTGCATCGTCTGACACCACAACAGTAACCCACGGCGGCGAAAGTAGTTCAACTGCATCGTCAGACACCACAACAGTAACCCACGGCGGCGGAAGTAGTTCAACTGCATCGTCTGACACCACAACAGTAACCCACGGCAGCGGAAGTAGTTCAACTGCATCGTCTGACACCACAACAGTAACCCACGGCGGCGGAAGTAGTTCAACTGCATCGTCTGACACCACAACAGTAACCCACGGCGGCGAAAGTAGTTCAACTGCATCGTCAGACACCACAACAGTAACCCACGGCGGCGGAAGTAGTTCAACTGCATCGTCTGACACCACAACAGTAACCCACGGCGGCGGAAGTAGTTCAACTGCATCGCCTGACACCACAACAGAAACCCACGGCGGCGGAAGTAGTTCAACTTCATCGTCTGACACCACAACAGTAACCCACGGCGGCGGAAGTAGTTCAACTGCATCGCCTGACACCACAACAGTAACCCACGGCGGCGGAAGTAGTTCAACTGCATCGTCTGACACCACAACAGTAACCCACGGCGGCGGAAGTAGTTCAACTGCATCGCCTGACACCACAACAGTAACCCACGGCGGGGGAAGTAGTTCAACTGCATCGTCTGACACCACAACAGTAACCCACGGCGGCGAAAGTAGTTCAACTGCATCGTCTGACACCACAACAGTAACCCACGGCGGCGGAAGTAGTTCAACTGCATCGTCTGACACCACAACAGTAACCCACGGCGGCGGAAGTAGTTCAACTGCATCGCCTGACACCACAACAGTAACCCACGGCGGCGGAAGTAGTTCAACTGCATCGTCTGACACCACAACAGTAACCCACGGCGGCGAAAGTAGTTCAACTGCATCGTCTGACACCACAACAGTAACTCACGGCAGCGGAAGTAGTTCAACTGCATCGTCTGACACCACAACAGTAACCCACGGCGGCGGAAGTAGTTCAACTGCATCGCCTGACACCACAACAGAAACCCACGGCGGCGGAAGTAGTTCAACTGCATCGTCTGACATTACAACAGTAACCCACGGCGGCGGAAGTAGTTCAACTGCATCGCCTGACACCACAACAGTAACCCACGGCGGCGGAAGTAGTTCAACTGCAACGTCTGACACCACAACAGTAACCCACGGCGGCGACACTAGTTCAACTGCATCGCCTGACACCACAACAGTAACCCACGGCGGCGGAAGTAGTTCAACTTCATCGTCTGACACCACAACAGTAACCCACGGCGGCGGAAGTAGTTCAACTGCATCGCCTGACACCACAACAGAAACCCACGGCGGCGGAAGTAGTTCAACTGCATCGTCTGACATTACAACAGTAACCCACGGCGGCGGAAGTAGTTCAACTGCATCGCCTGACACCACAACAGTAACCCACGGCGGCGGAAGTAGTTCAACTGCATCGTCTGACATCACAACAGTAACCCACGGCGGCGACACTAGTTCAACTGCATCGCCTGACACCACAACAGTAACCCACGGCGGCGGAAGTAGTTCAACTGCATCGTCTGACACCACAACAGTAACCCACGGCGGCGGAAGTAGTTCAACTGCGACGCCTGACACCACAACAGAAACCCACGGCGGCGGAAGTAGTTCAACTGCATCGTCTGACATTACAACAGTAACCCACGGCGGCGGAAGTAGTTCAACTGCATCGCCTGACACCACAACAGTAACCCACGGCGGCGGAAATAGTTCAACTGCATCTCCTGACACCACAACAGTAACCCACGGCGGCGGAAGTAGTTCAACTTCATCGTCTGACACCACAACAGTAACCCACGGCGGCGGAAGTAGTTCAACTGCATCGCCTGACACCACAACAGTAACCCAGGGCGGCGGAAGTAGTTCAACTTCATCGTCTGACACCACAACAGTAACCCACGGCGGCGGAAGTAGTTCAACTGCATCGTCTGACACTACAACAGAAACCCACGGCGGCGGAAGTAGTTCAACTGCATCGTCTGACATTACAACAGTAACCCACGGCGGCGGAAGTAGTTCAACTGCATCGCCTGACACCACAACAGTAACCCACGGCGGCGGAAGTAGTTCAACTGCATCGTCTGACACCACAACAGTAACCCACGGCGGCGACACTAGTTCAACTGCATCGCCTGACACCACAACAGTAACCCACGGCGGCGGAAGTAGTTCAACTGCATCGTCTGACACCACAACAGTAACCCACGGCGGCGACACTAGTTCAACTGCATCGCCTGACACCACAACAGTAACCCACGGCGGCGGAAGTAGTTCAACTTCATCGTCTGACACCACAACAGTAACCCACGGCGGCGGAAGTAGTTCAACTGCATCGTCTGACACCACAACAGTAACCCACGGCGGCGACACTAGTTCAACTGCATCGCCTGACACCACAACAGTAACCCACAACGGCGAAAGTAGTTCAACTGCATCGTCTGACACCACAACAGTAACCCACGGCGGCGGAAGTAGTTCAACTGCATCGTCTGACACCACAACAGTAACCCACGGCGGCGGAAGTAGTTCAACTGCATCGTCTGACACCACAACAGTAACCCACGGCGGCGGAAGTAGTTCAACTGCATCGCCTGACACCACAACAGTAACCCACGGCGGCGACACTAGTTCAACTGCATCGCCTGACACCACAACAGTAACCCACGGCGGCGGAAGTAGTTCAACTACATCGTCTGACACCACAACAGTAACCCACGCCGGCGGAAGTAGTTCAACTGCATCGTGTGACACCACAACATTAACCCACGGCGGCGGAAGTAGTTCAACTGCATCGTCTGACACCACAACAGTAACCAACGGCGGTGGAAGTAGTTCAACTGCATCGTCTGACACCACAACAGTAACCCACGGCGGCGAAAGTAGTTCAACTGCATCGTCAGACACCACAACAGTAACCCACGGCGGCGGAAGTAGTTCAACTGCATCGTCTGACACCACAACAGTAACCCACGGCAGCGGAAGTAGTTCAACTGCATCGTCTGACACCACAACAGTAACCCACGGCGGCGGAAGTAGTTCAACTGCATCGTCTGACACCACAACAGTAACCCACGGCGGCGAAAGTAGTTCAACTGCATCGTCAGACACCACAACAGTAACCCACGGCGGCGGAAGTAGTTCAACTGCATCGTCTGACACCACAACAGTAACCCACGGCGGCGGAAGTAGTTCAACTGCATCGCCTGACACCACAACAGAAACCCACGGCGGCGGAAGTAGTTCAACTTCATCGTCTGACACCACAACAGTAACCCACGGCGGCGGAAATAGTTCAACTGCATCGCCTGACACCACAACAGTAACCCACGGCGGCGGAAGTAGTTCAACTGCATCGTCTGACACCACAACAGTAACCCACGGCGGCGGAAGTAGTTCAACTGCATCGTCTGACACCACAACAGTAACCCACGGCGGCGGAAGTAGTTCAACTGCATCGTCTGACACCACAACAGTAACCCACGGCGGCGGAAGTAGTTCAACTGCATCGCCTGACACCACAACAGTAACCCACGGCGGGGGAAGTAGTTCAACTGCATCGTCTGACACCACAACAGTAACCCACGGCGGCGAAAGTAGTTCAACTGCATCGTCTGACACCACAACAGTAACCCACGGCGGCGGAAGTAGTTCAACTGCATCGTCTGACACCACAACAGTAACCCACGGCGGCGGAAGTAGTTCAACTGCATCGCCTGACACCACAACAGAAACCCACGGCGGCGGAAGTAGTTCAACTGCATCGCCTGACACCACAACAGTAACCCACGGCAGCGGAAGTAGTTCAACTGCATCGTCTGACACCACAACAGTAACCCACGGCGGCGGAAGTAGTTCAACTGCATCGTCTGACACCACAACAGTAACCCACGGCGGCGGAAGTAGTTCAACTGCATCGTCTGACACCACAACAGTAACCCACGGCGGCGGAAGTAGTTCAACTGCATCGCCTGACACCACAACAGTAACCCACGGCGGCGAAAGTAGTTCAACTGCATCGTCTGACACCACAACAGTAACCCACGGCGGCGGAAGTAGTTCAACTGCATCGCCTGCATCGTCTGACACCACAACAGTAACCCACGGCGGCGGAAGTAGTTCAACTGCATCGTCTGACACTACAACAGTAACCCACGGCAGCGGAAGTAGTTCAACTGCATCGTCTGACACCACAACAGTAACCCACGGCGGCGGAAGTAGTTCAACTGCATCGTCTGACACCACAACAGTAACCCACGGCGGCGGAAGTAGTTCAACTGCATCGTCTGACACCACAACAGTAACCCACGGCGGCGGAAGTAGTTCAACTGCATCGCCTGACACCACAACAGTAACCCACGGCGGCGAAAGTAGTTCAACTGCATCGTCTGACACCACAACAGTAACCCACGGCGGCGGAAGTAGTTCAACTGCATCGTCTGACACCACAACAGTAACCAACGGCGGCGAAAGTAGTTCAATTGCATCGTCTGACACCACAACAGTAACTCACGGCAGCGGAAGTAGTTCAACTGCATCGTCTGACACCACAACAGTAACCCACGGCGGCGGAAGTAGTTCAACTGCATCGCCTGACACCACAACAGAAACCCACGGCGGCGGAAGTAGTTCAACTGCATCGTCTGACATTACAACAGTAACCCACGGCGGCGGAAGTAGTTCAACTGCATCGCCTGACACCACAACAGTAACCCACGGCGGCGGAAGTAGTTCAACTGCAACGTCTGACACCACAACAGTAACCCACGGCGGCGACACTAGTTCAACTGCATCGCCTGACACCACAACAGTAACCCACGGCGGCGGAAGTAGTTCAACTTCATCGTCTGACACCACAACAGTAACCCACGGCGGCGGAAGTAGTTCAACTGCATCGCCTGACACCACAACAGAAACCCACGGCGGCGGAAGTAGTTCAACTGCATCGTCTGACATTACAACAGTAACCCACGGCGGCGGAAGTAGTTCAACTGCATCGCCTGACACCACAACAGTAACCCACGGCGGCGGAAGTAGTTCAACTGCATCGTCTGACATCACAACAGTAACCCACGGCGGCGACACTAGTTCAACTGCATCGCCTGACACCACAACAGTAACCCACGGCGGCGGAAGTAGTTCAACTGCATCGTCTGACACCACAACAGTAACCCACGGCGGCGGAAGTAGTTCAACTGCATCGCCTGACACCACAACAGAAACCCACGGCGGCGGAAGTAGTTCAACTGCATCGTCTGACATTACAACAGTAACCCACGGCGGCGGAAGTAGTTCAACTGCATCGCCTGACACCACAACAGTAACCCACGGCGGCGGAAATAGTTCAACTGCATCTCCTGACACCACAACAGTAACCCACGGCGGCGGAAGTAGTTCAACTTCATCGTCTGACACCACAACAGTAACCCACGGCGGCGGAAGTAGTTCAACTGCATCGCCTGACACCACAACAGTAACCCAGGGCGGCGGAAGTAGTTCAACTGCATCGTCTGACACCACAACAGTAACCCACGGCGGCGGAAGTAGTTCAACTGCTTCGTCTGACACCACAACAGTAACCCACGGCGGCGGAAGTAGTTTAACTGCATCGTCTGACACCACAACAGTAACCCACGGCGGCGGAAGTAGTTCAACTGCATCGTCTGACACTACAACAGTAACCCACGGCGGCGGAAGTAGTTCAACTGCATCGTCTGACACCACAACAGTAACCCACGGCGGCGGAAGTAGTTCAACTGCATCGTCTGACACCACAACAGTAACCCACGGCGGCGGAAGTAGTTCAACTGCATCGCCTGACACCACAACAGTAACCCACGGCGGGGGAAGTAGTTCAACTGCATCGTCTGACACCACAACAGTAACCCACGGCGGCGGAAGTAGTTCAACTGCATCGCCTGACACCACAACAGTAACCCACGGCGGGGGAAGTAGTTCAACTGCATCGTCTGACACCACAACAGTAACCCACGGCGGCGGAAGTAGTTCAACTGCATCGCCTGACACCACAACAGTAACCCACGGCGGGGGAAGTAGTTCAACTGCATCGTCTGACACCACAACAGTAACCCACGGCGGCGGAAGTAGTTCAACTGCATCGCCTGACACCACAACAGTAACCCACGGCGGCGGAAGTAGTTCAACTACATCGTCTGACACCACAACAGTAACCCACGGCGGCGGAAGTAGTTCAACTGCATCGTGTGACACCACAACATTAACCCACGGCGGCGGAAGTAGTTCAACTGCATCGTCTGACACCACAACAGTAACCCACGGCGGTGGAAGTAGTTCAACTGCATCGTCTGACACCACAACAGTAACCCACGGCGGCGAAAGTAGTTCAACTGCATCGTCAGACACCACAACAGTAACCCACGGCGGCGGAAGTAGTTCAACTACATCGTCTGACACCACAACAGTAACCCACGGCGGCGGAAGTAGTTCAACTACATCGTCTGACACCACAACAGTAACCCACGGCGGCGGAAGTAGTTCAACTACATCGTCTGACACCACAACAGTAACCCACGGCGGCGGAAGTAGTTCAACTGCATCGTCTGACACCACAACAGTAACCCACGGCGGCGAAAGTAGTTCAACTGCATCGTCAGACACCACAACAGAAACCCACGGCGGCGGAAGTAGTTCAACTGCATCGCCTGACACCACAACAGTAACCCACGGCGGCGGAAGTAGTTCAACTGCATCGCCTGACACCACAACAGTAACCCACGGCGGCGGAAGTAGTTCAACTGCATCGTCTGACACCACAACAGTAACCCACGGCGGCGGAAGTAGTTCAACTGTATCGCCTGACACCACAACAGTAACCCACGGCGGGGGAAGTAGTTCAACTGCATCGTCTGACACCACAACAGTAACCCACGGCAGCGGAAGTAGTTCAACTGCATCGTCTGACACCACAACAGTAACCCACGGCGGCGGAAGTAGTTCAACTGCATCGTCTGACACCACAACAGTAACCCACGGCGGCGGAAGTAGTTCAACTGCATCGCCTGACACCACAACAGTAACCCACGGCGGCGGAAGTAGTTCAACTACATCGTCTGACACCACAACAGTAACCCACGGCGGCGGAAGTAGTTCAACTACATCGTCTGACACCACAACAGTAACCCACGGCGGCGGAAGTAGTTCAACTGCATCGTGTGACACCACAACATTAACCCACGGCGGCGGAAGTAGTTCAACTGCATCGTCTGACACCACAACAGTAACCCACGGCGGTGGAAGTAGTTCAACTGCATCGTCTGACACCACAACAGTAACCCACGGCGGCGAAAGTAGTTCAACTGCATCGTCAGACACCACAACAGTAACCCACGGCGGCGGAAGTAGTTCAACTACATCGTCTGACACCACAACAGTAACCCACGGCGGCGGAAGTAGTTCAACTGCATCGTCTGACACCACAACAGTAACCCACGGCGGCGGAAGTAGTTCAACTGCATCGTCTGACACCACAACAGTAACCCACGGCGGCGAAAGTAGTTCAACTGCATCGTCAGACACCACAACAGAAACCCACGGCGGCGGAAGTAGTTCAACTGCATCGTCTGACACCACAACAGTAACCCACGGCGGCGGAAGTAGTTCAACTGCATCGTCTGACACCACAACAGTAACCCACGGCGGCGGAAGTAGTTCAACTACATCGTCTGACACCACAACAGTAACCCACGGCGGCGGAAGTAGTTCAACTGCATTGTCTGACACCACAACAGTTACCCACGGCGGCGGAAGTAGTTCAACTGCATCGTCTGACACCACAACAGTAACCCACGGCGGCGAAAGTAGTTCAACTGCATCGTCAGACACCACAACAGAAACCCACGGCGGCGGAAGTAGTTCAACTGCATCGCCTGACACCACAACAGTAACCCACGGCGGCGGAAGTAGTTCAACTGCATCGCCTGACACCACAACAGTAACCCACGGCGGCGGAAGTAGTTCAACTGCATCGTCTGACACCACAACAGTAACCCACGGCGGCGGAAGTAGTTCAACTGTATCGCCTGACACCACAACAGTAACCCACGGCGGGGGAAGTAGTTCAACTGCATCGTCTGACACCACAACAGTAACCCACGGCAGCGGAAGTAGTTCAACTGCATCGTCTGACACCACAACAGTAACCCACGGCGGCGGAAGTAGTTCAACTGCATCGTCTGACACCACAACAGTAACCCACGGCGGCGGAAGTAGTTCAACTGCATCGCCTGACACCACAACAGTAACCCACGGCGGCGGAAGTAGTTCAACTGCATTGTCTGACACCACAACAGTAACCCACGGCGGGGAAAGTAGTTCAACTGCATCGTCTGACACCACAACAGTAACCCACGGCGGCGGAAGTAGTTCAACTGCTTCGTCTGACACCACAACAGTAACCCACGGCGGCGGAAGTAGTTTAACTGCATCGTCTGACACCACAACAGTAACCCACGGCGGCGGAAGTAGTTCAACTGCATCGTCTGACACTACAACAGTAACCCACGGCGGCGGAAGTAGTTCAACTGCATCGTCTGACACCACAACAGTAACCCACGGCGGCGGAAGTAGTTCAACTGCATCGCCTGACACCACAACAGTAACCCACGGCGGCGGAAGTAGTTCAACTGCATCGCCTGACACCACAACAGTAACCCACGGCGGCGGAAGTAGTTCAACTGCATCGTCTGACACCACAACAGTTACCCACGGCGGCGGAAGTAGTTCAACTGCATCGCCTGACACCACAACAGTAACCCACGGCGGGGGAAGTAGTTCAACTGCATCGTCTGACACCACAACAGTAACCCACGGCAGCGGAAGTAGTTCAACTGCATCGTCTGACACCACAACAGTAACCCACGGCGGCGGAAGTAGTTCAACTGCATCGTCTGACACCACAACAGTAACCCACGGCGGCGGAAGTAGTTCAACTGCATCGCCTGACACCACAACAGTAACCCACGGCGGCGGAAGTGGTTCAACTGCATCGTCTGACACCACAACAGTAACCCACGGCGGCGGAAGTAGTTCAACTGCATCGTGTGACACCACAACATTAACCCACGGCGGCGGAAGTAATTCAACTGCATCGTCTGACACCACAACAGTAACCCACGGCGGCGGAAGTAGTTCAACTGCATCGTCTGACACCACAACAGTAACCCACAGCGGCGGAAGTAGTTCAACTGCATCGTCTGACACCACAACAGTAACCCACGGCGGCGAAAGTAGTTCAACTGCATCGTCTGACACCACAACAGTAACCCACGGCGGCGGAAGTAGTTCAACTGCATCGCCTGACACCACAACAGTAACCCACGGCGGCGGAAGTAGTTCAACTGCATCGCCTGACACCACAACAGAAACCCACGGCGGCGGAAGTAGTTCAACTGCATCGTCTGACACCACAACAGTAACCCACGGCGGCGGAAGTAGTTCAACTGCATCGTCTGACACCACAACAGTAACCCACGGCGGCGGAAGTAGTTCAACTGCATCGTCTGACACCACAACAGTAACCCACGGCGGCGGAAGTAGTTCAACTGCATCGTCTGACACCACAACAGTAACCCACGGCAGCGGAAGTAGTTCAACTGCATCGTCTGACACCACAACAGTAACCCACGGCGGCGGAAGTAGTTCAACTGCATCGTCTGACACCACAACAGTAACCCACGGCGGCGGAAGTAGTTCAACTGCATCGCCTGACACCACAACAGTAACCCACGGCGGCGGAAGTAGTTCAACTGCATCGTCTGACACCACAACAGTAACCCACGGCGGCGGAAGTAGTTCAACTGCATCGTCTGACACCACAACAGTAACCCACGGCGGCGGAAGTAGTTTAACTGCATCGCCTGACACCACAACAGTAACCCACGGCGGCGGAAGTAGTTCAACTGCATCGTCTGACACCACAACAGTAACCCACGGCGGCGGAAGTAGTTCAACTGCTTCGTCTGACACCACAACAGTAACCCACGGCGGCGGAAGTAGTTTAACTGCATCGTCTGACACCACAACAGTAACCCACGGCGGCGGAAGTAGTTCAACTGCATCGTCTGACACCACAACAGTAACCCACGGCGGCGGAAGTAGTTCAACTGCATCGTCTGACACCACAACAGTAACCCACGGCGGCGGAAGTAGTTCAACTGCATCGTCTGACACCACAACAGTAACCCACGGCGGCGGAAGTAGTTCAACTGCATCGTCTGACACCACAACAGTAACCCACGGCGAAGAAAGTAGTTCAACTGCATCGCCTGACACCACAACAGTAACCCACGGCGGCGGAAGTAGTTCAACTGCATTGTCTGACACCACAACAGTAACCCACGGCGGCGAAAGTAGTTCAACTGCATCGTCTGACACCACAACAGTAACCCACGGCGGCGGAAGTAGTTCAACTGCATCGTCTGACACCACAACAGTAACCCACGGCGGCGGAAGTAGTTCAACTGCATCGCCTGACACCACAACAGTAACCCACGGCGGCGGAAGTAGTTCAACTGCATCGTCTGACACCACAACAGTAACCCACGGCGGCGGAAGTAGTTCAACTGCTTCGTCTGACACCACAACAGTAACCCACGGCGGCGGAAGTAGTTTAACTGCATCGTCTGACACCACAACAGTAACCCACGGCGGCGGAAGTAGTTCAACTGCATCGTCTGACACCACAACAGTAACCCACGGCGGCGGAAGTAGTTCAACTGCATCGTCTGACACCACAACAGTAACCCACGGCGGCGGAAGTAGTTCAACTGCATCGTCTGACACCACAACAGTAACCCACGGCGGCGGAAGTAGTTCAACTGCATCGTCTGACACCACAACAGTAACCCACGGCGAAGAAAGTAGTTCAACTGCATCGCCTGACACCACAACAGTAACCCACGGCGGCGGAAGTAGTTCAACTGCATTGTCTGACACCACAACAGTAACCCACGGCGGCGAAAGTAGTTCAACTGCATCATCTGACACCACAACAGTAACCCACGGCGGCGGAAGTAGTTCAACTGCATCGTCTGACACCACAACAGTAACCCACGGCGGCGGAAGTAGTTCAACTGCATCGCCTGACACCACAACAGTAACCCACGGCGGGGGAAGTAGTTCAACTGCATCGTCTGACACCACAACAGTAACCCACGGCGGCGGAAGTAGTTCAACTGCTTCGTCTGACACCACAACAGTAACCCACGGCGGCGGAAGTAGTTTAACTGCATCGTCTGACACCACAACAGTAACCCACGGCGGCGGAAGTAGTTCAACTGCATCGTCTGACACCACAACAGTAACCCACGGCGGCGGAAGTAGTTCAACTGCATCGCCTGACACCACAACAGTAACCCACGGCGGCGGAAGTAGTTCAACTGCATCGTCTGACACCACAACAGTAACCCACGGCGGCGGAAGTAGTTCAACTGCATCGCCTGACACCACAACAGTAACCCACGGCGGAGGAAGTAGTTCAACTGCATCGTCTGACACCACAACAGTAACCCACGGCAGCGGAAGTAGTTCAACTGCATCGTCTGACACCACAACAGTAACCCACGGCGGCGGAAGTAGTTCAACTGCATCGCCTGACACCACAACAGTAACCCACGGCGGCGGAAGTAGTTCAACTGCATCGTCTGACACCACAACAGTAACCCACGGCGGCGGAAGTAATTCAACTGCATCGCCTGACACCACAACAGTAACCCACGGCGGCGGAAGTAGTTCAACTGCATCGTCTGACACCACAACAGTAACCCACGGCGGCGGAAGTAGTTCAACTGCATCGTCTGACACCACAACAGTAACCCACGGCGGCGGAAGTAGTTCAACTGCATCGCCTGACACCACAACAGAAACCCACGGCGGCGGAAGTAGTTCAACTGCATCGTCTGACACCACAACAGTAACCCACGGCGACGGAAGTAGTTCAACTGCATCGCCTGACACCACAACAGTAACCCACGGCGGCGGAAGCAGTTCAACTGCATCGTCTGACACCACAACAGTAACCCACGGCGGCGGAAGTAATTCAACTGCATCGCCTGACACCACAACAGTAACCCACGGCGGCGGAAGTAGTTCAACTGCATCGTCTGACACCACAACAGTAATCCACGGCGGCGGAAGTAGTTCAACTGCATCGTCTGACACCACAACAGTAACCCACGGCGGCGGAAGTAGTTCAACTGCATCGCCTGACACCACAACAGTAACCCACGGCGGGGGAAGTAGTTCAACTGCATCGTCTGACACCACAACAGTAACCCAGGGCGGCGGAAGTAGTTCAACTGCATCGCCTGACACCACAACAGTAACCCAGGGCGGCGGAAGTAGTTCAACTGCATCGTCTGACACCACAACAGTAACCCACGGCGGCGGAAGTAGTTCAACTGCATCGTCTGACACCACAACAGTAACCCACGGCGGCGGAAGTAGTTCAACTGCATCGCCTGACACCACAACAGTAACCCAGGGCGGCGGAAGTAGTTCAACTGCATCGTCTGACACCACAACAGTAACCGACGGCGGCGGAAGTAGTTCAACTGCATCGTCTGACACCACAACAGTAACCCACGGCGGCGAAAGTAGTTCAACTGCATCGTCAGACACCACAACAGTAACCCACGGCGGCGGAAGTAGTTCAACTGCATCGTCTGACACCACAACAGTAACCCACGGCGGCGGAAGTAGTTCAACTGCATCGTCTGACACCACAACAGTAACCCACGGCGGCGGAAGTAGTTCAACTGCATCGTCTGACACTACAACAGTAACCCACGGCGGCGAAAGTAGTTCAACTGCATCGTCAGACACCACAACAGAAACTCACGGCGGCGGAAGTAGTTCAACTGCATCGTCTGACACCACAACAGTAACCCACGGCGGCGGAAGTAGTTCAACTGCATCGTCTGACACCACAACAGTAACCCACGGCGGCGGAAGTAGTTCAACTGCATCGCCTGACACCACAACAGAAACCCACAGCGGCGGAAGTAGTTCAACTGCATCGTCTGACACCACAACAGTAACCCACGGCGGCGGAAGTAGTTCAACTGCATCGCCTGACACCACAACAGTAACCCACGGCGGCGGAAGCAGTTCAACTGCATCGTCTGACACCACAACAGTAACCCACGGCGGCGGAAGTAGTTCAACTGCATTGTCTGACACCACAACAGTAACCCACGGCGGCGGAAGTAGTTCAACTGCATCGTCTGACACCACAACAGTAACCCACGGCGGCGGAAGTAGTTCAACTGCATCGTCTGACACCACAACAGTAACCCACGGCGGCGGAAGTAGTTCAACTGCATCGCCTGACACCACAACAGTAACCCAGGGCGGCGGAAGTAGTTCAACTGCATCGTCTGACACCACAACAGTAACCCACGGCGGCGGAAGTAGTTCAACTGCATCGTCTGACACCACAACAGTAACCCACGGCGGCGAAAGTAGTTCAACTGCATCGTCAGACACCACAACAGTAACCCACGGCGGCGGAAGTAGTTCAACTGCATCGTCTGACACCACAACAGTAACCCACGGCGGCGGAAGTAGTTCAACTGCATCGTCTGACACCACAACAGTAACCCACGGCGGCGGAAGTAGTTCAACTGCATCGTCTGACACTACAACAGTAACCCACGGCGGCGAAAGTAGTTCAACTGCATCGTCTGACACCACAACAGTAACCCACGGCGGCGGAAGTAGTTCAACTGCATCGTCTGACACCACAACAGTAACCCACGGCGGCGGAAGTAGTTCAACTGCATCGCCTGACACCACAACAGAAACCCACAGCGGCGGAAGTAGTTCAACTGCATCGTCTGACACCACAACAGTAACCCACGGCGGCGGAAGTAGTTCAACTGCATCGCCTGACACCACAACAGTAACCCACGGCGGCGGAAGCAGTTCAACTGCATCGTCTGACACCACAACAGTAACCCACGGCGGCGGAAGTAGTTCAACTGCATTGTCTGACACCACAACAGTAACCCACGGCGGCGAAAGTAGTTCAACTGCATCATCTGACACCACAACAGTAACCCACGGCGGCGGAAGTAGTTCAACTGCATCGTCTGACACCACAACAGTAACCCACGGCGGCGGAAGTAGTTCAACTGCATCGCCTGACACCACAACAGTAACCCACGGCGGGGGAAGTAGTTTAACTGCATCGTCTGACACCACAACAGTAACCCACGGCGGCGGAAGTAGTTCAACTGCTTCGTCTGACACCACAACAGTAACCCACGGCGGCGGAAGTAGTTTAACTGCATCGTCTGACACCACAACAGTAACCCACGGCGGCGGAAGTAGTTCAACTGCATCGTCTGACACTACAACAGTAACCCACGGCGGCGGAAGTAGTTCAACTGCATCGTCTGACACCACAACAGTAACCCACGGCGGCGGAAGTAGTTCAACTGCATTGTCTGACACCACAACAGTAACCCACGGCGGCGGAAGTAGTTCAACTGCTTCGCCTGACACCACAACAGTAACCCACGGCGGGGGAAGTAGTTCAACTGCATCGTCTGACACCACAACAGTAACCCACGGCGGCGGAAGTAGTTCAACTGCATCGCCTGACACCACAACAGTAACCCACGGCGGCGGAAGTAGTTCAACTGCATCGCCTGACACCACAACAGTAACCCACGGCGGCGGAAGTAGTTCAACTACATCGTCTGACACCACAACAGTAACCCACGGCGGCGGAAGTAGTTCAACTGCTTCGTCTGACACCACAACAGTAACCCACGGCGGCGGAAGTAGTTTAACTGCATCGTCTGACACCACAACAGTAACCCACGGCGGCGGAAGTAGTTCAACTGCATCGTCTGACACCACAACAGTAACCCACGGCGGCGGAAGTAGTTCAACTGCATCGTCTGACACCACAACAGTAACCCACGGCGGCGGAAGTAGTTCAACTGCATCGCCTGACACCACAACAGTAACCCACGGCGGCGGAAGTAGTTCAACTGCATCGCCTGACACCACAACAGTAACCCACGGCGGCGGAAGTAGTTCAACTGCATCGTCTGACACCACAACAGTAACCCACGGCGGCGGAAGTAGTTCAACTGCATCGCCTGACACCACAACAGTAACCCACGGCGGGGGAAGTAGTTCAACTGCATCGTCTGACACCACAACAGTAACCCACGGCAGCGGAAGTAGTTCAACTGCATCGTCTGACACCACAACAGTAACCCACGGCGGCGGAAGTAGTTCAACTGCATCGTCTGACACCACAACAGTAACTCACGGCGGCGGAAGTAGTTCAACTGCATCGTCTGACACCACAACAGTAACCCACGGCGGCGGAAGTAGTTCAACTGCATCGCCTGACACCACAACAGTAACCCACGGCGGCGGAAGTAGTTCAACTGCATCGTCTGACACCACAACAGTAACCCACGGCGGCGGAAGTAGTTCAACTGCATCGTCTGACACCACAACAGTAACCCACGGCGGCGGAAGTAGTTCAACTGCATCGTCTGACACCACAACAGTAACCCACGGCGGCGGAAGTAGTTCAACTGCATCGCCTGACACCACAACAGTAACCCACGGCGGCGGAAGTAGTTCAACTGCATCGTCTGACACCACAACAGTAACCCACGGCGGCGGAAGTAGTTCAACTGCATCGTGTGACACCACAACAGTAACCCACGGCGGCGGAAGTAGTTCAACTGCATCGTCTGACACCACAACAGTAACCCACGGCGGCGGAAGTAGTTCAACTGCATCGTCTGACACCACAACAGTAACCCACGGCGGCGGAAGTAGTTCAACTGCATCGCCTGACACCACAACAGTAACCCACGGCGGCGGAAGTAGTTCAACTGCATCGTCTGACACCACAACAGTAACCCACGGCGGCGGAAGTAGTTCAACTGCATCGTCTGACACCACAACAGTAACCCACGGCGGCGGAAGTAGTTCAACTGCATCGTCTGACTCCACAACAGTAACCCACGGCGGCGGAAGTAGTTCAACTGCATCGTCTGACACCACAACAGTAACCCACGGCGGCGGAAGTAGTTCAACTGCATCGTCTGACACCACAACAGTAACCCACGGCGGCGGAAGTAGTTCAACTGCATCGCCTGACACCACAACAGTAACCCACGGCGGCGGAAGTAGTTCAACTGCATCGTGTGACACCACAACAGTAACCCACGGCGGCGGAAGTAGTTCAACTGCATCGTCTGACACCACAACAGTAACCCACGGCGGCGGAAGTAGTTCAACTACATCGTCTGACACCACAACAGTAACCCACGGCGGCGAAAGTAGTTCAACTGCATCGTCTGACACCACAACAGTAACCCACGGCGGCGGAAGTAGTTCAACTGCATCGTCTGACACCACAACAGTAACCCACGGCGGCGGAAGTAGTTCAACTGCATCGCCTGACACCACAACAGTAACCCACGGCGGCGGAAGTAGTTCAACTGCATCGTCTGACACCACAACAGTAACCCACGGCGGCGGAAGTAGTTCAACTGCATCGCCTGACACCACAACAGTAACCCACGGCGGCGGAAGTAATTCAACTGCATCGTCTGACACCACAACAGTAACCCACGGCGGCGGAAGTAGTTCAACTGCATCGTGTGACACCACAACAGTAACCCACGGCGGCGGAAGTAGTTCAACTGCATCGCCTGACACCACAACAGTAACCCACGGCGGCGGAAGTAGTTCAACTGCATCGTCTGACACCACAACAATAACCCAAAGCGGCGGAACTAGTTCAACTGCATCGCCTGACACCACAACAGTAACCCACGGCGGCGGAAGTAGTTCAACTGCATCGTCTGACATCACAACAATAATAGATTGCGAAGATGGTACTATTCTTCCAGACGAAGAACTAGACTCTACGATTTGTACACGGGCTGGCAATATTCGTTACAGTTGCAAACAGTATATTAGTTGCGTGGAAAGGACAGATGGGACATTCTATAAGTCATTGAGAAATTGTTATGGTTGCGGGCAATTTAACGCAAAGACTCTAAAATGCGATTCCCCGCATCAAGTACCAGAATGCGATTTCGATGACGGCAGCCCAGACAGGCATTGCACTGGAGAAGGAAGGTTTCCTAATAAGCGTGATTGCCAGAAGTACTATGATTGCAAAAAGGACCATTGGTCGGAGGTAAGCAGTATGTTGAAGTATTTCTTGAATTCAAAGATTAAGCTTACTGTTATGAGGTGTGAGAAGGGCCACGGGTTCGATCCTTATAAGCAAACGTGCGTCAAGGGTTATATATGCAAGCACAGAAAGCCCAAATGCAAGTTTCCTAATTCGTATGTTATTGACAAAGATATTTGCAGCAAAGCTTACTGGTGCAACAAGAACAAAAATATCTGCGGGGCAATAACTTGTCCGTCTGGTTTAGTGGTCAAAGCGATGAAAAGTCACAATAAGGAGATTAATTGCGTAATTGAAGAGAAGTCCGACCTTTGTAACTGGAACGAGATTATTAATCATTATAACGACGCGAAGAAAGGAGTATTTGCCTAAAAATAATGATATGAAAATTCAATAATTGCAGTTTTAGATTTAATAAAGCAAACTGAAATGTGTACTTTGTATTATAATTTTAAAACCCTTTTGTCACTAAAATATGTGGTCGATAATTGTTATATAATGTCTCCCCGGTGCATCTATAGGTACGATCTAGACGTAGCCAGGAAAGACAAAAAATGGCAATGAAACGTCAAAAAGTTGCGATATTTTTGTGTTCCGGGCTTTCAAGAGTCAAAATATATCCTAAATCCTAAAAGACTTCTCAATAAAAAAAATACTTAATAGGCGTTAGCATGGAGCTTAAACACAAGTCTAAGGACGATATTAACATTTTCGTATAAATAAAACATTTTTCATTTTGAAGCTACTTACGAGGATCTCCAGTCCATGGTTAAGCATGAAGTAAAATTTCGAATTTAGAAAACCCTGGATATTTGGTTTGGGCAAAATCAAATTTTCAGGCTTCTCTAAACTCGAAATGTTATATTTACAGAATATGCATCGGAATATGTATACTTAAAATAGAAATGCCCTGTATATGCGATGGTTCTGTAATAGTTTTTCATATCATGAAACAGACTGTATAATTGTTTATAAAAGCAAAATCACTTTTTAAATAAAATTGTTGGCAACAATTGAACTTAATATTAATAATAATTATTTTTGGTAAGTATGCAAGTTTTCCTTAATTATTTTTAAAAAATGATCACTCAAAATAATATTTAAAGTGTCAAAATTAAATTTGTGTAATGCTGATTTAATTTTAATATTTAAAAATTATTTTAATTTGCATTTAAAAAATACAGATATATTTTAATAATTCAAAAATGGCGCGCGTGCCCGTAGTTCGCAAAAAACGGCCCCCTATTAGGGAGGTCGCTGTAGTCACCCGTCTCTCTTTCTTTCTACAGAATCGACCTCTCTCTTATATTATTTCTCTATGATTGTTGGTTTGTAATTTAAGCAACCTATGCGCAGGAGGAACATCTCGGGTCGCATACTCTAAATTTAAATCATTGGTTGAATTTTTTAAATTACAAAACGCACGTTACATAAAATATTTTGCATATATGTCATCATTCTCATAGAGTTTTACATACTATGAAACACATAACTGTTAATTTAAGCAAATAAATGAAAAAATAAAATTGTAGGCTTGTAATATATGCAACCCATTATGCGCATTCTAAACATCTCGGGTTGCATACTCTTCATTTAAATAATTGTAGTAATTTTTCAAAATAAAAAAAACGCAACTTGAGTTATTTTGCACATATGCGATGGTTTATGACATTAAGGTTGCGATTTATTATGGGTAAAATCCAACGTTTTTGGTAGTCACTAGTTCCAGCACTATTCATGTTCTGATTATGGGACAACATTACATGATACTTTAAAATAATCCTAAAACTTTGGGGTTTTAATGTCACCAATTTAAAACGATTAAGATATTTAGTTTTTTTGTAAACAAATCCTGAAAATAGCTATTTTTGAGTCATTTATTTATTCCTTTTTAGGCAACCAAAGCTTGTACTACATAAAATTTAAAGGTGTCCGTACATTCTGCATTCAATTAGCTCAACATTCATTCAAAAAATGCCCATGATATATTACGTTTACCTTTTTATGCTGGAAATAGAAATATAGGTTTATCTCACTCTAGCAAATGGCTGGGCAGAGTCTGTCTCACGACTGGTTGTTACTTATTACAACCATTACAACTGCATAGATCCTTACGACAGAACATTGTTACGCCACTGGAAAACGTTTTCCCACAGTTCGAACCCGATGTAAACGTAACCTTAAAAGGCCGGGTGCGAATATCAAAAAACGCGGACGCTTTTTGTAAACATTCTATCAAAACACTCGAACTGTTTATTTGCACAAACGGGAAATGAAATCAACAAAAGGCGTTTCACCTTTATTGTTGAGCGATTAACTCGATTAATTAAAATTTGTGCCAGTGGCGTTAACTGAGGTGAAATTTCGGAATATGGGCGATAAAGTAAAAATGTAAGTGAACTCACCATTCTTCCTCGTGAAAACTCCGCTGGGTTTTCCTTTTCCGAAGTACACAAACGCGGCACGAAATTTTTAAAAATAACTAAACGCGTAAACAAAATCGACGGTAAATTGATTTCGGTGTTTGCTTGGAGTTCCAGAGGCGGCGACCGTTGGAATTTTAACGGGATTTTCTTAATTTTCTATAATTATATTACACGTACGTTTTCGAATTCATCTAACACACTTCCTACAAAGTGAAACTTATGATTTAATTTTGTAATACATTTTCATTGCAAATTGAATTAATTTTGAATGAAAATCTTTCATATCTTTAATTAATTTCTCACTTTTTTCAATTGATTAAATATTATCAATCTTATTAATAGAATTTTAGTTACTATCATTATAATATAATGCTAGTTAATTTCTATTAGACCAGTACAAACACGATTCTAACATTTGGTATTAATAGAACAAAATCGTTGAACCGTTGATAAACTGAACGTGACAACTTCTCATTTTCACGTGTAAGAACTTCACTCTAATTAAATTTTAAGTAATTTAGAGGTTGTATCACACTGTTTATGTTAGTGAAAATGTCTTTCATCTGCTGAATTATTTAATTAAAATTTACAACATGTTGTCAGTTTACAGGAAGTCATTTAATTTTATTAATAAATGTTAGCATACAACTTTAACACGGTCCTAAAGGCCCGCATTGATTAGAACATTTGCACATTGCTTGTCATCGTAAAATTGCCCCGTTGCACATAGTGGATACAGGGGTGCATTGCATTACACCATGTCAAATCACAGGTTAAAATAAGCAATCCGTTGTGCCGTTACGTGTGACTAAATGTTACGTTACGGTGAAACACAACGAGCAAATGATCCAATTGATGCGGGCCTTAAGAATGATATTACATTTAAACGTTTTAATAGATTACTATTGTTAGTTTACAACTAATGATTTAACAGCGTACACCTCGCGTAAGTCGTAGACATAACCTAATTTGTCATAACAAAACAGGGTTATTTAGAATTTAGTAATTATGCTATTAATCATAAATGTACATACCTGATCAGTATATTTCAAACTTTACTTGAAATCAATGTTTTAGACGCGTGGCGCATGAAGTAAAATTTCGAGTTTAGAAAAGCCTGAAAATTTGGTTTGGTCGCTCCGCTTCGCTATGTGACTATACCAAATTTTCAGGCTGTTCTAAACTCGAAAGAAACATATTTTCACAAACATAAACAAAAATGGTGTAACATAAACCTCTAAATTACTTGATTACAATGAAGTTAGAGTACATGAAATGCAATGTAACCACGTTGATTTTATCAATAGTTCAAAACTAACTAATAGCATGTACATTTTGTTCTATTAATACAAAATGTTAGTGTCATGTTTGTACACGTCTATTAGAGGTTAACTAGCATTAAACTATAATGATATTAACGGCAATTCTACTAATAAGTATTATTCTCAGTATTAGATATTAATTATTATCTACTTTCCAGTTATTATTTTCATTTTAACACTATATTGATTATTACGGTTATTATTACTTTTTTTTTAGATTGGTTTGTGGTGACGTCGAAGGTAAATTCAGCGCATTGTTTAATAAAGTTGAGAATATCAATAAAAAGGCCGGTCCGTTTGATTTGTTGCTCTGCGTAGGGAATTTTTTCGGTGTTAACAACAAGGAATTTGAGCCTTACAAAAACGGCGCCAAGAAAATTCCCGTATCCACTTATATTCTCGGATGGAATAAGCCGGAACACGAAGAGCTTTACCCAAACGAAGAATCGGAGATTTGTGAGAATTTAGTTTATTTGGGCAAGTTATTTCTAATAATAAAATGTTGTGAATTAAGTTAGATAATACAGGATTGTAGTATGTAGCAGTTATTTTGATGCCTGTTACTTAGGTAAGATTAGATGACAATTACATAGGTTAGGTTAGATTTACCCAAAAGAAGAATTGAATGTTTGTAAGAATTTAGTTCATTTGGATAAGTTCTTTCTAATAATAAAATATTGTGAATTAGGTTACATAACATAGTATTTAGTAAGTAATAATAATCTTGATCAGATTCCTATACCATCAGTTGGGTTAGATGGCAATTACATAGGTTAGGTTAGAAGAATAGAAGATTTGTGAGAATTTAGATAACAATAACATAGGTTAGGTTAGATGACAATTACATATGGTATGTTGGATAGAATCATGGATTTTCACAAGATTATTCAGAATTTAAAGACGGATAACAGTTATCTGGATCAGATGCCTGTTACTTAGGTTAGGTTAGGTTAGATGACAATTACATAGGTTATTTTTGATAGAATAATAGATTTTCACAAATAATACTGGGTTTGTAAGACGTTTGGGCGTGGTTAAGGCTTAGCGTTAAGGCGGAGTTAAACGTATGCGTTCATACGCTGTTTAACGATTTTAAGAATTAATGTTTAGTGTTTAAGAGAGAGAGAGCTATTTTCTACTTTCCTTAAATATTGTTAAATATAAATGGATCTGCACACATTTCTTGCACCCACACTTTCCGAATTTATAGTCTATTATTAATGCACAGTGATATCCGACTTTTGAAATCAAGATGCTAGTAAATTAAAATATAATTTGTCAAAATTGTTAATCGTAAAAAGAAGGAATTGAAAATTGTAAACAATTATTTTCAATTTTTTTTTCTGTTAATTATAAGAATTACTTATAAAACATTATTTTCACAAATTTTTGATAAAAAAGATGGCAACATTGACACTCGAACACATAACCTAAAACTCTTAAACCTTAATTCTTGTATGTGTGGCATAATTTCTTTAAACGTTTAACACTAAACGATAATCAATCATAAGGTTATTTGGAATAGAAATGTGAAATTTTTCTGTTGACTAGAAGTTAATTTAAAGAAAAAGGGAACATTTCGTTTTCTTAAAATTATTTTCTTGTCAATAGAAATCATTATTTCTTTGAAACATTTTGCCTTATTATAAATGCCCTGGTTACGCCTGTGTTAAAATATGTAAGTATTTGAGTTTCACAAAATATTTTCCGATCATACAAATGTATGTGTCATTCTAATTTGCCTATTTTTTTTTTTTACTCTATTTAGGTAAGCGTGGAATTTACACCAGCACCGGTGGCCTTAAAATAGCCTACATCAGTGGAATATCCTCAGAAAATAAAACGGATGACACTTTTAATTACTCAACTGAAGATGTCGTTGCTTTAAGCGACATGTGCCATAAAGGAAACCCGAATTTCAAGGGAGTGGACATTTTATTAACTGCACAATGGCCAGAAAGTGTCGTTCATGACAACAAAACAATGGTGAGCAGCAATCGTAATATCAAAAAATATGCAGTGTGTCCCAAAAAAAGTGACTTTTTTTAATGATGTTTCAGTTATTGAAATGAATAACAACCTATTTTTCATCACTATATGTTCAAAATTTCAATTTAAAATCATAATGTAGACTTGTGATTTTACGCATGAGCACCTCCGGCTTAGTATATACTACCGGAGGTGCTCATGCGTAAAATGGGTTGCGTATATCACAAGTCTACATTATGATTTGAAATTGAAGTTGTTAAATCACTGCGCAATTAAATAAAAATATGTGTCCTAAAAGTGACTTTTCGAATTATATTCTCGCTTGTTTATATAGACAATTTTTACGTACAACATATCGTGGTGCATACTCTGTAAATGTTCGGGCATTCGTTGTTTTTATAACAGTGTTTAATTTAAAACTTCTAACAAGTGTTTCCACTCCCTGATTAGGCATGAATTAAAATTTCGAGTTAGAAAAGCCTGAAAATTTGATTTGGTCGCTTAGCGAAGCGGAGCCACAACCAAATTTCTTCTTGCTTTTCTTCACTTGAAACTTTACTTCATGTGCCACGAGTATGAATAAATAAATTTATTATTTAGATTTTCTTAGTAATGCATTGTTGTCAAAATGTATGACATCAGTGTCATGTCAACAACTTCAAATCATTCTGTGAATAAATGTCAGTCAGTGAAAGTTTTAGAAATAGTTTAAGTTTTGATAATACAAATCAATTTTGAAGAGTGTATTACTCTATGTAAGTTATTTTATAAATCCATATAAGTCCAAGTGTAATGTGCTAATGTATTATAATTGTCATCCGGTTAAATCTAACTTCAAGTTGAAGTTAGATTGAAGTCTTTAACAAACATTTCTTTCAACTTCCCTAATGTCTCAAGCAAAGATTGCAATGGTTAACAGCAATTAAGAGCGCCTTCAACGTAAATATTAAAATAAAAAAAATCAGAAGAGTGTATTCGAATATTTTTACAATTACATTGTTCAAAAATTCTTTACAAAAGAAAATAAATTTGAAATACAGTCCCAATAATATCTTACAATGTATTAAATCTTGTTAACAATATAATAAACAATGTGTATAATTTTAATAATACGATTTTATTTATAATTTCTATATATTTTATATGACTATATGGTAATAATAATAACAATGAGGATTTCAAACACCCGCCATTAGCGTGGATTCAAACCCTATTTTAAAGTTTTATCCGGTTGTGTTCCGTGCTATTAGTTCATTCAGCTGGCCACTGGGAGCATTAGTGCGTATTTCAATAGATTACTATGGAATCCGACCCTCTTATAAATAATTTTTTTTCATGGTTTTTGCAATCAAAAAGACAACATAATTGATTTATTGTGAATGTTAGTGGGTAAATCCATATCAAGTGGTCCAAAGGTAGTTGCTTGACCATTTTAGAAAAAAATGATATTTTTACTATCAATTACATATGGAATCAGTAGTTTAAAACAATTTTTTTTTTAGAGGTAACCGTTTGAAAATGGCGACCATCTTTGTTTCACCGCGCATGCCGATTTTTGAGTTGGCCAGCTCTTACGGAAAACTCATTTTCTCAGGGCTAGTAAGTCATAGACTAATAATTCAAACACCATTGTTTTCCTTACAGTCTGCTCTATCTTTTATATCCTTTTCACTATTTGAATATTTTGAAGTTCGATACTTGAAAACTGCTTTGGTCAAGCAACCAAATTATTTTTTTCCGGGCCATTTCAAATGGATTCACCCTAGTGAATGGAATTTCAGAAAATCGTTTGCTAGTAGGGAACTAATCCACATTATAAATTAAATGTATTTTTTAAACCGATTGTTTCTATTGTAAGATCAGTTTGCCAATTAATATTGTAAATAATTTGGTTTAATTTTTTAGGATAAGAAATTAAATTTCGCGACTTATTACGCATCATGGTTAGCGATGAAATTAATGCCTAGGTACCACGTAAGTGGACTGGAAGGGATTTATTACGAAAGGCCGCCTTATAGGAATTATGACAAAGAAGATCTCAGTCTGACGACGAGGTTTATAGGATTGGCGAGGGTGGGAAATCCGTCGAAGGATAAGTGGATTTATGCGTTGAGTTTGAGCCCTTTGAGCAAGATGAAGGTGTCACAGTTGTTTCAGAAAACAACAGACGAAACTGGGTGTCCGTATAATATCAATGACTTAGATTCTAAAGGTAATATACGGTTATTTAGTAATATGCAGTGTTTCATTATTACTGTGCGGATTTTGGCTGGGATCACTCGTGAATTGGGGCCGCTCGGTTGGGAGTTTGATGGCAACAGTTGGGAAATTTTATGATGAACGCACTGACAACAGCAAACACGTTCGTCATTTTTGCAAGCGTACAAAATAGAATGGCCAGAGTAGCGTTCACTAGATACCAACGTAAAGCGTAAAATAATCAAAACGTGTTGAGAGTATATTTTTCTGATGAATGAGCCCTATGTCGAATGTGTACGGTAATGCAGTCGTCTGCTTGTGTATTTGGCCTCAAGTAGCGTGCGTTATATGCTTAAGAGAGATATAACAGCGAGGCCCGCAGACCGTGTTGGAAAAATCAGCATAGTTCAGTGGAGGACAAAAGCATACCGAATTATGCCGAAGGTTTCACGAACAACCCGGCCAAATCACGTGTACACTCAGAGACACAAGCGGCCGCCTAAATCCGCATTGCCAGTTTTTTGCTTGATCGCATCTCAGGTTTCAGACGCGAGTGAGTATTCATACAATGGGTCTATTATTTAGACATGCAAGTCAATAAAATCATTATCACATTATAAAAATACATTTTTAATAAACGATATTTTCGGATGACAATTTTTATGTTCTTATTATGCATTAATTATTACAAGGCGATTACTTCACTTTCTTATAATAATTAAATATTTTTTTATGATAAATATTCAACAGAGATGCCTCTGAAATGGAAATGTAAATATGCATATTTATTTTAAATTAATTAAATTTTAAATTTAAAATAAATCAGAACACAAAGTATTTATTGGACGATTTTAATGAAATTTACAGAATTTGATCATGTAAATGAACTGCATCGATGATCAAAAAATCAATTGTTTTGGTTACTATTTAATGGTATTTTTCCTTGATTTCACCATTATGAAGAGCTGCTGATTTTTTAATGTAATTGCTGAGTAGTTTGACGTTTCAGTTTGTAAAACATAAAAAGATGCCCCGTGTTCGTCGGCGTGCACAATATCATCATCTAAGTGAATTTGAAAGGGGTCGCATTATTGGAATGCGAGAAGCGGGTTTTTCGGTTCGTGCTATTGCTGAAAGGGTAGGCCGTAGTGTATCGGTGATCGTACGCTGCTGGTCTAGATGGTCCGAAGCTGGGGAGAATCGACTTAGACTTGGATCAGGACGTCCAAGAAGCACCACTGAGCGTGAAGATCGAGCTCTTCGTCTTACAACTTTAAGGGACAGATTTACAACGTCGCGGGCATTGGCAAATGACTGGTTGGCTCTAAATGGCCAAAGAGTATCCATGGCTACTGTTTACAGAAGAATCCGCAGTTTTGGTATAAGATCCTACCGTTCACAATTGTGTCTACCTCTTACTCCGCAGCATCGCAGAGCAAAACTTGATTGGTGCAGGGAAAGACAACATTGGACCCATGAATGGAATAACATTATCTTCAGCGATGAGTCTCGGTTCTGTTTATGGGCTCATAATGGTCGCAGAAGAGTGAGACGTCGACGCGGTGAACTCAGAATTTTACAATTTGCTGTTGAAAGACATACGGCTCTTACACAGGGAGTTATGGTTTGGGGGGCGATAGCATATGGTAGTCGGTCTCCTCTAGTTTTTTTAGAAGCAAGTCTTAACGCGATTCGGTATATTGACAACATTTTACGGCCAGTGTTAGTGCCCTATGTAAATGGCTTGCAGAACCCCATTTTTCAGCAAGATAATGGTCGACCTCACACAGCGGCCATTACAAGACAGTTTTTTGAAAGTGCCGAAATCAATTTGTTACCTTGGCCATCTCGTTCTCCAGATCTATCGCCAATAGAACATGTTTGGGATATGATAGGTGTTAGAATAAGTAACTTACAGCGCCCCGCTAACACTCTAATGGAACTTAGAGGTCAAATTATCGAAGTTTGGAATGAAATACCCCAAGTCGATATTGACAGCCTGATTTCTAGCATGCCTCGACGTGTTAATGAGTGTTTGGGAAATCGTGGAGGCCCAACACATTATTCATTTTTATTCATTTGTTTTTTTGTTTTTCAAGTTGATTTTTTGATCATGGATACAGTTCGTTTACATGATCAAATTGTGTAAATTTTATTAAAATCGTGCAATAAATACTTGGTGTTCTGATTTTTTTGAAAGGCAGTATATTATATTAATTTTAATATTATTCTATATTTCGCTTGCTTGTCTGGTAAACATCACACTAATGTTTGTTTAATCTCCATATGTGCCCATAACAACAACAAATGTTTTGTTTGGAAAATCAACAACGAATCGTAAAGAAAACGTGTTAATCATATTTAGACAGAATGCTAATAATACAATGCTCAATAAAAACGCTGTGCGCCGCAAAAAATACACTCACACGGGCCGCAGTGAGTTATTATTGCTAGATGTAATATCCCCAGTAATAATAAATACATCGGTATCAATATTGTATGACAATGTAGGCCTTTTAGAAAGAGCGTTTCTGAAGGCCAGACGCCGATGACTGTTTTTGCAAAAATGCAATAAAATAATA
This sequence comes from Philonthus cognatus, assembly GCA_932526585.2. Classification (NCBI taxonomy): domain Eukaryota; kingdom Metazoa; phylum Arthropoda; class Insecta; order Coleoptera; family Staphylinidae; genus Philonthus; species Philonthus cognatus. The sequence continues at coordinate 21,237,693 of OW052243.1, forward strand.
ATTATTTTGGTGTAAGAAAATTGTCTTAACACAACTTTGCACCTGGATCCGTTTACTGTCGTAGCCAGTCAATTTTTTAGTCCGACTGAAAATTATTTGAGAACTGAATAATATCAGTGTATTGTTTTATTTTGATATTAAGATAAAAATGATCAATTTCTCTTTTACCTTTGATTTTGAAACAGATTTAATGATAATTCAGTGTTAAATAACGTAGAAACTGCAGAAGATTATAGAGATTTTTCTATGTATAATGATCGTTCTATTGTTAAAAACAACATTAACACGTACATATCATAAACACAGAAGTGAACAATGTTATGTCGATGACTAAAAAAAAAAGACCTTTATTGGCATAATACTACATTACATCTACACTAATCGCTGCTCCCTCTCTTTCTCCTGCTTTCCCTCTCTTCCCCCAACTTCTCCAGCGTCCTTACCCCGGCCCCATCCTCTCTCATCCATTCCGTTACTCTTCTATACCCTCTTATTCCCACCCATTCCTCCTTCACCCCCTCGCACTCCTCCGCCAAATGACTCCACGTATCCCTCCCCCGCTCACACATTACACACTTCCCATACTCTTCCCCCATCCACACCTTCCTTCCTCTCTCCACCACCCTTTCCTCCCTACTCCATCTCCCCTCCACCAAATACCTCGGCATTCTCCTATGCACCTGCCACCTCCCGTACCTATCGTTTTATTTACTCCTCACTTTACACCCCTGTCTTTTCTGTGCTTTCACCTCCTTCACCTTCTCTTTCACCCACACATCCACCTTTACCCCATTCCCCAGCCATTCCATCACCTTCGTCTCCGACAAACCCACCCTTTCATACATTTTCCTTCTCTCGGTCCTCCATCTACCCTCTCTTCCATTCACGCACGCCACCCACACCGCCTTCACCAATCTCTCTTCCTCCGGATCCTATAACTTCATCTCATACCTAGCCATTCTCACCATTTCCTCATACTCTAGTTTCTCTCTATTCGTTTCCTGAAGCACTATGTATTGGGGTGTCGACCTCAACTGCTCCCTCTCCATACACTCATACCTTCTCGTCAGTGACGGCTCGTGATCTAAAGAAGTGATTTTGGCGCACGCGCACTGAGACTAAACGGCCTGCCGTACCGAACCATACATCTTCGCTAGAACGATACTTTAAATTAAATAATTTCGCCCTACTTTCAAAAACAGACAGAGAATGTTCTCGGAGTTACAATAATATTTTTAAACATGTTATATATATAATATGGTTAATTGTACACTAATATATTTCACATAATCTACCTAAACTGCTTAGGTAATATTTTGTAAATTACAATTAGGTAACTATTTAATTATTGTTTGCATTTTAAATTACGTCTGTTGTTTAACGATATTTAAAAATCCGAGATATTTTCGGATTGTTTTTTTAATACCGGTCAATTGTTGGCCTTAATGACCAATTTGTATTGACTAAATACCTATTTAATTTTAAAAATTGAATAATATGAAAATAATCAGAAATACATTGATAAATAAATCCATTAGTTCTAGTATAAAAATCTGTGATCTGTAACGTAACCGAATTTAAAGTGTACATCGACACATAGGCATCGGTGTATTGTGTGGAAGAACGGCGAGTACGGCCCTAGCTAATTTGCCGTACTCAAGTAAACCAATAACGGACGTACGTTCACGCTGCAGGGGAAATGTAACGACAGTATTGACGACGTAGCGCTTGCATTAATCTTCATAATCTGAAAATCTACGCCTGGCCGATTTTGGGGATACGCAGTTGCTTAGTAAACATATATTATACTGAGTGCTTATTAATTTTACCACCTATCAGCCTGTTATATATTTATTATAAAAAAATGCGCAATATTTATTTCTGAGAAAATAAAAATTTATAATTTTTGTTCAATCAAATTTAACGATACGGCCCGGCCGACCCTGCCGTTCCTGACGAGCCGTCACTCTTCTCGTCCCCCCACACTTCCACCCCATACATTACGCTTTACACGCCACTGTTACATTGTCCCCCATCCACTTCCCCCACTTTTCCCCCACGCCTTTCTAGCCTTCCCCTGCACATGCTCCTCATACCCTCCCGTCCCTTTGAACATAAACCCTAAATACTTGAATTTTTTAACCCTCCCCCTTCTACTCTAATTCCTTCACCCTCCCCTTCCTCCCTTTATTTCTGAATCTCATCCATTTCGTTTTTCTAACATTCACGCTGAACCCCCTCTTATCCATAAACCTCTCCGCCCTTTTCAGCATATCCTTCATCCCTTCCCACTCTCTTGCCACCAGCACCATATCCTCCGCATATGTCAACATCCATCTACCAATTTCTTCTTCCCCCCTTCCCCAATCTCCTTCCACATCTCTGCCTTCAGCCTATCCCTTCCTGCTACCTTCCCTCCCTTCACTTCCTTGAACGCTCTTTTGACTCCACTACCTTCTTTGCACTTCCTTGTCCATTCTTTCTTAGGCATTCTCCCACTGCCTTCCTCAACTCCCTCTTTGCCTGCCTACACTCCTCATCGAACCACGTACTCCCCCCTTTTCTCTCTCCCTTCTTTTCCTTCCACATCCCACTATCATCTCCTCCATTGTATTGACCTCTTCCTATTGAATCCTCGCCAGCCTCTTCCTCAAATCCTCCATCGCCTTTACCCCACACTCAAGGTATTCGTTTTTATGCCCCCTTTTCTCTTCTCTTTCCTTCTCCATCCACATCATCACAGTTAACAGTAGGTGGTCAGATCCTAGCACCTCTTCCACCTCCATGCCTCTTATATCTCCTCTTTCTGTTCCCTTGACCACCACATAATCAATTACTGACCTCTTGGTCCCATGTACGTTTTTCTCCCCTCCCAATCGCCCTCCGTGCATCCGTTCAAAATCTCCCATCAAACACAAACAAACGCTTACAGAATTCAATTCATGGCCATCTAGAAAATCTTTTTTTTTTGTTTTTCGGTATTTTAGCTATTAGGACAAAACAAAATATTGAATGTTACATGTTGTTGCAATCACAAGAAAAAATGCAATTTTTTGACATACTTAGATACAGGGTGTCCCATTTAAGAAAATAGTACTTTTTATAATATCTCAAAAATTAAAACTTCTATATTTTTTAAGTACGCCACTGAATTCTACGTAAAAAGTTATAAAACTTTTGTATTTAAATTTTGTTTGTATCTCTATAAATAACCGAGTCATACAAGATAATAAAAATCAGCAGATTTTGAGAATCACCCTGTATCTTTTAAACCAATCTAGTTAGTGTAGATCTGATTATGCTATTAAACTAAACTCTAATAAAGAGAACGAGACACATATCTTAGTTTTTTTATATCTCTTACTGTTTAGCCTGTACCCTATAATATCAATGGAAAAAGACATCCTGTACATATCCTGATTTCTACATTCTCAGAATTTGGCTTTGCTGGGCATAACAAAGCAGTGTTATGTTCAAATTATACTGCTTTAGAACATTGCTATCGGAGTATATTCTGAACTTTACGATATTATTTCAGTGTTTTGTTCGTGTGTTTTCTTATTGTTTATTCAAATGTATAAAATTTTACAGTTCATAAGAGGAAGAGGAAAAGTGAAGAACATCGGCAGTATTTTTATGACATGTCGGCGCCGGACGAGGTGCACCAAAAAGGCAAGCACAAAAAGAAGAAGTTCGAGTTCGATCAGAGCAAGTGTTGGTTCTGTCTCGCCAGTCCCTCAGTGGAGAAGCATTTAATAGTTAATGTTGGTACTACTGTTTATCTAGCTGTTGCTAAAGGTAACTTATTTATTTAACAAAAATTAATAGTATTTCACCTTCAAATAAGAATAGGATTTATTTTTATTAATATAGTGCCAGTTTTTGAATTATGGCTCAAGCAGTGATCTGTCTTTTTTACCATTTTTTCTGTATGTTGTTTTTAGGTGGATTAGTTGATGATCATTTTCTTCTCTGCCCAATTGAACATCATCAATCTTCTGTCAAGCTAAGTATGGAGGTGATGAAGGAAATGGAAGATTTCAAGAAATCAATTCGGAAATATTACGAGAGTCGAGGAAAACTGGCCGTGTTTTTCGAGAGGAACTACAAAACGTCCCACATGCAAGTTCAAGCGGTGCCTGTTCCACAATCGTGTGCAGATGGTATTAAAGAATTGTTCATGGTAAATTTTCTTTTACACTTTTGAATCATCTCTTCTGCACCAAAAGTGTTAAGGAACACGTTTGTTTTGAGTTCGATATTTAGCATAATGAAGGGTCGTCTAACTAGCGGTGTTTTTTTTAATCATATGTAATTTTGACTTTGGCAAATCTTTTGCGGTTAAAATCAACTTAAAAAAAAGTATAAATTCTCAATGAGTCAAATGTGGACACAGCACTTGTAATTTAATGTAACAATTAATTTGGTAAACTTGGGCCTCCGAACACGTAGAGTGGCATAAATCAGCTGATTGCAGTCTAGCGGCTGCTATTAGTCGGTGAAATTCGTACTCTGTTCAATGGATATTTCTATTGGCTTCCTGGTTTCCTGCATTCACGTGATCACTCTTTTATTTTGAAATGGTCAGAATTATACATACGAAATTTATAGCACTTTTATCTTTAATATTATAACATTCTCTTTTCCTATGTTTTTAGTTTGAGGCTGATAAAGTCGAGTACGAATTCCAGCAACTCGAATCGTTTAGCCGGATAGATCAAGTCATCCCCGACCGCTGTCCGTTTTTCTTGGTGGAATTTTCCAGCGAAGAGAAGTTTTTCATAAAAATCGAAGGCTCCAAAGGATTTCCAATAAATTTCGGTCGAGACGTTTTATCCATGAAGCCAGTGCTCAACATGCCGGAAAGAGCCGAATGGAAAGAATGCATATTACCCGAAGAGGACGAAAAGGCACTTATAAAGAAATTACGCAAAATATTCAAACCACTCGAACCAACATAAATAATAGTGATAAAAAAAATTGTACGAAAAAATTCATAAGTTTTTTAGAAGTGAAGCCCTATTTAGATTATATTGTACATAAAATATCATGTAACACATAACCTCAAAACTACAAAATGACGAAGATAATCATAACCTCAAAATCCTATTAAACTCTTTCAATCTTATTAATAGACATTAGTATACAACATGTGACGGTATGATTTTTAATTACTTTAATTTTTTTCGTATGTTTTTATTTGAGAAGGCTGCCTTAGAAAATCTGTCAGAAAAAATAGATAAGAATTAAAAAAAAAAAGGGTGAGCTGTACTGTTTGTTGGTATTACGACATCATAGACTACAGAAAGGATTCTTGCTAGACCTAAGTTCAAAGATTACCGTTGAATATAATGTTAATACTGCTGAAACTCTTCACCTCCTCGTCTTGCCTTCACTTCTGAAACTCTTCAACTCCTCATCTGGCCGTTAGTGCGGTGGTTGGTTTCTGCGGGTCACCGGTCCGTGCTTGAAGAGTGTTGTCAAGAGAAAATCAACCGCAATCCCAAGTGGAGGTTACTGCTATAATTACTCTTGCCCAGGATACAGATAAGCCCCAAGAAACTTTTATATTGTGTTTATTTTTCAAATTGAATTATTCATATTTAATCAACCTCTTTAGTTTATAAATAATGTAATCTCCAGTGCACTCGAGAATTAGGTCATGTAGCATTGCAATTGGCTAATTTTTAATATTAACTGACAATTTGGAAAATAAAAGTTAACCCAAAATTCAATTTCTTATCTTAGTTGTTATTTCGTAATTTAAACAATTAAAATTACTCAGATGTTCCTGTAAAGTACGTGGCGCCCAAAACATTAATAAAAAAAAAAACAGAACCCACCCTTCGTACTGAGTGAGCTGGACCAGGAACAATTAGCTAAGTTGAAGGTAACGTCACAAACTTTAAGACGGTTCTAAGGATAGTATTAATATTTTTGGATTAATAAAATGTAAACTTTTTTAGGGATTGTATTAACATTTTCATATTAATAAAATGTTTTAGATTATTACTATTGTTAGTTTACAACTAATAATTTTATAGCGTAGTACTCTTAGTTAAAGTGTTCTACAAAACCTTAATTGTTATTATAAAAAACACTTAGTATTGTTTCACAAATTAAAACTTTATTCCGACTAGTTTCGGTTTGTTAGACCATTTTCAAAGGAATGTACAGGAAAATTATTGTTAAGGTATATATACATATTTTTGTTTCGGGTAATTAGGGAAGTCGAAATTGGGGAATTCCAAATCTCCTCGTTGTCGTTTACAATATTTTTCCCCATTTTTATGGCCCTGTTAATCTCCAGGCCTTCTTTTAGATTTAGTGTGTATCCCTTATTACCTGAATACAAAATCTTAAAATTATGCGGATTAAAGAAGTGATTGAATTCGATGCAATGTTTGGAAAAGCCAGTTGTTGGATTATTATCTAAAACAGATTTTTTGTGGTCTTTCATTCTGGTTTCGAATGATCTGCCGGTTTGCCCAATATAAATTGCATCGCATTCATCACATTGAATTTCATAAACTCATATACTTATTTATTAATAATTTGCCTAAATTTACCGGGTTTGAACATATAATATTAAAGTTTTTCCCCTTATACTGATTGATTATATTGTATGACACACTGAAATATAGTAATACTGGAACGCGCTCTGGCGACGCCAGCGCGAGCCGACAGAGATAGCGAGTAACGGGTCTTGTGTCTCCGTCGTACAGTCCAAACGCATGATGACTTCCCCAGGGTACCTTTTCGCATGCGCATGCGCGAGGAGCGTGAGACAATGACACAAGACCCTTTGGTCGCTGTCTCTCTCGGCTCGCTTTCTTAACCCAGCGATCATAGGCAGTGCGCGTTCCAGTATTACTATATTTCAGTGGTATGACAGGTCATTAACAAAATTTATTTTATACGATTTACTATTTATTTTTTGTCCAGGTGCGTAAAAGTATTTAATTTTTTCTGTACATTCCTTTAAAAATGGTCTAACAAACTAAAACTAGTCGGAATAAAATTTAATTTGTGAAACAATACCAAGTGTTTTTTTAATTTAAATTACTTTACATATTCTAATATGTTTCACCTAGTGCCAGATGAGAAATGAATTCAAGAAAGAATAGGCTTATTTAGAATTTATTTAATAATGCTATAAATCAAATGTACATACCTGATCAGTATATTTTGAACTTCACTTGAAATCAGTGTTTTATATGCATGGTGTGGCGCATAAAGTAAAATTTCAAGTTTAGAGAAGCCTGAAAATTTGGTTGCGCCGTTCCGCTTCGCTACGAGACCAAACCAAATTTTTAGGCTTCTCTAAACTCGAAATTTTACTTTATGCTTAATCTGAGAGTAAAAAAACACTCGTTTAAACTAAATTTCAGTCAAACAATTTAGCAAAAGAAATACATTTTCACAAAGATTAATGAAAAAAGTGTAACATAACCTCTAAATTACTTCATTACAATGAAGTTATATGCAATGGTGCCACGTTTAATTTCTCAATAGGTAAAAACTAATTAATAGCATGTAGATTTTTGTCTATTAATACAAAAGTTAGTATTGTATTTGTATGCGTCTAGTAGAAATTAAGGGCCAGTTACACCAAACACGCTGAACTAGTTTAACTCTGAACTCGGGTTCAAAGTGACATTAAAACAATAGGAACTGTCATTTTAAACTTCAGTTCAACGTTTTTTGGTGCAACTGGGCCTAACAGCATTAAACTATAATGATATTAACGACACTTCTATTAATAAGGTTGTTTGTCATTTTATGAATAATCAGATCAAAGGCAAAATCAATCTGAGTTGGTTATGATTTACTGTCACTATCATCTTTTGATACATGCAAAAGAAACAGTTCATAACCAACTTGGTTTAATTTGATATTTTATCACTCATTTACATCTGTCGCTTGTTGTTTTAAGATGAATTTTAAATAGCATTTCAATTGTGTACTAGATTTAAGATAAGTTTCAATTTAGATTTTACATCCGTCATATGTTAAGGTTACATATACATCTATCATTTTAGTTGAGTTAATGTTTTACACTTAACCTCAAAATAATTAAATGAAAGATATGAACTGCTAGTTTATATCTTTTATTTAATTATTTTGAGGTTACGTATACAACTGTCATTCGATGGCAATTTTTAAAGAGACATTTACGTCAATCAGTTGATAATATGAGATAATGTTTACATATTTTATTTGGTACTTTTAAGAAAAAGTCTCAATCCTAACCTGTTTTTACGTGACATTTAAAGCTCATAGGAAATGGGACTAATTCTTAAGAAAAAAAATTGGTATCAACATTTTGTCTCAAAAAATGTTATGTAATGAAATGTCTGTTTTATACGATGCCAACTTGGCTAAAAAAAATAATATAAAGACACTACGTAACCAGCTGATGGTTAATTTTAAAAGTAGTAGTGTAATCAGTGTTTTAATATTGAATACAGTTACTTTGCAGAAGAAATAGCAATGTAATAGCAATAAAATGATGAATGAATTTAATAAAAACTGAAATACACCAAAAAATATTAGCTAATATGTAGAATAGGAGTCCAGATACATTTTGACAGATTCGGGCATGCGCTGTTGCTTAGTAACCAGAGGTTCTTAACACGTTGGGCGATTCACCAGGTAAAACTGAAGTCGAATTGAATTAGAAGTAAGCTAGTGTGGCGTTTCGGTAGTTTAAGATGGGTGTTTAATTGAATAATGGTAGAATGGGGTGTGTGGTTATGGTTGGGTGCGTAAGCCGAATGGTTGTGGTTGTAGAGTGAGGTGTTGTTGTGGTAGTGGGGATGCGGTAAATGGAGGAAGTAGTCCGTATATTAAAATTACTCTGTAGCTCGCTTGTTATTAAGTATTATAAGTAGACCGACCGGAGTACCGTTTATTAGATACCAACATACATCACAAACAAATCCAAACATGTTGAATGTTGGGCCCAATGTCCGTGTTATTTTATTCTTTGAGTTCTGTTATTTTTGTAATGGATACATCATCGGAGAATTATGTGGTTACATCGTTTGAGAATTTCCCTACATTTTCAGAGGACTGTGTGATGGTGGTGAATCTTCACTAAATCAATCGTATTATCGAAAAACTACTCTACAAATTATATCTAAATACAATTAAAGTATTGCGCTTTAGAAGGTTATTAAGATGTTCGTACTCATTTACGATAGGTTTCCCTTGTTTTAACAAGACAATAATATTTGTTAAATTTGCAGACTTTGGTATGTATAGTGGAATTTTTCAAATTAGGCACTCTCATGCTCAGAAGAGCGCTGTTCTTGTATTTCCGGTGCTCAACAAATGAGAAACGGGAACCTGACTATGTTGGGCGCACATTTATTTGAAAGAAAGGAACACGCGCGCACATGCCAGGTGGTGCATCGGACGTGCATTTCAATGGTCCTATCTCTGCGAGAGCCAGCGTTGAATGGTACATTTACGGCCCAACGTTTTCAGGACTGTCTTGCCTGCGCTCGGGAAATGCTGTTCTACCGCACAAGTGCCCAATTTGGGTAATACATCTATATTTCTTTCGCCAGTAAGTGGTCAATATTTACTATTTTCAAACTGTAGGCAACTGCTGAAATATCTGTCAAAATATGGCTAGACTTCTAATTTATACATTTTCCAAAATATTTAAGGAAGCGGACCACTCAAGAATTAGTATCGTATCATATAGCTTTAACATCTGACATTTGGTTATTTTGAGGTAATGATCTGTAGGATTGTTTACAAACATGGGGAATGAATTTTTAAATAAATATTATCAACACAACATTTTATTTTTGTTTCCATTCGTTTTTTTTCTTGTTACAAGTTTTGACAATCATACAATAAAAAGGTATATCCAAAAACATGACACAGTCGCTTGAATTTAGACAAGAGTCGAGAGGAGATTATTTGTTTTTCATTTTCTGTTCTGGTATTTTTTTCCGAAAAAATGTTGTGACGTGCGTTTTCCATATGCTTATCATTCTAAAATATACAAAAATGTTTTTTTTTAGACTTATGAATATAAAAAATGATGACCACCGAAGAAACAAAAAAACGGCGCATTTGTACAGGGTGATTTTTTAAAATTTGTCATCTAGCCAGCTGTGCTCCCAAAAAAAAACGATGTATGTTTAGTCATGTTTCATTGATTTATTAATTTACAGTATAAATGTGTGGTTAGATCATTAATAACTGGCCTCTAGTGGTAACTTGTCAGAGTTTTTATCTTAAATTAGAGGTTATGTTACATCAAGACTGACTTCTAGTTGTACTTTTACTGATTATCGATGACTTAACATACAGGGACTTTTTCTTTTAAGTATACATGTACCAATTGCGCATATATGCTGTAAATCTCCAGATATTTGTTGTTGTTTAAAAAAGTTGAGTTTGAAGCTTTAAAAAAGTTTTCCACTCCCAGCTTGGGCATGAAGTAAAATTTTGAGTTTAAATCATTTTAATTTATTTAAAACCATTTAGTTTGGTTAGGTTAGGTTAGATTACTCATTTTAAACAAAAATGTTTCAGTGTATTTCTAACTTCAAAATATTTCAGTGTTTTATACGCGTGGTGCATGAAGTAAAATTTCGAGTTTAGAAAGGCCTGAAAATTTGGTTTGGTCGCTCCGCTTCACTACGCGAACAAACCATATTTTCAGGCTTTTCTAAACTCGAAATTTTACTCCATGCTTAATCTGGGAGTGAAAAACACTCTTTTGAGCTTCAAATTGAACTCTTTTAAAAATATGTATAGTTAAAAGAAAAATTGTAATGTAATGACTTATCCGAGTTGATTGTTTGATTTGTAGGTTATGTTGTGTCACAACTGCCGTCTAGTAGTGACTTATTAGAGTCGATTGTCGAAGAATATAAGTGTTGAAATGTAGATTTATTTTGGGTTAGATCAAAACTAAAATGTTAGATTAACATTAAATATAGCAAAATCTAAAAACTAATTAAAATTAGTATTGACTTTTGTAGAAAGTCGATATTAATTTTAATTTGTTTTTAAATTTAGTAAATATTGTGCAAACAATTGGCAAACTCAATTTTACTTTAAGTAAAATCAATCGAAGAATTATATTTTCTATTTTTACACAAGCACTCAGCTGGTTATATGAGAATTTCCGCAAAAAAATCCCCCTGTATTTTCATTTCTTTATTCATCTTTTTAAAGTGAGATCCCATTTCTTCGTAACATCTTATTTTTAACAATCTATAAAATCTATAACATACAGATATACACTGCGTCTCTACACTCTTTTTTTGTTTTTCATATTATTATCAAGCTCGCATTTGTCTTTGTTTTCGCAATTTTTGGCACATCCCGTACGGAAGATTTTTCTTTTCTCTCTGAGGAAATATTCCCCGATTTTGTTATTATTTCATATTTTCTTTGTTTTGTTTTAGTTCGGACCTAATTAAATTAAAGGCACCCACCGTTCCGAAATATTGTTTATATATACAGTACGCCTTATTTTAAATAAGTCATACGGTGTATACAGGGCGTTGAAAAACGACACAAGCAGTAATTTCACTTTAGAAGCATAGCTAGTACTGTCGTACCATAACAAAAAAAGTGTGGGGAGGGGGAGATTGAGAGCATGGAATGTTTGAGAGCAGTAAATCTTTTCAATAGAAAAACGTGACTATATCTGACTATTATGATAACTTTGACAATCATACCAAGTGATGGGATCATTTGAATGAAAATAATTAAACATCTCAAGATGAGGAGATTGCTCAAGAGACCGCTCGAAAGATGTCTCGAATGATTGCTCGAAAGATCTTTCGAATGATCGCTCGAGCGAATGTACTTTGAGAATATGTGTATTTTTTTATAGAGCCCCGTTACTCTTACCATCTGTCGCGAATCTGAAACAGTTATTGCCACGATAATATTTAAACGTGTAATATTATACACCCCCTAATTTTCTCTAGGTTTTCTACTGCCCCCTTGAAATTTTCAAATGCGCACAGGAGGGCGTTATTACCCACGTTGAGAACCTATGTCTTAAATGATTGCTTAAGATTCTGCTCGAAAGATCTTTCAAAAGATTGCTTGAGAGATATCTCGAATGATTGCTCGAGATATCGCTAGTACTATAACTAAAATGGGTGTGGGGGGGATTGAGAGCATGGGATATTTGATAGCAGCAAATCTTTTCAAATGGACAATAGACAAATAAACAGTCATACCTAGTAATGGGATCATTTAAATGAAAATAATTGAACATCTCGAGATCCGGAGATCCCTTGAGTGATTGCTTGAAAGATTTCTCGAATGATTGCTCGACAGATCTTTTTAATATTTATTTGAAAGATCTTTCGAATGATTGCTTGAGAGATATCTCGAATAAATGTTCGAGATATCGCTAGTACTATAAAAAAGGATAGGGGGAGGGGGGATTGAGAGCATGGAATGTTTGGGAGCAGTAAATCTCTTCAATAGAAATGCATCACTATATCTGACAATCATGATATCTATGACAGTCATATCTAGTGATGGGATCAGTTAAATGAAAGTAATCGAACATCTTGAGGTCCGGAGATCGCTCGAATGATTGCTCGTAAGATCTCTTGAATGATTGCTCGAAAAATCTTTAGAATGAATGATTGCTCGAGATATCGCTCGAATGATCAGTCATATGCTTGCTACATAATTAAATTGTATTTGTTTTAACTTTTAATACATAATGTTGCCTTTATTTTATTGTGATAAATTATTATTTGAATCAGTAGTCGAGTGATTGGGCGAGCAACCATTCGAGCAGTAAATTCAGCAACCATTCAAGTGATCATTCAAGCAACCATTTGAGCGATCTCTCGAGCAATCATTCAAATAATCTCTCGTTGCTTTTATTTTATTGTGATAAATTATTATTTGAATCATTATTCGGGTGATTACAAATAGAAAGACTGTTATTCCTTACTTCACTTTTTATTTTTATGTTAGATGTACATTTCGAGATGTACATTTCGTGACACAAGGTGCTCATTATCAATAACAGTTTGTTATTGATAATGAGCACCTTGTGTCTCGAAATGTACATCTAACATAAAAATAAAAAGTGAAGTAAGGAATAACAGTCTTTATATTTGTGATTAATCACTTCACGTAAACTCCAAACAATAGTTATTTGGGTGATTATGCTAGCAACCATTCGAGTCATTATTTCAACAACCATTCAAGCAATCATTTGAGTGGTCATTCAAACAATCATTTAAGTGATCTCTTAAGTGATTATTAGAGCGATCTCTTTCGCAATTATTCGTTATTGCCTTTATTTTATTGTGGTAAATTACTATTTGAATCATTATTTAAGTGTTTATGCAAGCAACTATTTAAGCAATAATTTTAATAACCATTCAAGCGATCACTCGAGCAATCATTCTATATAGCGTTCTCTCGAGCAATCTCGAGCAGTCTTTCGTTGTTGCCTTTATTTAATTGTGATAGATCAATTTGAATCATTATTCTAGCAATAATTTCAACAACTATTCAAGCAATCACTCGAGGAATCATTTGAGTGATCATTCGAACAATTATTTGAGTGATCTCTTGTGTGATCATTTGATTTGATTTTAATAGATTTGAGCCTTGTTTAACATCTGTTTGATATGATTCAACGGTCATTATTCTGACAGTGACTAGATCACTCCAGTGATCATTTGAGTGATTATTTGAATAAACATTTGAGTGATCTCTTGAGTGGCTAGTCATACCTGACAGCCATACAGATATTATTTTGCGCAGTTACAACACTTTCGACATTTAAGCCTTGTTTAACAGCTATATGGCAGCCTTGGTAATTTGACAATCATGTAAAATTTAACAGTGATTATTTATATCTGACAGGGACTAGATCACTCGAGCAATTATTTTAGTGATCATTTGAAGAACCATTTGAGTGATCATTATAGTGACCTCTCGAGCAATCAGTCAAATGATCTTTCGAGTGATCATTCTATTATTGATGTCATTCGATTATGCCCATTACAAGTGATACCTGACAGCAACTTAGACATTGTTTTTGGTAGTTACAACACTGACAGATTTTAGCCGCATTTAAGAGCTATATGACAGTCTTGGTAATTTGACAACTGTCATTCATGTTTGACAATGAACTAGATCACTCGACCAATTATTCGAGCAATCATTTGATTGATCATTCGAACAATCATTTGAGTAATCATTAGAGCCATCTCTCAAGCAATGATTCAAATAATTACTTGAGCGATCATTCGAGCAATCATTTGAGTGATCATTCGAACAATCGTTTGAGTGATTATTCGAACAATTATTTGAGTCATCATTCGAACAAGCATTTGAGTGATCGTTAGAGCCATCTCTCAAGCAACGATTCAAATGATTACTCGAGCGATCATTCGAGCAATCATTTGAGTATTCATTCGAACAATCGTTTGAGTGATTAATCGAACAATTATTTAAGTGATCATTCGAACAATCATTTAAATGATTATTTGAGCCATCTCTCAAGCAATGATTCAAATGATTACTCGAGCGATCATTTGAGCAATCATTTGAGTATTAATTCGAACAATCGTTTGAGTCATCTCTTGGGTGATCATTAGACCAATCTCTCGAGCAATGATATGAGAGATCGTTGATTATCAATTAAATTCGAACCCAATAATCGGTTATTGATATCATTCGATTATGCCCAACACTAGTCATACCTACCTCGTTTAACAGCTATATGAAAGTCTTAGTAATTTATGACCGTGTAAAATTCAACAGTCATTATTAATATCTGACAGTGACTAGGCTTTTGCATACTTTTTAACACAATTGTGATAAATGTAATAACTTCTTTGATTTTAAATTATTCAGGATTTGCCAAACTAACGTGATTTCTAGTACAATTGCTACGCCTCTTTCAGAATTATAACAAGTGACGTTTTTTTCTACCTCTTGTTTTTCTTTTCAAAACACCCTGTATATGTATACGTGTATAAAATATCATACAATAATTAGGCCTAATAAAAAATAACGACATTCTCAATATTATACATAACGGGAATGTTTCTTTTAAGTATACATATGGTGTGCATACGGTGTACATTTTCCGACATTTGTTGTTTTTAAAAGAGTTAAATTTGAAGCTTTAAACTCCCAGGCTAAGCATGTAGTAACATTTCGAGTTTAGAAAAGCCATAAAATGTTCATGCTTTTCTAAACTCTAAATTTTACTTCATACGCCACGCGTATAAAACACTGAATTATTGTGAAGTTAGACATACACTTGAAACTTTTTTTTTAATGAGTAATAATGGAAATATTGAAAATAACAAAATATTTACATTTTTATTCACACTTTCCAAAGTCAGATCAAATAATACAATGTATCAAATTAACTTATTTAGTAATTTAATTCGACAAAACCACTGCTTTTTAGTCTAGTTCAAAGTTTACGTCTTTAGCATACTGCTTTAGTTGCATATTGTGAACTTCTCAATATTTCAGTGTTTTGTAGGCGTGGCGCATAAAGTAAAATTTCGAGTTTAGAAAATTCTGAAAATTTGGTTTGGTCGCTCCGCTACGCGGTGCGATCAAACCAAATTTTAAAGCTTTTCTAAACTCGAAATTTTACTTCATGCTTAGCCTGAGAGTGGAAAACACTCGTTTAAGCATCAAATTGAACTTTAAAAAAAAACAGGGAATATCTGACGATTCACAGCATATTCGGTATAACTGGGATATGTATACTTGAAACAAAAACTCCCTGTAAAAGGATTCTGTGAAATGAAAATGAATACATAAAAAAATGGTGAAAGTTAAACGTTGATCTGGAACGCCTCCCTGGTGAGCCTGGACATGCCGCGCAGCTTGAGCGCCTTCTCGCACTCGGGGTCGCTCATATCGGAGAACCGCTGCGGCGGGTGAATGCGGTCGTTGAAGCTGTGCGAGATGCTAAAGGTGGTCTCGTCGTTGTGGCTGGAGTAGCCGCTGCTGCTGCGTACGTGCCGCTTGCCCAGCGGCACGCCTTTGTTTTTGCCCTTGCGCGTGGGGTACGCCTTGCGGTTTATGCTGCCCGTGGGCGGCGATGTCTCCGATGACGAGCTCGAACCCTCAGCACCTCCTAAAATATCGTTCGACATCAATCGGATGTGGACGAGATGGACGAGAAACGAAATGATCTAGTTAGCTAAATCTAGATACTGTTTTTAATGTGAGCATGAGTAAATGACTGAAATTGCATGCTAGATCAACGCGGCCGCTCGCATTGTTGTTTACGCACCGACATAAACATGTTTATGTCGGCGTATAATTAAAACATTCGCGCGCACCCTTTGCGCGTACATTTTAATTACACATCGACAACGACATGTTTACCTCCGCGCGCTAACAACAATACGAGTGGCCGCGTTGATCTATAGTTCCGTTAACATTAGGATTTGTTTTGGTTTTGTGCATCGACATTTCTAGAAACAGATGTGGGACTTAAAAAGAACTAGGAGTCGTAAACACGTAAGTATCTAATGGAACTACGCTCGGTGCGCACAGGTGGATCAGAAGTGATTCCGCAAAGACTTTTAGGGCCGGTTTTTCAAATTTTGAGCAGTTTAAATGTATTCGTTGAAATACGATGGCGTGTAAATCAAGGGACAGAATAGGACTGAATCATATTTCCGATTGACGAGGGTCTGAATAACTGCTTATTCGATGATTATGAGCAGATCAAATCACCTTAACCCACCGGGAAAATAGACAAATGCCTAAGCAGCAACATATTCGTTGAACAAGTTTTCCAAACAAATACCAATCGAAACATCCGAATGTCAGCTAAATTGCTAAAATAGAAATAGTATCACAGTCAGCGTTTCGGCCTATATGTGAATGTCAGCAAAACGAAGCTCATGGATTTCTCCAAGCATCTATCTGACCTCAGCCTCAGAGACAGAGTGCGAAGCGAGGAAATTCCAGTGGATTGCGGCATCACCGATATCATGCGCTGGACAAGATCAAGACGACGGCAATGGGATCAGCACGTGTTATGGATGGATTACGGAAGACTGGTAAAAGAAGCTTTGAGATCCAAACCAACCACAAAGAGGCCACCTGGACCTCCACCCAAAAAATAGATGGATAGCTGGACATCTGAATCTCAAGATAATAATAAAACTTGTCCTACATTATGAAGAAGAAGAACTAAGATCAGCTCGGATGCAAAGCTGGACTTTTAACGCATAGACACTTTCGAGGTGTATTTATACCGAAGAATATATAGCTCGTGGATGGAAGGACGATCAAACACCGAAGTACTAAACATGATAGGTATATCGCGAGAGTTGTTAAGAACAGTCAAAGAAAAAAAAATGCAATACATGGAGCAAATAAAAAATACGAGATACTCCGCCGAAACATAGAGGGAAGAGATCCATAGGACGCCGCCAAAACTCATGGCTGAAGGACCTGCGGAGGAGATGAGTCGGTCGAACATTCACCGAGATATTGAGGCCTGCAGTTTCCCGAATCATAATTAGATCGCCAATCTTCCTAGTAAAACGGCGTCATAACGAGAATCAATGAAAAGTTTTATTTTCTTGTAAATGTTGGTCCATCAGATTGGCAGATATATTTTAAGAGTTTTATACAATGTGATCTTCCACGAGCGGTTTTAAAAAATCGATTATTTTTTAATATTTCAAATCTAGAAGTCATTAGAAATGTGCCTCATGAAGGAAATCAAGAAATGCATTTTAGTTAACGGGTTATCAGTTACGAATCGTGGAGTGAAATATGTACGATATGTCGGCGACCTGAGCAGTAAAACTTTCAAGGGAATCCTGTCTTCTAAGGTGATTAGATAATCTTAGAAAAGAAAGAATGTGTGGGTCATATAGAAAAAAGAATGGGGACAAGACTAAGACGCGTGAAAAAGTCCTATAAAGGTATTGGAGGTAAAAGGAAAGGGTAAACTCACTGATAAACTCATCGAGGAGTTGATAAAATTATACGGCCTGGTAATCCAATACTTTAAAATAGTTAATCCGACGACACACCTAAACACTCGCAAGTGTCCCCCAGGCAAAGACAGTTGGTGCAAGTGGTGTCGGGCACCCAGGACTTCAGGCGACTTTCGCGCACAACCTGGTTCCCCTCGATCCCTCGATTGTGTAGCTGAATCCCATTTATGAGGATTTATTATCCGAAAATTTGCTAAACCGATATTTGGAAGCACACAGGCAGAACAGCAACGAGTCTTTGAATAGCCGCATTTGGAACTTGACGCCGAATCACCAACATTCAGGGAAAGAGGTAGTCGAAACCGCGACACAAATAATTAAATACTAATGAAGGTCTTATTTATAAACATTATTTGTTGTTGGTGTTTGCATTAATGTAAATACCAGTGAAGTATGTACATAAAATATGAACATTGGCTGCTGTTGGTGCTTGGTATCTTTCTGAACAACGTCCATTATATTTTTAGTTTTTTTCGTGTTTCAAGAAACTTTAATTTGTCTTTTCCTTCTCAGCCGAGAACTCACCAAATAGTGACCTAAGTTTGTCATTTGAGTAGATACGGCATCCGATCCAAATCATTTCTCAGTACTTAAAAGTCAGAAATCAGTGTAGACAATGGAAATTCGATAGATTAATAAAAGTGAAGCTAATAAAGGTTTTCTTTTGAAACTAATTTTTAATTTTAATAAATAAAGAAATCTTGAGGTTTCAGTTAAGGAGTGCATAGATGAGAGGTAGGTCTTGCTTCTAGTAAGTGACCGAATGAAAAAGGGGTTTGTTAGTTGAAAATTAAGAAGAAGATGAAGAAAGTGATTGATAACAATATTCCACCTACCTAAAATGTATTTAAATACATCTAGAGATCAATGATATGAATTTTGAAGATGTTTTAAAATGATAACAAGAGAAATATACCTCGCATCCTATGCGTAAAAGACATCAGTTCCTGGCTGGTGGTCCGGCCGCCGTCGCCTTCAGAATCGCTACCTAGGGTATCGTATTCTGAAATAGGCAGATGCAGGGTTAATATCTTCTTCACCTCTGAGTCAGTGCTGCCCAGATTATCAGATTCTGAAAATAGCAATCAAATTCCGTGTCCGTTAGCGCCAAACAACACAACACTCTCCATTCGATTCACGTGTTTCTTTTTTTTTTATAAACATTTTACTTGATTTGTGGGGGGACGAGCAGCAATGGCCCTTGTGTGTTCCGACACTATATACCTTCACTCAATGCGTGTGCGCTATTTTTTTACACATATTTCTCTACAAAGCGTTCCTTTTTGGGAGTTTCGTTACCTTGACTCTCCGAGTGCGGGTCTCTGAGCCGGCCGCCTTTTCTTCTTACTTTGGTGTATTCTGGTTCTTTACTCTGTTAATAAAAAAAATAAATAAATGAATATCGTTACAACAAAATGAAAACAGTAAAAAAAAAAAACGTAACAGAGTGAACTAGACATTTTTAAGGGATTCGCTGTTTTCGCGTCGATTTGAAGCTTTAAACCAGTGTTTTCTACTCCTAGGTTAAGCATGAAGTAACATTTCAAGTTTAGAAAAACCTGAAAAATTGGATTGGTCGCTTTAATCAATTTTTACTTTCTTAAAAAAAATTAAATACGTGGGTCGATCAAATGAAAACGAGCCTTCGTCTTCTGAGCGTTGGGAATGGTATTTATTTGTGATTTGGCTATTGAGGTTGGGATGCTTAGGGGTAGGCAACCACACCAGTCAACTTGTTCTGTCCTGCATTTGGTAGGAATAACAATAAATGCAAAGAGTGGGCATGTCTTATTTGCGCAACGCATTATTCTAAAGTTCCTCACCCGCAAAAACGTGAAACCAGTTGAAATTTACCGCAGACTGTAGGTCCAGTTTGAAAAAGATGCCATTTCATAGAAAAAGTTTAAGAAGAAGATTTAGTGCATCGAAATCGAGCGAGAAGCCTTTGCTTCAAGATGTTCTCTAGGTGGAAGTTGATTGAACTTGCTCCTAGATAAAATCACCAAAATGGCCCTGAGACCCAGTATGACCAAATAGCTATACACCATGGTCCTAAGACCAATAGTGACGTACGCCGCGCTCGCATGGGAGCAAAAGAACCAAACCAAGAGCGCAGCCGTAAAACTTAAGAAAGTGCAAAGACAGGCGTGTCTGTTGATAAAAAGGCCATGAGACCCAGTATGTCCAAATAGCTATACACCGTGGTCCTAAGACCAATAGTGACGTACGCCGCGCTCGCATGGAAGCAAAAGAACCAAACCAAGAGCGCAGCCGTAAAACTTGAGAAAGTGCAAAGACAGGCGTGTCTGCTGATAAAAAGGCCATGAGACCCAGTATGACCAAATAGCTATACACCGTGGTCCCAAGACCAATAGTGACGTACGCCGCGCTCGCATGGGAGCAAAAGAACCAAACCAAGAGCGCAGCCGTAAAACTTGAGAAAGTGCAAAGACGGGCGTGTCTACTGATAACTGGAGCGATGAGAACAACGCCCACAGCAGCCATGAAACAAATATTATCGCTTCCACTACTTCATCTGTATGCTATGACGGAAGCTAGACAGGCAGCCTACAGGCTGCACATAAATGAACACAGTTTAAATGTAGAAGCATCAAGACCAGCAACATTTAAAGTGCCACAAGAAGAAGAAACCTTAAAAATGAGGTCCGATTTCACTAAAATCGTACACCCATCCAGCCGGTTCAAAGTAACCATACCACAGCGAAGTGAATGAGCAAGTAGAACATACCCGGGAACTTCTGAAGGAACCATCTGGTATACAGACGGGGCCAAAAATACAAAAGAAACCGGGGCTGGAATCTATGGAAGCTGCAACCGGTGCAAACAATTTGCGGTTGCTCTGGGGAAGCATGCCTCTATCTTCCAGGCTGAAATAGCCGCCATTGATTGGTGTGCTCATCGCCTAATGAAATCGGGACACATTAAAGGACCAATTACCTTTATTTTGGACAGCCAGGCAGCCCTAAAAGCGCTAGCCTCGCCGATGGTTATGGCCTGCATAGACAGGCTGGGCACACTTACGGGCCGACTTGCTGGCTAAACAAGAGGCATCAGGGGAATATACAGGACCTGAACCCGCTTTCAGAACACCTCATGAAACCGGAAATGAAAAAATCCGACGCAAGTTAGCAGAGGAGCACAAAAAAGCATGGCACAACCAAAAGGGAATGAGGCACACACGACTCTTCCTAGATGGTCCAGTACCTAGCAGCAAATTGACGCTGTCAGGACTGAGTAGAATAAAACTACGAAGAATCACAGGACTAGTCACTGAACACTGTGACCTGAATAAGCACAAACATAGGATGGGAATTGAGAAAAGCCCCCTGTCGTGGGTGGTTGAAAGAGGAGGAAACTTACCAACACCTACTGTGTACATGTGAAGCCTATAAAAGGCAACGCACGAAGCAATTCGGGAAGCCTGTGCTTCCTGAAATACAGCTCAAGATAATCCCCTGGCTGAAACTCCAGAACTTCATAGAAGACACAGGGAGACCGCAGTGCAGGGACGCTAAGCGACACCCCCTTATATGACAAAAAAAGACCAAGAGAAACCTGTAAAAGCTAATATTCGATTATCTCAGTTGGCCATGGTTTTTTTGGTATTGGAGCGGGGTCCTCCTGGTGGATTTCTTACACAGACGTTGAACAAACAACGCAATTTTCTACTGCTACCTCCTGGATCTAGTAAGGTTTCAGAATCGACACAAAAGTCGAGACTGGCCCATCTGCGATGTATTGATCCTCCATTACAATAGAAGAGCTGCAAGGCAGCAGATAATGATGGAAATTACCTGACAAACGCCTGAATATCCACCTTACAGTCCAAACCAGTCTCAATGCAATTTACACTTGTTTGAACCACCAAAAAAAGCACTTATTTGATTTAATAGCAACGAGGAAGTAAAACGGTTGTGCGGAATTGGTTACATACCCACCTAGCTTCATTCCACGATAACAGAGTTAAAACACGTCCAAAACTTTGAGATGTATTTTCAATAAAGGATACTATGTAGAAAAATTATGTATAGAAATGTAAATGTTTTATATTATGTGCGTTCTGTAAAAAATAAAGGCTCCTTTATATTTGATCTAACCACATATCTCAACTAATGATAGAGTGATTTTGTCTTTTCAGTTTACGTATCCTCGTGTGTAAGTTTTACATTTTCAAATGTTCGTCGATTATATAAAAGCGTTTAATTTGAAGTTTCGAACGAGTGTTTCCACTCCCAGATTAAGCACTCGAAATTTTACTTCATGCGCCACGCGTATAAAACACTGATTTCCAGTGAAGTTCAAAATATACTGATTAGGTATTGACATTTATAAATCATAGCATAACTAAATATATTTGATCGAATGTCATGCATTTGGTTACAGTCATTCTATTAATACTTAAATTGCCTCCCTGGAAGGCAAAGGCACCACATTTGGGAACCACTGGTTTAACCCAACTTCGCGACTTCAAAACTCTCAGCAAAAATAATTTAAAAGTTCACTCTGCGTATACTATAATAGTTAAGAACTAAATAAAGTGATTTGATGGATAAATGATCAATAAAAGTAATAATAATTAAACAGAGTTGCAACTCAATGAAGGATAACATAAAGTTAGAAAAAAACTTACATGTCCTAACTTAAACTTATCAATAGGTGGAGGTTTAACATCATGATAAACAAAAGACCCTCGTACCGAATGGTACGGCCCACTATACACGTTCCCGCTGTACGAGCTCTCGCTGTAAGCAGGCTTGGACAGCTGGAATGTGGCGTAAGGACAGATGTCCTCTATGTAGTCCGCCGAGTCGGCTTTGTAAGGATCCTCGACGGCGATGGGCTGTGGACCCCTGCCCACGCGGACTGCCAGGTACTGCTGGTCTCGGTTCTGCTTGTTCTGGATTTGTGCCATTGACGGGGACTCGCCTATCGTCCGGGCTTGTTCTCTATCATGAGCAATTTCTAATAGAAAATAGAGAACCCAACATTGTAAAGCCTTGTTTATTGCGATAATCATTGCTTGTTAGTAACTTCAATAAACACAAATTGTACAGTCTTTCAAGCACTTTAGGAACAGATTTATGATACAGCACAAGATGTCTGAAACCATCTGGGGTCAGTAGTCAAACACGAATCAAGGAAAATAGGCTAGGGTTTTTAAAAAATACTAACGGTTTTTGAATATTAAGAAGCATTATTTAGAACCTAAAAACGAAGGGTTTTGGAACACGGAAGAAAAATTATTTAGAACATAAAATGTTTATAATCATTGGTCGGCATTTTTGCTACCTAAATTTATGTAGAGAACACAAATACAATGTTAATGTTTATTTTTTTCTGTTACTCGTATCACCAGAAAGCGGAACAAATAGTCCTTCGGTCAGCGATCGATTCCGATGTGTAGTGTATGGCTGGTTGTTGTAACAATCAAATGATACTTACTTCTTCTCCAAAATAACATCGCAACAAGCGCGATCAACACCAAAACTGAGAGTATGATGGGTACCAGCACCCTCGCGTTCGCCAATGGATGATCCCCGGAGTGCGAAACCGGAGGCGACAATTCCGGAACAACTGTATCAACGTAAGCTATCGTAAAACACACAATCACACAAATGTATTTATAATCGACCGGAGGCAGATTAAAAGCCGCCCCTCTCAGATTTAAGATGTATTTGCATCATTCGATGCTCTTAACTCAAGTGATTTCAACCAGACAAATGTATCTATTGTATTTGACAAATCTAAGCTAAGTTGCAGTGTATTCAGGGCACTAAATTAAAATTAATCATATAAAGTTATAAAATTAAACAATGTTCTAAAATTAAACAAATGAAGAAGATGAAACTTGTTCATTCTTTCAGTAATTTCTCAATAGTAACAATAACAAAATGAAAGACGATCAAGAAGGAATATGATTCTTTAAAAAATTAGATAACATCAATGGTCGTTGAGGATTAGTCAAAAAGAGCAAGAAAATGTGTTTGTTCTTCTCACATGAATCTTCTTTTTTCACCGACCGGCCTTACATTACTGTGTAAGAGAGGTTTTGTGAACGGCCAAAAATTGACACCCCTATTCGTAGTCTACGAAAGAATGAAGTAATAATTACAGTTTTTTTGTGCACCAACACCACATTATATCACAAGTATATTGTATGAATCATTTCATTTTGGCAGGCATTAACATACGAAGCCTGTTCAGATAAAAACAGAACAATTTGAATTACGCGGCAACCGAGATATTTAATGATATGCTGTTGACAGCACTGCTTTGCGCATAATCTACCGTAAAAGCGAATGTTCTTGGATTGTTAATATCTTATTTAGTTTTCGTGATATTCTTATTTAAGTGCAACTTGTTTAAGTGGTAGTGGTGATTTTTGAAATTTGCGAGTAAAGTTTTGCGTGAAACTGGGGAAAACGTTCACAGAAACGTTTAATCCTTTGTAACAAGCTTACGGAGATGATACTCTGAGTCGTATGCAATTCTACGAATGGTTTTCACGATTTGAAAGTGGTCGTCAGTCAATTCAAGATAATTCTGTACCAGGAAGGCCTTCCACTTCAACTGATAATTCCTACGTTCAGAAAAACAACAATCTGGTGCGTGCAAATCACCGATTGACTTCCAGAGAACTTGCAGAAGAGGTTAACATGTTAAGCCATGCAATTTTCACTGAAAAATCGAACATTCGTAGAGTTGCAGCAAAATTTGTTTCTCGTTTATTGACTGAACAACAGAAAGAAGATCGAGCGGACATTTGTCGGCAACTCTTTGAACAAGCCAATGACGATGAAATATTCATGAAAAGATTAATAACGGGAGACGAAAGCTGGGTAGGTTTATGACTACGACATTGAGACAAAAGTTCAATCATCACAATGGATTGGCAAAGAATCCCCACGTCTCAAGAAAGCACGTCAGTATCGATCCAATGTCAAAGTGATGCTCACAGTTTTTTCGACTGTCCTGGAATTGTGCATTTTGCCTCAAGGTAAAACAGTGAACCGTGTGTACTATCAGGGTGTTTTGGGTCAAAAAATCGGCAAAAAGAGACCAGAGTTGTGGCAAGACAACTCATGGTTCCTGCAACAAGACAATTCGCCCGCACACTCGGCTTTGGTAACTGACGAAGCACAAACTAAACACTCGGCTTTGGTAGAGTGTTTAGTTTGTGCTAATAATCAGATAATTGTCCTCCGGCACCCTTATTCGTCAGACCTAGCTCCACGCAATTTTTTTTAAAACTAGTGCTGAAAGAACGCCGTTTACAGAGTATTGAGGACATCAAACAAATTCGTCACAGACATTACAGGCGATCTCAAATGAAGGTATCCAGGACTGCTTCGCGAAATGGAAACACCGCTGGTAAATGTGTGTGAATAGGGGAGGGGAGTACTTTGAAGGGGACAAAGACCAATAATGTGTAAAATGAATAATGAAGTTTAAAAAATATAGTTCGGTTATTATCTAAACAGACCTCGTAATATTCTTTTAATCCGGATAGCCCCCACTAAAGATTGCTCATCACTGATCTAAAAGTATCAGTTAAGCGACGAACAAATCTGTCGAATGATATCTGAAGTAACATTAATCGATTTAGTCGAAAGAAACAGGCTACTCAAATATAGTTTTCTTTTAATACAAAAAATCGATTTAAGTCGCATAGTTTGAATACATTTTAATGCAGTTAAATTAGTTAACTATAAGTTAGTATTCGATTTATCTGCATGCGTTTCAAAATAGATATGCCTGCGTGCCATTACTCTTCGAAAGTTATTAATTTTACTAATTCTTTTTGTATTCTAATATTCATGTTAACCCGTTGTTCTGACTTAAATGTACGTTTCCGGAGCAATCTAAAGCAGCCCCACACGAAATAATTAAGCATATGCCAATTGTACATGCGCAGAATTACAAGTACATCTGGTGAACTGGTTTGTTTTCTTCAGCTCTCCAGCAGATGAATTTGGTCCAATTTGTCCTAGGTTAGGAGTATACATCGAATGATACATTTTTTATCTGAGAAGGATGGCTTTCCATCACCTAATAAAATTAAAATACACTTACCTCCTAACAACGTCAACGTCGTAAAATTATAAACAGCCGGAGAATCCCCAGCATTATTATGAGCGGTGACTTTCAATTGATACTCAGTAGCCGGCCACAAATCCGTGATACTATAGATTCGTTCAGTGGGCTTCACATGACTAGAAGCCATTATCCAGGAAGAATGTCTTCCCGGGCGATATTCAATAACAAAGTAGAGGATACCACAACCACCATCTCCCCAAGAATCCAACCAGATTGTCACAACGGTTGCATTCATGGTTAACATCTGAGATTGCTTGGGTTTCACTGGAACTAAAAAAATATAATTAGAAATACAAGAAATGTCTACAATAATGTTCAGAATAAAATATTTATTATAAAGTAAATATACCTGTTCCTTTAGTGTGAGCATTGACGATATCACAAGGCAGCCCAGTCCCAATCCGATTAAAGGCAGTAATATAAAGCGAGTACCTCGTGCCGCACCACAAATTCCTCAACATATAATCATCAGTCCTCGCGGAAATTTGTAGCTCCTCCCAATCCCCGTGATCCCTCTTGTAATTTATAACATACCCCAAAATCGGCGAACCCCCATTTTTCTGATCGGCCCATCGCAGATGCAAACTGTCCGTGAACGTCTCTACCACGTTTAACACGGGCGCCTCCGGTGGAACAAGCACCCTTAAACCGTACAGGACTTTGTCTTGTCCATATTGGTTTTCCACACTACACGTGTAGTTGGCCTGGTCGGCGTTTTGGACGTCCTTGATGGTCAGCGTGGCGTTACTGGTGATGGCCCTGCGGCCGCCTATTTCCAAGGGCTGGTCGTTCATATACCAGATGGGGTTGGGCAGCGGGACCCCGACGCGCTTACAGGGAAGGGTGATGTCTTGCTTCCACGCGCTGATGATTTCACGGCCGAATGAAGCAATACGAGCCGGGACGTTTTTTGATAACGATACTGTTATTACTCGCGTGCTTTCACCTTCTCCTACCTATAAAAATAAATAGTAAAGTAAAGTTAAGTATAAGAGTTTACGAGAAAAAAAAGGTAATACAAGAATATCATTGTTTAAGCAAGTCATGCTCTAGAAAAAACTTTCAGTGACAAAAATGATATAATTCCCGACGCATTCACCATTTTATTTACAGTATAAACAAATACACTTGCTAATGTGCAACCTTTAAATACCAGTACAATGTGGCAGCCAGGATTTCGCCTTCCGGAGGGATTTATCCAATACAAATCAAATACAAATCTAAATTAGTTAAAATATACACTAATTATATGTTTAATTAATTTCTCACTTAGCCCGTGGTAAAACATTTTTTAATCTAACTCTGGATATTTAATTAAAACACTTGGTTTGTTTCACTGATTTATATTTTCTCTGACTAGTTTCGACCATTGGTTATCTTCAAGGAGGAATGTACAAAAAATATCAAAGCAACAATATATACAGGGTGTCTAAAAAATATTTACTAACACTTTGACTGTCGCTAATATGCTGCCTTTTGTGTTTATGCAGGTGTAATTAATGTCACAGCATAGCAAGGAATCAACTTAGCTTGGAAAAGAGGAAGTTTGTCCTGAAATGTTTTTAGAAGACTATAAAAATACAAACTATCATAAAACATCAGGTAATAAGAGCGGACGTTATAAGAGAATTTTAAATCGCAATACACTCATTTCCTTAAAAATTGACGAAGGGTTGAAGATATTTATCAAAAATTGACAAAAATCTATTGGTATTCGATTTACTTTTCTATATTAGCATTCACCAAATTTACTGCGAATACTCGAATATTATTAAATATAGCCAGAAGATGTTAAAATAGAAATCGTCAAATTATAAACTAAGAAATGGTCAATCTGTTAATACTTTTATTATTTATTTTCTATTATTCCTTATTCATAAGATGAATAAAGAGTTTTGAAAAGTCCACACTAAATCAGTGTTTAACACGTCGAAGTGCCCCCCTCCTCTCCCTTGTCCATATGTGCGGGTGCCCATATTCTTAATTGAATAGTCAAAAATATTTTACCGTTATTACATGCCCTCATTAACAAGTTATCCTCATCAACCACTTAAAACTCCCCGCTAATAAAACATTCAAGAGCCTTAATTGCTATCGACCCTAATGCAGTTTACGGCGCAACAACAATAATTCCATAGTTAAATAATTCAAAATTCGGCGGTGGATTTTAATTGAGCGCTGGAAACTTTTCAACTTTTGCCGAGCCGAGTGGGTTTTACGTAATTCATTAATGTGTATTTGTGTAATTTGCACTCACCCTGGTGGAGGCGGTGACCCAAAATTGACAAGTGGCCGTATCCTGGAGCCGGGAGGTCTCGTGCATTTCGGTGGTGGGACTGAGCACCCTCTTGTTCGTCCCCTCCTCCCTCCCATCGACCAGGGTGCTCATGTAGAACGTGTAGCCCACGAGGGGGCCGTTGCTGAATTTCGGCGGCAGCCAGGATACTAATATTTTATTCGTCGCACTTAGTACGGCTTTTATGTCGGCAGGAGCAGACGGCACTGAAAATCGTTAAATTATAACTTTCATCACTTTAATTAACTAAATAATTCCATTAATTTTATTATTACTTAGTAACTTAAGAAACTGCTAAGTCCAAAAAATCACCCTGTGAACTAAAGAAATTACTTTGAATGTAGGTAAATGATCGATAAATGATTGTGTAAGTGTAAAACTGTAACAAGTTCTTAGCAAAAATTGAAACCGAAAAAAGAAAGTAAAAATATTTATTAAAATTCTCTATTGTGGAGGCTTCTACTCCGTTATACATGTTAATTTCACAATAAAACACTTTTTACTTTGTTTGTATAACACTTTTTATTAAATGTGACTGCAGTTTCGACAAATTTAGCTTGTCATTATCAAACTTGTCATCATTAAACATGAAGTGGTTATGTTTGATAATGACAAGCTAAATTAGTCGAAACTGCAGTCACATCCAATAAAAAGTGTTATACAAACAAAGTAAAAAGTGTTTTATTGTGACATTTATTAAAACATTCGTAACAACGATATATATGAGATGAAACATAAAACAAGCTATTGAAATATTTTTAACTTTACTTGAAATCAGTATTTTGTACTGCATGAAGTAAAATTTCAAGTTTAGAAAAACCAGAAAATTTGGATTCACCAGGGCGCGGCTCGCTTCGATCGCGCGCCCCGGCAAATCCAAATTTTCAGGCTTTTCTAAACTCAAAATGTTACTCCATGCTCAACCAAGGAGTGGCAACACAGATTTTTTCAAATTGAACAATATTTATAAATTTCTAAAATTATTATTATTATTTTTATAAATAATATATTACGTTACATGTTTTTTTTATGATTATTATTTTTGTGTTTTTACCGTCCTCCTCAGTGTGGCAGTAAACTGGCTCGGATCGCACCCCGTCTCCAGATGATGTGTAAGCCAAAACCGTGATACTGTAATTCGTGTACTTTCTCAGGCCTGTAATAGTTGTGCGTAGTTGGTTGATCATCTTAGTTTCTTGGTCGTCGTTATCTGAAATTGAATCACTCTTAATTATAAACAACTTTCTTAACTATCCAATTAATTTAACTTACTCGTAAAAGCACATTTGAGGAACTTAAAAGTAATTGGAACAGTTTTTTTGTTAATTAGCAAAGAGATATGGAGCTTTCATTGAGAGGTACTGCTACTCAGTGTAATTTGTGTAAATCCACAGAACTATTCTGCTATATTGTTTGTTGGTTTTAATATAACTTAACTTTAAATCTGGGTTTCTCAATTTTTTAATTAGTCACGTACACCACTTTGCTTCTAGATCATTTGTATTCTTGGATATGTTCATTTTGTAATTTCGGATTTAAATAAGCGGACAAAATTACACACCTAAGATCAACGTTTAAGTAAATCGTAACTTATGATTTAGAGCTGGGCAATAAAATGGAAAAAATCAATAACATTTACGAACACGATTATATATATATATATATATATATATATATTATATATACAAAGAGTTTTAAGTAACACCGAACATGCCAGAAAATGTTCACTGTAAATTTTTCTATGTTCGATTTGTTCTAGGACGCATCAAAGCATTAAGTGCAATATGATTGGCTACGATTTCCAATGGTAATATAGTCAACCCAATTTACATTCTTCTGGGTGCGATTTCATTGGTTACGATTTTAAATAGTTCTAATGCAAATTAGGACTGATGTCAGTTATTAAAATGTGCGTTTATGGTAAGTGCAGTGTGTGGGAATATGGAACATACTTTTTAATCCAAAGCAAGACATCGGCATTTCAAGACAATCAAGATTAATACTGTCGGGAAACATACAAGGAGTTTTTCTTTTAAGTATACGTATTCCAAATTCAGCCAATTTTCTGTAAATCTTTTGATATTCGTTGTTTTTTTTAAGTTTAATTTGAAGCTTTAAACGAGTGTTTTCCACTCCCAGATTAAGCATGAAGTAAAATTTCGAGTTTAGAAAAGCCCTGTGAAAATTTGTCGAGGGTCGCGCAGCGACCCGAGACAAATTTTCTGGGCTTTTCTAAACTCGAAATTTTACTTCATGCGCCACGCGTATAAAACACTAAAATATTGTGAAATGTATGTATATTCCAACTACACTTGAAATCTGTGTTTCATACGCGTAGCGCATGAAGTAAAATTTCGAGTTTAGAAAAGCCCAGAATTTTTTTTTTTTTAAACTTGAAATTTTACATCATGCTTAGTCTGGAAGTGGAAAACACTCGTTCAAAGCTTCAAATTGAACTCTTTTAAAAAACAACGAATGTCGGAAAATTTATAGCTTATGCATGTTTACCTACAGAAAAAATTCAATTCATTGTAAGTTACGCATTCAATAAATTAATAAATATACCTACATTATCTTTATTGATTATTATGTTAACTAATAAATGAAAATTGAAATGTTTGCCAAATGAAGCAGCACCCCTAACACGCCAGTGTTGTTGTGCTAGCAGCAGACCTAGGTGCGGTACTTGCAAACCTGCCTCGCCACGCTCTTCAAATTTGGAATATTTATATTTAAAACTACCGAATGGCAACGTACTTGGGGTGGTCCTGATCAAATGGTTTACACAATACGCTGAATCGAAGTTCTTAATAATCTTCAGTGAAATTGAAGCAATGTATAAACTTATCTTAAAATATTAGCAAACGGAAGTAACAGGAATCTGTTTTTCTATTATTTTTGCGTTTAATCTAAATCTCTTCTCCTCTTTCTCATTTTTCTTTCTGTTTAATATTAACATTCCATTAGTGATGTAGGCTATTAATAAATGACACATTTCATTTTGACGTTAAATGTAAGTTGCGTTAGAACTACTAAAATCATGGGCGCATATGAAGATATGCATATCACTGAACAGCATTTTTTATGTTGATTTCAATGATGTACCACATATTGACTTTTAAAAAATGTATTGTTTTAATGGTATGTTGCCATGGAATCCAACGTGCAATGTCCAGAAAAACAATTTGTTTGCGTAAAAAAAGATATTATTATTATTATTTATCATTAATCCTCTTTAACCCACAATGGGTGTTGAGGTATGTTTTGATATGTCGAATTAG
The DNA here is from genome assembly GCA_932526585.2 of Philonthus cognatus. Taxonomy (NCBI): domain Eukaryota; kingdom Metazoa; phylum Arthropoda; class Insecta; order Coleoptera; family Staphylinidae; genus Philonthus; species Philonthus cognatus. Next base: position 21,269,408 of record OW052243.1, read on the forward strand.
GTCAAATTTCCAATTCAGTGGTTCTTCCTGTTCCTCTGACAAACGGTCAGATGTGTATTGTTTTAATGGTATGTTGCCGTGGAGTCAAGCGCGCAATGTCCAGAAAAACTATTTGTTTGCGTAAAAAAAGATAACCAGTCATTAATAGTCATTCTTTTGAATAACATTTTAACTATTGCATAGCAACTTGATATTGTTTGGTTGCCATGGTAACTTGAACAACAACAATAATTAAACAAAAGCTTACGTGTTTCAATGATGTGCATAAATTTATATTTCCATAAAAAAAATAAATTTGAGTGTGTAGAACAAAACCCAATCGCTTTGAATATTTTTAATGTTAACCATTCGATAAGTCATAAAAAGTTGCCATGAAAAAAGTTTTTACAGAATATGAAAAAATTTAAAATAACGGTGATATGGCCAACATTAGAAGATCAAAATATAAGTTTTTTTTTTTAAATCAACGACACAATTTAAGATATTTTAAATGAGGAAGCAGATTATTAATAGGCACTAAAATTCGCAAATTTGCCCTCATTTAACTGATTCTCTATCTCTTCAAGTAAGCGAAATCCCCATAGTGCCGCTCGAAAAACGGGCATTATATTCCGGGTGTAACTCAAAACTAGTACACCCCTTTTTTTTATTATTTCAGATATTAATTTGAAATTTGGTAAGTTTAACCGCTTTATTCAGTTGCACGTTCGGTTTTACCGAAAATGACATCAATTCAAAACTTCAATGGAATGCACGATATATTTTTTGTTTTTGGATACAGGGTGCCATTTTACATAAAAATCAATTGTTTTTTAGAAAAAAAATTACACGTATACTTTTTTTTTCGAAAATTAATATTGCAAAACATTTTGGGGCGGTCGTAGATACCAAGGATCTATGACCGCTCCAAAATATTTGTTTCGTATCATAGACTTACTGAAAATTCATAGCAACCTTGTTTTCGTTTTCCTTATTATTTAAACAATAGACTGATTCAAACTTGCTTATATTGTACGTCATTTGAGTCAGAATTTAGTAACCCATTATTTTAAAAGATAATAATTTCAAACTATGTATTGACTAAACTATAGAACAAAAGTTGTTGATTCAAATTTTCTGTAAGTCTATACACGAAACAAAACATTTTGGAGTGGTCATAGACACCTAGATGCAATATTAGTTTTTGGAAAAAAAAATTACATACCGGGTGTTGAATTGGCGGACGCAACATAGGAAATCGCATGTTAATTTTAAAGTGTTCAAATATTGGCTTCCCTATTTATTTTAGAGACAAAATGTATTTCACTTTTTTGTAGAGGGAAAAATTCTAAATTTATTAATGTTCACACTTAACACTTTACGTTTCTCTAAGTTAAAATAATTAAGAAGAAGTAATGTGATTTTATAAAAATAATGACATACCATGGAATTGATAGTTACAAAAGATCTTTTAGGTCGAGGTAACTTCGAAAGGCCCAGAGGCCACACGACCCACCGACCCCATACCATGGAATTGATACAACAATTGCGGATATTCCCTGTTTTTTTTTAAGTTCAATTTAAAGCTTAAAACAAGTGATTTTCACTCCCAGACTAAGCATGAAGTAAAATTTCGAGTTTAGAAAAGCCCCGTGAAAATTTATCGAGGGTCGCGCAGTCTAAACTCGAAATTTTACTTCATGTGCCACGCGTATAAAACACTATAATATTGTAAAACTTATGTATATTCGTACCTCACCTAAAATCTGTGTTTTATACGCGTGGCGCACAAATTTTCACGGGGCTTTTCTAAACTCGAAATTTTACTTCATGCTTAGTCTGGGAGTGGAAAACACTTGTTTAAAGCTTTAAATTGAACTCTTTTAAAAATCAACGAATGTCAGAAAATTTGCAGCTGAAATAATTAAGAAAAAATAATGTGATTTTATAAAAATAATGACATACCATGGAATTAATACAACAATTGCGGATATTCCCTGTTTTTTTAAGTTCAATTTAAAGCTTTAAGCAAGTGTTTTCTACTCCCAGACTAAGCATGAAGTAAAATTTCGAGTTTAGAAAAGCCCCGTGACACTTAAAATCTGTGTTTTATACGCGTGGCGCACAAATTTTCTGGGCTTTTCTAAACTCTAAATTTTACTTCATGCGCCACGCGTATAAAACACAGATTTTAGGAGAAGTTCAAATATACATAAATTTGACAATATTATTGATTTTAAGAGAAGTTCAAATATACATAAATTTGACAATATTATTGTCAAATTTATGTATATTTGAACTTCTCTTAAAATCTGTGTTTTATACGCGTGGCGCATGAAGTAAAATTTCGAGTTTAGAAAAGCCCAGAAAATTTGTCTCGGGTCGCTTCGCGATCCGAGACAAATTTTCAAGGGGCTTTTCTAAACTCGAAATTTTGCTTCATGCTAAGTCTGGGAGTGGAAAACACTCGTTTAAAGCTTCAAATTGAACTCTTTTAAAAATCAACAAATGTCAGAAAATTTACAGCTAAAATAATTAAGAAAAAGTAATGTGATTTTATAAAAATAATGACATACCATGGAATTGATACAACTATTGCGGATATCAAAATAGCACAAGATATTGCTGTTACTTAATTAACGACAAAAAAACATAACGCAAACATCGAGACCACAGTTATGTCTGCGTAATACCATTTTACTATGAGGATTTTTTTTTGTATAGTGTAAATCATTTCGAAAACATTTACTTTAATCAAGTGACTGCAATATCTTTTGCCATTTTGACATCCGCAATTGTTTCAATTCCATAGCATGTAATTATTTTTATAAAATCATATTACTTTTTCTTAATTATTTTAACTTAGAGAAACGTAAAGTAATAAACGTTAACGCGAATGAATTCAGAATTTTTCCCTCTACAAAAAAAGGTGAATACATTTTGTTTCTAAAATAAATAGGGGAGCCAAAATTTGAACATTTTAAAATTTACATGGGATTTACTATGTTGCGTCCGCCAAGTCAACACCCGGTATATATATTTTTTTTTTCAAAAAATTAATTGATTTCTATGTAAAATGGCATCCTATATCCAAAAGATTAATAACAGTTGACGTACAAGTCGGCGCCGGCCGACATTTAGACTATAACTACAGTTAACATAAGTCGGCGGTAGTAGACATTTTAACTATAGTGTCAGTTGATATTTAACATTTAACCAATCGCACCAACTTGACACGAGTTTGAATAAAACTATAATGAGATCGTCATGTTATTTTTCCTTTGTGACAGTTACAATACACATTTTAACAGTTGTGAAATATTTTAAAGTAACGAGTGTTTTCCACTCCCAGACTAAGCATGAAGTAAAATTTCGAGTTTAGAAAAGCCCCGCGTAGAAAATTTGTCGAGGGTCGCGCAGCGACCCGAGACAAATTTTCACGGGGCTTTTCTAAACTCGAAATTTTACTTCATGCGCCACGCGTATAAAACACTGATTTACATTAAAGTTAAAAATATATTAGATGTGACAGTGATCAATATTTACCGAGATGTAACGAAAAAATGCAAAAATATTTTTTTTTGTGAATAGCTTTGGAATAATAACAATAACAGTAGAATAAATTTGGTTTAAGCTACTTTTCCATATTTTTAATATTTAAATCATCATATCTTTAAGGAAGAAACTGCTATGATGGACACATTACCATTTTTTTAATATTGCCACTTACACCCTTTTGCTTTTAAGTCTCTTAATTTATTTTACATAAGCTATTTTATCGAGTTATTTTTCGTTCATTCATTTAATTGATAATATTAATATACATATTCTTACCGAACCATTCGCCGACTGAATGATATGTCACCCTGTAGCCTAATATGATTCCGTTGCTACCCTCTGGCAGTGGTGGTTCCCATGATATGTGCAGATTTTGAGCGCTTAAGACCGAGCATTGTACATTCTCTGGAGGCACTGATGGAGCGTCTTCTAGTGTTCGAGCCGACACCGGTTCACTGGCTGGTCCTGATCCTCTACTATTATACGCCTGAAAATACAAAATATAAACTTTAACAATCCATTTCAATAAAAAGAAAATGCTCGGGATCGGAGGAACAGTCAGTGAATTTGTCATGCTTTGTTTTGTTTATTTGAACTATTTGTGCAGCCAATTTGGAAGCTGTTGCTTATGCGCAAGCAATTGGCCACGCGGCGTTCGCATTCTTGACTTGTGAATAATAGCGGGTAGAGTATTATTGAGAGAGTCTGGTTGTATATATTACTTGTATCAGAAAATAAGAGCGAAGCGAAACGAAAACTTATCATTTTCTTATTCATTCTCAGGTTCCTTGGACGTACTTCCTCCCAAGGAACCCGAGAAAGAGAAAGAACAGGGTAAGTTCCTTTTTTGTTGCAACAGCGAACGTAATAATGTCGGATACATTCCACTTTGTTCTGTACAGTCACATTCATTTATTGAACGGAAAAGATATTTTACAGTTCACAGTGACAGTGAACTGGAAATATAACCTACAGTTCGAAAATATTTATACGTTTTATCAAAAATGCATTCGTTACTTGTAAACAACTATTGCAGTTAATTATTGTAGTAATTTCTTTCTTCACTGATCAGTGAAGAGAGGAATTACTACAATAATTAATAAAACACTTCACCTAACTAAAAGAAGACTATTAAAGAACTATTGCAGTATTAACAATGCCATACACAGAAAAAATATCTGCATTATACGTATAACGTATAAAGGACTAACGCTATAATTATGCGGATCAAACGATGTTTTTTTTTTCAATTTTAATATAATGTGCACATATCATCCGACTTGATATATTCGAGAGGGATTATGAATAATGTTATTTTTAAGTGCACGAAGAGGAGCAGAGTTTTATGTAACGTGAAAACTTACTTATTATACTCTTTACATAAAGAGATTTATTGTAATACCAATTTCCATATATTTAACGAGTTTTATCCGATTTTCCTAAGCCGGTATTTACTACGTGAAATTTTACGTAAGCTTTTGTGCATCAAAGCAGCACTGAATAAGTCATGTATTAATGTAACTATTCGTAACTGTACTTTTTAAAATTTATAATATGTAGAGACTTTGTTCAAAAAATAGTGAATCGCAGTTGAAATTTTTTTTTCCATCTAACTTTTAGTACGGATTAAAATATAAGTGAAAATAATATCCTTAATTAAGCATCAGTTTCAAACATCGATAACACCATTTCTCAAGAAACTTCAGGAGACGCAAAAAAACTATTTATTATTTAGTTTGTTCGCATATGATTTTCTCAAATTATATTATAACTATGTTCAGGAAACAAATTATACTTATAACTATGTTCAGGAAACAAATTACAATAATGTTGGTATTTTAAATTTCGTAGGGTTTCATATTTACCTGTACAATTATATTATACTTTGCAAACTTCATTAATCCTTGCAGGATAGCCTCTCCACCAAAATGCGCTCGAACCTCCACGCTCTTAAAAGTATATGTTTGAACCGTCTGGGATGTGTCCTCCCTGGAAACTAACTGATACCCCACGTGATAACCCAGCAAATTCCCATTCCAGCTATCCCTCGGAGGAGGCTCCCAGGTGACCATCAGCTCCGAGGAACTTTTTGCCTCGGCGCGGACGTCCAGAGGAGCCCCGCCGGGCACCTCCTCCAGCGTGCTGACCTGCACCGTCTGGCTCGGTTCGCTTAATCCTAATCTATTTTCCGCCAGGATGCGCAAATGGTAAATTTGCGACGGCTTCAGATTATCTACGGTGGTCGAGGTCTGCGAGCCAGGTACGGTGATCTTTAACGGCTGCGCCGGCCAGGATTCTGCAAAATAAATTTTATCTAAGTAGTAATTTATGGGGAGCTATTAGATGAAATTTATTGTTTTCAATTTTGAAGAATTTAATGGAGTTTAATGGAGTATTAGTTCGTACATTTAATAAAATAAAATATACATAACTCAAAGGCTGGGCTTAGGTCAATTTGAAATGTTAAATTTCTGAGACTCTTCCCTGATGCCAGACTTTTTTCGCTGACCACTTAAAATAATTTCACATAACCAAACCTTTAATCGTATTATTTGCATATTTATTATCATTACTGTAATTTTTAAATTAAACAAAAAAAATTCTCTGACTTTTTCAAGATTTTCCCCGATTAATAAAATCCTCTGACTTTCCCGGTTTTCCCAGTTGGGTGCCACCCTGTAGGTCAATAGCCGACGAAAGAAGATAAACAACACAACAACTATAAAAACAAGGCAAATTAATGAGCTACTGTTTTACACAATTTGACATTTATGTCAAGTATGACAAAATTCTACGACTTCACTGTATCGTTCTATTTCCTTCAATCAAAAAAGCAACGCCTTCTCGACCGGGTTTTTAAATGAACATCTGATACAATAAACATCATGCAAATTGTATCAGGTGCTCATTTAAAAACCCGATCAAGAAGGCGTTGCTTCTTTGATAGAAGGAAATGGAACGAAAAAGTGAAGTCGCAGCTTAATTTACGTTTTATCATACCTGACATAAATGTCAGATTGCGTTAATTAGTAGCTCATTAGTTTGCCTTGTTCTTATTGTTCTTGTGTTGTTTCTTCTTCTTTCGTGTGAGTGGGAATTTAAATACCGAATAAAATAAAAACACTTTTATAAAACTGGTTTAGATTAACATTGACAGAAGGGACTGACATATTCACGTACGATCTACTTTACAATGTTTTTAAAATTTCATAGCCAACTCGATCGGGTTTTTACCTGAACACCTAATACAATAAATATTGTTATAAATTATAAAACTCACCTGATCCTTGTTTATACTGTATAATATAATTATTTATTGGACTGTTCCCGGCGTGGGGTTGAGTCCATGAAATCCCAATGGATCTGCTGAGTTGTTCATTAACGCGCACGTTTTTGGGGGATTCGGGGATTTCCTGTACAATTAACTGTATGGACATCTCGTCGTGTCCGTATGCGTTGGATGCGGAGCAAGTAAAAATTCCAGTATCCTGTCGCATCGTCCGCTCGATTCCCAATTCGGAAACCATCAGCTCGGCCAGAATTTGTTCCCTGATGGTGTACCTTTGGTCGGTCGCGTCGCCTATTATCTGTTGCCCGCCCATTTTCCACATTATTTCCATGGGTGTGTCACCCGTGGCCGAGCACTGGAGGTGGGCCTGTTCACCTTTTACCACTTGGATTTGTTTGGTTTTTTGAGGAAAATATGCGGGAGCTTAAAAAATAAATATGATTAAGTAAACTTCAAACCAGAGTCATTTGAAATTATTATTTTATCTATCAAACATATTAATTAAACACAATTAACATTATGGTGGATGCGCCGGGAAACACTTTACTTTATGCGCCACTTGTATAAAACACTGAAATTTTGTGAATTTTAAAGTATAATTCTAAATCGGTATGCTAAAGACGTATATTTTAAACTTCACGAAGTAAGTAAGTAAGTAAAATTTCGAGTTTAGAAAAGCCTGAAAATTTGGATTTGCCGGGGCGCGCGTGCGAAGCGAGTTGCGCCCCGACAAATCCAAATTTTCAATCTTTTCTAAACTCGAAATTTTACTTCATGCTTAGTCTGGGAGTGAAAACCCTTAGACGATCAATCAGAAACTTAGTTTGCAGTTTCCATTTTAACAATAATGGAGGGTTTCCACTCCCGGGCTAAGCATGAAGTAAAATTTCGAGTTTAGAAAAGCCTGAAAATTAGGATTTGCCGAGGCGCGCAAGTGAAGCGAGTCGCGCCCAGGTAAATCCAAATTTTCAGGCTTTTCTAAACTCAAAATTTTACTTTATGCGCCACGCGTATTCATTACTAACTTGAAATGACATTTTTAATCAATTGATTGAAGTGAAATAAATTTAGTATATCAATTATCAATTGTTTAAATGATGTGGAAAGTGCTGTAATAGACACATCATTATTTTTTAATGGTTTATATGAATAAATATGTCTAAAGTGATTTTTCTTTCCACAATAAATATCAAAATTCTCGTAATCAGAGTTTTTAAACATCCACTTACAATTATGCCACATTATTATTTTTAATAGTAAGTCTACTAACACACATATAATCCTTACAAATTTGAGTTTGTTTTAAATTTGAACAAAAAAAGTGTAAATCTTTTATGTCTTAAATTTGACAACAACGGAAACTGCAAAATAAGTTTCTGATTGATCGTCTAACGAGGGTTTCCACTCGCAGGTTAAGCATGAAGTAAAATTTGGAGTTTAGAAAAGCCTGAAAATTTGGTTTGGTCGCTCCACCAAGCGGAGCGGCCAAACCAAATTTTCAGGCTTTTCTAAACTCGAAATTTTACTTCATGCGCCACGCGTATAAATCGATAACTTCATGAAATCTTTAATCTATTAGTTAGAGTGAAATAAATTTACTAAGCCAATAATCAATTGTTGAAGTAAAGTGAAATCTTTAACCAATTGGTTAAACCTAAATAAATTTAGTATGTCAATTATCAATTATTTAAATGATGGGAAAAATGCTATGATGGACACATCACCATTTTTTCAATGGTTGATGTGAATACATGTGTGTAAAGTGTTCTTGGATTTTTCTTTTCACAATACAAATTACAATGCTCGTGATCAGAGTTTTCAAATATCCACAATAGCTAACATTTTTATTAATTGTTTGATTTGATGCTTTTTTATATAAGTATAACAATAAAAAATATGAATAGATGATGTAATACCGTTAACTTTAAGGAAGATGACTTTGCTGACTCCGGTGCCGATATTGTTCTTCGCCTCGCACAAATACTGGCCCTCGTTCTCCTTCGAGACGTGTGTAAAACTTAACGAACCGTTCTGATACTGGTGCACGTTCGCCTCGAACAGGAAATCTTTGTATTCGCCCGGTTGGCTGCCTGTAACGATAACTGTTATGGAGGAAAGTCTGCACGTATGTTTTACGCACCGATTGCCTTCTTCCATGTTATTACCGGGCCCGGATAGCCCTCGGCCTGGCAGTTCAAGGTGGCCTCTTGACCCGCGGCCACGTTCGAATCGGACGGCTCCACAGTCCAACGTGGGGGCACTGAAACATATAATATGTTCAAGTGTACATAGAAGAAAGGGTTGCTTCAGTTTTGCGGTCAGAGGATTTTCCATTACTGTTATGCGACGGTTTTCTTTTTCCTATTATATTTGCTAAATCGATTTTGTGTGCGTTTCAGCATGGACTTTTCCTTCAAAGTAATGTCACAAAAGAAGTTTGTTTCAAAAGTCATGTCCTGAAATATTTTCAACTAACTACAAATTATATTCTCTGCTACTAGTACGAGTAAAAGGAAATACTACTTCCTTAGATTTAGGCTTATAATATTGCAGTGGTATTTAATTAAATTAAAATATCTTTGTTAAACTTACCGTTGACTGTTAATGGAACGATGTACTTTTCGTTTCCAGCGACGTTGCTGGCGATGCAGGAGTAATTGCCGCTGTGGGTGGAGGACACCTGATCTATAACCAGGGACGAGGAAAATTCGTCAATCCGTTTAACAGACGTTCCGAGCACGACGTTATTAGAAACCGGCTTCCCGTTCCTCTCCCATCTGAATGTAATCGGCAGATCGCCCTCCATTATTTGACACGTTATCGCCGCCCGCATGCCTTCCCTCAGCAGATCAGTCATTGGATTTATCGGGAATATCTTTGGTGGAACTGAAAATTTAAAAACGATAATAATATAAGTATTTTAAGAGAACCACATGTTTACAAGTAACATTTATTTAAGCGTTTTAGTATAGATAGCCTCGAATATTTAATGATGATATACTGTCTGTTCAAAAGTAGCAAATAGTTAACTGTTGATCTGCTGAGTATTTAGTGATATTCACTTTTAACCAATCCATATTTCAGTTGCATAACTGAAGTTGGGAGTCAGGAGCAGACTTTTAATACAGTAGAAAAGCCCATGCCTTTAAAAAACAATCCTAAACTAGAATAGGCTCCAATTAATACAGAGGCATTTCCATTTAGTATATACAAGAAATTTTTCTTTAAGTATATACAGGGCATTTTTCTTATAAGTATACATGCACTCATCCCGATGCATACGCTTTACAATTTTAGGCATTCGTTGCTTTTTTTTAAAAAAGTTCAATTTGAAGATTCCAACGAGTGATTCCACTTCATACGCCAGGCATTTACAACACTAAAATGTTGTGACGTTTAAAATATACAGCTTTAAAATACTGTTTCGTAGTATATTTTGAACTTCGCTTGAAATCATTGTTTTATACGGGTGGCGCATGAAGACAAATTTCGAGTTTAGATAAGCCTGAAAATTTGGTTTTTGGATCAAACCAAATTTTCAGGCTTTTCCAAATTTTACTTCATGCTTAATCAAGGAGTGGAAACACTCGTGACGAGTTTTATTCACAAATAATATAAATAATATTCGGCCAAATTGGGTTCCTTGAGGAACACCAAAAGTTACGGAAACTGGAAGATAATCCAAACAATTAATAAATCATTTCAGATTTATAGAACGTTTAGAACATAATCGTCACTAACACCTTTTACAAAAATTTTCGCAATCTACAACAAGTTTGTCTTACAAAGACTATCAAACACTCGGGAAGTAGTTGTTTTAATGAGATTTTGAAATAGTCTTTGTAAGACTAACTTGTTGTAGATTGCGAAAAGAATCGCACTTTTAATGATTGAAGTATTCTGCAACCAAGAATTGGCAATTTCATTCATACTTATGTTTGAACGGTAACGTGACCGCCAGTCTAAGGTGTCAAACTGTTTAGAGTGAATGGCAAAGCCATACTGATGAGAGATAAATCTCGAAACGCGTCTATAGATGGCCTGAATAATTTGACCCAAATTGTTACATTTGCAGTAGGTTACTGTATGTAACAGCAAACACGTGTTGTATAATTCAATGTCCGTCGGGGTATTAACTCGGTAAGTAGATGTTTTAATGAGTGTTTGATATAGTCTTTATAAGACTTACTTGTTGTAGATTGCGAAAAGAATTGCACTTTTAATGTTTGTAATAAAAAGAAGTGAAAAAAAAGTCAGCAAAATGGGTATCGGATACAAGAACTTAGAAGAGAGTAGAAATATCACATGGGGTTTTTGCAGATGACGTAGTCCCAATGGCAGGAAGCGAAAAACAACATAAAAGAAACTTAAATATCTGGAAACAAGCTTTAGAGAAAGAAGGCATGAAGATAAACATTAACAAAACGTAATGGGAGACCAAGCCTACAATACCAACATTAAAATTGAAACAACAATATTAGAACAAATAAACGAATTTAAATACCTAGGAATAACTTTAAAGGAAACAGGAAAACAAGAAGCAGAAATAAACGAAAGAATAGATAAAATAATTAGACCCTACTACATGATGAACAAGAAATTTATAAACAAATTAGATTTCTAAGGAGACAAAAATAAAAGTTTTACGGATGTGAATATCTCAAATAAACAGAGGAGTAAGACATAAGCCATCGAAATGAAATACCTGAGACGAATTATAGGAGTAACAAGAAAGGATAGAATAAGAAACACACAAATTAGAGAGAGACTAGGGGTTCGGCCAGTTATCAAATTTATTGAAAAGAGACAACTCAGCTGGTGGGGACACATACAAAGAATGACAAACAACAGACAAGTAAAATAAGTGTACGAAGCCAGAGAACCAACAAAATGGAAAAGAGGAAGACCAAAGCAGACATGGAACAAAACGATTGGTAAACTACTACAAGAGAGAGGTACAACATGGAAAAAAGCAGCCATTTTAGCAAAGGACAGAACAAATGGAAGAAGTTCATATATGGAAAGAAACAAAAATAATAATAACAATATAAATTAGCAAAAACTGACATGATGTACAAACTAAATACCCGACACCTTGTGGGTAAAAGGGATATGATTATAATAATAATAATAAAAAAGATTTAAACTTAGTTTGTCACATTTTTTTGTCTCATGTCTTCCTATGTTCCACAGTAGTTGATTTTTAGAGTTAGCTAAAGGCAGATAATTTCGTTACTTGCATTTTGTTGGATTCAATTTTCCAACTTCTATTTCTTATAAAAGTAGCTTTGAATCTACACATGAAAGGGAACGTAAGTTTTTTTCCAACTATTGACTTACCAATAACTTGAACTTCGACGTCCCTCCTGGAGGAATTCCTCTGTCTATTCTGCGCTTGGCATGTGTAAGTGCCAGCATCCTCCTTCCTCTGTGTTTGCTCAACGACGAGAGTTCCGTTTGCATAAACCCTCTGTCTGCGGTTAACAGGCAGCGTCTGCCCCTCCCGCTCCCATGTAATCGTCTCTATGGGATATCCGGCCACGGGGCATTTTATAATCAGACTAGTCCCGGCGATCCCCGTAATTTTCGGCATCTGCCTTATGAAGGGCAACCCGAAGACATTGACTCTGGCGCTGTGCGCTATTTTTCCGACGGCGTTGTGCGCCGTGCAGGTGTATTCGCCCCCGTCTTCCGCTTTGATGTTGGTGATATTGACGTGGCTGATGACGTCGTCTTGTATGGTGACGTATTGTCCGACCAAGAATCGGGGATGATCCGGGATGGGGAAGCCGTCCAAAGTCCAGGTGAATTGCGGCGGGGGATTTCCGGAAGCCACGCATTTCAATGAGACCGTCGGGCCCGGCTGCAAAGTTTGCTCGGAAAACCAATAGACCAGCTCCGGACCGGCGTCGCCCATGTTGAGTTCAGCTGTTGCTTGCGCTTGATCCCAGTTATTGCTCACGATGCACTGGTACATGCCTAATGGAGAACAAAAGTCAAAAGAATAAAGTCTATACGACCTTCCCATTTCAGGTGAATCACCTATAGAAATATAAGGTAGTAACAAACAATTCTGTAATTTTTTAAAATAAACCAACTGAAATGGAAAATGGGTTGTATTTACCCCTATCGTCTTTAGTGAGCTGTTTTATGGTGAGCCTCGGTGGCTCCACCATCACTTCAACTCGATTATCTGGGGCGACCGGTTTTCCATTGTGCAGCCAGCTTATTTGGGATATCGGATAGCCGCCCACGATGCACTGAAAGCTCGCCTCTTTTCCCACGTCGACGACCTGCACTTGGGGCTGGACGTGAGCCGAAAGAGGGGCTGTTATCTCTAGTGTCACTCGCACGTTCTCTTCGCCCGCCGTGTTGTTCGCGTAGCAAATATAAACTCCCCTGTCTTCTAAACGTACCTGCAAATAATTAAACCATTTTAAGACACTTAGTTCCTTGTGTAATTACTCTTGCGCACTTACACTAAAATAAACTAATGATGTGTAATTCTTAATGGACCTACATATTATTTTAATGTTAATGGTTATAACAATAGAGTAGTAAAAATGTTAATACTTTCTACATGATTTGAATATTAAAAATGCTATATACAGGGAAGTTTTCTTTCAAGTATACATATCCCGATGCATACTCTGTAAATGTTCAAGCAATCGTAATTTTTATAAAAGTGTTCAATTGAAAACTTCTAAGGAGTTAAGTATGGTTAATCAGGGAGTGAAAACACTTGTTAGAAAATTTGAAACTGAACGCTTTTCAAAAACAACGAATTCTTTGCTGTTTAAGTGCACTTTTTCGATTGCATTCAATTAAAATATTAATCATAAATTGTGTGTCTATATATTTTTGTCTTTATCTATTTGTGTACGTCATTCATTGGTGTAGAGTTATTGATAATTCAATGAATAATTAAATAAAATTATAACAAACTTTAGAGATGTTTAATTGTTTGGTTATATAATTTTGTTCATCACTGTACAGATCTTTATTCCCACTGAATAAACTAGAGGAAGCATGACTGTGTTTTTTGATCTGTTTATTTAATCACTTCTTTAATCCGGACAATTTTAAGATTTTGGATTTCGCTAATATGGGATATACATTTAATCTAAAAGAAGGCCTGGAGATTAACAGGGCTTGACCCATTTGAACTTTTCTTCATCGCTCCGAACCAAATTTTCAGGCTTTTCAACACTCGAAATTTTACTTCATGCGCCGCGCGTATAAAACACTGGAACATTGTAAAGTTCACAATACACCAATAAAGCAGTATATGCACGGCGAATGAAATAACATTTTGAGTTTAATTTGAAAAATTTGGTTTGGTCGCTTCGCTTTGCTATGCGATTAAACCAAATTTTTAGGCTTTTTTTAATTAGAAATTTTACTTCATACTTAATCAGGGAGTGGAAACACTTGTTACAGAAGTTTTGAAAGTTTGAATCCAAATTTTCAGGCTTTCTAAACTTGAAATTTTACTTCATGCCTAATCTAGTGGAAAATACTCGTTTAATGCTTCAAATTAAACTCTAAAAAAAATCAACGTATACCTTAAGATTTACAGCATATATGCTTTAATTGGGATATGTACACTCAAAAGAAAGACTCCCTGTATTCCTACTTCTAAGTGTGTCTTGTATTAATTGTTAATTATTAATTAATTCAGGTAAGAATCGGTTAATATAAAATCATAATGATCTCCATGCCCATTAAAATCCTTGATGCTGAACTTTAGGTGCAACAAAAAAATCCTAGATCTTTAAATAACTTCCGATTTAACGCATTAAGATGTTAAAGCAGTGAATCGTGCAATCCGGTTACAACTCTAAGAAAACGTGAGCGATAAATTCCTGAAAAAAGTAATGGGGGAGGACATAAAACATCCACAGATCGTGTTGCTTCGCGCGCTAGAAACTACAAACAAAAGAAACAAGAAGGTAATGCAAACATAGAGAAACGCCAAAACGTGCCCTTATTATCCCAGTCATTTTAATCCAAACAAGATAAAGTTTACAATTATTAAAAATATCAATAGAGACTTTACTATTATTATATATTTTTATTTAAAGATATTAATCCATGATATTATTCTGAAGGAATGATCAATTAATTTTTTTAAACATATAAAATTTTAGGCATTCGCTATTTTTGTAAAAGAGTTCTATTTAAAACTTCTAAGAAGGGCTTCCAATCCCTGATTAAGCATGAAGTAAAATTTCGAGTTTAGAAAAGCCTGAAAATTTTGTTTGCTTCCTTCGCTACGTGACAGGTTAAATTTTTAGGCTTTTCTAAACTCGAAATTTTGCTTTATGCTTAATCAACGACTGGAAACACTCGATTAAGAATTTAAAAAGTTATGAAAAACAACGAATGTCTGAACAATTACAAATATAAGGAAAATTTATTATTTCCACATACGCTGTATTTGGAAATGAGCTTTAATTTGAGCTTTTGTTTTTTTGTGACTTAAAAATTATGTCCATTACAAGCACTTAAAATACGACCATCTTGTTTTCTGTAAAGAATTTAAATCGTTTAAGATCATTTCCATTTTCAAAATAATTATAATTTTTTTTCAAGCAGTATACTCAGAATTAATTGGACTTTAGTTTGAGCCGTTGCGTAGTTCTGTACCTTAAAAACTGTACCCAGTACACGCGCTGAAAGTCCAAAATTTGATTAAAGCTCTCTCTATATTAAATGTTTTATTGTATTTGCTTAGGATTTTTTTCTGGATGAATTAAACATCACATTGTTTTTAACATTGTTGAGAACTTGTGTGATTTTTTTGATATTTTAAAAAGATACAAATATTCGTCATTAATTTGAGATATTTGCACGAAATATGCGGATTATCACTTGAAATGTTATACTGTTTGAAACATTTCAAAAAAATCAGACGTTCCTTTTAACAATAAAAACTATACGAGCAATTGAGCAATTAATATTTTGAAATAAAAAATGTTTTTAATAACATTTTTAACTTTAATAAGAAACAAACAAAAATTATTAGAATTACTAAAATCCAATTTTGAGTGGTTGTACTAAGCACAACTTTTTAGTTACAGAAACTTATTTCTCACAAAATTAAAACTAATTTTATCCGCAATCAAATACTTTTCAAGGAAATTAAATTAATATGAAATATTTGGAGCGTTGTAATTCAATCAAAGATCTGGGTATTACATTTGATTCCAAATCAAATCCAAATTCACCTTTACTGAGCATATAGTTCACAATTTCTCGAGCAAACAGAGCTCTGGGTTTTATAACTCGTAATATCAGACTATTTTTAAATGAGATGGCTTTGAAACTCTTTACAATATATTGGTACTAGAATACGTGTCAATTATATGGGATTCATCCCACTGAGCAAAAAATAAACAAATAACGTTGTATCAACATTGTAGCAGCAATAAACGTTGTTTTAATGTTGATGAAAGATAAGAGCTATATAAAATGTTTAACGAAAATTCCTTAAATATATTTGTTATACAAAATTTGGAACATACCCTGAACAAGGTTTAAATTATGAATTGTTCTTAGAGGAATTCAATGTAAATTTACTTTATAAGCGCAAGTGAATTCATGGACAAATATTTCTGTTAAAAATTATCAGAAACCAAATAGACTGCAATGAAATATTAGGTAAATTGCCCTTTAATAAGCCCCAGGTTTCTACAAAAAATGCACCTTGGTTTTGTAACCAGAACATGCATACAAATATATTTGAACACTCTCGAGTATTTTAGAATTTGTAAGTTTCATAATTTGTTCTTAACGAATTGTGATATATTTAATTGCATATTAAAAGAGCTTAAGAGCGTATTATCTCTCTTATACATTATTTTCAGTATACATGTAAATAGTGTTATTTGTTATGAACTATTTATATTAATAATGTTAGTATTAAGAACTTGAACTCTCTATATATATTGCTTTGTAATTGGGTTTAACCGACCTTTTTAGTAATAAATATATTATTATTAATATTATTAAATATAAAAGCTTTAGGTGCATTAAGTCAAAATTGAAACAATTTTGTTCGGAAAATTTATTAGATTAAAAATTGAAAAATACTTGGAAAATTCCTTTAAAATAAATATTTTATATTTAATAAGCAATAATTTGTCTGTGGCATATTTTAGTGTTTCAAAAATTGGGTCATATTCCCTACAAAAGATATCTACATCGATTTTTCGTAATCTTGAGTAACGCTAAGAAATCATTGGATTGGATTAACTCGAATTTTAATTAATCCAATCTGTCAAGAAATGTAAGCATGAGTCAGTGC
This sequence comes from Philonthus cognatus, assembly GCA_932526585.2. Lineage (NCBI taxonomy): Eukaryota > Metazoa > Arthropoda > Insecta > Coleoptera > Staphylinidae > Philonthus > Philonthus cognatus. The sequence goes on from OW052243.1 coordinate 21,286,543, forward strand.
GTAATGTGAAATCTTTGTGTCTTAGCAATATTTCTTAGATATTTGAATTTCTTAAGAAAACGTCACGAGTGTCTTCCACTCCCAGACTAAGCATGAAGTAAAATTTCGAGTTTAGAAAAGCCTGAAAATTTGGATTTGCTGGGGCGCGCGAGCGAAGCGAGTCGCGCCCCAGCAAATCCAAATTTTCAGGCTTTTCTAAACTCGAAATTTTACTTCATGCGCCACGCGTATAAAACACTGAGATTCATTGTTAATTTCAAAATATATACTACCTAATATGTTAAATACTTTAAACTAATTGATAAATTTTGAAAGCTTGAAAATTTATATCGATAATTACAATTTTGTCATTTTAAATCACATAATGAATTGTCATAATAAAATTGTCTTCCTTTCTTATTGTATATTTAATATATTCCACCTTTCTATTATTTTACTTTTGTGTGCTCAATTATGTACTTGTTTAGTTAAGTGCATAATTGAGCACACAAAAGTAGAATAATGGAATGGTGGAATATATTAAATATACAACTAGAGGATCATATTATTAAAAACATCAACCCTCAATTATTATTTTATTAAATAATTAAATAAAACTATTAATTTTTACGTGACTGCAGTTTCAGCAGATTTATTAAATTAAACATTGAAAAATACTACGAAAATTGCTTAACAAATAAATATTCTGTATTGAATAAGCAATAATTTACCCTGTATTTTTGTGTTTTAAAAATTGCGCCATATTTTCTACAAAAAATATATACATCAATTTTTCACAATCTTTAGTAACGATAGAATATCATTGGATTGGACTAACTCAATTTTTTAGTTAATATAACCTGCCAAGAAATGTAAGCATAAGTTAGAGCGTAATGTGAAATTTTTGTCTCTTAACAATATTTTTAAGATATTTGAAATTCTTTAGAAAATGAATTTATAGATAATTAAGCTTTATTTTGAGTTGACGTTGATTTTTGTAACTTTAAAATTGTGTTTAGTGCAAGCGCTCAAAGTTAATAGTTTGTTTAAAACTAATGTTTTCAGTTAATAATAATTTAGGCTGGACGCCTTAATAATTTTTTTCTAACAAAAATAAGTATATTATTTTGTTTCTAACGTTAATTGAAACGTTGTTTTTTTTTTAAATTAAAAATTTCACTAAAAATAACAACAAATCGCATACATTAATAATATAAGAAAAAATCTGGACTATTTACTTTACCTAAAAAAATGTTTACACATTTATATAGGTAGTATATATTTTTAAACTTCACAATGAATCAGTGTTTTATACGCGTGGCGCATGAAGTAAAATTTCGAGTTTAGGAAAGCCTGAAAATTTGGATTTGCTGGGGCGCGAGTCGCTTCGCTCGCGCGAGCCAGCAAATCTAAATTTTCAGGCTTTTCTAAACTCGAAATTTTACTTCATGCTTAGTCTGGGAGTGGAAGACACTCATGAGGATAATACTGAAACACCTCAATGAAAAAACGCTCAGGATTTGTAAGTGGAATAAAAGTTTACACATTTTTTTCCATGTTTACACATTTTTTTTTTCATGTTTACAAATTTTTTTCCACTTACAAATTCTGAGCATTTTCTTGTTGAGGTGTTTCCGTATTATCCTCACGAGTGTCTTCCACTCCCAGACTAAGCATGAAGGAAAATTTCGAGTTAAGAAAAGCCTGAAAATTTGGATTTGCTGGGGAGCGCGAGCGAAGCGAGTCGCGCCTCAGCAAATTCAAATTTTCAGGCTTTTCTAAACTCAAAATCTTACTTCATGCGCCACGCGTATATAACACTGATTCATTGTGAAGTTTAAAATATATACTACCTTTTATGCTCAATACACTAAACCCTGGGTCTCCAAACTTTCCAGCCTTAGGGCCATACTGATTACTCCAGTAAGTTCCGAGGGCCAAAACCATATTATCATTGTTGCCGGTGGTAAAAAGTGAAATAGTCCACTGATGAAAAAAAATGTCCGAAAAAGTACGCAACGTTTAAAAAAGGCTGCAAATCGGACTAAAGTCCGCAAAACGGCAACACTGCATATTATGAATTTTCCTGTCATTATCTGTAATTTCTAGATTGGTCGTAGAGTACGAGCCATGAGGAGTAACGTGACACGACATCTGGTGGACACAAGCGGAAATAGGTAGTATTTTCTATCGCTAACAGATGGCGCCAATAGCACGTACAGAATAATCTCGTTGGTTCGAGAAAGTTCTGGTGTCTTCCACTCACTTCTAGATGGCAGTAATTGGAATATATAAGAAGGCTAGTAACGCAACCACAAGTCAGTTCCTATGACACTGTTGTGAAATAAAATAGTGCGTACCTCCTTAAAACGTGTTTGTGCGTGTTTAAGTTTAAGACATCTTTGTAACAGTATTTTGATTTGAATTGTTGCTTTTGTGTGTGATTTAGTAGTATGGAAAAGAAGCGAAAAATTGATAGTGAATGCAGAAAATTCAAAGATCAGTGGAACATTCAGTATTTCGTAATTGAGTCCAGTAACAAGGCGCTATGTTTGATTTGCAATGAAAGCATAGCCGTTCTTAAGGAATATAACATTAAACGTCATTATGAAACAAAACATTTTCAAAATTACTCAAAATATACAGGAAGTTTGCGGACAGAAAAATTCGAAGCTATGAAGCGCGGATTGAAATCGCAGCAATATTCATTTACAAAACTCAAAACTGAACAAGAGGCTGCAACTCGTGCCAGCTTTCGTGTGGCTCTTGAAATTGCAAAACGTGGAAAACCATTCACCGATGGAGAAATGATCAAAGAATGCATAATTGCAGTAGCCGAAGAAATGTGCCCTGAAAAGGTAAATTTATTAAAAACTGTCAGTATGTCAGCAAACACTGTGGCTCGAAGGGTAGAAAACATCGCTGAAAATATATCCTCTCAACTGTTCGACACAAATGGACATGTTGAGTGGTTTTCTTTGGCCTTGGATGAGTCAACCGATGTATCAGATACTGCTCAGGTGTTGATTTATATTCGAGGAGTAGATGAAAGCTATGAAGTGCATGAAGAACTTCTTGATATGTATAGTATTCATGGCACAACCACTGGTACAGATATTTTTAAAGGAGTTGAAATGGCCATTAATCAAAAGAACCTTCGATGGAAAAACTTGAAATGTATTACAACTGATGGAGGCAAAAACATGAGTGGGAAAGATAAAGGAGTGGTCGCTCTTGTGTCAAAGGCTGTAGAAAATGACGGTGGTTCAAAACCATTAGTCTTACATTGTATCATTCATCAACAGTCTTTGTGCGGAAAATGTTTGGATATGTCTGAAATTCTGAAACCAGTCATATCAACTGTTAATTTTATCAGATCTTTTGGGCTGAATCACCGACAATCCCGACAATTTATTGAAGAGATTGGAGAAAATGACTTACCTTATCATACTGCCGTACGTTGGCTTAGTTGTGGGAAAGTCCTTCAGCGCTTTTTTGAACTTCGAGCAGTAATCGAAATTTTTTTCAATGAAAAGCATCGCCCTCTTACTGAATTACAAAACAACGCATGGCTGTGGAAGTTAGCATTCTATGTTGATTTGACAAAACATGTGAACGAACTGAGTTTGAGATTGCAAGGAGAAAACCAGCATCTTCCTGATTTATACACTAATATCAAATCATTCCGGAAGAAATTGATACTGTTTCAATCACAACTACGAAGTAAATGTTTTTCACATTTTAAAACATGTGAAATATTCAGCCACACCACTGAGACTGAGTTTCCTATCGATTTTGCAATCGAAACTTTGAGTGCTTTCAAAAAAAATTTTGATACTCGTTTCTCGGACTTTGATGCCATTGCGAATCAAATTAAGATTTTTCAGAATCCTTTTGATACTGACATGGAAACCCTAGCCCCGGAACTTCAAATGGAAATGATTGATCTACAGTGCAGTGATAGAATTAAGAACAAATATCAAAACTCATCTTTGTTGGAATTTTATAAGGGTCTTCCACTGACACAATTTGATAATTTGCATAAATTTGCTCGTGGGCTGTTTTCTGTTTTTGGTACTACTTATTTGTGCGAGAAGACCTTCTCCAAAATGTAGTACACAAAAAATGTTTACGGATCTAAATTAACTGATGAGCATCTTAAATCTATTTTAATAATTGGTACAAGTAAAATTAGTCCACAACTACAAACTATTGTCAGTGGAAAATCTCAATTACATAAATCTCATTAGTATTTCATATGTCATTATGCTTGTTATAAGTTATGTTTTTATTTAAAATGTATAACATGTTAGTTGGATTAATTTCAATAATTTGTTAGTTATTATATACTGAAGTTACATTTTCTGCATATTATACATGTCTTTACTCATTACAATTCTGTGTTTCTTTATCCAACTTATCACAAAAACAATAACAATAAGCCTACAACAATGTTATGAGTAGTTAGCCCATGACCATATCAATGTAGATGTCATATTAATAATTATTCAACATAAAATTAGAATACTTCAGTAAACTAAATTTAATTTGCTATAAAAAATATGTTCTCTAAAAGGAGTTTTCAAGTATGCTAGCTCTCCGCGGGCCGGACAAAATCTGTCCGCGGGCCGGATGTGGCCATTGGGCCGTAGTTTGAAGACCCCTGCTCTAAACTAATTGATACACTGTAAAAGCTGCAAAATTTATATCGATAATTACAATCTTGTCATTTCAAATCACATAATGTATTGACATAATAAAATTGTTTTCCTTTCTTACTGTATATTTAATTTATTCGACCATTTAATTATTCTACTTTTGTGTGCTCAATTATGCACTTAACTAAACTACTCTTAACTAGAGGATCATATTATAAAAAAGATCAACCCTCAATTATTAACTAATTAAATTTACTTTTATTATCCTTTTACATACCTTTGAGATTTTAAGAAGACCCGCAGTAAGCATGGTGAGCCTCTCCCCCAAAGCAACAGGTACGCTCTGACCTTGCAGCTCCCTTTTCCAATAATAGCTGGGTATGGGGTACCCCTGGGCCACGCAGGGCAACGTTACATCTTCGCCGAGGCCCACTCGACGGGCGTTGTATTTCTCCACCGTTATCCTGGGCTGAACGGTGTCCTTTGGCTCGGTTACGATCACTCTCCCGGGATAGGTGCTTATCTGCACCTCGCCTGAAAGAACAATTTAATTATGAACTTGCATGCCAGCCGCCCGACCGCCAGATTTATGAGTGCGAGAGGAGTAGTTTAAGTGAGCCAGCCGGTTGGCGTGATATATTCATTTTGAGTTTAAATTTCGCTATAAACTAAACGCCTGTCTAGTAAATCCATCGTAAAGGGTTTTGCTGATATGAAGTTATAATTAGAATTTAAATTTTAATGCAAAATAAATTAATTTACCTATTACTATAATAATATATATTTTTGTAGAATTAATATGTTTTTAAAAATAAACAGAAATATGATACATGATTTGTTGTAGAAGCGATTACTTTATGACGCATGTTTACCACCTTTTTTAAACACCATTTGCAGGCTTTAATTATTGTGTGTAAAAATATAAATGATCGTTGTCTTGAAAATATTGAAATCAAAAAGTTAATGGAAATGCCATTTGGGAGGTACATTTAGTTCATTAATACTGGGTTTTATATACCTACGTCATTTATGTAACTCGAACAATAGTTATTCATTGAAAAAAAAAATAATAGTGAACTTGCTAAAAAATCAATCCATTTATATTTTTTATGCCGATGACACGGAAAATGTCTATTTTAATCAATAAATAAATTAAATATTTTAATACGTTTTAACTTACGTTAGCGAAAACAGATACTAGACCATTTTTGAAAAATTCCTGTAAATCTGTTAGTACAAACGACACCTGAATAAGCCATGGAAATAGTGAGATTAAACTCTAAACATAAGCCTATTATAATTAACGCTGGGAATTTTTCAAATTTAAGTATTCGAATATTCATTAAAAAATATATTCAAAGATTTGAATTATACGAATATTCTAATTATTTAAATATTTGAATTATACGAATATTCTAATTATTCAAATATTTGGATATTCAAACAGTCAAATATTCGAATATTCAAATAGTCGAATATATAAATATTTGAATATTCAAATAGTTCAATATTTAGTTGAATATTTATATATTTGAATAATCAAATATTCCAATTAAATTATCTTCCTTTGTTCCAAACATTTCGAATTTTTAATAATATCAGTAATAAAATAGCACTTTTACTTGTCAATTGTAAATAACACTATTTATTTTTTGTATTGTGGAGGCTTCTACTTCGTTATTCATGTTAATTTATCAATAAAAAACGTTTTAACTTTGTTTGTATAACACAATTTATTTTTATGTGACTGCAGTTTCGGCAAATTTAGCTTTAGCTTCATGTTCGATAATGGCAAGCAAAATTTGCAGAAACAGCAGTCACATAAAAATAAATTGTGTTATACAAAGAAATTAAAACGTTTTTTATTGATGAACACTATTTATTTTTACGTGACTGCAGTTTTGGAACATTTATTAGAATAAACATTAAAAAATACTAAGAAAATTGCTTTAAAATAAATATTTTGTATTGAATAAGCAATAATTTAACCTGTAGCATATTTTTGTGTTTTAAAAATTGCGTCATATTTCCTACAAAAAATATTTATATCAATTTTTTGCAATCTTTAGTAACGATAGAAAATCATTAGATTGGATTAACTCAAATTTTAAATTAATCTAATCTGTCAAGAAATGTAAGCATGAGTCAGTGCGTACTGTGAAATATTTGAATATTCAAATACTTGAATTAAATTATCCTCTGTTTCAAAAATTTTGAATTTTTAATAACGTCAGTAATAAAATAGCACTTTCACATGTCAATTAGTTAAAGACCATTTCACATTAAATCAGTGTTTTATACGCGTGGCGCATAAATTAAAATTTCGAGTTTAGAAAAGCCTAATTTAGCTTGGTCGCTCCGCTTCGCTATGCGATCAAGCCAAACTTTCAGGCGTTTCTAAACTCAAAATTTTACTTCATGCTTAGTCTGGGAGTGAAAGACACTCGTTTTAACATTAAAACAATAGATAATTGAAATAATACATTGATTCTTGTTTTTTTGACGGAGAAAGTTGTATAACGTCAAAACGGAATGTCAATTTTGATGCAAGTTAAAGAGGAAGCAGTCGTTTTTTATGTCAGACGTCAAACGGCAATTCAAAATGCCATAATAGTGAAAATACAGTGGACTAAAAAAATTACAGTAAAAATGTTACAATGGTCTTTGGTTGATGAAATACTATCACAGTCAAAAGACTGATTAACTTAAATCATCCACTAATCATTGATTAAACCTCTAATTAAGTCAAAATTTTACATATATTAATGTTATACATTTTTTACGATATCTTAAACTTGTCTCTTTCATTAATATGCAATTGTGTAAGCAATTTCTTAATAATATTGTTGTGTTTTTAAGAAGCACTAATCACTGATAAAGTTAATCAACTTGGGTGCAAACGGGCATAAGTGATTTTATTGATCAAAAAGCATTTGACAAGGTGATTTAATTTTCAAGTTTCAAAATAATCAAGCTCATTAAATTATGTCAAAATGTTATAATACTTAAAAGACAGGTTATGTTGGAAACATAACATTTCTTTCGTTTAACTAGTAGTTGGTTGTTAACTTTGTTAAACTTTAAACGAAAAAATTGTGGCGGCCCGCCCCGGGTGGCATTTTTTGGGGCGGCAAAATTTCACAATAAATAATAATAATATGTTGTAAGCTGAACTGAAAATGTAAACTATTTTATTTTATATTTTTATATAATAATCCTTTTATATAATAATGTTATGAATATTCTTCACAATTGCCAAAATTAAGTTAGGCTTAGTTAAAAATTTATAAATTCAACTGTTTTTATTTTATAGCCGCCTAACTCTATCGCGGCAACTTTATAGTATTAGCGACAGCGCCCTCTATGCTCAAGAGGACGACGAAAACTGCAACTATCTATCTCATTAAATTTCAGAGATAGGTTAGGTTTATGAAACAACTACAAACGTCAGTTTTGTTCAAAAATGTTGAATAACTCCGAAATGGTTCTACTTAGACCGAATATTGTATCGACAAACTGTCATTAATTTTTAACACGGAAAAAAAAAATGAATAATATGTAGGGTGTTCTATTTAAAATAACAAAGTTAAATGGCATCCACAAAATATGGGACACCCTGTTGTTACCGGCGATTCTTTCAATCGTCGGCAACAAAAATTAGATTTCTAATTTTAATATTTTTAGTATATTAAATGAGTTTATCCCCAGCAATTACCCGAGGACCGATAAATTGTATGACTAGAGTCCGATCACCTGGAGTGCACTCCGAGTAGACCTCCTGGAGGGAGGATTGGTGACCAGCGGCAGTCCGTTTTTTATAAGAGATTTGTGTAATCTTTTGCATTCTTCTTTCCGAAGAACGGATTAGATGAGATTCCAAAATTCTTGAGATTCGTCGAATGCCTGTTATTGCGACGGATTCGGCGAATTTCGGCCCCTTGGTTACGTCCACTAAGAAAACTACCCCTCTCCACCCTCGTTTTCGGCATTTAAATAATAGAAGATGGCACTTCGTCATCAGTGGCCAACCAGTAACGAAAGCGGCAACAAGTTGCAAGTGCACTAATCAGAAGAACCGGAATTGCTCCCAGTACCGCCTGTCACCGCTCCGGTCTTCGTTACTGCCAAAGCAGCCTTTGGTCGATGCTTTCCGGAACCGTCCGAACTTTTTTCGACACCGCTCGACTCCCGACGATGCCTTCTGGACTTTTCCGACGGCGTCCGGTCTTTATCTCTACTCTCCGGACTCCGTCAAAGCCTTCCGGATACATCCGGACTGTTCCAAAGCTGTCCGGACTTTATCGTCGTATACCGGACTTTGCCGTTTTCGTCCAGATTTCGCTGCCGCCACTCACTACCTCTGGCGACCAGGCTGCCACTGTCCACGCCCACTACGCCCACGTGTTAATTATTATTTGCTGCTGTGTTTTTTTGTGCTGTGTTTTTTTTTGTTGCTGTGTTAGTAAATTTTGTTTTTGGATCGGTGTTTTAAGTTGTCCTAGTTGCTCGTATCCTAGTTGCTCGTGCTCTCCATCCCCAAACCCCTGAGCTAGCTGGAAGTGCATTTGGGGTACTTTTTTCCTATGACACTGTATATGTAAATATAATTTTATGTTATGAAAAAAATTATTTCTTGCAACTTTCATTTAAAACATTTTTATTATTAAGTTAGTTATAGAACTTTCCGTCCTCGCTGAAACATTCTGTATAATATAGCAATAATAATAGTCTAATGATGTAATGATAATATAATAATAATGTTACAATATTATTGACGCTGTTTCAACATCAAGATTTTGAAAACCAAACGCGAAAACCGTCAAGAATTTGGAAGATAAGAAAAATGTATCAAATATACGAAAAATATCAATATTTTGATAATTGAGTCGCCTATTTCCAAAAACCCCTAAATCCATTTGAAAAAAATGGAGTTAGGAGTTTTTGGAAATAGACGACTAAATTATTAATTGGATTTTTTGATTTTAGCGTTGGAAAATTAATTCAAAAAATAAACCAAACGCTTTGGGAGTGGAAAACACTCGATTGAAAGTTCAATTTAAAATATTTGTAAAAAACAACAAGTATCTGAAGATTTACAGCGTATACAATATATTTAGATATGTATACTTAAAAAAACTCTCTGTATATTTGAGATAGTAATAAATAATATGCAGTTTACAAAAAAAATCTTTTGGGCACCAGAAAAATTCCAGGGCTGAAAGGGTTAAAGGTCATAGCCCAGTCGTCAAAGATTTTACCTCTAAAAATTGCCCGAATTAGCTGAAACTTTGTATGCATCTCAAGTACTGGACTTCTAATAAGATGAAAAAAATTCCACTACCCCTACCCCTTGACTCTCTCCCATAGGGGATAAAAAACGCAAAACACCAAATCCCTACAAATTTGCACATGGAAAAAAAGGTTATAAACAAAAAATGAAGATCAATATCCTCCTGGGGTATCTCATCTGAGGGAACCTGTATTTCACGGCAAAGATCCTTTAACGTCCGTGGAGGACGAATTGAGAAGTCTTCTACCGATAATAACCCACACATGTTCAATTGCAGATTGATCAGGAGATCTTGCTGGCCAGGGTAAAAGATTAGCTCGGAAACGTTCAAAGAAGTTCATGTGGTCAAGCGTTATTTTGTTGAAAAAGTAGACGTTGTAGTGTTTCAAGGTTGGGTATGATATGGGGTCGTAAAATTTCTTGTATGTAACGAGCAGAAGTCATGCTGCCTCTGATAAACAGTATTAGTGAACTGCTACCATAGGCAATAGCTCCCCATACCATAACTCCAACTGTTTGATAACCATGCCTTACAACATCATATCGTGGATCTCGTCTTTCACTGCGCCCTCTTCTCACCCTTTGTCGGCCATCATTCATCCCTAAACAAAAGCGGGATTCGTCGTTAAAGACAACTCTATTCCATTTCTCGTCCCGTTGCAATCATTCTCTGCTCCACTGCAAACGATTCGTCCGTGCTGTCGGGTTAGAGGTAGCCCAAAATGTGGGCGGTCAGACAAAAGACCAAAACTTACTATCTGTTTATATATGGACGCGTTCCAATAGGCCTTCCATGTTCTGCAAACCACTGATCTAATTGCTATAGTGCTAGAATTGCGGTCTCTGTGTTTCATGCCTCTTACTCGATATGTTCGGCCTTCATTCATTTCCACGAAAAGAAAATCCGTCATCTTGTAAGCCGATAATTCAACCTCTCTCAAACTGAGTAAGTTTGCGAATATTGGCATATCTTTGGACGTTTGGCATAGTAAATAGCAGAAGTATACGTTTTAAAAAGTAGAGTCAACAGGTAAACTTGTACTAAAGCTACAAACGTTAAATATAATGATGAAGGTGTTAGAACAAAAAATTTAAAAATAACAAAAAAAAGTTACGTTACACGGCTGAAATTTCAATCACCTAATCTTTATGGATAAACAAACACATTTAATTATTTTATCAAAATAGAATAATTAATTCTCGGTGTTCAAAAAATAAACCACCTTTTTCTTTGTCACTTAGTATATTAAAGTGATATTAATAAAAGCACTTAATTTGTTTAGGTTTAAAAATAACATTTATTCTACAACAACTGTTCTACCACAGTGGCTTTATCATGTATATGAATATTTTATTAAAGTAAAATTGAAGACATTTATATTCTGAACAATTTTTCATCATAACGACTATATTTCTACTAGTTTCTGAATATAAATAAATCTCCCATGTTCGAGATTACAAATGATGCACTTCTAGGATTATCGCCTAGGCACACGGGAATACATTTCGAAACTCCATCCACGATCCCATTTTTGCGCTCCGTTTTTGTTTTGTGTACGCGCCTGATGCAATAATAATAACCCTCCCTCCTCGCAAATAATTCCAACCGCCGCATTACACGCTAATGTAAATTTCAAAAACACAAAAGTTCACCGGGAAATTTTCAGAAAAACACACACAACAGGAACGACGAAAAAAAATAAAAGTTGGTAATTAACATCGCCGGGAATTTTTTCAAATTAAGCAAATAAATAGCTTTGAATGCTAGCGCGCGGCTCTGTTTAAAATGTATTCAGGGTTTTTTCCCCTGCTGTTCAACCCCTTGCAATAAAATGCGCAAGGCCCCAGTGGAATTCGTTTCAGAAGAAAGTTCTTTGCGTAAAGCAGTGATCGTTAGGATTGATTCAATTTCATTAAAGGTGCTTTTGTTCTAAGAAAGAAAAGATTTGATTTTTGGTTAGATATCTGGATTTAGTCACGTAATCTCGAGGTGAAATGACTCGAAATGCTCTTACACCTTTATAAATATTAATATAGATCTGGAAATAATTTCATTTGGAGAGACATGTTTAAACAATTAAATAAAAAATTTAAATATTAATAATTAAATAAAAGTCACCCTGGTTTGTTTCACTACTATTATTTATTCTCTCCCTAAAAATAAAGACCTTGATGTGTTTACAAAAAAAAGTAGGAATCAACATTCTATCTTCAAGATCTACTGCTATTATATTTTTTTAAATCTCCAAGAATGCTTAAATAAAAAGGCTTTATTTTAAATTACTGCTCTTTTTTCTTAACCTAACTGCAAGTATCCACTTTACCAACATTGAGTAATTGACTAATTGAGTTCTCTTTCCTAGTGTGTTTTTGTAAAAAAGCACTTGCTGTCGAACACATCCGTTTAGGCAACATAGAGGTATTATTCGATCAAATAGTCAGTTTACACAGGGAAGTCGATCAAAAGACCCAAAGTCGAGCGCAAATTTCGAAATGGTAATTGCGTGCGTTTGTAGGTACATGAAATTCTAGATAGATATTGTATGTTCGGACGTAAATCCAATAAACGCACACATACTAACAACCACCAATCCAAATTGATATTAAAATTTAACATGCAATATCGACGAATTTAATCGTTTGTAATATTTGAGAGAGAGAGAGAGAGAGAGAGAGAGAGATCGATAAAGGTGTGTATAAAATAAATATGAGTATTTTTTCTGTACTAAATATTAGAGTCTGAATTATTAACTTAAATGTTTTTAAATTATAACTTAAGCTATGTTTGATTTAGGCTTTACATTTGGAGTTTCCACAACATTCGAATTTTCTGATTTTATATACCAAAATACAAAATTCACATACTCTATTTACAAATTCTTATTGAGTTCGTGGTTGAATTAATTTTCAAAAATTGTTCAATTGAAATTGTAAAACAATCAAAACTTAAACACTAAGAATAATATCGTATATTTCTGACGTTTCACGTAAAAATATTTTACATAATTATAAGTTTTTAACTAAATTTGGCATATATTTTGACTCTTGCCTCTCCCCCTGGACACAATATTGTGTCTTTTGCCTTATAATAGAGAGGCTTCATTTATGCAAGATTAAATATATGTCACAAATGAAACACGATTTTAACTTTGTTTGTATAACTGAGACTTTATTAAGTGATTATAGTTTCGACAACTTTAACTTGTCATTTTCAAACACTTTGAGTTTGAAAATGACAAGTTAAAGTTGTCGACTATATATTTACTTATACAGTCTCAGTTATACAAACAAAGAGAAAATCGTGATTCATTTGTGGATTATGATGTATAACGAAGTAGAAGCCTCCACCGTTAACAGTGTAAATATATGTATCCATAAATCTCTTCATTTGCGTACTAGTACGTAAATCATCACAGCATTTACAACGGACGTTTTATTCATAAACAATTTATACCATCTGTCATCTATTACAGTGCATCGAGCACTTAGCTACATTCGTACATTAGTTACGTAAATAACTATTTGTAAACCTTTATTTGGCATTGATTATCATAATATTACTACAACACTATTCAAGTAACTTAAAACAATACATTCTTATACTGTCACTATTATACAGGGTGTCCCGATTAAGCAGTCGATGCATGGGTATCTTCTAAACGGTAAGAAAAAGAATCAGTTCAATGGGAGAAAATATGCAGGACAACGAGTACTATCTATGTCCGGTTTGAAACAAACAAAAAAGTTGAACGTTCAGAGCACACTGCGAAAAAAAACGATTTTGGTGATTTTTATTTTTCCCTAATAACTTGGTTATTATTGATGATAGAAGGATGATTTTTTAGATTATTTTCTATGAATTTTAATACTAGTTTTAACAAAAAGCAAATATTTTCCAAGATACTTATACTAACTACTACTAACTTCATTTTGTCATATGGACGCCAACGTTGGCTGTAAGCACATTTTGCAGAGTTTTCAAAACTTTTCCTGAATTTCCTTGATTTTCTTTTATTTTACAAATTTTGACAGTTTTCGTAAAATTGAATTTTTAAAGATTAAACGCCAATCCCGTTTATATTTCAAGATTTCTATTAATATTAAAAATATTAACGCTTTTCAGGAATTTCCAAGTTTTTCGTTCAATTTTCAATATTTTTCCGCCTTTCACAAATTTTTTAAGATTTTCGCAAATTTTAAAGATTACCACGTCTTTTCGTGAATTTCCAAAACATCCTTTAATTATTAAAATAAAAACCATACTCTATGAATGACAATTTGTTTATTTGCCGTCAAGTTGACAATATTAATTGGGTTTTTTGGTTTAAGTAGCGTTTGTTTTTCAAAATAGCTTAATTTGAATTCCTAAGTTTCCACTTCCAGATTAAGCATAAAGTAAAATTTCGAGTTTAGAAATGCCTGAAAATTTGGTACGCGACCAAACCAAATTTTCAGGTTTTCTAAACTCGAAATTTTACTTCATGCTTAATCTGGGAGTGGGAAACACTCGTTTAAGAATTCAAATTAAACTATTTTGAAAACTAAACGATTATCGGAAAAGTTACAGCTCATGCATACATGTATGTATATTTAAAAGAAAAATGATCAGTTTACCAAATTTTAGTGGTGGCAAATGCCTTCGTCACACAGTGGACGATTTAGTCATTCTAGCCGATCATTTCGCCAAAAATAAACTTTTAAGAAAAAAATGTAGGTAGTATCAAAAAACCCTTAGATCCTTTGATACAGTGGTTGATTTACGCTCTTCGGAAACACCTCGCATCTGCTGTATTTCGAAGCGCAAGTTTAGTGCAATTTATTTCGTGTGTAATAAGTTGTATTAATCTATTCAAATATGGATAATTATTCCAAAGGTGCGTATGTACATATTTTATACTCATTTATTATGATAATAAAATTATTCAATTTTTGAAAAAAATACTTGTAATTAGTATTACGCGTCAGCTACAAAATTATATATCAAAGTTGAGAAAATATACTAGATCCGCCGAGATTCACGCCGATTTTTTTTTTAAATTAAAATATAACTATTACACTTATTAACTGATTAAAAATTAGCTGCCGGAATCTGCTTGATAGTTATTTATCTAAAAAAAATGTAAATAACTGTCAGGCAGATTTCAGCAGCTAATTTTTAATCAGTTTAATAGTTATATTTTAATTACAAAAAAATCAGCGTGGATCTCGGCGTGTCCATTTTACGGAAGCGTTTATTTAACATTTGGCGGATGGGCCACTCCTTAGCATTGAAAAATTCCGCTGGATTTTCATTCGTAATGGATGAATTAAAAATAGATGTTGAATTAGAGAAAGAAAATTTGGATTATTTAAAGCAGCAAATTAAAAATGTTACCTCAGAGATCAATGCAAAATAGTACTTAGGAAATCGTACACTCGCAACATTCGAAATTCGTTTGATAGAACGGCTAAATGGAAGTGAATCTTTCCATATTCAAATCACATTGTTTGAACCGCAGCCAGGTCCAAGAACCTTGATTTTACCACAACCAGGATCATCTAAAGAACAATACAAGTCTTTTAAGGATTTATCAGCCGATTTAAAGACAAGACAAATTTTAACATTGTTTCTTTAGAATATTTTAATAAAAAAGATATCTGAAAATAAAATTTGATAATCTCTCTTAAAAAACAAATTTCAATACCTATTCCCATTTAGAATTTTAAAGTTAAAGTCGGAAGCTATCTTGTGGTCGACCATGGGGTTATAGTTCTATTAGATGTTTTCCTTAAAGCCAAAATTGACGTGGATTTTTCACAAGTACGCACAATCATTAAGATACTGAATATACTCCATTTTACTGTTCCACCCTGTATATGCATTAATAATATATTTATTTGGTACACGTTACAATGGAAAAATGCATTTGGCCTCTTGATACGTTATTTATGTAATACAGGGCTATTCAATAGAAAGGAACAGATTTCAAACGTTTATTTCTTTCAAACTACAAAAGTTAGAACCATAATTCCAACGTTCCTGGACAGACAAAAGTTTAAAATTTAAACAGTCCAGGCAGAAGTTCCAACCACGGCCGCACTGGCGCTGTTATTTGTCATGTTGATTGTCTGTAGTAAAATGGCGACACAACAAGAAAAATCATTTTGTGTGCTGCAATAAGCAAAACTAGAGCCCATTATTGAAGTTCAATGTGCTTTTCGCCGTCAGTTTAATAAACAACCGCCTCGTCATGAGCAGATTTACTAGTGGCATCGAAAATTCGTAGACGATGGTTGCATATACAAACAGAAAAGCACGGGATGTCCACGCACATCGAATGAAAATGTCGAGCGTGTTCGTATAGTTTACGAAAAGGAGCCCAAAAGCCTTTCTTGAAAATATGCGACATCGAATTGTTGAAGATGTTTTATCTTTTAAGGAACGTTGGAATTGTGTTTCTATCTTTTGTCGTTTGGAAGAAATATATGATTGAAATCTGTTCCTTTATTTTGAATAGCCCTGTATATACCAATTTAAACTTGTTATAATGTTTTAATTTAAAATGATCAGTTAGAATTGCTAAATCGTCAACTGTGCGCCAGGGCCGAAAGGGCTAAATGGAAGAAGTACTAATTTTTTAGTATTATTTCAGAATACTTAACTTTATGTATTTATTTTTAGGCATATACTGTATAAATATAAATCATTTTTTATATGTTTTGTATATCATCTTCCTGTATAAGATCCCCTAATTTGAAGACAAAATATTTTATAATATTTTTTTTAAATAAGTAATATATTACAAGGTGATATTATGGAAATAGATAGAGTAATTTTCGAAATTCTTACACTGGGTTGTTGATATTTACAAATTGGATCAATATCTTTACAAAAATCAAAATCGTTTTCGGCAGAATAGTTACTATGATTTTTTAAAACATTTAGAAAAGGAACATTGCTCACCGTTTAAGGGTTTATTTAAATTGTATTAAAGCGTAATATGTTATATAAAATATATGATATGATTTTGTCGTAATACTTTATAATCAACGTACTGTTGTAATAAAAACCTGATTACATGCATATTAAGGAAAATATCGTATTGTTATAAATGAACTAATAACAATAAAAATATAAATTATTTCCAATTTTGATTTACACCAATGGAATATAAAATAAAGACATGATTACATGCATATTGAGGAAGTTATCGTATTGTTATAGAAAAACTAATAGCAATAAAAATATAAATTATTTCCAATTTTTATTTACACCAATGGAATATAAAATAAAGACATGATTACATGCAAATTAAGGAAAATATCGTATTGTTATAAATAAACTAATAACAATAAAATTAAAATTATTTACAATTTACACCAATGGAATCACAACAAAGGTTTGTTTGTAAAGTTCCATTCATTTTTGTTTATAAACAAAGAAGTTACGACAGATTAAATTTGGGTTAAAAAATACCTACTTTTTTAAATACTTTTTACAATAATAATTTATCAAACTATTTAATATAATTGAAACGTCAGTATGTTATTAAAACATGTTTAATTATTAACCTGTAAAAAATCCAACTTCTTTTGCTTCACGGATTTATTTTATTACCCCTCAAACATAGGGGACCAAAACTTTTGAAACGCATATTAGTATCACGAGCGGTTAAAATGACCGTCACAACCTGTTTATAAATATGTTAATGTAATCACTTTAATTTTAACTTGAAGGAAATTGTTTTACTTCAAACAAGCGTTACATAAAGCACGCAGAGAGACAACACTTGAAATCTCGTTAGGCCAGTTTTTTCTTTCTTTCTGTTGGGCGCGCGCGACTAGCTAATTTAAATTTTTAAAATGGCTTTCTTGCCTCTTACAAGTGTCAAGGAATTATTTGCATAATTCATATATTTCGGGACGAGCCTCGCGGACAAAACTCCGAACTAACTTCGGGCGGCGAACAAGAGACGAGAAATCCATTTTCGCGACGCTGATGCCGTCAATTTTCACCAAGAAATAGTAATTATAAGAATTAGATGCGAAGGCGAACTCGATTATAAAAGGAGAATTAAACAAAAACGTTGATTTTTGTAGTAACATTTAAAATAAAATTACTGATAGTAAAATATTTTAATTTAAACCTAATACAAGGTGGCGAAAAAGTTGTCACTCGATGTTCTTTAGCTGTAATTTTTTTTTATAAATGAAAAACGTTTGGATTGTGTTTATTTGATGTCTCATTTTTTCCCATTAAGTCGAAAAATGATATCAACCAAGTGGCATGCGGAAGAATTGATGACCATACGGGCTCGATTTATGGCATTTTCCATTACTCTTGCGAGAACTTCCGGCGATAGGTTTTCGCATTCTTGACAGATTTTCTTTGAGGGTTTGAAGAGTCTGAGGCTTGTTGACATAGACTCGCGACTTAAAAAAAATCCGTATGGAACGGTTAAATCGGGCGATCTTGCCAGCTAGTGCAAATCACCAAAATGAGAGATTAGGCGACCCGGAAATGCAGCTCTCAGAATTTCAGATGTGGCTTGAGGAGTATAGTATTCCTGTCTTGTTGACGTGTATTTTGTATCTATTTACTTCACAAATGTCAAAACAGAACTGACATTTACCGCCATTTGCAAAAATGATAGCATCTTCCGATATGGTGATGACTGTTGCGCCACCTAGTATATTAATTACGAAAATGTTCGTATAAGCTTTAAGACAGAAAGTGTTTCACCACCCTGTATATTTTGGAATATGTTGTAAAACCTATAAACAGTGAAAACGTGAATGTCTGTTAATTGCAATCGGCGAGCTCATTTATAAAGGTGATTAGTGCATCCGGCCGCAACGCAATTAGAATATAATTACGGATAATTAAACATATGTTACCGGTGATGTTGATTAATGCGTCCCTCCCCGAAAGGAGGATTAATTCCTATTGCGGATCTCTTTGCGCAGAATGCAGCAGCAGCAGCATTTGTACCCGTGTGTCGAAGTTAACATTTACGCTCGATGTCGAATGGAAATTCCAGAATAATTCGGCTTTTGCGTGAGCCCGGAGCGAATTCAGATGGAATTGGCCCGGGGGAGGGTGAGGGAGACAGTGGATTAATTCCATAATTCCATTGAGAATTTCGTGTAGGTTTTAAAGTTATTAAATGATGTTTGGAGTAATTTAGTTTCTACGGGCGAAGAAACAATTATTATTAAAACTGAAAAATATACAGAACGCTGAAAATTTGTACTGTAACAGATTTACCCCCGGTATTATCAATACGTTTAAAGAACAGTTACGCTTAGATGATATTTAAGAGTGAATATGCAGTATTATCAACCAGTTTAAATGTCGTTTAGTGGATAAATACCCGTTAGCGTTAAAAGTCGAAATTTCTTCCTGTAACAATTTGAATGGCGATTTAACTTGACGTTTTTAATTTTGAGGTTAAATTACGGTGATTTCCGTTCGGTTGTAGTTATAATAACCGTTAGCGTTAATAATCATGAATTCCAGTTCGTCAAATTTCACCATCGACTCTTCTGATAAAGAAATATTCAATTACGTGTGTAAACAATAAGACAAAAAGACCCATATGAGTATGTATCTAACAACATGATAAGTAGGTAACAGAAGACGTCCAAAAAATATAAACATGCGCGTAAAAAAATTCTTAGAAGCATGCGCTAAAAAAAATCTCTAGAGTACCATGAAAATTATTCTAGGTTGGCAACTTTGGAAATATACATTATAATTATTATGTCTGACGTTTTTTATGTCAATTCCTGAAGTGTATAGCCAACTTTAATTTAAAAAAAGATGAAATTATGGCACTCTAGAGGTTTTTTTTCATTGAACATATGATATTAGATAAATAATACAAACTAATATAAAGGGTAGGCCATCGCAAGAAATCTTTTTAAAATGTTAATAAAACACAAACGGCTAGATGGAATTTCATGATCTTGAATTTATTTTGTAGCCAAGAGTATCCGGTTATACATGGAATATGACATCATTACAATAGTCCATTCTCTCGACACAATTTTTCAGAACTTTTTCCAACGTCTGCGGTTCTATCTCAGCAATGGCATTTTAGATATTGACTTTAAGATCGTTGCTGGATCGTTGGCACAACAACGTTCTTTAACGGCACCCCAGAGATAAAAGTCCATGGGCGTCAAATCGCAGCTCCTTGCTGGCCAATTCAGATCTCCACGACGGCTGATTACACGATTTTCGAACTTTGACCGCAATAAGTCGATAGTTTCGTTGCTAGTGTGGCATGTCGCCCCATCTTGTTGGAACCAGATGTTGCCCACATCCAAACCAGCAATTTGCTCCCAAAAAAAGTTTGCCATCATGGTCCTATAGCGGTTTCCGTTGACCGTTTCGCCAGAATAAAAAAAAAAAAA
The DNA here is from genome assembly GCA_932526585.2 of Philonthus cognatus. Classification (NCBI taxonomy): domain Eukaryota; kingdom Metazoa; phylum Arthropoda; class Insecta; order Coleoptera; family Staphylinidae; genus Philonthus; species Philonthus cognatus. The sequence continues at coordinate 21,306,868 of OW052243.1, forward strand.
TGCGAAAAATCCGCACCATACAGTTACTCGGTCGGGCTGCAATGGCTGCTCAACGATCACGTGTGGGTTTTTCGATGCCCAAATTCTGCAGTTTTGCTTGTTTACATAGCCCCCGAGGTAAAAATGCGTTTCATCGGAAAAGATCATTTTTCGCCAAAATTCACCATCGGCCTCCAGCTGCTCTAAGGCCCAATTAGCAAAGTTGTATCCAAGTGGATGGTCAACTCTCTTCAACTGCTGTGTTGTTTGGACCTTATAGGCGAATAAACAGATGTCTTTATGCAAAATACGCCTTAAGGTAGAGCGACTATTGTTCAATTGCTGAGAGCAATGACGAGTCGATGTTCTCGGGTTGGCTTGCACACTACGGGCTACAGCAGCAATATTCTCGGGTGTACGAACCGGACGAGCGTGTGGAACTTTAGTACGGTCCACCAGCGTACCAGTTTCACGAACTTTGTGCACAAGTTTCTTTAGAACACTTGCATTTGGTGCATATTCGCGACCGAATTTTGTACGCAATTTTCGCACTGATTCTGCAATACACGAATTACAATCAAAGTAAATTTTTAACATTTCCCAACGTTCATCGAGCGTATAGCGTACCATTTCGTTAACCGGGTGTTCTATACTAAAAAACTGCCATACATCAGATGTCAAATATCATGAAAGTAAAAATAAAGTGGCTGTTCAAATAGGTTCCAAGAGATGGCCCACCCTTTATAACCAAACAAGTATTTTATAACACGAACGTACTGACTGCAAAAAGTAGAGGTTATAACTCAGTGTTACCTACCTGAAAGTATGAAATTTACTATTGCCAACAGATCTTAAACTGCCATTTACTTAAAAATCCTTTACAAAGATTCATAATACACATGGCAATTTTAAATGTAAACTTCTGTGCAATAAAATTAAGTACACAAAATATGTTATAGTTTAAACAGGACATGAGTTTCTTAGTTACGAAAATATGTCAATGTCCTTAATGTCAAAATGCTGCGTTATTTGAACAACAATTCAAAAATTCGAATTCTAACTAAAATAGAAGATCGTTTTTCTATTTCGGCTTTGTTGTATTTGTTACGAGCGTTTTTTAAAATAGGTCTCAGTTTTAGTGTGTTGTTTTCAAGTTATGATGTTTTATCATTTATTGAAACTGCTGCTAGGCAATTAACACAGACCCAAATTATACAACTAGAATATTGTGAAAAATAGTTATGAGACTTGTGCTTAATTTTATTGCACAGAAGTGTACCTTTAACCTAAACGACATTTAACTAAATGCTTATTTAAAAAAGTTGATAGTACCGGGTGTTAAAGAATTACAAAACACATTTTGGTGAATGCGCCGGGACATGAGCATTACCCGGTTTGTAAATCTTTAAAATCCATTACATTTGTAGCAATTTTGTACTACAAATGTTTGTTCTTTACATCTTTAATATTTGTATCAATTTTTGGAATGCCTATGGATGATTTTTACGAAATCTTAGCTTGGATAAAAATACATTTTAACGAAGCGAAGTTCGGGCAAGGATTTGAAAGAGAAAATGGAAAAGCGTTGGGACACGTGTGCACGTCCTTAATACTTTTATATGAAAACGCCATTTCTGCAACGATAATATAAATCGGGAGACTTTATCGTTTTTTTTTGCTGATTCAAATACAACGATTGCCCAGAATATATGGACACGATAATCGTTTTATTCGAGGTCCATTTAATGAATGATTGATTCACTGCGAATACAACACGAAAGACAAAAAATGAACAGAGATTTTTTTTCTTGAAATTGGACAGATATGCACTTTTTATTATTCAATATTTCTCGTATATTATATAAACTTTGAGACTAAGTATTATTATAAGTTAAATCAAATTATTTCTATTTTGTGTTGTAAGCGTTCACTTTGTGGTACATTTTAAATACACTTGTAAATAAAACACTTTTTACTATGTTTAACCACTGAATTTTGCATTTAATTTGTGACTATAGTTTCATCTATCTAGTAGTCATTCTCAAACTAAAAGTGACTTTTAGTTTGATAATGTTTGATAATGACTACTACATAGTCTAAACTATAGTCACAAATTAATTGCAAAATACAGTGGTTAAACAAAGTAAAAAGTGTTTTATTTACAAGCAAATTATTTCTGTTTACATTTAAAATTAATGAGTTGCATTTATTAAATAAAAACAAACACTACATTTTGTGTTAAATATGTGTCCAGTTATTCGAAGTTATACATTAGTGTTAAGTTGAAAATTGTATAAAAAACATTATCTTTTTGTTGTATGATTTAGTCGTTCAATACGGGAGAGTATGTTGATCATACTTTGTTGTTGTGCAAGCGTTAGTGGCTGGGCGTAATAAGGATTTAGTGCGGATTCCGGCGGAGCCACTCCATAAATTATTTTAAATTAAAAGTTAGGGTTTGTTTTCGCCGAAACGAGAGCATCAGTATCGCTTACCGGCTTATATATAAATTTTAACGGTAAACGGAGTGTATTTATAAAAGCGACAGCTTATACTAAACTTATACTGAACTCAACTCAAGTTAACTCAACTCGACTCATCTAACAAATACACAAAGAAAACAAACAAATAATCACAAAAAGTAATAATAAATAATCATGCTAGAATACTGAACATTATTTACATTTTGAAAGGATTTGTTAATACTAGTATAATAAATTTCAAAGCAAACTTATTTCATTACTTTTAATTATGTTATGAGAAAATATGTAGAATAATTTAAGACTTTAAAACAAGTTTCGTATAGTTCAGATTGTGCATCAGGATATTTATACATAAAAGACCAATTCCTTGTATAAAAATATCTGAGCGGTGCCCTTAGATACTATTAAAATTGCAGTTTATCATATATTGATTTTATTGTTAACATTCAATTCCACTAAGCCAGTGGTCTCCAAACTACGGCCCGCGGGCCAAATCCGGCCCGCGACTTGCATGAATCCGGCCCGCGATTGTTTGTAATTTTTTTTGTAAATGTCATATTTTGAAATATTGTAACAATTGTTCCTTAAATTTTTCATAATTTTATAAAATTAATCGGATCTTGGCCGACTTTATTATGTAGAATTGTATTTGTGGCCCGCGAAGAAGTTTGTTTGGAGACCCAGGCACTAAGCAAATGATAAATCCTTTTTCAATAACTCAGTTTTATTTTCTCTAGAAAGGAGGAAAGAAGAATTTGAAAAAGGGTCGTTGCGAAATTAAATAATTTTGAGTTGGCTTTAGACAATTTTAGTCTACAATTGTGTGCTCGAAAACTGTTTCATAATTGCACTTCCTAATTTAACTAATAAAAATCATGTATGTATGCAATATGTCTCCCATGAACAATCCAGGTTTATTATTCTTATCACAAAATTTGATTTTCTTACCAGTGAGTCGATGTACAGTCCTGCAGGCGTAATTCTTGTACCCGTCCGCTGGACCGGCGTTGCTTATGTACAGATCCCCGTTAGCCAATACGACGTATTTACCCCCGATGTCCGTATTGGGGTAAATATTGACGGTCGAGTCCTGGACCCAGGACGTGACCATGACGTAGTCGGCCACGTAGCTGGGAATCTTGCATTTTAGGACCGCCGTATTCCCGGCGATCACGTACTCGTCGTGCACTTGGATGTCATACTTTTGTTTCGTAACTGAAAACAAGAACCAAAACATAAAAATTGTGAAACGATTAAAGTTCTTTGCATTACAAGCATACTGGATTTGAATTGGTGAATTTAATTAAAACACTTGTCATACCTTACCAATTTTATTACCGTTTTTATGGTCATGAATTGTGATTAAAGGCTCAGTGAAAAAGTAGTACAAGTGACATAAGATTGATTTGTGTGAATTGGAGACGAAATTTAACTTTTATAGAAAAATATGTGGACGTCTAATCAATAACATTGTACCGGGTGTTTGATTAAGCGTGGCCACCGGCTGTATCTCAGATTATGCATCGTAGAATATTGTGGTAAAAAAATTCATAGTAAAATAAGTTGAGAAAAATCGCTGGAAATATCTTTTAAGGTTCTCGTTTCGCCGCTAGAGGGCGCAATCCCTATCATAAAAGATAAATACACGATTTTATCAAATGAATGCCAAATTAAGCTATGTTAAAAATATGAAAATCTTAATCTAGGCTTAATTTTACTCAATTTCAACTATCTTCTCGTTTCTTTAGCTTTCATATAAAACGCAGGGTAGAATGGACACGTCTACTAATATAAATGCCAGTAACTTTAGTTAGGTTTAACCGAATTTAATAAACTTAGGCACATTTGATTGATAATTAAATGTACTTTAAAACGTTGTTTAGTTTGATTTACTATAGTTTTGATGTTGAGCGCCAGTGGGCGCGATTGAGATAATCACGATATTTTTTTGATTTTCTTAATTTTTTTAAATTGGAAGGTATGTATACTTTGGTTATTTTAGTTAATTATAATAAAAAATACTGTAAAATACTGTAGTGAAAACCGTATCGCGATATCTTTATCCTAGCCGAAATATAGTGAAAATTTGACAGATTGGAGCGGATTTACACCACACACTCTATAAAAATAATTTAAAATCCAGTAGGCTGCTGGGTTAACCAGCATTGTATTCTTGTTTTATGTTGTAAAAGGTAAAACACTTTTTTCAAATAATCGGCTTCGTGAAACCTTTTATATTTTATTAATCAAAGATGTAAGTAAATCAATGATTGTCAAAAATATTAAAATATAGTATTGTTCCCCTAGTGAATAAGTAGTAGTAGTCTTCTCTTATGATATGTGAAAATTAACGCAGCAGTTTATTGGTTATTTAAGAGTATATTTAAACTTATTTATAACTGCAATTAGAATAATTTATTCAAATAATAAATAAATAATAAAATAAAACTAATTTAAAATATTAACTACACTTTGATTTTGATTTTGATTTTTCTTGTTGCCTATAGAAAAAATAATTAAAATAGTCATTGATGTAATTTGCATTTTTTTAACGTGTTTTGATATTAAAATTCTACTGAAAAGTTAACTACTAAACACTGTTGGCCAATTCAAGATTTTGATAGATGGATTGTATTGTTTTTTCTTCTATTATTATCGTAACACCTACCGTGGTTATAACTACATTTGTATAGACAACAAAAAAAATCATTAAATGTAGTTAATTTTAACTTTAAATTAGTTTTATTTTGTTACTTATTTATTGTTATTATTTCAAAAACGTATTTTAATTACAGTTATAAATTAGATTAAATATACACCTAAGTCAGCAATAGTTAGCATAGCCTACTCCAATTTAATATATTTTATATTCACTGAATTACTGATATCATTTCTTAATAAGAACCAAAACGAAAGTGAATCAGAGTCAATAACGTTTTAAAGTGCATTCAACTATGAATAAAATAAACCTGAGTTTATTGAATTCTAAAAAGTTACAGCCATTTAAATGAGTAGACTTATCCATTCTCCCCTGCGTCTTATTTAAAAGCAAAATAAATGAGAAGATAGTTTAAATTGAGTAAAATGTTGCGTAGATTAGGATTTTTATATTTTCGACGAAGCTTAATTTATCATTTATTTGATATAAACTTGTTTTATCTTGTACGAAAGAGATTGCGCTCTCTAGCGGCAGAGCTGGAAGCTTAAAAAATATTTCCAGAGATTTCTCTTGGCCACTTTTACTAAGACATTTTTCACCGCAATATGCTACGATTCATCGTTTCTGAGATACAGCCGATGGCTACCCTTAATCAAACACCAGGTATATTATATTGAGAGACATACATATCCAATTGAATAGCTTATTGTAATAACGTAATATGCCACAAGTATACAAAAATGAGTTATTGGAGTTTGACATTTCAAAAAAATGTGTAAAATGTATTACTATAAAATCTAAAATTAAGGCATTTTTAATAAGTTTATTAGGTGTCTTTCTGACAAATATGCTTAGAAAGGGGATACAAATATCTAATTGCCTTCTGAAAAAAAATATTTGAAAAATATTGTGTTTTATCATGCTATTGCCTACACAAAGAAGTGTAAATGTTTTAACAAGAAAATATGTAATTTTATATTGTTAATATTTGCCACCACACAAATCTGGATTAAATGTTAAATATGGAAAGCACTGGTTTTAAATTGAAGTTCTAAATATATTGTGAAATTCACAATATGCTTTAGTAGCATATTGTGAATTTCACAATATTTCAGTGTTTTATACGCGTGGCGCATGAAGTAAAATTTCGAGTTTAGAAAAGCCCCGTGAAAATTTGTCTCGGGTCGCTGCGCGACCCTCGACAAATTTTCTACGCGGGGCTTTTCTAAACTCGAAATTTTACTTCATGCTTAATCTGGGAGTGGAAAACACTCGTTTAAAGCTTTAAATGGAACTCATAAAAAAAAAGAAACAACTGCTGTAAGATATATATAAGATATATACGCTGTAAAAGGAAAATGTATATTTAAAAGAAAACGTCTCTATATATTGCTCACATTTAAAAATACTCTAAATTAAGAAGACTGATACAAAACATGACAAATTAATATAGTTTCTGTTATTTTTGCTAAATTATTTAAACTAGTTATTTCTTGAATAATATTATGTCAATCCCAATTTAAAATTGCTGATTCCTAATTTGATGTTGTTTATTCTCAATTTGATTGTGATTAAACTGACAGCTATGCTTGAAGACCCATTTTAATATTGCTTACTCCCAATTTGATATTGATTAGTTTCAATTTGTAGAAATTAATTTATGTGTATGTAATAGGTCAGTAGGGGTCATGTGCAAATATTATTTTTGACGAAATTAAATTAAAATATTAATACAAAAATCACCCAAGAAAATAATAAAGAAAAATCAACATCCAGTAAATACGAGAATAACATTAGTCGATCAAATTTTTTTATGTGAAAGAAATAACAAATGCAGCATCGCCTTAAAATAATAAACAAGTACCGGCGCGTGAAGAAATGCTAAGACATACAGAAAGATTCAGTTCAGGGTTTAACGAACGCAAACACAACAAGTGTGCAAAGTCAGGGAAATGAAGTTGACGTCAGAGAGGGAAGGGTTTTGTGACCATATATGGTAGTAGATAACATTTAAGCAACAACATTTGGGGAGGGGAGAACTTTGAGAGCAGCAAAGAAACGATTCTAAAAAATCAGTTAGTTTTGGGACCGGGACGGGGACAATCAGTATTTGAATGTAAATTGGGACAGTTGAGAATAGGAAGTTTCAGTGGGATGTGAGTTAGTGAAGTAATGTTGATAAAAAGAGTTAAGTATTGAGAATGGAGTTCGAAAATGGAGAATGGAGTTAGGGATAACAGCGCTGGAGATACTATCACGTAAGAGTAAAATTAATTCTACATCAAACCGACTTAGTTGAAATAAAACAAACAAAACCAGCGAAATAATTTAAACATCTGGGAAAAGGGGGAAGATGAAAGGGGGGGGGGGTGAGAATGAGGGATGCATGGTGGTTGATGTGTTAGGCCAATCCGAGTCAGTATTGCACTAAGTGTCCTACTAACTAACCACACGAATGAGTGGAACGAGGTGAAAGGTCGTTCCGCTCATTAATCGAAAATGAATGGCGATTGATGTGTAGGGCCGATGTAAGAGATTGTCCCACTAACTAATCGCAAGTGTGTCGAGTGTGTGATGCTAGCTCCGAGATGGTTTTTGTGGGTTTCCCATCTCGTAATGCAAATGCAGGGGCTAGTTAATTTTGCTCCCACAAGTAGAGTCATACATTTTTTTGAGTTTAACCAAATGCACATGACTTTTAAGCATAAACGTTGGGTAATATATTTTGTAAATATAAATAATATAAGACATATCAATTCATTAGATATGTTATGAAAGGTCAATAAACTTTGCATACGTTAAGCTCATATCCTGTTTTATTTATTGTCCACACATCCTCCTAGTCAAATTAAAAAGGAATAAAGACACAGTATTTACGATAATGCATATTGACACAAACAACGAACCTGGTAAATAAATAAAAGGGTTACTACACACACAACACAACGTAAACAATAATACAAATTATAAATTTGTACAATACCTAGGGTCGAATCATTACAGGTATTATTAATAATTAAAGATAATATTATTAGTTAATCAATTGTATTACTGAGTTTCTCTCTGCAATTGTTCATGCACCTGCATGGTGAACCCAACTCACGAGGTTTAATACTTTTCTTGCTTTTTGCTGTTGAATATGTTTTTCCTAATTTGATCCTTCTTTTTCATATGACTTGTTTATAACTTTTGTCTCTTTTATGTCTCCAAAGATATAGTGGATTTTTTTCAGGTGTTGTTTCTGTTACTCTGGTTAATGTTACTATGTTATTACATGTTATGTGTCATGTCATGTTATTACATGGTTAGCCAAGCTAAAAATTTTGTTTTTTTTTGGTAAAACATGATATGCTACAAAAAAAATACATAGTTTACTTGTATCTGAAGGCCAGCCATCGTTTGGTAGCACAAAGTCTTAATCAATAACACTCTCGTCAATTGTGCCATCACTTGAATTTAAACTCTCACATGAAATCGATTTTTTTCGGAAGGTGTAATTAATACCTTTTGCCATTTTGATGTGGCTTATCATGTTTTAAAGTGATATTTATACAAAACCTATAAAATGTAATAACTTGATTTTAAAAAAATATAAAAACGAATTAAAATTAATATAGACTTTCTGCAAAATTTTTTGTCTCTCACTTCTCGAACTAATACTCCGACTGATATTGAATTATACAATAAATAATTGAGTTACACGACAGCTCTACTTTGCTATGCATAATTTATATGCAAAATGCAACATCAGGTCAAATTACTCTCTCACCAAACTAAATAAAACAACAGCAAGTTGAAATAAATTAAAAAAAAAATTTTAATTCGTTTTTATATTTTGTAAATATTCTGCAAACTATTGACAAACTCAATTTTTCTTTATGTTAAATTTTCTTTATGTTAAACTTGATTTTAGATATAGTGACGATATCTGCTGGACGATGTCCACAATTCATCTACTGTGGCTTATTATATAACTGTTAGAATAAAACAGAATTTTTGTTTGTGTGGCTTATTATGTTATTACAATAAGCCTTTCAATTGTACCATTTTTTCTATCACAAATTATCAATCTCATTTGTAGATATCTGTACTTATATCAATTTTTAAGAAAATAGCACTTCTACTTCTTTTCTACTGAGCTCCTCAATAATTAGTGAATGGTTACAGTTAATCAGTCGTGAATTCAGATTGAATTTCCGATGCAAAATAAAAATTAGTCGTGGTAAAAACAATAATAACAATTTAAAATATAGTTCCTGAATTTATATAATTAGATAAAAAAAGTCACCACTGGTTAATGAAGAAATATAGTGATGATTCTCGGCGCATCCACAAAAAAACGCAATTGACATCATATCAGCAAAAACCGTGTTAATGAAAACACCAAACACGCTCTCGCATATTTTTCATTTTTCATCTATGCATGTAAAGGCAAGCTTTGTGAAAATTAAAAAAAAAATCTTGACAGTGCGTTATATTTGTCCTCTCCCTCTTGCTCTCTGTCGTGTTTAATTGTTGCGTTGCTAATTAGCAGGAGCGCAATGTGTTTTCGTGTTTTTTTGTTTTGTTTAGCCCGCGTTTATTTATGCGCGTTGCGTTTCATATTTTAATTATGACGAATAAAGATGTCGTCGTTAGCATTTAACATTTACCGTGTACCTTTAAATTAATGATGATTACGTTCTTCGTAGAAATAATTTATTTTTACAAGAGTTTTGAACTAAAAGAGATGTAGAGTAATTATTTATAAGAGATAACATTTTCATGCGGGTAATTTGCACGTAAATAGAAATTTCCGTTTTTAACACAATTTTTCTTGTTATAAAAAACTTTTAATTATTAGAAAACAAAATTTTACTATATCAAAATGTCTCTACGTATGCCTTTATATTTACCTACAGGGAATTTTCCTTGTAAGTATACATATTCCGATGTTTTTCAAAAAGTTTAACATGAAGTTTCTAACGAGTGTTTTCCACTCCTAGGTTGAGCATAAAGTAAAATTTCGAGTTTAGAAAAGCCACGCGTATAAGACACTAAATTACTCGAAGTTCAAAATATACTGTTTTAGCTTGCATTCCGATTTAGAAATATATTTTAAGCATCACTATAAATCAGTGTTATATACGCGTGGCGCATGAAGTAAAATTTCGAGTTTAGAAAAGCCTGAAAATTTAGTTTGGTCGCTCTGCTTCAGGGAGCGATGAAACCAAATTTTCAAGCTTTTCTAAACTCGAAATTTTACTTCATTTTACTTTTACGCCATTTTGGATTTTCATACTTTTTAAAAAGAATATTATTTTCTGATCTCAGTGATGTATCACACTCATAATTTTCATAGATTCATCATAGATTTGATATTTAAAATTATAATATTTTCTTTTTTGTAAAGAGCGCCTTGGAAACAATGACGTCATATCTATTAATCAACCAAATCTTGACAGTAGTCATTCAATTTTAGGAGTCAAAATTAAATAATTGTCAATCTTTTTGTAATAATAATACTACTAAGTACCGATTGTCACACATAACATAAAGTAAACAAAAATGTTGTGGTTAAATCAAGAACAACAATAAAAGTTTCTTCACACAGGAAAGGACGAAATTAATTTGACAAAGGACGAAATTAATTTGACAAATAAAGCATGTAAAGCATTTTTGAATTTGTGTCTAATTTTTGGATATCGTTGCGAATCTAATGGAAACATGTATGTCAAGAAACATGTCTTTCTTCAATTTTTATTTGACCGTATTAATGGTTACAAGTATTATTACCGCTATAGTTAGTAAAATAAAAATACTGCTCTTACTAAATCCACTCGTACAAACAAAAACATTTCTGTCTCAATGACTTGCCTCTTGCATTGTGATAATATTTAGACAACGATTGTGTACAATCCAAACACATCCGCCCTATTCGGGGATTGTCGGTGCAAAATCCACACTGTAAGTTTTCGGACTTATTTGCGCGCACTAGGCACTAAAAACAAATCGAGCCCTTTTTCAAATTGACGGGTGGAGGACAGAGAGAGCCCGGCGAAAGCGCAGCACTTTTCTCCTTCAAAGGGCCTCCTCTCTACCTGCCCCGCTCAGGGAAAATCAAATTTTGCCTTAACTCGATTCCGCCCTGCCACTCTCCAACCCCCTTAATTTCGTTACGCATCTTTAATTTATTTCATCCTAGAATGTCAATCTTGATATACAGAGTGTTTTATTTAAGATGAACTGAAGGGGTCGGTGGAAGAAAGTGCTGATTCCAGATTTTGTATAAATTGCATTGACTGTGTCATTTATCGTGATTTTAAACTAAGAAACCCTAGTATAAATGAATCTTGGATTTACATTGTGGCAATATGGTATCTATATTTATATATTGAAATCATTAATCAATGTGCACACAATATTGTCACAATTTTATTTGCGGTTATTGATACTGTATCATAACACCGTGCAACACCAAAAAAGGAACTTTGATGGGATAGGACATTCTTAGTTAATTTCGGTACGCTGATCACAAATATAGCCTCTCTTTTTCCTCTAGACATCAGGATTTTCCGCTATAAGCGATCAAAGTTGGTAAGAAGTGGCACCTTAATTTCATGATTTCATAGTAACCACAAAGTTTAAATAAAAAATTTACTTTACTTTTTGATCACAGTAGTATACATATAAAATTATATTACAGAAATATACAGGGTTGTCAAAAAAAAGTTACCACTTATATATTATATTTCTAATAATATTTTTTCAGCTCGTATCGGTACGCTGAGTAATTTTGTCAGCATCAGAAAGGACCTGTATCATTTGAATGTGGTATAGTTAAACGGCTCGGGAGATCCTTCTCCTTCTTTCTTTTTTCTTCCAAAGTAAGTCGGGTGTCCATATTTACAATAGACAACAGAAGAAATTAAAAATTATGTAGTGCCATATGAGTGGTAACATCTTTTTAGATAACCCTGTAAAAACAAAGAGGAAATTGGCAAAAAATGAAAGAAAAAATGAAAAAACACTTGAAGTAAGGTACCAAATACAAATTATAAATAATAACACCTATAATATAGAAGTAAAGACAGGAAAAAAACAAAGGTCAAGAAATATGCCTGAAGATCGTAACATGAAGACAATTGCAACGGAAACAAGTCTGCAAAAACAGAAACAGGTATACAATGAAACTTTGCACGTGGAATATTAGAACAATGTTAAGAGCCGATAAAATAAAAGAAATGCAAGCGAGTTAGTCAGCTTGAAGATGAAATCAGAAAACTGCATGCAAATTACACGAAATTAAACAGTTTTTATATGATCGCTTAATTTACCACCGATTTGTCTCAATTTTAAACGGTTTTACACACGCATTCCTTGTCTTTCCTATTAATACACTTAGAGTCACTTTTCTGCGATTTATCTATTTATCTCAACAGGGGTGGGTTTTGGGGGTTGTGAAGGCATTTGTTAATCTGATGATGTACCAATATCCTATTTTTTTTCTTCTTGTAATCTAGTCTAATTTTATTGTATTGTTTAAATAATACCTTCTAAGTGGAAACACTAAAATATTTTGTTCATTATAACTGAAATAACATTGAAGTAATATTGTATGAAAAAAAATCTAAAAACAGGCTTCGAAAATAGTGGTGGCAGCAGGATTTTTTGTCTCTCCTGAAAAGTTTTATTTCTCATAGTTAGAAGAATTTACAGGTACGGCGTTATTTGACTTGTGTTAAACTTTATGTTTCTAACACTAATAAAGATTTCTATTCTACATATCAATACGCATTAAGTTTAATAAAAATACGCTGTTTATTTACTTTTGGACTTCTATCTCAATTTTTTGTATTTGGATAGTGTGTATATTGTTAGTGTAAAGAAGTGATGGAAGTAAAGTGGTGCACTGAAGCGCGAATTTGCATCGTATCCGATCGAATAGTAGATTCCCTCGTAAGGCTCGTTACATCCCTTTTCCGAACCAACCCCCAATAAACGCAATCCGGAGAATAAAACGAGTGAGGGACAAAGTCTCGAGCCGCCACTTGGGCACGATAAAAAATTCAAAAGTCCCGCACGAACAGGTGAAAATAAAATAACTCCGGTGGCTCATAATCCGGCGGGCCTCGACGAAGTCGGGATATCCTACAAGTTGTAAGGATTGATTTTTTCCTATTCGCTTAATGTTATCGGATTTCCAGATCGAGACGAGGGCGGTGGAGAGTGAGAGAGAGAGAGGTAGGAAAAAAGAGAAATACTATTAGAGCGGAGTATTTTCCGTTAAATGAACTGAAAATCCCGCTACGTTTTCCGACTACATTTCCGCCGAAGCCGCAAGAGCCCCAGTGTTTTTATTCACCGCCGCCTTCCGAACGATTCCAAATTAAATAAGATTGCACCTAAAGGATGGGAAATTGTTTTATAATAAATAAGGGTAGCTACAGTATACGTATAGAAAATTTAAATAAATACATTTATTCTAAATATTATACCGGGATTTTTTTAAGTATACATATCCCGATGTATATGATTTAAATTTTCAAGCATTTCGTTTTTTTAAAGGGTTCAATTTAAAGTTTCTAATAAGTCTTTCCACTTCTTGATTAAGCATGTAGTTAAATCGTACAAAACACTGCTGACGTATTAGAAAGTTCGAAATATGTTACTTTAATATACTGCATTAGTAGTATATTTTAAACTTCACTTCAAATCGGTGATTTATACGCCTGACGCATAAAGTAAAATTTCGAGTTTAGAAAAGCCTGAAAATTTGGTTTGGTCGCCAAACCAAATTTTCAGGCTTTTCTAAACTTGAAATTTTACTTTATGCCTAATCTGGGAGTGGAAAACACTCATTTCAAACTTCAAATTGAACTTTAAAATACGCGAACAATCACCAGGTTTATTCGTGTATATTTTTTGACTTTTCGCTGAAACAGTATCTTGTGCGCGTGGCGCATGAAGTAAAATTTCGAGTTCAGGAAAGCCTAAGTTTGGATTTGGACGCTACGCGCAATAAAGTTTAGAAAAGACTGAGTTTGGATTTGGACCAAATCTAAACGCTCAGGCTTTTTTAAACTCGAAATTTTACTTCATGCTTAATCTAGAAGTAAACACACTCGTTAGAAGCTTCAAATTAAACGCTTTTCAAAAACAACGAATGCCTGAAATTTACAGCGAATGCATCGGGCTATTTATAAGGATAGGAATTTTCCAAATTCAAGTATTCGAATATACATTAAAAATAAATATATTTCTGAATGAATATTCGAATACTTAAATTTGATATAATAATCGAATTATTCGAATAATCTAATTATTTAATGTTTAGATATTGAAATAGTCATATATTGGAATATTCAAATAGTCAATTATTTAAATATTCAAATATTTAAATATTCGAATATTCAAATAGTCGAATATTCAAATATTTAAATGTTTGTATAGTTGAATATTCGAATATTGGAATTAGATTATCTTTCTCAGTTTAAAAAACTTAGCATTTTTTTAATGTCAGTAGTAAAATAGCACTTTCACTTGTCAATTGGTTAAAGACCATTTTACATTAAATCAGTGTTTTATACGCGTGGCGCATGAAGTAAAATTTTGAGTTTAGAAAAGCCTAATTGGTCGCTCCGCTTCGCTACGCGAACAAGAGAAATTTTCAGGCTTTTCTAAACTTGAAATTTCACCTCATGCCTAATCTTAGAGTAAAAGACACTCGTATTAGCATTAAAACAATTAATAAATGACATAAAACATTGATTCTTGTTTTATTGATGAAGAAAGTTTTATAACGTCAAAACAGAATGTCAATTTTGATACAAGTTAAAGAGGAAGCAGTCGTCTTTTTATGGCAGACATCAGTTCACATTCGATCAGGAGAGTTATGTCAAAATGCCATGATTGTAGAAATACAGTCGACTAAGAAACTTACAGTAAAAATGTTACAATAGTCATTGATTGATGAAATACTATCACAGTCAAAAGACTAGTTATTGGACAAAAAACAATCGACACGGCAATTTAATGCCCTAAAAACAATTGACATGGCGATTTAATGCCCTAATGTCAAAATAATCAAGCTCATTAAATTATGTCAAAATGTCATGATAGTTAAAAGACTGGTTAGGTTATAAAACTAAAGTTTCCTTCATTTAACTTGGCGGGTTTGAATTTAGTTGTACTAACTTCACAACTTATTATCTAACCTAAAATAACTTGAAATATTAAACAAAAAAAATGTGCTAATATGTAATAGTTGGCTAAAATTGCATTCCAAGTTAAAAATATCAAATTATGACAAAAGAAAAAAAAAATTGATGATTCAATATTTTTTTTGGTCATAATTTGCTGTTTTTAACGTGGAATGCAATTTTGGCCTTTTACATTTTCGCGTAATTTTTTCTTTTAATAATTTAAGTTATTTTAAGTTAGATGATAAGCTGTAAAGTTAGTTAATTTAAAACCAGACAAGTAAAACAAAGGAAACGTACTTTCCTTATTTACAACAAGATTTTTCAACAAATGTTTCTTATTCCTGTTAAACTTTGTTCGTAAGCCTCACTTATTTGTTCACTTTTCCACAAAATAGTAATCATGACTAGAGAGCCTAATACTAGCTATTATGCTTAAGTTTAATATTTATAGCCTCTTGATGCTATAAATATTAAAGTTAAGCATAATTGCTAGAAATCCGCTTTCTAGTCATGATTACTAATTTCCAAAAATTTATACGAATCAGAACTGGGACGAATCCTTGTAAACAGGAATCGAATCACGAATCCGAATCACCTAATATGATTCGAATCACGAATACTCGAATAAAGGATTCGTAAGAGATAAATATGATTCGAATCAAGGATTAAGGATTGGTTGTCGGGAGGGCAACCGCAGCCCACTTAGGCCAAGTTTTAGGGCCATCCCTCCTGATGGTCAGACCCACTCCGCACTACTGGAAATTGCCAATATTTGTGCGACGGACCAGTTCCATCCGGATCCCTCATATTTGGGCTGGGTTTCCCTTGACACAGTATCCCTTAGTTTTGACAGAGCCGGACACTCGTGAAGCATGTGCCTTGCTGTCTCATCTTCTTCGTTGCATCCTCGGCATATCGTCGGTGATCCCTATTTTTGCGAGGTGCTTTTGGAAGCTGTAGTGTTCGGTGATGTAGCCGGTTAGTGTTCGTAAGTTTTGCTTAGAGAGTTCTAGGAATTGCTTTGTTTTTTTGGGGTCAGGCATTGGTAAGTATAATATATAAAATCAGGAAAAAACTTTTCGTGAAAATGCAAACAGTGTCTTAATTAATAAGACAATTTAAGACGATAAATATCCATTGAAACAACTACTTCCCGTGCAAATACACCTCCGGATATTGAATTATACAATGAAATATTTAAAATCTTAAATAAGATTTTAAATATTTCATTGTATAATTCAATATCCGGAGGTGTATTTGCACGGGAAGTAGTTGTTTCAATGAATATTTATCGTCTTAAATTGTGTTATTAATTAAGACACTGTTTGCATTTTCACGAAAAGTTTTTTCGTAATTTTATATATTATTTTTAAAGTGTGCAAACTATAAGAAGCGTAAGCTTATTTTCTCGAATTCAAATAGTTTTGAATTTGAATTTATCTGGTTTGAATTGGTAAGTATGCCTTGGTTTGGTCGCACGTTGTTAAGTTTTTCCATCTGGATTTGTGTTTTCTTAGCGGTGAACTTTTTTAGCGGTGAACTTTTTTAGCGGTGAACTTGCGTTTCTACTCAAGGACCGCGGGGATAGTCCTACTTTTGCATCAATCAAAGATTCGAATCCTGTTTTTTCGAAACACGAATACAAATCCTTTAAGAATAAATTTGATTTTATTATTTTTTGAAATCATTAATATTTAAATATCGTTACCAGTTGTTTTAACAAAAATATTTAAAACCTAATTATTTATTATTAACACTGAACTAAATATCTGATTCCCTGCTACTCTGTTTAAAGGTGTATTTGTGTGTTTCTGAACTTCACTTCAAATCAGTGTTTTGTACGCGTGGCGCATGAAGTAAAATTTCGAGTTTAGAAAAGCCCGAAAATTTGTCTCGGGTCGCTGCGCGACCTTCGACAAATTTTCACGGGGCTTTTCTAAACTCGAAATTTTACTTCATGCTTAGCCCGGGA
Source organism: Philonthus cognatus (assembly GCA_932526585.2). Taxonomy (NCBI): domain Eukaryota; kingdom Metazoa; phylum Arthropoda; class Insecta; order Coleoptera; family Staphylinidae; genus Philonthus; species Philonthus cognatus. The sequence continues at coordinate 21,324,145 of OW052243.1, forward strand.
GTGGAAACAACCATTCTAAACTTCGAATTGAACTCTATTATAAAATCGACGAATGCCTGAAAATTACGTAAATAAAAAATTTACTGAATATCATTAAAACCGGGAAAGTCTGAGAAAAGTCATAGGGTTTTATTCAAGTTGACCAAAACACTAACAAAAAAGCCATATGATATAACTAAATTTTTCAAAATCAGCAGGAAAATTACAAAACACGTAAAGATTTATAAAATTAACTTAAATATTGACAAAAACAATGAAAACAATTTAACAAAATGGGAGTTTCCCACAGGAAAAAGTTATATTAAGGAAAACATATCTTGAATCAGGAAAATGTCGGAAAAATTTAACATTTTGGATTGTGGCTACCATGTCAGTTTTACTCTAAATAATATTAAACAAAATTTTGAAAACTAGATAATTATCTTTAAAAACATTTTCAGTCATTTAAAGTTCTTATCAAAGCATTCAGTTTGAAGTTTCGAATGAGCGGTTCCATTCCCAGACTAAGCATGAAGTAAAATTTCGAGTTTAGAAAAGCCCCGTGAAAATTTGTCGAGGGTCGCGCAGCGACCCGAGACAAATTTTCTGGGCTTTTCTAAACTCGAAATTTTACTTCATGCGCCACGCGTATGAAACAGAGATTTAACGAGAAATTTACAAAAAAAAAACACAAAAGACATGTTTCATGTTAATCCTCACAATTAATTCGAATTATTTTCGACGATTCATATCCTTTTGTAAGTATTCGAATCCTTTTATAAATATTCGAATTCTTTTATAAATATTCGAATCCTTTTATAAATATTCTAATCCTTTTATAAATATTCAAATCCTTTTATAAGGATTTGAATCACCCACATTTGGATTCGAATACAAATCCTCTTAAAAAAATGTAACAAATCCGGATCACGAATCCAGTTGAACTAAAGTATTCGAATGCCTCTTTTAAATCCTCTAAACGGATTCGAATCCTGAATTATTCGAATCCTGCCCAGCTCTGATACAAATTATGAAAAATCTGATAATTTAGCACTAAGAATTTTTTGCTTTTGTTTGTCCATTTGTGATCATTTCTATTTTTTAGGCTTATTTTAGAACATTATGCTTATTTAGAGCATTTTCTTAAAGTTTTGAGAAATATTTCATCTATTTAGAAAATTTTCATAAAATTTTATGGCCCATCTTTTATAGATTATTTTTATATGAAATATATGTTCTTGTCTTTTGACAATGTAATTATTTAAAATTTGTAGCAGCTTATTTACAAATGTAATATTATAATTATAATTTTGTAGAAATTATAAAAAATGCCATTTGTACCGAGTCAGTATCAGTATTGATAAAGATTACTGTAAATTAGCGTTTTACAATACAATAACAATAGAAAAATTCGCTAACCACTTCAATGAAACGTATAAATTGACACAAGACACGGACTTTGATCACAACTTTCTAAAACATGTTAATGATTGGCACGAGAACTTTTTCAAAACAACTGACTTGACAAAACCAAATGACTTATTTACTGAAGACGATTACAACAAAGTTTTAAAAAGGGCAAAAACACTGCACCCGGACATGACTACATCCACAGACGTATCCATAAGTCCTTACCATTTCATATTTATGGCCATATCCTCAATATCCTCAACTATATTATCAAAATTACAACTTTCCGCCAGAATGGAAAACAGGTATTATAATCTGTATACCAAAACGTGACCAAAACCGATCACTTATGTCTAGCTACCGCCCAATAACGCTCCTATCAGTCTGGAAAATTATATGAATTCCTCCTTAAAAATAAAATCTTTCCCCTAACTGCAGATCACATTCCCAATTATCACTTTGGATTCCTTCCCAAACGTTCCAGCAGCCTACCACTCGCCATTCTTACGTCCAACCTACAAACAACTCACCTTGAATGTAAAATCCTCCGCAGCTCTATTCATCGATATCCAGAAAGTCTTTGATTCTGTATGGCACAAAGGCCTCCTTTTTAAATGTCACCTCCTAAATGTCCCTAGATACCTCATATACAGGGTGTCCATATTTCGAGGAAATGCATGGGGATCTCGGTTATTTGAAGAGTTAGAGAGTTGGTTAAATTAGGGCAAATACGTAAAATTTGGAGCCCAACAATAATCCGAAAACAGATTTGAAATATCTTTTTTTGTTTTCGAGATATTGCCAAAAAACTATTTTTTTCAAATTTCGTTTTTATTTTTTTATTCAAAAACTATTCGATCTAGGAATTTGCAACTTTTACATTATACAGGCACTTTTTAATCAGGAATTTAGTAGTGTACTTACATTTAAAATAACTTTAATATCTTCTCCAGAACCATAGCCAACTTTTGTTTTTCTTATGGGCGCCATATTGGATATTGATATTTTTGGAAAGAACTTTTTTTTCTGAATTCAACGGTATATCACACTTATAATTCCAACTCTCTAACTCTTCAAATAACCGAGATCCCCATGCATTTCCTCGAAATACGGACACCCTGTATATTATTACTCATTTTTCTCCAACAGATCCCTCAAAGTAAGAATGGAAAACCTTTTCTCCTCTTTATTCACACCAGAGCAAGGGGTTCCACAAGGTTCCCCTTAATCCCCACTTATCTACAATATCTTCTTCAAAATACTTCAATCCGACTAAATATATCGTACAATTCGCCGATAATACCGCCCTTATTTCCCATGCTCCTACCCTACCCAAAGCTCTCCGAACTCTTAAAGAGCTCATTGACACTCTCGAATACTAGTTCGCCAAATAGAGAATCAAAATTAATCCCCGAAAGTCACAACTCCTTATCCCCTACCACAAAATCAATAACTACCCATTCATTATGTAACGTTATTTGTCAATAAAGATGTTAAATATATAACAATTGTGCTCGTTAAGATTTCACACCCCTTTTTCATTTTGTATTTTAAATTTGATTATGATTTTGGAATATTTTATTGTTTTTAATTATTGTTAAATCAATAAATATCTGGAAAACCGTTAAATTTGAAGGTTATGTTATAATGGTTTTTATTGCAAAATTTTATGTAAAATCTAAATTCAAAATAAAAAATGTAGCGTTCCATTTGAAATGAGAAAGTTGGTGTAGCCCCCTTGGACACCAAAACTTATTTAATATCTTGATAATTCACGAAAATTATCAAGATTTTAAAAATTGAACAAAAACCTGAAAACCTTCAAGGTTTTGTAAATTAGTAAAAATATTGCAAAAAGCCAGTGATTATTTTTTAACGAATGTTTTCCACTACCAGACAAAGCATGAAGTAAAATTTCGAGTTGAGAAAAGCCCGAAGAATTTGGATTTGGACGCGCAGCGTCCAAATCCAAATTCTGGCTTTTCTCAACTCGAAATTTTACTTCATGCGCCACGCGTATAAAACACTGATTAATGTTTAGGTTTAAAATATTTAAAACATTTTTTAATTACAGATTATCATTTTTCGACATACTTCAAAATGTCAAATCTCAATATTTCTTGACATTTAATCACTTTTTTATATTGTTTCAACATTTTCTCAAATTTAAACATTCCATGGTTTTTCGACAATTTTCGGTTTTTTAAAAATTCTGGCGAGTTTCAAAGATTTTGCGTGCGCCCATGCTTGTACAACAGATGATTTACTTTAATCAGTGATTAGTACTTCTTTAAAACAAAACAGTTTTATTCACACATTGTTTATACAATTAAATTTTGATTGAAGCGGCATGTTTGGGATATCTTGCGAATTTAAAACATGCTTGGTTTCTCGATTTTTGATTTAATCAAGTAAATTATTGCAAATCGGCCGTAATCAATAAAATGTATATTTTGTTATCATTTTTTTTTAATGAATATGTATATAAACTAAATGCAATCCATTTGTCATTCCCGATTGGCAAACAAGCATAAAGCGTTCTCCCATTGTGCACCCTGGGGGGCGGCAATGAAAATGGGCCCCTTTGTGATCCGTGTTTATGGCTGAATTGACGGAGGCGAAAACCGTTATTTTCAATTTTCGACTCGAATTTCAATGGCGGCGTTTCCCCCCATTCATCTTCGTCTAATTTATAATTGTAATAAGCCCAAAATGCCCCCATCTCCCCTCTCATAAATTTGCCATTTCGAATCGCACAATAAAAGGCACGGCAAATACTCTCTTTGTGCGTGCAAATCGAAAGAAGAGCAAACGATCGAGGTTTGTTCGTTATACACGAAATGGCTTAATGAGAAAATGTGTAAACGCTGATATCAATAAAACAGTCTAAATACAGCTAAATACAAAATAGCATAAAAATCTTTTTAAGAGAATTATATACTCGTAGTTTAAATGCTATTACATCAATACATAAATTCACATTCGTTTTTGTTTTGAATAATGGTTCCAGCAATTAAAACGATTCATATTCCTATCCGGCCAGCGTTATTATTATTCTATGGCACGTATTCATCATTTTCCACCGGCGTGCGCTGTTTCCCGTCTCAGATAATTGAAACTATATTCGTTTTATTTATCGTTGTCACTTTTTGTGACACGCGTTTGAAGAGGAATATTGTGTGTGTGTATATCCAGTTTCATCCCCCCAGCGCTGTCGAACTGCTGTGTGAAAGGGATGCGTTTTGTAAACTGGGGCGTCGCTCCATTTCATTTGTAATTAATAACTGTCATTTCGAATGGGTGTTTCTGCGGCGACGGATTATTTTCAATTGGATAATTGTAATAGGTTTCATTGAAATTGAATATATTACAATCAATTAAAAAATGTACCCTCAATAAGCAGATTAAATTATTTTTCGAATTAATTTCTCATTTAGCTGAAACATATTATACTATCTAGGGGCGTTAAAAAGAAAAGCACGAAGTTTTATGGTATTATTCGAAAGTTGATTGAGGTGTTTTTAAAATTTCACACTAAATTAGTGTTGTATACGATATAAATACCATGCGATCATTTAAATGATGATTTAGAGTAGGCGAATTTTTTTTTGTGCGGTTGCCCAGAATGCTAATTGAATAAAGGTATAAATTTGAGGTTATGGTAAACTATGTGTTAAAAGTCAGTTGTGCTGATCTAATTTAAAATTTAAAGCCTACTGTTTTAAATGATCGCATGGTATTTCGAGTTTAGAGAAGGCTAAAAATTTGGATTGTTCGCTACGCTACCAATCCAAATTTTTAGGCTAAACTCGAAATTTCACTTCATGCACCACGCGTATAAAAGACCGATTTAATGTGAAGTTTAAAATAGGGCTGGCGATTCGAATATTCGTGAAAATTCAAATATGAATATTTCAAATTAGTCAAATATTTAAACAAATAAACTATTTGAAATTATAAATTGTTTGGTTTAAGAAAATATTTCCGACATTTTCTAACACTGATTTATTAAAATATTTAAATATTCAGATAGCTAAATTAATTAAATATGTAAAAAGTAAGTGATTTAATAATGTAGTATTTGAATATTCGCAAACATTCAAATTTCCAGCCCTAGTTTTAAAAATAGATTCCCTATATAATTTTAAATTTCTGATTAAAATTTATCAGAAATTTATTTCTGCTTGATGTGCCTGTGCCGTCACCCCCCTTGGCCCCCTATTTACTGCGGCCCTGACAATACTAATTGTATTTTCTTTTAATACCTACAAATAGTTTAATTAAATTATTATTGGGTGTTTATTACAGCATTATCAGCATATTAGACAATACAAATAGCAGAAAACCCGGGGTAATAAGTTGTTTTAAGAAGACGATTTCTCTGCGCGCACATTCTTTGATTAAAAATTACCTCATTTCACGGTGTAAGCAGTGCAAGGCAGGGCCATTTCCTTTAAGGCCCCGGACTCTTGGCGGAAAAGCCGCGGACGAGCATCTGGTTACCTGCCTGGGAGCTTTCAAATGACATCAATTATTCAGGCGATGCGGTGCTGCGGCCCTTCCATACATACCATCCCCAGCTATGAAATATAACGGTACCGGCCGGCCACATTTTTCGATAATTGAAAATATCCGTCATATCCTAGTGGCCAATTTTACATACGCTTTCCGGGAGTTTTTTTTTTTCTGGTTTTAGATGGGAGCCGGCCTCGAGGTATTTTTCACTTATGTAGTTTTCAATTTTTAAATCTGAGCGTATACATATTTTCGTTAAAACACTAGCGTATATTATTTCTTTTTATTTCTTAAAAATATACAGGGAATGTTTCTTTTATGTATATATATACTGCCTTTTAAAAAAATCAGAACACCAAGTATTTATTGCACGATTTTAATAAAATTTACACAATTTGATCATGTAAACGAACTGTATCGATGATCAAAAAATCAACTTGAAAAACAAAAAAACAAATGAATAAAAATGAATAATGTGTTGGGCCTCCACGATTTCCCAAACACTCATTAACACGTGGAGGCATGCTAGAAATCAGGCTGTCAATATCGACTTGGGGTATTTCATTCCAAACTTCGATAATTTGACCTCTAAGTTCCATTACAGTGTTAGCGGGGCGCTGTAAGTTACTTATTCTAACACCTATCATATCCCAAACATGTTCTATTGGCGATAGATCTGGAGAACGAGATGGCCAAGGTAACAAATTGATTTCGGCACTATCAAAAAACTGTCTTGTAATGGCCGCTGTGTGAGGTCGAGCATTATCTTGCTGAAAAATGGGGTTCTGCGTTCACCGCATCGACGTCTCACTCTTCTGCGACCATCATGAGCCCATAAACAGAACCGAGACTCATCGCTGAAGATAATGTTATTCCATTCATGGTTTCAATGTTGTCTTTCCCTGCACCAATCAAGTCTTGCTCTGCGATGCTGCGGAGTAAGAGGTAGACACAATTGTGGACGGTAGGATCTTATACCAAAACTGCGGATTCTTCTGTAAACTGTAGCCATGGATACTCTTTGGCCATTTAGAGCCAATCAGTCATTTCCCAATGCCCGCGACGTTGTAAATCTGTCCCTTAAAGTGGTGCTTCTTGGACGTCCTGATCCAAGTCTACGTCGATTCTCCCCAGCTTCGGACCATCTAGACCAGCAGCGTACGATCACCTATACACTACGGCCTACCCTTTCAGCAATAGCAAGAACCGAAAAACCCGCTTCTCGCATTCCAATAATGCGACCCCTTTCAAATTCACTTAGATGATGATATTGTGCACGCCGACGAACACGGGGCATATTTTTATGTTTTACAAACTAAAACGTCAAACTACTAAGAGGCTACTTGGATATTAGAAGCAATTACATTAAAAAATCAGCAGCTCTTCATAATGGTGAAATCAAGGAAAAATACCATTAAATAGTAACCAAAACAATTGATTTTTTGATCATCGATGCAGTTCATTTACATGATCAAATTCTGTAAATTTCATTAAAATCGTCCAATAAATACTTTGTGTTCTGATTTTTTTGAAAGGCAGTATATATTCGAAAGTATCAGCTCGATTTTTTTGATGTTATAAAAGCTTTCAATTTAAAGCTGCTAAAGACATTTAACTTCATGAGTCACGCGTATAAAACGGCTGCGTCAATTTGGCACTTTCGATTTTTTGGAAAAAAAAATCGTTGCGCAGAAAAGCCCTTAGCTAGCGCAAGCAAGCCCAGCAAAAATTAAAGCAAGCACACAAAAGGTAAAGAAGTTATGGGGGTTTCATATATGAGGGGGCTAAGTTGACGTTTGCCCCCCACTTTGGACTTCTAAACTTTTTTTATATGATTTGGATTCCTCAGAGCTAGCGCAACGTTTTTTTTCCAGATTGCGTAAATTTGTTCGCGGACTATTTCTTCACAATTAATAGCGAAGATAAACCCTTAGACATACCAGCTTTCAATTTTTTATCCAAAAATATTTATACGCCAATCAAAATATCTAAACGCGAAATATTTGAGGCTATTTCCAATTTATAATACAATTTCTATTTATAAAAGAGCAAATTTTAGATTATAAAAGAAAGAAAGGGTCGTATTTAGAAATTATAACAATTCTGTCGTGTATAGTTGTATACACTTTATCACAAGTATCCATATTTTCATATGGAAATACCCTCTCTGGTGCTATGAAAGCAACGCATCAAACGGTGGCAATTGATGGGCCCGCTGTGTGTACGCTGTGTATCGCAGCACATGTGGATAAACATATTGTTTGCGGACAATATTGATTTTCGTGTCAGATCGTTATTATGTCAGGATTTGGACGTATCATCTATATATTTGCGTGCGCCAATTGACTTACACTTAATTGATAAATTTTAATCAAATATATAATGAAATCATTATAATTCAAACAAAAGAAAATAGGTACCAAAGACAGATGAGTTAGTTTTCTATCACTTTTATTTTTCACTTGTAAGTAGTGTTGATAATTTACGCTTATAATTATCAGCTATAATGTCTCAAGAGCGATGATAATTACTCATTAATTTTGTTTAACCTGAAAGTCTGTTGCTTGGTAATTGCCCGACGCCAGAAGGGCAGTTACCTAAAGCAACAGACTTAAGGGATCAACAAAGTATGTAATTATCATTGCCCGAGGTACAATCGGTCAGATAAGTTGTAATAATCTTAGGTATATGCATAAAATGTTTTAACAGAAATAATGTAGACAAACGTCAGAAAAATGTGACAGATAAAATGTCACTGATTACATGGAAGTATAATTTGGTTATACATATGTCGCCTATTTGCAAAAACCCCTAAATTAATTGTTTTTAAATAGATTTAGGGGTTTTTGGAAATATATATATATATATATATATATATATATATATATATATATATGTGTATATATATATATATATATTACGCAATTATATACGCATATATATATATATATATATATATATATATATATATATATATATATATATATATATATATATATGTATATATATGAAGAGTACAGGGGAAAAACGATCACAGTCCATTACTGACAAAAATTGTGTAAAAGCGCCATCTTCTACTTCCTAACCTAAGCTTTCCGCTGGTGAAATTTGCTTGTGCTAAAAACGATCAAGGTCCCTGTAATTAGCTGTAAAGGAAACACTATACAACGCAATAACGATCAGAGTCCGACGTAAGCCTAGCGGTCCCGAACGAAAACGATCAGAGTCCATCCTATCGCTTCGACAAGTGCAAAAACTTGAAAAGCGATTAGCCATCAAGACGTATTCACTGCTTGTTGTTTGAGGTTATTTACCACGTTTTATTTGCGGTTCGCTGTTTTATAATGGAATTGAGTAACGATAGTGAGAGTGATGATCCTGGAAGAAATATTCTTAAGACTAAGAAACGCCCGATTACTGGGCGTATCAGGGACGTATCCAGAAAAATGAAAGTGAAAGGTTATACTACCGGCGAAAACTGTAAGTGTAAACGTTTTGCTTGTTTTGACATCATTTCTTGGGAGGAGAGGAATCAACTCATTAGGAAATTCAATGAGTATGATAGTTTTAATAATCAAAACAGTTATCTAAGTGGTTTAATTTCCATGGTCCCGGTACAGCGAAGACGAAATAGGAAGGCAGAGAACGAAGCTTGTTTTAATGATAGTTCCTACGCATATCGTGTCCGAGTTATTAGACATGAAAAAGCTATTGAAATACCAGTTTGCTATAAGGCATTCCTCTCATTGCACGGAGTAACAAATCGAAGAATTTAATCCATAAAAAAGTCCCTACTGAAAATAGGAACCTTTAAACCAGATCAACGTGGGAAACATACAAACCGGCCATCGAAAATTTCTCTCTAAACTACAAATTGTGTTGTATTTTTTTTAAAATCATTAAAAGGCCGGAAAGCTCACTATAGCCTTAAAGTTAGCAGCAAAAGTTATTTATCAGAGGACCTGAACATCAAAAAGTTACATAATATGTACTCTTCGAAGCATCCTGGAAACTTGATTTCGTATGAAAAATTTCATGAAATATTTTCCACAAAATTTAATATTTCATTCGGGTATCCTCGAAGTGACACGTGTAGCACATGTGATAAATTTAAGGTTGATGAACAAAAGCTACAAGAGGATCTAGCTGTACTTGCATATAAAGAAGAATCGGTGAACAAGATTAAAAAAGAAATTCGCCATGTGCAATTGAATATGAAGTTGCATAAGTTAAGGGCTGACCCTTTTTATAAACCTAAGAGGCAAGCCAGAAAGAAAGCTAAGAAAGATACAACCGTCGAAGCTATAACTATGGACTTTCAAAAGAACCTGCCATTGCCAAATATAAGCACAAATGATGTATACTATCGCAGACAGTTATCGTTTTACAGTTTTAATGTACATATTCTTTCCGATCAGCGATCATTTTTCTATACCTACAACGAAACCATTGCTAAAAAAGGTTCAGAAGAGGTATGTTCAATGTTGTATCATTTCACAACAAAAATTTTGAGTAGTTCTGTTCAACACCTAATCATCTTTTGTGACTCATGGGCTGGCCAGAACAAGAATTACACTGTCTTTCGCTTTTTGCATAATCTTACTGCAGGACTGAAACGATTCAAAACTATTGAAGTTTATTTTCCAGTTCGCGGATATTCCTACCTTGAGTGCGACCATAATATGAAACTAATTAATCAAAAAGCTCTAGCCAAAACTCCCGACGACTGGAATTACATCATACGTAACAGCAGAAAAAACCCTTCACCATTTAATGTAATAGATTGCAAACAAGAGATGTTTAAACGATGGGCCGATTATCTTAGTTCGTTTTACAAGAAGGCATGCCCTTTCCCTTCAAGACCAGTAAAAGTATTTCGAGTAACTCAAGAACATTGCAGTTTAGTGGAACATAAAGACTCTTATGACGGCTTATTCAAAAAAAGTGTCTTAAGAAAAGACAGAAAACCATATAAAACTACCAGACTTGAATATTTGTCAAATTCCTACAGTAGACCGTTACCCTTAAGTGCTCCAAAACTTAACGATATCAAACATTTGGTGCAGTTTTGTTCAGTAAGTTCGCGTAAATTCTTCGACGATTTAGTAAGCTCTCCTAAAACTCGATGTGAAGATCCTGAAGAGCTTATTCCCCTGTACGATCTTAAGACAACTGCTGCAGAAGATGATCCCGACGATCTTATCCCACTTGCCGAACTCTCCAGAAAAATTCAAAACCGCGGATGTGGATAGCCTTGTGTTAATCAATATGCATATATTTTTTGTCAACTATTGACATATTTTGTAATATGTTTATTTTGGTAATCATTTTTCCTTGTAAATGTCTGTTTTTTTTATAATGAATAACATTAAAAGAAAAGTATGCTTTGCTGAAGCTAACGACGCAACAAAACAAAAAAATGCAAAAACGATCACAGTCCAGGTCCTATGATCTATTTCACTTTTTTTGTTTTGTTGTGACGGTTCGTTTTTGTCCCTAAAATAGTGAATGTCTGTCGAAAATAGCTCAAGTATGTAAGTATTGATGCCCTAATATATATATTTTTAATTAAATAATTATAGCTATTTAATTCGACTCTGTAAACGTTCCCTAAAAAATGCTCTTTGTGACTATGATCATTTTTCCTCTGTACTCTTCATATATATATATATATATATATATATATATATATATATATATATATATATATATATATATATATATATATATATATATATATAATTGATGTATAAATATGGACTGCAGTTTTCATAGAAATGCCTTGATTTTTGTATGTTACTTCTCTGAAGTGCCGCGCCCTTGTCTTTATTTTAGATTTTTTAAAGAATATGTGTGGTTTGAAGGATAAATATGAGTCGAATAGGATACCAAGGTATTTACAGAATTAAACTGGGTAAACTGAAGTGTTATTAAGGGAACATATGGTGATATGGGAGTGATTTTGTGATAGAAAAAGAATAGTTGGGATTTTACTGAGTTTATTTTGATTCGCCACTTTGATCACCATCTTTGTATGGAGTCCAAGGATTTTTTAAGAGATATTTGGGCATTTTATAGGGTTGTAGCATGGGAGATGAGGGCTGTGTCATCAGCGAAAAAGAGGAAATATTGCGAAGGGTTAAAGTATGTTGAGTAAGGGTTGTATATATCACCGCAGTATAAATTGTACAATAGTAAGCATAAGGGAGAACCTTGGGGGACACCTTGTACGAGGGGGAATGAAAATGAAAATGATTGCTGGAGTTTAATTTGGGATGTTCTCTCTCATAGGATACTATTTAATAATATTATTAGGTGATGGGGTAGGTTTAAAAGGAAACATTTGTAAAGCAAATCTTGATGCCATACCGAATCAAAGGCTCTTCTTTTGTACGTCGATAAAGAGTACTGCCGATTTCTGACCTTCGAGGTGGGATGTTTAAATATTGGATGTCAGGATCAAAAGGGGAAGTATGGTTGATTTTCCGTTGAATTTACGAGAAATGTCCTATGATTACAGATTTAAAATCTATGATACAACTTTTCTTCAAGGTATTTGTCTATTACAATTATTGCTTTTACATTTGCATGCTCAATTGCAACTTATGCTAAACTCTCTTAACTAGAGGAATTATATTATTAAATTTATTTTAATTAGAACTTAAATATCACAGGACACCCCTCGTCAACTGGACTATACATTTTTTATTTGAGTAGTGAAAGTCTCAACAATGAATTTGTCTCTATGAATTTACGATTTATATTTATTTCATATTTCAATAGCTATAGAATATTCCTACTAAGCTCTAATTAAAATTTTAAATCAACTGTATTCTACCTCACACTGCAAATTACTTTGAATTGTGTTTTTTTTTTTTTGTACAGCGAAATGAGTTGTTTACAAAATAGTAATTAAGATATCAAGCAATTACCCTCGGTTGCATGTTGCCTGTAAGAGGGAAGAAATCGCTGGCTGTTGTTGACGTTGAAATGTATTTCCGACGCAATTAATCACCCCCAGAGTTTTACTTTTACGCCGCGCGCTTGATTATTAAGCAAATTAAGCGATGCAATAAAATTTAATGTACACTTCTATTTATAAATTCACGGCAGAAAAATTATTTAAAAAAAACTCAGTGTATTTTATTAAATATTCATAAGTAAACTCTGTTTTTTTTTTAATATGACCAAACTTAGGGTGTATTTACTGCGAACAGTTGCAGTTCTGCTTTAACAGCAGGGTATTTTAAACATCAAATTTTCAGATGTTGGTAAATGATTATCAAAGTGACAAATAAATCATAATTTGTCAAAGAAACTGTCACGATGCAGATTTTCAAAAAAGAGAACGCTACAACTTGCAACTTCACAACACATACAGGGATTTTTTCTTTTAAGTATACTTTCACATATTCTATATAAATATTTGAAAAGTTAATGAACATGTGATCAGAACTAAGCAGTATATTTTAAACTTCACTTTAAATCAGTGTTTTATACGCGTGGTGCATGAAGTAAAATTTCGAGTATAGAAAAGCCTGATTTGGCCTGTATTTTGCTGTAATTAGTTTTGTCCTTGTTCTCCAAAAATAAGAAATATGCTGTTATGAAATGATGTTTAAATCATTAACTGAAAAGGAATTACTTTTATGCTCAAACATGGTTTTCGCACATCGGTAAATAGCGCTGCATTCGCTAAAATTGACAACTGTTTGCTGCAAATCAAAAATCATAGATATTTCTGTACTTGTGCAGATAGAGTGTTTTTTCCAATACGAATCTTCATAGGGAACTATTTATGTAAACAATAGAAAATTGAAATTGAATTAAATAGATAGCTGACTGTATTGCCACGAGCCGAGGTCAAAGTAAAAAAAATACAGTTATTTTTATTCAATAATTACTACAATTATTTAGGGATAGATAATTTTCTGTTTGTAATACACACATTATTTTCTTTCTTTTATTTTTCAAGTACCCGTCCCCCCTTCCTCCCCTGATAAAAAAAATTAAAATAGTGATAGATTTTAAAGAAAACCAGGTTTTGTTGGAAAAAACAAAATTGATTGGCTCTCAGTTAAATTAAAATTGCTTATAGTTGACTAACAATATATGTATATTTTAAACGTCCAGAAAATGTGTGCTTTGCTAAATATAATACACATAAAATAAAGAAAACTTCCGTGTTCTTAAATCTATGACGTTTACACAAGAAATAATTATATATACCATTTAAGTAGATAGGATTTAAAATTAAATGTTTTTTTCATCCATGAATAAAAAATTAGATGTGACTCTACGGCATTTTATTTCTCTTTGAGTTGTCTTATTAATTTTAAATTTATGATGATCACATAAGAAATTATTACATGTAACATAAACGTTTAAGTAACGAGTGTCTATAAATTGTCGGCATCTCGGTTGCTTTGAAAAATAAATTACATATCTTAGATTATGCTATACGAAACGGTAAATCTTGGAAACGTCAAATGCATTTAATTATATGTCATTGGCTAGTGTTACAGTTCTGAATTTAATTTCGACGTATGTTTCTGAAGTCAGAACCTACTGGGATGCCGACAGTTTATAGACACTCGTTAGATAGGATTTAAAATTGTATGTATTTTCATCCATTAATAAAAAAATGAGGGGTGACTTTTCGACATTTTACTCCTCTTTGAGTTATCTCATTAAAATATAAATATAAGAGATTTTTTTCCGCGCGGTATTATTAAATTTCCTATAGGAATTAAACAAAGGAGAGGAGAGCTGGAGGTCTTGGATATTACGTCTTTTATTAAAATCTGGTGGTTGCGAACTTTTACTGGATTTTTATTATACGTTTTTTCGCGCTCTTTATTTTAAAGGAGTAATATTGTCCAGGCTGTAAATACTGTCTGGACTATTGCTTTATTTTGCTTCTTTGAAATAGAAAAACTTTTTCATTTCTCAGATATGATTTTCAATTTTATTAACAAAGAATAAGGTGACAATAAAATAAATTAATAACAGAGAACAATAAAAGTTTAATTATGTATAGAAATAGTCTTAGTTTGTAAAATATAAAATTACAAAAATATTCGTATAAACCGCAAACAGCAAGTCTTAATTTATAAGACTACTAAGAAAATAAATAAAGATTACCAGCCTTATTATTAGAATTGCCGCTAATATCACTATAGTTAAATATTAGTCACAGTTCACGTGCAAACACTAATTTTTCAAAAAATCACCACACCATAGCGGAATTCATTTTTATAACTTGCTCTCTTATTTCATGACATTACTCAATTACGAAAAATTTAAAATTAAATTAAAACCATTTCTATATAAACGTGCTTTTTATAATATAAACGAGCTTGAAGTTAATATTAGTTACTTAGCAGCAACGAATCCAAATTAATATGTGTAAATTTAGTTTTTTTATATTGTTGTATCTTGTCCGATATTGTTGTTAACAGTATTAAAGACCAATAAATTATTATTATTATTATTAATAGAATGAACGTGGCAAAATCGCATTTTCATGTGTACCAAAACTTCGATTCAAATAAATTTTAGCTATTTAGAGGTTATGTTACATTGTTTATGTTTGTGAAAATGTTTCTTCAGCTGAATAATTTCATTGAAATTTACTTCAAACGAATGATTCCACTCCTTGGTTAGGCATGAAATAAAATTTCGAGTTTAGAAAAGCTTGAAAATTTGGATTTGCAAATCCAAAAATTAATTGTACGAATATAAATAAATCAATAAAGAGTGATCAACAATGATTGTAGACAAGTTAAAATTAAAGGAAAAATTAATAAACAGTAACTCGATTTGACATTAGCAGCGTCGTGCGTCGTATTTTGCCATTGTGTTAATTTATTCTTCGAATTAAGTTATTTTTCATTCTGTTTCATAGACATCAGTTCTTATCAGGACTACTTTGTATAAGTCTTTGTTTTGTGGTAAGTGATTTGCTGTTTTTAAGGTTAGAAAATTAGAAAATTTAAGTTTAATCCTAAATTTACAGATTTTAAGAGAATTCGCTTGTGTTTACCGTGATGTTTGCACCACAGCATGATGCTTTCATCCTGGAGGCTCATTATCGAAGTGGAACTATGAATGAAGATGGCACATGGACTTAGTCATTACAATCGTGTCTGAATCAATTTATTCAAGCCTTCCCCGATGTTCACATTCCTTACAAAACATTTTCCTCGCATAAAACCCGCATTGTTGACCGTTTTGAGGGAAAGAATTATATCTGTAAGGGCAAGTCAGCTGGAAGACTGCCTATCTTAACAGAAGAGGTTGTTGGCGACATTCAACAACGACTTGAACAAAGCCGAACAAAATCTTTAAGAAAACTTTCAGCTCAAACGGGTATGTTCTTAATTTTAAGGTGCGCACAAATTTTAATGTTTAATCTTTTTACAGGAGTATCGTATGGGAGTTGCATAAAAGCCGCAAAAAAATTCTGCATTTGCACCCGTATAAGGTATCGGTAGTTCAACAACTTCAGCCAATTGATTTCCAAAAAAGAATTGATTATTGCAATTGGTTTAATCAGAATTTAAATGATAATGGTATGTTGGACAAGATCTTTTTTACTGACGACAAAAAATTGGTGTTTGGGTAGCAATTTCGAGACGTCGGATAATTGGCCCAATATTTTTCAACGAAATAATCAATGCGGAGCGCTACCGAACACTTCTAGATGAATTTTTGAATCAATTGCATGATGACGAACAGATAATGGGTTATTTTAAGCAAGATGGAGCCACTCCTCATACTGCGTTGGCGACATTAAATTACTTGAGGGAATTTTACGATGATCGCTTGGTAAGCGACGGATTATGGTCACCACGTTCGCCAGACCTCACTCCGTGCGATTTTTATTTATTCGGGCATTTAAAAAATAAGGTTTTTAAAAATCGAATGCATACCCTAAACGAGCTTAAAGCAGCAATTGAAGAAGAGATAAGGAACATAAATCCGGAGGAGCTTCAACGAGTATTTCAAAATAAAAAAACGTAGAGTTAACATGCCTAGAAAATGAAGGCCATCATTTTCAACATTTATTATAAAATTAGGGATGCTAATTCTACGTTTATTAAAACTACACAAAACCTTAACTTACTTGAATTTACTTTGTATATTTAATTAAAATTGTAAAAATGTTATATATAGTTATGATTAAATATTTAATTTATTTTGTGAAAAAATGTTTGCTACGCCAATGGAAAAGCAATCTAGGGGATTTTCTTTTCATATAATCAGTTGTACCAACATTTTTTGGCGGGAAATTTAACCTGTCTACAATCACCCGATATAATAAATACACACGTTATTAAACCACTTTGTTTAAATTAAATCATGCTTCTTTTATTTTCAAAAAGAAGCAAAAATCAGTTGATTTGTTTGTTTGTTGATTTATTTCAATATAATGTCTCCTTCCTGACTCCTGTGT
The DNA here is from genome assembly GCA_932526585.2 of Philonthus cognatus. Lineage (NCBI taxonomy): Eukaryota > Metazoa > Arthropoda > Insecta > Coleoptera > Staphylinidae > Philonthus > Philonthus cognatus. The sequence continues at coordinate 21,341,507 of OW052243.1, forward strand.
AGATTTATTTTAGAATTATTTTTTCAGCTCACCCCAATTTAATTTAGCACAAAGTTGAAAAACACGTACTTAAAAACCGATTTTTTGTTTTGTTTTTCTTTCCTTTAACATAATGAGACATTCTCTGACGACATCCCCTCCGGCTTAATAACCTTTTAAATTATAGGTCGAGTGCCGTACCCGGCCGTAAAACGCAAATCGATACCCTAAAAAAAGACACCCTCCTGCGCCACCCTCTCGAGAATGAAAAATATTAAATATGTCTTTATATAAGGAAAGTTCAGAGAGAGAGTTTGGCTGAAAAACCGATGCTTATTAAATCAGAGCAAACGGGTGAATTTAAAGGAAAGTTTTTTCATTTGGGCGATTATGAGAAGGGCGAAGTGGGAAAGTTTCTCTCCCGGTGATGTTTTTATGTCGTCTAGGGTAATAATGCAGAACTAGGATGGGGGGGATGGAAAAAGAAGGGATTAATTAGGCGGGTTTGGGAAAGAGAAGTCAAGTCTTTTCGTTGGAAGATTTATGTGAGTGTATTATTCAGCAAGAGGTTTAAGAATAGTGTACAGACTGATTTATCATTGTATTTTAATAATTAGAAACTTAAAAAATTATATTATATTGTAAGGAATTATATTATAAGTATAATATATTATAAGTATAATATATTATAAGTATAATATAACAATCAACCCCGAATTTGATTATATTCACAAAGATTACTGAAAAATAAATAAAAAATGGTGATGTGACCAACATAGCACTTTCCCCGTCATTTACACAATTGATAATTGTCATAATAAATTTATATCACTCTTCAATTGGTTTCAGATTTCACCTGAAATTAGTGATTTATACGCGTAGCGCATAAAGTAAAATTTCGAGTTTAGAAAAGCCTGAAAATTTGGATTCGCCGGGGCGCGATTTGGAGTGAAAACCCTCGTTATACGATCAATCAGCAACTTACTTTGCAGTTTCTATTATTGTAAAATTTATGACATAACATAAATGCATTTTTTTGTTCAAATTTAGAACAAACACAAATTCGTGTGCATTATTTGAGCGTTAGTAAACTTAGCGTTTTTAACTTTGAAATATAAATCTTGATAAAACTTATAGATAATGAACAAATCTTAAAATACAAAAATCGAACATTTCACGAACAAATTGAAAAAGCTTAAATTAAACACTCGTTTGAAAGTTCAATTTGAAAAAGTTGCAAAAACAAAGAATTTCTGAAGATTTACAGCGTATACAGTATATTGAGATATGTATACTTAGAAGAAAAACTCTCTGTATATCTGAGATAGTAATAAATAATATGCAGTGTACAAAGTATTTTTTTAGGCACCAAAAAAATTTCAGGGCTGAAGGGTTAACCAAGGAGTGGAAACACTAGTTAAATTTTTCAAATTAAACGAAAGTATAAAAACAGCGAATGCTTAATACTTTCTTTAGTTTGGATTAACCGTTTATTTTTTTATTAAACTGCAATTCTTTGCTTTTTTTTAAATATTTGATGAATGTGTGCGTCGTTGAGGATAACAGCAGCAGCGACTCCGGAGGGTTTGAGTGTATCGTAAAAACAATATGGATCAGGTGCGAATGTGTATGGTAAAGCAATAAAAGCCATTAAAGAGTAGATTGCACGCCGAACGCTCAGCGGCGATGGCTGGAGAAGTAGGAGGAGGAGGAGATGAAAGTTGTTTTATTGACAATAGAAAATTCAACACCTCCTAGCTACGTATTTACATTTAATAACGTATTCATGCTTTCAACACGAACGTGTCCTCTATTTTATAGAAAATTTCAAAAAGCTAGATTGAAGCAAACATTGGCGTGTTTTAAAAACTGAAAATAATTTGAAACTTTAATTTATTTAAAATATTGATTAAACAGTGTTCAATAGTTTAAAATAATAAATAAATAATAAAATAATGTATTCAAACATGAACATCTTTCTTATCTTTCTACAGAGTATTGAAAAACTAAATGTATACGAGTTGCTTTTAACCTCAGTTTTTCTATCTTGGAGTTGAGCCTCACATGAAATAATGCCGTCTGCCGCTATTGTAAAATTGACCGCTAATATGTATACAAAATACCATTGCCAAAACGCCCTAAAAGATTTCTGTTTAAAATTCACTGTTTTAAAGAAAAGTATATTTTTCGATTTACCGTCATTAACTCAAGGTCCTCGTTATCTTACGCCATAACTACCTGGTCGTCCGCAAAATGAAGCGTGTACATTGTCTTATCCTCCTTGAGTTGTACACCCATCCCTTCACACTCTCTCCTCGATTTCCGCAAAGCTTCGTTTAGATGTATTTTAAATAGCACGAGAGAAATGCGGCACCCTTGTCTTAGGCCCTTTGTCACTTCGAAGCTGTCTGACATATGAGTTTCTAGTTTGACTCTGGATGTGGGTTTGTGGTATAGCTGCTTTATTGCTGTTATGATTGTGTTATTTATATTTGAGTTTTCCAATGTCTGCCACAAATTATTTGTTGCCACTTTTTTTCGTAAAATTATACCAGACTGAAAATGTGGTCTACACAAGATAAAATCCTGCTTGTTGTTCAATTTCCTGAGGATCATATTCTTCCTCAAGTAAGTATTTCAGATTTTTTCCGTAGAGTCGACTTAAGGTGCTCGTAACTGACATACATCTGTAATTCGAGCATACATCTCTTCTTCCCTTTTTGTAAATCGGTGTTATCCATGCTTCTTTCTATCTTGGTGAAATTGTTTCTCCATTTGTGTATCTTTGGAATAGTTCTTTTAGGTGTGTAGTAAACTTTGATGTTCCGCTTTTTATTAGTTCCGCAGGTATTTCTTTAGGTCCACTCGCTTTTCTATTCTTCATTGTTTTTATCGCCTTTATAATTGTATCGTCATTTATGTTTACATACTGGCCCTGCACATTGTATTGTCTTAGTGAGTTGATTAGGTATGGTTCTCTATCCTTCTTTAGTTCATTTGCGTAAAATGTTTGTCATTCTCCTATTGGAATAGGTTGTTACGTTCCATTTTTCGGAAACCTTCCGTTTATTTATATCCCAAAGTTTTGCTTGCTACGCCAATAGTTTTAAGTAATAAAATTTCGTGATATCGAGAGCGTGCTGAGCGCACGGGGAGAGTGCGCGCAGCACGTACGAGTGGGACTGGCCGGAGAGGGATCGGCGTGAACGGATGTGTGTGATGGGTAAGTAAATTGGATTATAGTTTTTTTTTAGAATTGATATGGAATTTAGAAATGACGGCATTTAATGAACAAGTGATTTGTTAAGTCAATTTAAGGGCAGCCGAAGCACACAAACCGCTCACCGGTATGTTGTGTGTTGTTAAGTGTTAATTTAATGGAGTCTGTCGTGGTATATGTTTAATTGCTGCATGTCTTCCTCTATCTTAAACGATAATTTCTAAGCTAATTTAATTAAATATATGTTTTGCTATTTACTTCATTACCTCATAAAACTTCGATACTGCCTTTTGCTCTAAACTGTAGATGAAGCTTGGTCTCGATCCGCTCTAAAGAAAGGATTCTTAGAAGGAAGGGAGATAGCCCGGAAAGGAAGGGTAGCTGCACTAGTCTTAAAGGGAAGGACCCAATACTAATAAGACGCCTCCGAAACTATAACTTATCCTGGACATTGCTGCTGCATTCTGTACAACTTCTAGCATGTTGCATGGCTGAACTTAGCACCCGGAGGATTAAATTTGGTGAGGCTATTTATCCCTACACTGCGCCAGAAGAACGGGCCAATGCGGGACCTTTAGTTGCTGATAGAGAGAGCGAAACAGTCAGCCAATCATTCATTTAGCTTTCTTGATGTGGTTGCTTTAGATTGTAATTTTTTTATATTATTTAAATCTGATCTACATTCATCTACATTCACTCATATTTCACTTAGCTAGGTATTAATTGCAATTTGTTTTAGTATATTAATTTGTTCGAATCTGTGTGCTGTTAGTTATTTACTAACCGCTGATTATACAGGATTAACAGCCAAACCCATCTGTCACTTAGTGACTGGCGCCCAAATAATGCTGAAGTAAGTACAACGATCGGACCTACGACCCCGCTCCGCTAATTAAATCACCTAGCCGCGTGCATTGTGAGTTGAACGTCACAAGGTTAGATATTGGTCTTGTTCGTAGTGTCTCTTTTAAATGCTCTTATAAACTTCCATGCTTCAAATTACCTTGTTCTGCCTATGTATGTTTCGACTTCTCTGCAGTTCCTTTCCTAGGATGGGGACTCACGGTAAATCGCAATAAAACAAAATATTTATGTCAAACATTAAAAGTGCGATTCTTTTCGCAATCTACAACAAGTTAGTCTTACATAGACTATATCAAACACTCATTGAAACAACTACTTCCCGAGCTAATACCACGACGGACATTGAATTATACAACAAGTGTTTGCTACTACATACAGTAACCTACTGCAAATGCAACAATTTGAGTAAAATTATTCAGGCCATCTATAGACGCGTTTCGAGATTTATTTCTCATCTCTCTTTGACTCTAATTGTTGCATTTGCAGTAGGTAGCAAACACTTGTTGTATAATTCAATGTCCGTCGGGGTATTAGCTCGGGAAGTAGTTGTTTCAATGAGTGTTTGATATAGTCTTTGTAAGACTAACTTGTTGTAGATTGCGAAAAGAATCGTACTTTTAATGTTTGAAGTATTCTGCAACCATGAATTGGCAATTTCATTTATACTTAAATATTTATGTGTAGGAAATAAGGGAACAGATCTCCAAGTCATCGATAATGAAAAAATAGCATCATGCAGCGAATATAGATATCTAGGAACTAAAATTGAAATAACTGGCCGCACAGAGAAAGGAAATTGAAAACCGTATCCAGAAAGGAAAACAAGTTATAGAATGTTTAAACTCTGTCCTATGGTCGAGAAACATATCCCGAGAAAGAAAACGAATGCTCCTTAACTCAATATTCAAAAGCGTAGTTCTGTATGGATGCGAAACATAGCAGCTTGTCAAATCATTAGAAAGTCGATTAGTAGTTTTAGAAATGGACTTCTGGCGAAGATCGGTCGGAAAATCTAGACTAGAAAAAATACTAAACGCACATATACCGGGCTTTCATTAATTCCCGAACCCCACGTGACCAAAAATAATAGGCAACCAAATGTAGAAGGTGGTATGGCTCACACAAAAATTCCCTAGATTTAAAAATATTTATTCGCCGGCGTATTTTTATGACGACTGAAAATATTATATTTAAAATGATTAAAAAATTGGCTCATCTTCAAAAATGTAACTAATTTTTATTAATTTTCGCAGTATTTGCTTATCCTAGCAAATTGACTCTGCAAAATAAATAGAAATAAAACTCAATGTTTCAGAATAATTAAACAATTTTTGCTTACCTGAAAATTCCGGGCGAATCTTGTAAGATCTCAAAGGTTGGTTTAACGATGCACCGCGCATAAACGTTTATGTCAAATTTGACTTTAGTAACGTTTGGTTACTTTTTTCAAAGCCTCCAACGTACAAATACAATAATTTATGCGGCAATTTTAAATTTAGTCATGTGGGGTTCGGGAATTAATGAAAGCCCGGTACGAGAGACTATGGGAATCGAATCAGACATACTCGATGAAATCCAGAGAAGACAGCTGATATGGTATGGCCATGTAGGAATGGACGACGAACGGCTCCCCTAACAAGTAATGAAGTAGATACCAACGGAAAGAAAAAAAAGGGGACGACCAAAAATAACATGGGTAAGCGGAATACAACGATGCATGTCACAGCGAAATTTAGAACCAGGAGACTGGGAAGACCGAAAGCGGTGGAACCGGAAGGCGACAGACGCTATAATACCGGCAAATAGATATAGATATTTTTATATTTAAAAGAGAGAGAGAGAGAATTTTTTTATCATGTTTATGTGTAGTTTACATACATAATTTCTGATAATCCTAATCAAGATCTGCGCTGAAACAACATTACAATTATTTCTGCTATAAAAATAATAAGAGAAAAAAGAGCATTAGCTTAATGGTGGAGTTAATGGCGTAATGGAAATAATCATCCCAAATAATCATTCAGGAAGTAATGATCACAAACAAGTTGAAATAACAGATACATTATTTGACTGATCAATCTAGAATATAGTTAATTTCTCTATTAGTAAATCAATATTAAGCCATCAAGAACTTCGGTATGCCAGAGTTGATTTCTTTAAAAAGGAATTGGTTTTCTTCGTTCATTACTAAAGAGATTTATATTAAGATTGTAAAATTCAATAATAATTCATGCAATTGGCGCATAAAGTAAAATTTCGAGTTTAATAAAGCCTGGAATTTTACTTAATGCTAAATTAACCAAGGAGTGGAAACATTGCTAATTTAAGCAAGGAGTGGAAACATTGGTTAGAATCTTTAAACTGAACGGTTTTATAAAATCAATGAATGCCTAAAAATGTACAGGGTATACATTTGGATATGTTTACTAAAAAGAAACAAAATCCCTGTATAGTTTTTAAACTATACTAATCATATTACAGGTTTACTTACATTAACCCTTTCGGCCCAGACGGTGGCATTTGTCACCACTAAAATTTGGTAAACATACTAGGAATTTTTCTTTAAAATATACATACATCTATGCATAAGCTATAACTTTTCCGATAATCGTTTGTTTTTTAAAATAGTTCAATTTGAAGTCTTAAACGAGTAAAACAAACATTAAAAGTGCGATTCTTTTCGCAATCTACAACAAGTTAGTCTTACAAAGACTATATCAAACACTCATTGAAACAACTACTTCCCGGGCTAATACCCCGACGGACATTGAATTATACAACAAGTGTTTGCTGTTACATACAGTAACCTACTGCAAATGTAACAATTTGGGTCAAATTATTCAGGCCATCTATAGACGCGTTTCGAGATTTATCTCTCATCAGTATAGCTTTGCCATTCCCTCTAAACAATTTGACACCTTAGACTGGCGGTCACGTTACCGTTCAAACATAAGTATAAATGAATTTGCCAATTCTTGGTTGCAGAATACTTCAAACATTAAAAGTGCGATTCTTTTCGCAATCTACAACAAGTTAGTCATACAAAGACTATACCAAACACTCATTGAAACAACTACTTCCGGGGCTAATACCCCGACGGACATTGAATTATACAAGTGTTTGCTGTTACATACAGTGTTTGCTGTTACATACAGTATTCATTTATACTTATGTTTGAACGGTAACGTGACCGCCAGTCTAAGGTGTCAAATTGTTTAGAGAGAATGGCAAAGCTATACTAATGAGAGATAAATCTCGAAACGCGTCTATAGATGGCCTGAATAATTTGACCTAAATTGTTACATTTGCAGTAGGTTACTGTATGTAACAACAAACACTTGTTGTATAATTCAATGTCCGTTAGGGTATTAGCCCGGGAAGTAGTTGTTTTAATGAGTGTTTGATATTATAGTCTTTGTAAGACTAACTTGTTGTAGATTGCGAAAAGAATCGCACTTTTAATGTTTGAAGTATTCTGCAACCAAGAATTGGCAATTTCATTTATTCTTAAACGAGTGTTTTCCACTCCCAGATTAAGCATGAAGTAAAATTTCGAGTTTAGAAAAGCTTGAAAATTTGGTTTGGTCGTGTAGCGCGCAGCAACACTGATTTTAGGTGAAGTTCAAAATATTCTACTAAAGCAGTATGCTATAAACGTATGATCTGCACATCACATCATATCAGTGTTTAGTACGCGTGGCGCATGAAGTAAAATTTCGAGTTTAGAAAAGCCTGAAAATTTGGTTTGGTCGCTCCGCGCTTCGCGCTACGCGACCAAACCAAATTTTCAGGCTTTTCTAAACTCGAAATTTTACTTCATGCTTAATTTGGGAGTGGAAAACAATCGTTTGAAAGTTCAATTTTAAATATATGTAAAAACAACCAATATCTGAGAATTTGCAGAGTATACAGTATATTGAGATATGTATACTTAAAAGAAAAACTCTCTGTATATCTGAGATAGAAATAAATAATATGCAGTGCACAAAACATTTTTTTGGGCACCAGAAAAATTCCAGGGCTGGAAGGGCTAAGTTATCTTAAAACTCTGTTTTACAGAAATTTATTTTATTATTAGTAGATTTTTCAATCATTAATCAACAACATTCGTTGCCATTATTAACTCTTAGCATAATTTACACGTTGAACTGCTTCACCGTAGCGTTGAGTTCAAAGTGACATTAAAACAATATGAACTATCAACTTAAACTCGCGTTCAGAGATGAACCCAGTTCAACGTTTTTCGATGCAACTGGGCCTTAATACTTGTTATTTTACTTTTCTATAAACAAAAGAGATTTGTTTATTTATTTATGGTATTTTTTTGTATATTTAAGGGTATTTGTAATAATATTGTAAATCTGTGGAGAACTTTCGAGAGACATTTCGAACGATTTTACAAATCAATTCACTTATCGAGGCGAATAAGTTCCTACGCAAATAGTTTATTTTATTTTCGGTGTAATCCAATATCCTGGAGAATATGCGCTCAGAAAGTGGCTGTTTCGCTAAGTGAATTGGTTTCAAAGTCGCTTTGGGTTACTTAAGTCGAAGTTTCATTGAAATATTTCAAATTTTCAACGTTTGTCTTTGGATGAAATCCCGATTGATTTTAATAGTAAGTAAAGTTTATCCATTTATTACATCGGTGTACATAACTCAGTAAGCACAATATTAAGAAATATAAATTAGTTATTAAAATAAAATGTAATCACAGTTAGAACAAATAATAATAAAAATATAAAATATATACAAGCACAAACACATTAAAATTGATAAGTGATTATGTGGCACAAAGTTCCTGGAACTCATTGGTTAGGCACTTATGAACACTATAGAAGGCTTTTATCTGTAGATATGATTTAATTTTTTTTGTTTAAATTGAAGTTTGGGCAACGATCTTATTGCGTGAGGAATTGCATTCTATAGCTGTAGCCAAAAAATTTACGCCATTATGACATTTGGTTAAGCGCATTGATTTTAAACATGTCATGTCTGTGTCGGGTTTTATATTTAACAGTTCATTCTGAGAATAAGTGCTGTAAGATGCTACATTCTTTTTTACATGCATTATACAGGGTCCGGCAGCGGTTTTTAAAATAGCACAACTCAATAATTTTTTAAGATAATTTATTAAAAACAGGAAGATTGGAAGTTTATAACGAATATAACAACTTAGAAAAAAAAACCTCAAGTAGCGAAAATGACATCAGGTAAATGACGACCTCCGTTTTCGATGCACAGCTGAAGTCGGGTGGTAAAGTTAGTCATCACTCCTTGCAAAGTTGCTCGAGGAATCGCACGAATTTCTCGCTGAATATTATCACGCAGTTGAGCCAAATTTCGAGGCTTGTCAGGGTACACTTTTCCCTTTAGGTAACCCCACAAATAAAAGTCACATGGTGACAGATCCGGAGAACGTGCCGGCTATGGGATGTCACCGCGGTGTGAGATTACCCTACCGGAAAACGGTTCTCAGCAGCTCCATAGATACACGTGCCGTGTGGGCAGTTGCCCCATCCTGTTGCTAACAAACCCCACTGACAGAAATTCGACGCCGGCGTAATTCGGGTAGGAGGTATTCCCCGATCATGGTTACATAACGTTCGGCATTTACTGTTACAGTGCGGCCGTTTTCCTCGAAGAAAAAAGGTCCGATGACTCCTGATTTACACACGGTTGCCTTTTTACTATGAAGAGGCCTTTGATGAACCTTTTGAGGATTATTTGGTATCCAGTAACGGACGTTCTTTATTTACACAACCATTTACCACCCGACTTCAGCTGTGCATCGAAAACGGAGGTCTTCATTTACCTAACGTTATTTTCGCTACTTGACGTTTTTATCTAAGTTTTTGTATACGTTATAAACCTACAAAAGTCCTGTTTACAAAAATGTTTAATAAAATATCTTGAAAATTGATTGAGTTGTGCTATTTTAAAAACCGTCAGGTAACGCTGCCGGACCCTGTACATTCAATTATATAAATACAGGGCAGGGTAAGAATATGTTCATGCTTACAGTCATCTCTATATTCGAGACCAAGAACTGCTCTTTTAATATAATAATAAACATTACACTGATAAACTTGCTGAAAATTCATATTCAAATGTTTGATGTTAAATACACATTTAGCCACCAATTTTCATAAAGTCTTCAGAGAAAATATCCGTATTTAAATGTTCTAGTTGAAAAATTGGCAAAAATGTAATAACGATAAATTGAATTATAACACTTGATTAAAATCTAGTAATAGTTACATGCATATCAAAAATCAATCAATTTACATGGTATTGATGTTTATGACATGAAGAATGTCTATTCAATTCGAAAAATAAATGTAATCAACGAATAAGATGTAAATAAACTTGGTAAAACCGGAAATTGAAAATTGGTTAATTAAATATTTAAAATGAAAAGAAAGAATGATAACGCATTCAGATCGGAGTGATCGGCAATCAAAGTATTAAGCTTTAATAATTAAAATGTATAGATTTAGTATCCTCAAGTTTAAAATACCTTATATTTTTATTCAAAAGATTTAAAAGAATTAAACATCATTACGGCCGGTTTTATAATTATTGCGGTAAAGTGACTTCAACAAAAGTCTACTTTAAGTTAAAGTCGGCTTTAAATATTGATGCGTTTTATAATCAATTTCTGATCTGACTTTAGTAAAATTTAAAAACTTCTATAAACATTTTTTTTATAGTTGTATTTTTCTAGCCAGAACTTTATTTTTGAATTCTGCCGCTTTTCCATAAAAAGTTTATAGACATTTTTGATAAATTGACGGCAAAAAACTACTAAATGTCATTTAGTAAAATTCGACTGCAAGGCAATAAATATTGGTTGGTAGCGCCTTTTTATAGTTATTTTTATTATATAATGTTGCACAGCCCTTATTATGATTGTTTATATATCAATTATGTCATTGGAAATGTCACAACAAACAATAAGGAAAAATACTTATTATATCATTTTTTATGAAAGGAGAAGAATATTTGAAACTTAAGAATAAATCAGTGTTTTTATACGCGAGGCGCATGAAGTAAAATTTCGAGTTGAGAAAAGCCAGAATTTGGATTTGGACGCTGCGCGTCCAAATCCAAATTCTTTAGGCTTTTCTCAACTCGAAATTTTACTTCATGCTTAGTCTGGGAGTGGAAAACACTCGTTCGACAATTATCAATAGCTTATTTTGTGTTTTTCTGTTTTATACAAAAAAATGCGATATCAACCCATTGGCCCTTTTTTTGAAGGAAAATTCAATTATTCTCTTTCAATGAATTTTAGTTCTGAATGAAAAGAAATTTCATCATTAATTGTTTTTACATGTTGTTCAATTTTTGAATTTCGGCGAGTAATAGGTTAACAAAATTCGTGAAATGGTAAATATTAAGAAAACCTATAACACACAAACTATCATTTTTTCCAGTAAAAATTGACATAATCAGTTTTTATAAAAATCGTGTGAGTTCACGAAAAGCGTCAACATTTTAAAAATCGAAAGCTTAAAAATTCATCTCAAAATAATCATAAAAGACGTCAAATTGCTCAATCTTGGAAATTTACAAAAGATGTCGAAAATTTCTAAAGTCAACTTTAACGTAATGAATATAGGTTGATAGCGCCTTTTTCTAGTTATTTTTATTATATAATACACAACCCTCATTTTGATTTTTCATATATAAATTATGTCAATGGAAATGTCGCTGCGCGTCCAAATCCAAATTCTTCGGGCTTTTCTCAACTCGAAATTTTACTTCATGCTTAGTCTGGGAGTGGAGAACACTCGTTCGACAACTGTCAATAGCTTATTTTGTGTTTTTCTGTTTTATACAAACAATGCAATATTAAGAAAAGTCGTATAATTTTAAATATTAAGAAAAGCTATAAAATTTGTTAACGATGAGCAAACAAACTATGATTTTTTCCCGTAAAAATTGACATCATCAATTTTTATAAAAATCTTGTAAATTGACGAAAAGCGTCAACATTTTAAAAATTGAAATCTTTAAAGTTCATCTCAAAAAAATCATAAAATACGTCAAATTGTTACATTTTAGAAATTTGCAAAAGATATCGAAAACATTTACTGTCAACCTTTTTATAGTTATTTTTATTATAAAATTTTGCACAACCCTCATTTTAATTGTTTATATATCAATTATGTCATTGGAAATGTCACAACAAACAATAATAAATCATAAAAATTATACGCTAAAAGACCTATCGTCGATAACCATTTTATAGATTTAATTTTAATTTCTGTATATAATTTATTATCTGTTGTATGTATAATTATTATGAATACTCTATAAATAAAGATCTTGTATATGTAATAATTATATCTTTTTTTTATGAATTGAGAAGAATATTTTAAAGCTAAGAATAAATTAGAGTTTGAGAAAAGCTAAAAAGTTGAGAAAAGCCGGAATTCGGAGTGGGACGCTGCGCGTCCAAATTCAAATTCTTAGAGCTTTTCTCAACTCGAAATTTTACTTCATGCTTAGTCTGGGAGTGGAAAACACTCGTTCGACAATTGTCAATAGCTTATTTTGTGTTTTTCTGTTTTATACAAGGCGATATCAAGATAAGTCGTGAAATGGTAAATATTTAGAAAAGCTATGACATTTGTTAACAATGAACAAACAAACAATGATTTTTTTCAATAAAAATTGACATCATCTATTTTGTAAATGCACGAAAAGCATCTACATTTTTAAAATCGAGATCTTCAAAATTCATCTCGAAAAAATCACAAAAGACGTCAAATTGTTAGATGTTGCAAAATTGCAAAAGACGTCGAAATTTTGAAGATTAACGAAAATCCTAAACATTCATGCAAACCGACAAATTTTCAAAAATTGACTAAAAGCGTCGACAATTTGAAAATGAACTAAAAGTTCAGGAAATGCAGAAAAACTGCCGAGATTTTAAAAACTGGTGAAAAGTCATAAAAATGTCCACATTTTTAAATTTAAAGAATGAAAAATCATTAGAATTTTGAAGATTAACTGGAATCTTGTAAATTTATAATAAACCGTCATCATTTTTAAATTTAATTAAAATTTAGATAAAAAGTGTGTTACGATTAACTAAAACTAACAAAAATCATCAACATTAAGTTCAACATTCCGAATTTTTATTCATTTTTTTTAATATTGCATAAATAACATTTTACAAACGCTCTCAGCTTTAATTTTGGCGTTTTATAGAAAACTGAAATATTTGAAAAAAAAATGTATCGAGCTTTAGGGTATAATTTATTTTTAAAAATCACATATTCTTAAAATTAGTTCAAATCATTACAATTTATTAAGACAAAACTATTTTTCATATAGCTCTACAGGAATTTTACGTTTATGACCTAATGACGGTTTTTTAAGTATATAATATAGTGATAAATAGTTACATGACACAATTATAAATCAATAAAAATTATGTTAAAATGAAATTTACGTCAAAAGTAACATCCATTTCTAACGTTATACAAAAATATAACAATACCGTTTATCACCTTCAATTATTTTTTGTTTTCTAGCGCCATTTCTTCTTAGGTTAAGTTTTTTAAAGGATAAATTCTATAAAAATTATCGAAGGAAATAATTGAAGCGTTGATTTCGTAAACAGTACCTGTCCAAAATTGTATAAATCGACATTTCAGCAGCATCTGGTATAGCATTTTGCAAGATATCTGATGTTCTAAGTACTTCTTTAAAAACCACATGTGTACTAAGATACAACTCTAGCTGATTCGGCAAACACAGCATAAGTCCACATCGTTTCTGATAAAAATAGCACTTTTACTAGTTGTTAGTCCAGGAAAAATCCAAAACCTTATGGGATTTCTCAAAAACCCAGAAAACAACCACTTTAATTAAAAAAATATTTTTGGAGAACAGTTGCAGCAGAAGTAGAGAACGAAAATAACAGCAGTGAAGAATTTTATTTTCAGTTACTAATGATTACTTTATGTTAGTGTATTTCATAAAATAAACGAGTTGATTGCAACATTGTGCCAGTTTCTTGGTAAAAACAACATATTTCCAACTGTTTTTCCTTATTTTTTTTTAATAACAGTAAATTGACTGGATGAATAATCACTTAATACTATCAGTTATCAACAAGCAATAAAAATAATTGTAAAAATAGAAGTTGTAACGGTTAACAAGGTAAACAGTTTTTTTTTGATTATCTCAAAACGTAATTTTTGGACAAATGCTGTTTGAAATCAACGCCTCAATTGTTCTAACAGAGAAATTACTTTTATTTCAACCTGTTAAAAGTGAAAAGAACATATTTCACTGCAATAAAAACAAATAAATTATCACAATCGGAAAATGTAAAACGTCTGTATTAATTTGCATTCAATAATTTGCTGAATTAGTTGAATGTACCACTTGGTCGATTCAAGTGAGTTTTAAGACTTGATAAATAAATAATAAAAACCTCCACATCCAATTAAAATATTAAATAAATGACGACATAATCGCATAACGCGATTTATCACGCAACGATCTTATCCCATCAAGCCGAGCTAAAATAATCCCATCCCGGCGATTTTTCAGCTTTACGCTTAATCGTCTAACTAATAGCGCCCGACTTGTAATTTCGCGTGACTCCCCGACTTCGACTTCCATTTGTCGAAAAAGGGCGATCGGGAAAATAAGGGGCGAGAGCGACGGGAGCGTTCCCTTTTCACGGCAAATTAACCGCACCGTACCTCGAGCACAGTTTCCTTTTGTGGTCCACACTTAACTAGGGCTAACTTCATTGTACTCGTGCCCTGATCCCATCAATTGTTTCTCTCTTCCCCATTCCCTTACCCCCCGACATTCTGTTCCATTTCAATTCATTCACATTCTCTTCGATAGAAGGAGATCTAACAGTTCGTAATTATCTTGCTTTATGTGTGGTTCACTTTTTTTTGTTCGCGTGTGTTACATTGAGCACTGAATTAAGGATGTCTATATTTAATTTTAAACCTAATTATTTTTTATAAATGTACAGTTGCGAGAGAAAAAACTAGTACAGCAAAATATTTGGATATGTAAACTGGACTCACTTTAATTTTTCAAATTGTCAATCAACTAGACAAATCTGCGGAAATGTCAAACGAAATTAAATTAATGTCGACATGCCGCAACTGACAGAAACGCAAAAAGCGATAATAACGACCCGTTTAGAGACGGTATTAGCATTAGAGACATTGCTAATGAAGTGCATGTCAACAAAAGCACCGTCTTGTTGGAAAAAAAAAATTGTTAACCTGTACATGAGAAGTTTGTTTTAGAAGAAAAAAAAAACGATATTTTACAAGTGGCTAATGCTCCCTGCTGTACTAGTTTTTTTCTTTCGCAACTGTACATTGACCGGGAATGTGCACAACATGTACAGGGGGGCTATTCACAGTGCCTATGCAATTTGTCATCGGTGAGAAGTTGCACTCAAGTGACGTCATTTCACTCCACACGGTTTGGTAAATTTTCCCCAAAATGACGTCATTGTATGTAATATAGATCCACGTGAAAATATTAAACTTTAGATTCTGCTATTTTTTCTGCACGATGCGTATTTTTCGAAATATACGCTATTCCAGGTTTAATGAATCACCTGGTATCGAATTTGAGATAAAAAGTAAAGCAGGAAATTTGTTTTGGGGTGTGATTGGACTTACCATTTGCTTGTTATTATCATAGATAATGTATACAATATTTAGTACGCCATTATTCCATCAGTTTGCGCATTTCAAGAAAGGTAATTTGAAATATTGTGCTCAAAAAATGGAGTAAAATATTACCTATGTGCCAGAAGTGGGACGAAAAAATAATCCTATTTACGAATCCCTATCACCTAAAATAATTTGATTCATTAATACTCGAATAAAGGATTCACAAAAAAATATATAATTTAAATTAAAGATCAGAATTAATATCTGTGATTCGAAAAACTGGATTTTTGAATCACGGGTACAAATTCATTCAAAATATTTTTCCGGCAACCATAAACCATTTTAATATCGCTACCAGTTTTTATTAACAAAAAAACTGTTCAAAACCTAATTATTTATTAATAACACTGAACGTTATTCACAACAGACTAAATATCTGATCAGTATTATTCTAATTAACGAGGATGAATGTTTTTTTTTAAACTTCACGATAAATCAGTGTTTCATACGCTTCAATCCGCGCCCAAATCCAAATTTTCAGGCTTTTCTAAACTAGAAATGTTACTTCATGCGTAATCAAGAGGAAAACCCTCGTTTAATAATAATAATATTTAAAATTATAAGTACCACTTTTAGTTCAAATAATATCAAACCAAACTTACTTATTCGATGATGAATCGCTTACAAATGTGGAACATTGATTATTTTTAAATACATTTTCAGTATTTTGTTGCTTTTATAGAAGCAATTTGAATTTTCTAACGAGTGTATCCACTCCCAGGTTAAGCATGAAGTAAAATTTCGAGTTTAGAAAAGCCTGAAAATTTGGATTGGTCGCGTAGCGCGAAGCGCAGAGCGACCAAACCAAATTTTTAGGCTTTTATAAACTCGAAATTTTAATTCATGCGCCACTATTATAAACGCTGATTCAAAGTGATGTTCAAAAAATATACTGTTAAATCAGTATTTTTTTTTTTTTTTTGGGTTTGGCTTTTGCCTGGCCTTAGTAACGTAGACTATTGGCCAACATCAATTCTTAATTTTTTATTTATTCCATTTGAGTGTTTAATTCTGTACATGCTTATGCAACTAATTATGGACGGCACAACACATTCACTCACAACCATGGCTCCAGAGGGTGCCAATTTCCCCATAAGAAACTGGCACCCCCCGGTGGGATTCGAACCCACGACCCTCTGGCCCAAGAGCAGGAGCTCTACTCACTGACCCACGAGGGTCCCAAATCAGTATTTAAAATAAACTAATAATAAATAAGCAGGATTAAAAATATACTGCTAATAAAATGATAAATATAGGTTTGGTTTTACAAATATTTATATGGAGTATGTAAAAGTATACTTAAAAGAAAAAATCTCTGTATGTCAATATTCAACAAAAATCGCAAATTTTAAATAATTATTACTATTATAAATAAAATCATCAAAACCAACACAAATCATATAATTTAACAAAAACTTCAGAGCTGTAAAAATTAGGACAAATTGACAAAAATGTAAAAATTGACTAAATCAACAAAAATCTAATATTCTATACGAGAATTTATTAGTAGAATTTAGTTTAAAACTGTCTATAATCCTCCCCTGGTTTAGCTCCTATGGTAAACAGAGAATTAAAAAGACGAATCGACGTATGTCTTTTTTTAATAATAATAATAATAATAATAATAATAATAAGTCGTTATTGACCAAAAGGAAAATTACATTACAATTAAAATTTAACGATTTAACGATTCAGCACTAAAAATAATTAGGTAAATATTAAACGCGTGGTTTGTTTTACACTAAATAACAAATAATATATAAAAATCGAAACTAGTCAGAATAATAATTATTTTTAAAATTTAATGTGAAACAAACAACCTGTTTAATATTAACCTAATTGTTTAAACAATTGTTACCAAGTGTTAAGTGAGAAATTATTTCAGAAGTTACTAAAAATAATACTGTATTCTTTCCTTTAATGATTCTTAATTAAACGTATTGTGTTTCATGGCATCAGTTAATTTCAGTAATCTAAAACTAAACAGATACAAGTGACATTACACGAATTGCGGGAGTTTAATTGGCATATTGACCCTTTAAAGTTCGCCTCGAAGGACTGAAACTCCATTTCATTGATTCCACATGGGATCGAACTACTCGAGAGTCGGCTACCGATGGATGCGATCCGTGTGGACATTTCCGAAGCCAAATAATTCCCAACGTATTGAAATTAATGGGCTTTTATTCAATTCGACTTTGAACAAATCATCCATTGAAATGTGCAAATAACCAGAATTTAAACAAAACATCCATAGAAATGTAAAAATAAAAAATAGACATGTGTGTGTGTTTGTGATGAATAAATTTAAAAAGAATCACAATTGAGGAAATATTTATTATTTAGTTGATTGCAAAATAAATAATTGCAAAATAATAATTGCAAAATAAATAATTTGTATGTGTTCCGCCCTTATTACCTGATGTTTTATGATAGTTTGTATTTTTATATATATATATTGCTTAGATATTTTTTGTACATTCCTCCTTGAAGATGACCAATGGTCGAAACTAGTCGGAGAAAATATAAACTAGTGAAACAAACCAAGTGTTTTAAATATCCAGAATTATTTCAAAAATATTTCACCGCGGGTTAAGTGAGAAATTAATTAAACATATTGTATGTCTTCACTTGAATTAATACCAAATTGGGTAAAGGTAAACACTTGTATTATTCCATGTTTTTATGGAACATGGAAGAATACACGTGTTTACCTTTACCCAATTTGAAAATTTGGTTCCATGAAGAGAGTAGCACAACAAGTATCGAATATATGAATTAATACCTATTTATGGAAAATGCTATTAAGATACATGTGATAGATATTATTTTTTTAACGTTTACTTGCATGAAACAACAGTATTTTGAACTTTCAATACGTTTAATTTAATAATAAACAACTGGTTGATAAGGTACGGACAAATCCATTTCATTCTTAATTTATTTTTTTACGTTTTTACTTCTATAATTTTACCTAAGATGTTCTTTGTTTAAGATGTTTTATATTCGCAATGTATCTTGTTAATTAGTAAATTTGTGTAAAGCTGAGAGTTTATAAATAGCCCAATAAATAATTATGACCACGCTCAACATAAGCATCAGTATTATTTCACCTACATTTTAAATATGCATAAAACTATGTTTTACTTTCTCGTATAAGATATAGAGAAAATATTGTAATCGTTGAGAAAATGAACCTTGAGATTTTGAAGAATATTGATGTTTAAGATCTACCCAGTTCTAAAAACCCATTCAATTAAAGTTAAAGTTAAAGGAAAAAACACAGTTATATTATTGGTAAATTTAAAAAGTATGAATTAATTCAATAATAATTTACTTTTATAAAAGTGATGTTGAATAACTAAAAACATAAACCTTTTGTAATAATAATCTCTCTGGAGTACATTTACAACTTCCCATCGCTGTTCAAACTTTTCTTAAATTACATCCCTCCCCAGATACGTTATTAAAGTAATTTTCAACACTTTGTAAAACGTAATTATGATGGAAGCAAAGTTAAAGTTTAGCATCGATTTCAAATAAGTAGTCGCCCGAGGTTGCAGTGCGCTGCTGAATGTTTGATTAATATTTTTTAGCAACAGCAACAGAAAAAAGGCGAAACGGAAACGATAATTGCATTATTACCAATGGTATATCAATATAATCGATTTATTTTGTTGACAATTTCGATCATTTAACGTGATGCAATACAATAAATTGATAATTTCAAATTTTTGGTTGATAAATTATGACTTAAATATGTTGAAATATATATCTGCTACTTTTTTGCTGATTTTGAATTAAAGAAAATATGAAGAGAGACATATTTAGTACTTCATATTAATTCTGTGTTTTATACGCCTGGCGATGAAGCAAACGAAAGGTATAGAAGTGTAAATAATTAAATAAATAGGGCCAAGTAGATTAGCTAGTACAGGCAAAACATCATTCTCTGTAATAACAATCCTTATTACTACTAACTTTGACTAAGATCTTAGTATCTATTCGACCTTTGGCTCAACTTTTCAAATATTTTGAAATAGTCAATAAACAAACAATATATTTTTAATCCTGCCTATTTATTATAAGTTTATTTTAAATACTGATTTAGGAGTATATTTTTTTGAACTTCACTTTAATTCAGCGTTTATACGCGTGGCGCATGAAATAAAATTTCGAGTTTAGAAAAGCCTGAAAAAGCCGCGAAGAGGAGCGACCAAACCAAACTTTCAGGATTTTCTAAACTCTAAATTTTACTTCATGTTTAATCTGGGATTGGAAACACTCGTTAGAGGCTTCAAATTGAAAGATTTTAATATAACAACGAATGTTTGAACATTTACATAAAACATCGTGATATGTATAACTAAAAGAAAAATCGCTTGTATTTATTTTCATTTTATTGATTTCTACATTTCTATACTATTTTTATTAAGAATTTTTAACGTTTTTTTCAAATTCTTATTAATATTTTTGGTCAATAACGGCTTTATTATTATTAAAAAAGAGATACGTCGATTGGTCTTTTTAATTCACTGTTTAGCACAGGAGCTAAACCAGAGGATGGGGATTATATTTTAAAGACAGTTTTAAAATTTACCGTAAATTCTACGTACAGAATAATAGATTTTTGTTGATTTAGTAAATTTGTACATTTTTGTCAATTTGTGCTAATTTTTACAGTTCTGAAGTTTTCGTAAAATTTTATGATGTGTGTTGGTTTTGATGATTTTATTTAAAATAATAATAATTATTTAAAATTTGTGATTTTTGTTAAATATTCACACACAGGAATTTTTTCGTTTACTTATACTCTTACATATTCTATACAAACATTTGTAAAATTAATGAATATGTGATCAAACCTATATCTATTATTTTATTAGCAGTATATTTTTAATTCTGCTTATTTATTATTAGTTTATTTTAAATACTGATTTAACAGTATATTTTTTTAACTTTACTTTGAATCAGCGTTTATACGCGTGGCGCATGAAGTAAAATTTCGAGTTTAGAAAAGCCTAAAAATTTGGTTTGGTCGCTCCGCTTCGCGGAGCGACCAAACCAAATTTTCAGGCTTTTCTAAACTCGAAATTTTACTTCATGCTTAATCTGGGATTGGAAACACTCGTTAGAGGCTTCAAATTGAAAGATTTTAATACAACAACGAATGTCTGAACATTCACATACAAAATCATGATATACCGGGTGACCCATTTTAATTTATCCACTGGAATATCTTGTGAAATATGCATCGTAGAAAAAAATATTCCAAACAAAAGTTTAATGGTTTCGAGGGGGCCAACCGATCCTATAAAATTTTCGTCACCCCCACTCCCCGGGGGGTGGGAGAGGGGGGCAACTTTAGAATCTTAAATAGGAATCCCTATTTTTTATTTCAGATTCAGATTATACACCAAAAATGACGTAGGTTTTATACGAGATTTTTTTTTTAATTCGTGATAGATGGCGCTGTATTCGCTTAATTTATCCATTAGATTATCTCGACAAATATGCATCGTACAAATAAATGTCTCGAACAAAAGTTTAATGGTTTCGAGGTGGCCATCCGATCCCATGAAATGTTCGCCACGACTACCCTCCCGGGGGTGGAGGAGGGGGGCAACTTTGAATTCTTAAATAGGAACCCCTATTTTGTATTTCTGAGTCGGATTCTACGGCAAATATTATGTAGGTTTTATCCAAAACATTTTTTTGAATTCTTGATAGATGGCGGTGTAGTCGCAGAAATGAAGACGTTTCCGGAAAAAATGAAAAATTGCCTTCAAAAAATCAAATCAAACAATTCGACGACGCTTGCTTGGGTATTTTAATTCCGACTAGTTTTTCAACGGCATTTACAGGGACCGTGTGTCGTGGAATGAAAATAAGTAATAATAAGTATGTAAAATATACTTCACGAGTCTTTTTAACTCCTGGTAGATAAATAAATCTTGTTTTTTGTCAACGGGCAGGCGGATTGCAACACAAAATACCTATTCATAATTTTGTTCACTATCGACATAGGAAGCGTCATCTTACCGCCGGCATGTTAGGTCGGATTTTTTAAATTTATTTAAACATTAGTCTTTTTACAATAATTCTTATGTACATCAAGTAGCCCTAACAAGGGCTGACATTTCAACAGCCATTTAAGCAATTAGATGCTCAAAAGTCGCACCATTGTTCTCATGACAAAGATGAATTCGACGTTCAAAATTCCTCACTGTATGCAAAAGGGTGTTGCGCGGAATACTGTTGCACGCAGCTTGGATCCTTTGAATCATGTCGTTTCTAGTAGTTGGTCTTTCTCGATAGACTGTATCTTTCAGGAACCCCCACAAGTAGAAGTCGGGAGCTGTCAGATCTGGTGACCTTGCTGGCCATCTAATTGTACCCCCTCTCCCTATCCACTTGCCAGGATACGTTTGGTCTGAATATGTTTTCACTATATTTGCAAAATGTGGAGGAGCACCATCTCGCTGAAACCACAGTCTCATCCTTGTCTCCAGATCCACATGTTCGATTAAGCCGGGAAGATCGTCTCGAAGAAAATTCAAGTAATTCGCACCGGTTACAGTGCCCTCGAAAAAATATGGACCGATTAAGTACCCGTTGACAATATCGCACCACACATTCACAGTCCAGCGGTGTTGGTGGTCCACTTGCTTCATCCACTGAGGGTTTTCCGGCGACCAATAGTGACTGTTATGGAGATTCAATAACCCGTCACTGCGGAATGTAGCCTCGTCAGAAAACATCACGAATTTGAAAAAGTCTGCGTCATTCTGCATTTGTTGTATTGCCCACTGACAAAACATTTGCCGTTGTTCATGATCCTGTTCACTTAATGCCTGGTTCAAACACACGTGGTACGGGTGATACTTCGAGTGTTTTAAATATCTTCTCGCAGTCTCTCTCGGGATGCCAATTTGGTGATGTATTTCGCGAAGTGATATCTGGGGGTTCAAATG